>OY725340.1:16365488-17615488 GCA_963243735.1 Neocrepidodera transversa | reverse complement strand
AACCGTTATAGGTAACCTCAAATCGTAAGTGGGTAAAATGCGGGTATTTTGGAATTTCACGCGTGTAAAATCGGGTATTTTTGGGCAAATTTGCGGGTATTTTGGTGATTTATCATTGGCAACACTGCATTCTATAGTCAACGTACAAAGAAAGAAGATTGAGGTTATATTTATTTATTTGAAAGTAATAACACAAAAAGTAATTTTTTATAAATGAATTTAAATTCGGGAAGTTCCTTGGAAATTATTATTATAGAAGCATTTTTTGGAGGATCTCATAAAGTTCTGGTAGACACATTAACTAAACGTATGTGTTTTCAGAGTACTAATATTTGCAAGTTGAATTAAATGCTTAAAAAATATTGGAAATCAACTTTTTAATAGATTTGCAGATTCGACAAATTTCATTTTCACTAGTAACTCTACCAGCAAAAAAATGGCACTGGAGAGCTAGATGTGGAGCTCTACAAATATATGATAAGATACCTCAAGTTACTTCTGAAAAGGTGTTATGGACAAGTTCTGTGTTAAATTTAGCAGAACTACTTGGTCTTCGACCTGATCTTATCCCATTAAAGAAAGTTGTATATTTTCATGAAAATCAGCTCATCTACCCTGTACAAGAAATTAAATCTAGAGATGTACAATATTCTTACAATCAAATTACTACCAGGTAAATAAACTGTAATTCTTTTTTATTTTATTTTTTTAATTAAAAGTTATTACTTTTTTGTCAGAAAATACAGAGCTGTATTCGCAAAGTTTAATGCTCTCAATATATAAAAATACATACTAACATTTATGATGTCTTGTGACTTTCAAAAGATGTTGTAAAAATATAAATATAAGCACACCATTTATTTATATTGATCATTGTAGAACTCTCACAGATTTTAATAGGTTTTTCTCAAAAGAAACCTAATATACCACAAGATGTTTTAGATTTTCCATTTAATTTTTATGCCATGGAAGCTTAAATAATTAAATTAAAATTTGTCAAATTGATTTACCAACATAACTCATACTTAATTTATTACAACCTAATTCTCTCATGCATTATTGCCAGTAAGTTATATGAGTTAGATTTGATTTTTATTATGTTACAAGTATCCTTACATATTCCTTAATTTGTATCACAAAACCCTAACAGATTTAGAGAAAACGTAAACTAATTCATGAGGATATAAATTATGAGGAAATGGTTTCTATATTTTGTTTGAAAAGAATTGGCTTTACTCTATAGTTGATGTTGATGTTTTTGCAGATATTTTTATAAAAAATGTATTATCAACAATTAATTATGTAACTCCTACAAAATGTATAAAGGTATACTTAATATAAATAATAAAGTGGTTTGGTAGTAAATTAACAACAGGCTGTTAAAGATAAAAATATATCTTACAAAAAATTTAATTCACAAATGAAGCAGACGATTGAATGAACTATAAAATAATACAAATGTGTTAAGACTTTAACCCTTTCATGACTGAATGTTTTTTAGAAAATTTGCCTAAAATTATGGAATTCAATACAATAATATAAACAATAAAACTGATGAGCAACATATGTGTTGAAGTCAGTACCAATTTTAATAATTATTTGACATAAAATTGTTTTTAGTCCTTTTTATAAGGACCTGGGACATATCTGTTCCAGCAGTAGTTTTAAGTGGGGCATATTTCTTCCAGCAGTAGTTTTAAGTAGGACAAAAATGACCCATACGTTGTAAAAATCTCTAGTAAAATCTTCTTACGTTTATTGAAAAGTACAAATAAAACTAGAATAAAAAAAATTTACGAATGAAATGGCAAAGAGGTAAATTGACTAGCATACATCATGCAACAAATATACACTTTTTGCACTAGTTACACAAATAACTATTTTTTATTTCAGTTTGGTTGCAGATATAATAATTTTTAATTCCTTCTTCAATATGCAATCATTTTTGGACAATATTCCAAAGATACTCAGACTTTTCCCTGATCATAAACCAAAGTCGGTCAAGACAGAAATTGAGAAAAAAAGTAAAGTTTTATATTTCCCAATATCCTTTCTACCATCACTTCAAGTAAAAAAATCAACAAATGTAGTCCACATTGTTTGGCCACATCGATGGGAATTCAACAAAGGTCCTACTGATTTTTTTAATGTAATCTTTAGGTTGAAAAAAGATAAACTTCCTTTTAGATTGTATATCCTAGGAGAAACTTACAAAGATGTACCTGATGTATTTCAGAAAGCTAAACAAGAATTAGCAGAGGAAATAATTCAATTTGGATTTGTAGATAGTAAAGAGGATTACTATAAAATTTTATCTTCGTGTCATGTTGCTGTATCAACAGCCAAACATGAATTTTTTGGAGTATCGATGTAAGTAGTAATTAAAAATACTTCAAAATATCTGACTTTTATTTTTTAGGTTGGAAGCATCTTATTGTGGTTGTTTTCCTTTAGTACCTAATGCATTAGTTTACCCAGAAATATTTCCAAAAATCTGTCTTTATAGTGATAAGGAAAATTTATACAAACGTCTAAAGGGATTTTGTTTGGATCCAAATCTTTCAGTATGTTTAAGAAGAAATGACTGTGATATAAACTATGATATTTATTCTGATAAAAAACTTATACCAGAGTTTTTTAATATTTTAGGAATTTAGTAATTTTTGCAAAGCAGATTGGCTCATATTGGTGAGAGTGATTAAAAAGTCAAAATACAAAAATAAATTAAATTGAACAAAAATCTATTACTTTTTTAATACTACAGTTTAGACAACCCATAAACATATATTTAAATTATTTAATATATAAGAATAACATAAGAATGTGACAAAAATAAAATAAAAAAGAAACAGTAAAATAGAAGAAATTTTAGTCTTAATTAAATTATACAAATATTTAAAACAAACAAATAAAAATAACAGGATCAGAAATAAACAAAAAAAATATTCTGTAAAAAAATAAAAAATGTAAAAGATAAAATTAAAAACAGCAGGATTATTTAAAATTAACTAATGAAAATTTAACAAAATTAATGATTTATTACTAAAAATTTGACGATAATCTGACCATCAATACTGAACTTTAATATTTGTTTTAAACAAATGCCTATTGAAATCTCGCGATCCCTAATATGAAAAATTTCCCCATTACGCCAAAGATAAAATTTTGAAAAGCATACTATTCTGTTTTACCCACAAAAATTGAGCCATCTCGCAATTACAATTAGAAATATATATTTTTTGGAAAATTAACTATTACTGATAATCACAAAACTGGACAATTTGTATTTTAACCCAACTGTAATTACATATATCGAGTACCCTAAAACTGGGGGATAAAGTACATGGAACTATTACAATATTACAAAAAAAAAATAGACTAGCTCTCAAAAACCAAAATTAATCTCTATTAAATTGTCTTGTCAGTCGACGATTTCTCTCAGCTATATAGAGATCACTCTGTAGGATTATTTGTGTTATTACTTATTTGAAATCACTCTACGTTCGGGTTGTATCTGATAAATTATTTTTAATCACCTTCAATTAACTTGAAATCCAAAAGGTTATCCATTACCTCAAATGTGGTGTACTGATGAAGTATTAAAACTAAGTCGAGTACCAAAAATTTTATTAAGTTGAAAATATAGTTTTCGGCGAACTGCCATCATCAGGCCTAGAGTACAAAGTGCTTAGGGCTGAGGGGAAGGAAACAAAGTACAATACCTTTTCAGCAGTTTTTCGCTGTTAACATGTACCTTATTTTAATTTTACTGTACCACAACTTTCCTCCCTTTAACTTCCCTTTGTTTTCACCAGTGTGCGCAGACACTTTATAACCAACCATGTAAACAATATACAATTTTATAACTTCATAATTTTATTACGTAATACTTATCAGTGCATTATAAATAATTTTGGGTAAGTTTTACTTCGCTTTTCTCCCCCTCAGCCGTAAGAACTTTGTATTCCAGTTAGTTCGCCGAAACTTTATATAGTTGCCATATAACTCTTCATTTTTAACATTAATAAAATTTTGCTACTCGATTTAGAGTTTTATTACTTTATTTTAAATTTAATTATTCCTGGAATTATTTCTGTCAATTATTTTTAATCACTATACAGAACAGTATTTAAAATATTATTCTGCGGTTTTTCCCACGAGCTCCCCTCATTTTCGAAAAGAGCACCCAAGATTTCTTTGGTTTCCCCCATTTTCTTGATAAAATGCTTATTTTAGATTTTATCATTATACGAAATTACTTTGCTTGCAAAAATAGTAGTATATATTTAAATAGAAATATGTGAGCGGCGCCCGCTGGTAAGCAGTCAAATGAGACTTCTAAAAAATCATATTATAATTCTCCAGTTTTGAAACCGGAAAGTCAGAGAAACTTGAAACTCGCTTGGGCACATATTCAAGGTATCTGTTATTGTGTGATTCCCGAATAGCGCAGACAGACAGACGTACAGATAGACGTATTATAAGACTTTAGAAGTCTTACACATCGGAAGAAAACAAAAGGACGTCAAAGAAACAAGCATGCATGCACCCGTCCGGCTCGCGACGTTACAACTTTAACGACCTGTGGCGCCTTTTAGAAAATCAAAACCTGCGTCCTGAGTGCGCAGGTTGGGATTTTCCCGGGGCGGGCCAGTCCGGTCCTGTAACTAATATGTTTTTATTTCACCGTGGCCTTATTTCACTTTATTTAATTTCTAGTTTAATGCTTTTTTATGCTTAACTTTTGTTGTGGCAATTATTTAACGCGATTTTGTATATACCATTTGGATAAATCTTATTGTAATTATATATATATATATATATATATATATATATATATATATATAATCACTATTTTATTGTCTAATATACAACAAGATCTTCTCTAGTGAAAACAGTAAGTATTTGATATTGCATTTCTCTTAATAATTGTTTTTTTTATTTGAATTAATAATATCATCTTTAAAATGTCATGCAGAACATATATACGAAAATCATCTTATCAAATTTTAGACGAATCCAAATTCAGAGCATTACAACACTGCTGTAGTCTTGATTCATCATAGGGAACTTATATAAAATTATTCAAAAACTATTTCCTAACTTACTTGTGAGATTATAATAACTTGGGAAAAGCACCACATTTTTCACATTTCTTTCCCATAAACCTTTCAAGAAAATCGCGCATATATATATTATATTAGTTCAAAATGTTTACAAAAATATTCAGTGTGACCTAAAACACTACTAAAATAACACAAATCAAGTCACAAACTATACTATTTAATGTATGATTTTAAATTATCTTGCTAGAAAATACGCTTTATGAAATTTCTGGAGGACGATATACAACCCTAATAGCACAAAGACGTTTAAAAAACATCTTAAAAACGTACACGACCGACCATCGGGTCGTTTTAAAAACGTTCGTTAAAGTACCCGAGAACGTTTATAAGGCGTTTTTCTATAGTGCAAATGTCACAACTTCCAACGACATACAGACGTCGAAAAAGGACGTTTTAAAGACGTTTCACTAACTAAATGGTTCGACAAAGGACGTTTCTTGGACGTCTTTTAAAACGTTCACTGGACGTCCTTTAAAGTACCCGAGAACGTTTATAAGACGTTTTTCTATAGTGCAAATGTCACAACTGCCAACGTCATACAGACGTCGAAAAAGGACGTTTTAAAGACGTTTCACTAAATAAATGGTTCGACAAAGGACGTTTTTTGGACGTCTTTTAAAACGTCCACTGGACGTCCTTTAAAGTACCTAAGAACGTTTATAAAACGTTTTTTTATAGTGCGAATGTCACAACTTCTAACGTCATATAGACGTCGAAAAAGGATGTTTTAAAAACGTTTCAAAATGGACTAAATAAATTGTTCAACAAAAGACGTTCATACAAGCAAAAAAAATACATATTTATTAATAAAATATTGATACTTATATACAATCTGTACAATAAAATAATTTTCATTTACACAATAAGTCAAGTTAAAAAAAATTATTTTTTAAGTATGAAAATATATACCAAAAATAAAATAATATTCATTTCTATAACTAAAATACAGTTGGTCACACATAAACAAGTTAGCCATCATTTCGGTTGGTGCTGAGCAGGTGTCTTCAACGAAATATATAGGAGTATTTCTTGTATGCTTATGAGACTGGAATCATCAGAATTGGAGGAACTAGAATAATTATGTTGAACATGATTTTCGACATTTTCAAATACATCCTTTGATAAATTCAAAGTCTTGTTGATATACCTGTACTTTTGATGCTTCGAAACTTTCTTTTCTTTATACATTTCACAACAAACAAGTAGATTTACAGAGTCAAAAATCTTGAAAAATCACTAATTACATGACAAAAATTAATCACAAAATATACCTATATCAGGGTTTAAAGTACCTACCTAATATACATGTTAAATGTTCAACCACAGCTATAAGACATAAACACAAACACAATTCACTTAATATATCACTCCTCGGAAACCGAAAAACAAAAGAAACAAAATAAGTATAACAAAATAGATGATAATTTTAGAGATATAAGATTTGCTAGGTTTATCTTCACTAGTTGCAGAGAAAATAAACATGAAATTACCGAGAGTCACGCCATGTTTTTATCGTCCACTATGCAACAACTGTAGACAACAGCCACGCAGTGCGAAGTGCGAGTGCGCGGTCTCTCTCCCAAACCGACCGTTAGCGAGCTAAATTCGTGATTGGTTGGAATCAGACACAGACAGAGAGAGCAAACAAAACGTCTTTTGAACGTTTTTTTACACTAGTTATGAAAACGACTAACAAAGACGTTTAAAAAACGTCCTTTTTAGGACTTTTTATGGAAACATACTTTTGGGAACCCAACGAAAACGTTTTTACTTGTGGTTGTAAAAACGACTAAAATAAAACGTTTAGAAAACGTCCCTTTTATGATTATTTCCCAAAATAACATACTTTTGCAGACCCAAAATCAACGTCTTTGGGATGTTTATGAAGTGGTAATAAAAACAACTTACAAAAACGTTTAAAAAATGTAACTTTTTGACTTTTCTCAAAAAATTCTTTTGAGGACCCAAACAAAAAGTTTTATGAACGTTTATACTGGTAGTTTTAAAAACGACTAAAATAAATCGTTTAAAAAATGTCCCATTTATGATTTTTTCTCAAAACATACTTTTGCAGACCTAAAAACAACGTTTTTTGGACTTTTTTTTTACAGTGGTTATAAAAACAACTTACAAAAACGTTTAAAAAACGTAAATTTCTGACTTTTTTCAAAACAATCTTTTAAGGACCGAAACAAAACGTTATCTGGACATTTTTACTGATCGTTTTAAAAACTACTGAAACGAAACGTTTAAAAAACGTCCCTTTTATGATTTTTCTCAAAACATACTTTTGCAGACCTAAAAACAACGTTTTTTGGACGTTTTTTATAGTGGTTATAAAAACAACTTACAAAAACGTCTAAAAAACGTAACTTTTTACCTTTTTCTCAAAACATGCTTTTGAGGACCTAAACAAAACGTTTTTTGAACGTTTTTACGGGTGGTTTTAAAAACGACTCATATAAAACGTTTTAAAAGCGTCCCTATTGTGACTTTATAAAAAACCTTTTGATATGAACGTTAAAAAACCATTTAAGTACTAGGTGTTTTTTTATCGTAGGTTTTAAAAACGTCTGAGTAGTGGAGCTTAGACAACGTTTTTTTTTATTTATCACTTCGGACGTTTTGACGACATATTTTGGACGTTTCTTTAGGTTCATTTTAAAAACGTTCTTGCACAAACGTTTATAAAACGTTTTATTTTGGTCCTCGGACGTTCTGACGTTAAATGGACCATAAAAAAACGTCAATCGGACCTTTTGTGCTATTAGGGAAAAGTAAATTATAGGATAGAAGGCTCGCTCTCTATTTATATTTACTCTGAGTAAACAATAATATATAACTTAACTGGTGTCGGGCTTTTACTTCATGAAAATCCATTGTTTATAAATATTTTGATAAATATATTACGTTTTATGATTTTAGTACAATTTAGTACATTTTTACCACTTGATGTTAGTACATATTTTCAAATGTCATTGATTGCGGCTACCATAACGGCAACACTGTATATTTTTTCTGATAATATATAATTCTAAATTCTTTTTATTGAAATAACTTCGTTAAACGTTTTATGACAAATCTGATATTATGGAATCTGCTAGAAGTACCAAGATCTTTATTTGTTATTTCTAATCTAAAATGAGGTGTGCAACTATAAACGTTAATAATATTTCATCTTTTGCCAGGCAAATTACTAGAGGATTAAAAACGCAGATATAGAATAATTTAACAACAAATTTATTTTTAAACTATAATAAACAAGTATTTTAGATAAGTACTAATGCACTCGGCTCGAAATTTCGCTGTACACAAACAATTGAAAATTGTGAAAATAACCTTAAAACAAATACAGTTGCTCTGTAGTAGTAAGATATATCAACAATTCAACAACTTGAACAGGTTAAAGAACAAGTTTGTCCTATACAAAGATAAAATCTGAGAGATAAAAAATAAAAAAATTATTTATAGGGTTATTTATATTTATTTTTGCGCAGTTGGCAACAAGTTATTGACATTTGCGTAAGTTGGAAGAGAGTTAACCTTACCATTACCATTGTTTTGTTCAAATTTTCTGCGACGTTTTAGGAGATCTGATAATTGGAATTTGAGAAGTATGTGATTATAAATTGTGTTAAGCATCATAGAATTTATAATTCTCACTTACATCGCTGTGTACAACACGTTTTATTACTACCGTAAAATCACCTTGTGACATTTTAATTAGTATCGGAAATATCATATTTTTATCAGAAATAAAAATGTCGTTACTAAAGTCACATATAACAAATTCAATATTAAAATTTTCAAGAAGATATCAACAAGTTCAAGCTAAAGTTTCAGTACCTCCTGCTTTACCCACTGGTCCAGTTTTCCACAATTCCAAGCACTTTCCAGATAGAATAGCAGTAAGAGATAGAGTAGCTAAATATACCTATGCAAATATTTTTATGAGTGCAAATGAGTTGTCTAAAGAAATTACAAAAATTTGTAATGGACGTACAAACGAAAGGGTAATGTTTATGTGCTCCAATGATGTGAATTATGTGATATCATTATGGGCAATTTGGTTGTCTGGACAAATTGGTAAGTACTTATAAGTTTTATAAATAAAAATAAAAAATGCGGTTTATAAACACTACTAAAAAAGAATAGTTTTCTTATAGTTACTGTTAATACAAGTCTTGTTTGATACAAGAATGTGATAACATTAGTGAAATCCCCTCCTTTAGTAATAATCAACGTTATTTAAATATAATCCAGATTAATTTACGTATTATATACAAAAATGTTGAACAATTTCCTAGTTTCAATCCAATCAGTTGGATAAAGTTTTGATATTACTGTATTGACGGAAACCCATATAATTCATAACATATCTGACTAATATACTGTGCTTTTTGGAAACAAAGTATAAACAATATTTTTGATGTTTGTATAGTTTTTACAAGATTGTACCGTAGTTGATTATTGTAAGGTGAAATGTCTTAAATTGTCGGTTTGCAAGTGCAATACTGATACTGATATTTTGGCTTTATATCGGTCTCCTTCAATAGATAAAGATTAATTCATAGACAGCTTAAGTAATATTTTGAGTCAAACAACATCTGCTTCTAAAAAAATATGAATTTTTACTGGTGATATTAATCTTGACTTGTTAGATAATAATTGTGCTAAAGTTAACGACTACCTTACAGTTATGAATAGACAGACAGACAGACATTTTGCTCACTTATGTGATTATCAACACTAAAATATCAATTCGGTAGACTTATTCACCACCAGCTCGCTATTTTAAATGTGTTTTATAAATCAATGTAATGCTTGGTATTTTGTAATGAAAATAATCCTATTCTCCATAGCCTAGCTGGGAAAGTTCTGGGGTAATACAGCCGATTTTATTTATTTATACAGTCACAGTATGTACTGCCATTTAGAACCCTATAAGAAAAAAGGTCTTCAGATGTGCGATTGGGATATAAATAAAATGTCGGGCTTAAGCTCCGGCCAGACGTACATGCTTTCCTTCGAGCCTGGTTTGCGCAAACAGTTTGCACAGTTAAGTCTCTACGTGTAGCCGGCAAAACTATACCGTACATACCAAAAAGTACGACTCTCGGAATCGTCGCTCTGCTAAAGATTTGGTTTGTGCAAACTCTGGTTTGCACGGTTTTGCATGAACGTGTAGCCACACATCAAACATGCCGCCGCACTTCTATTGAAAATTTATATCATTCGGAACTATATATATCTTGTAATAAAATAATTTGAATGAATTTTTTTACAAGTTAATTGTTAAAATGTTTCATAGCATGAATAATTTTATGTTGTTTGATTTTTATGAACAGAGTTTATTGTTAAAAAGTTTGATTTTTAAGAATTTATTGATTATAATTGGCATATAATTTATTTTAAATCAACAAGTGTGGAATATGAAGAATCTTATTTTTATTTTTGGCACATATAACATTATGAAAATAAAAAAAAGTTGGAATGATTTTAAAAAGAAAATTTAAGTATAGTAATGGGCAAGATTTGAATTTTTTTATGGTTAATCAAGTAAGAAAATTTTTTAATTAAAGAAAACAGTTGAAAAAAAAATAATAAAGAAGAGTAATCATAAAACCCGTATAATGTCAGGTATATAATTAAAAAAAAATGTATACCAAATAATTAAAAGTATTTACATACCAATATGTAAAGTAAAACTATATCAAGACAATATTTACCAATTGAAATAGCATAATTTTTTATTTAAAAAAAAGTACATTAAAATTTTCAAAATAAAAGAAGATTTATGGTATAGGGGGTAATCATAAGAAGTTAACTGGATGACTGAATGGTAAAAATTGCATAAAGGCGGTAACTGGATAATAGAAAATTTATAGAAAAAGGAAATCAAGTTGGGAAATTTAATTTGAATGGTAGTAATTAGAAGAAAATAGAAGAGAGGTCAAGATATAAGGATTTGTTATTGATTTAATTTAAAATTACAATTAAATTTACATGTGAATAAATATGACGACAATGTTGTTAACTGAAGTTTGCGCAAACTGGTTGTACCGTGTGGCCACCTGTACAGTGTTCAGTCAGTTTGCACAAACTGTTTGTGCAAACCAGGCTCGAAGGAAAGTATGAGCGTCTGGCCGGAGCTTTAGGTAATAATTATTTTTCCTTTCAATTTTAACGATTAAAATATTAAGACGAAATTAGCACCCAATGATTTTCATTACAAAAACTATTGATTAACTAAATGTTCGATAGATGGCGATCAGATGTACTTTCTGCTTAAAAATTTAAAGGGAGTGCATATTTTATAAAGATCCGCGAGTTGCGGACCTTATATAAAAAATATTTATTTTATTAAAAGAAGTCTTAACCATCTAAATCTAGCCTGCGTATTTAAACACAATATTAATTTTATTAAAAGAAGTCTTGACTATCTAAATCTAGTCTGTGTTTAAAAAAAATTAAAAGGCAATGTGGGATTCGATCCCAGGACCCACTTCACCACTAGCGGGCACTATGTCACGCGGCTACCAGAGCGTATGCTTAAATATGTTCAAACTTATTATTTAAGCGAATCACGTTTCACGCAACTCGCGGATCTTTATAAAATATGTTAAAGGTCCCCAACTCGCGGATCTTTATCCACTTCCAAGTTTTAATGTTTATTATCCTCCAATAATACTTGCTTAGTTGCCAGATGTTAAGAGCGCCGGGTTTTAATTTTGAGTGAATTTGGGATTTTAGTGACATCAAGTACCTAAATAGAAGATTTTTATGACACCATTAAACTCACCTGGCCAAAAACTACTGACCTATAATCCGTTATATAAACTCGCCTATGAATGTTAGGTATCTTTTAATATTTTTTTTTCAATACTTTTATCTAAATCTATACCTGATTTGTCAAGTAAACAATGTTTTTTTAATTTTTTTCTAAAAATAGATAACCTCGGTTAGGTCAGTTTTATACTATGATTTTTTTCAGTACCAGAAGTTTTTACTTTTGGGGAAATTATTTGTTAGTTTAAAAATTTTTATCAGGAAATGATTATTTCAGAACTAATCTCCAAAAAGGGTTAAAATGTAAAGATCCAAAAATAAAATTAAAATTTTGTTTTAAAATTAATTACTTTCCCAATTTTTCAATTTTTTCTGATTTTAATTAGGTGACCAGATTTTAAAGTTTGAAATTCGGGACGCTATTTTTAATATTTTTTCTGCAAAAAAAATTATTTCATTATTATTGTTATTATGATGGTATATTGAGTGTAAATGGTTCATGCATGGATAAATACATTTATACCCAACTTTGGTCAAGTTTAATTTATTTGTATTTCTGAGCTGAAACAAGAAAAACGAACTAAAAAAATTGAATAAACCCAATATAGAAAATAAGTGCAAATAATAAAAATAGTTTAGTACTATTATGTCTCATTTATATGGAAAGCACAGATTACTTTTGAGCTTCAATATCGATATAAATACATCAACCAAAATTAGAAAAATGTTTAAAAAATAATTATATTCTATTTTTTTCTATTTAAAACAATTTTAAATTATTTTGATTAATACAGGTTGCCTCTGTATTTTTCCTTCCCTCTCTTTCTCTTATCTTGCCTTTTTCTACATTATGAATTTTTTCTTATTTAGAATTTTTTTTATAAATCATTTGTGATTATTTTATATAGAGGTTTTTTAATTTTTCCTAGTTTTTTCTCATTTTTCTGATTTTTTGTTTTTTTTGTGGTTTTTTCGATTTTTTCTTTTTTGTTTTTTCTGTTTTTTTTTGTTATTTTTCTGTTTTTTTGTCATTTTTTCTATTTCAATTTTCTTTTCATTTGTTTTTTAATTTTTTCTTATTTTCTGATTTTTTTGCGACTTTTTTGGGATTTCTTTGCGATTTTATGCAATTTATTTCAATTTTTTAATTTTTTTATGGTTACAGTTGTTTCCGGTATTTTGGTTGTTCTTTGGTTTTTGCGATGTTTTTTGATATTTCTCGCTTTTTTTCTCATTTTTCTCATTTTTTTTTATCTAATTTTTTATCATTTTTTTCTCATTGTTCTGTTTTTTTTCTATTTTTTTCGTTTTCTCATTTAACTTTCCTGGTCCCATCAAAGGGAAAGTATAGTGATCGAGCAAAAAAAATTCGAGATATCGATGGAAATATCTATTTTGAGGTCCCCCAAGAAGATTAAAAACATTTCCAGCGTGTGCCTGGAATGCGACCATTAGTTTTTGGTTTAAATTGGTATAGTAGAAGGTCCTCTGGACCGACATTGATTGACGACACATGATAGATTTTTAGTCTTTTTTTTAAATTTAAAACTTTTTCCAGAATTTCCAATAATTACGCCACTAGAGAGCGCGCAAAAATATGCATGTAGGTTTTCCGCAGTTTTTCCAAATTTTGAGGACAAACAATGCACTTTAGTGGAAAATTTTCTAATGCAAAGTTGTAGAGCACCAAATTTCCTTTAACTTTTGTATTTAACTTTTTTCTGATTCCCCACAGTTTAGGCTTTATCCATTTTTTTTTTATTTTGAAGGCAAATATTGGGCTGTAGTGCAAAATATTCTAGTGAAAATCGTAGAAAATCGTATTCACCGTCGCCTTGATATTTAAAATTTGTTCCATAAATTAATGGAATGATTAGTCTTTTGTAATTAAAATAATCCTATTCTCTACATCCGAGCCGGGAAAGTTCTGGGGTGACACAGCCGATTTTTTTTCTTAGTCATTTGGTTTTTTATGATAATTTGCGATTTTTTTGTAATTTTTTTGCGGTTATTTTGCGATTTTTTGTGATATTTTTCGATTTCTCGCGTTTCTTCCGTATTTTACAATTTTATTTTTGATTTTTTCCCAATATTTTCTAATTTCTATCTCAATTTTTCAAAGTTTCAAAGTTTTTTGTTTTTTATTTTTTTCCCGATTTTTGCTGTCTTTTTTTTTAATTTTGGATTATTCTAATTCTTTCTCGTTTTTTTTTCATTTTTATGATCTTTAGTTTTTGTTTTGTTTTGTTTTTTATTTGTAAAAAAAATATTAAAATAGCGTCCCGAATTTCGAACTTTGAAATCAAGTCACCATAATTTTAATTCTAAAAGAAACTTAGATTTCATTAAGTAATATACTAAAATAGTAATTTTAAGACATACATTTTCTATTAAAATATCGAATTTCATTTTTCCTTCTACTTAAAAATATGACGGCAAGATTGCGTTACGTAGACATGAATTATATCCCCCAAAATAATTATTTTGCAGGGGCGCCATCTATAAAAAAGTACGTGAACTGTAAAATTGCTAGAATAACAGGTCTCTGATGTATTTTTGGTGGTGTTATAAATGAAAACAAAAAATGAAATATCTGTACCGTCTCTAATGGGAATATAATCTAGTGCCTGAGATAGTTTTTATAGCGGTTTTTGATGCCTTTTTAGGTTAAATTTTTTCACTTTTCAATATATTCAGGAACTAATTTAATACGATTAGAACATTATAAAAGCAAATCCGCATATATTCCTAGTCCGTCTTATATGTTCAAAAATTTCCCTTTGCTTATTCATTTGCTAACGCCGCCTTAAATGTTATCAAAAATTAGCAGAATTAGCAATTATTTATAAAGACCATTTTTTAAAAATCAATAAATTTATTATAAAGCATTGGAATTTTAAATACTGATAAATGATTTATCTACCATACATTATCATTAAATTAGATTCAACAACTTTAAAATGTACAAAGAATAATACTTAATATGAGTGATTAGAATTTAAGATAAGATATTGTTTAAAAAACCGCTAGATTCATGTGTTAATTTATGATTTTTTTAATTGTTGTATTTTATTATTATAGCTATCACTCTCTTCACTAGAAGAATGTACTCATGTATTACGCCAATATTTCTATAATTTCAAACTCTTAAAATAACAATACTTAATACGATATGATTTGAATTTAAGATAAGATATTGTTTAAAAATCTGCTGATTTCTTTTGTTAATTTATGCTTTTTTAATATTTCTATTTTATTATTATAGCTGTCCCTCTCAGTTCTCTTCACCCCAAGAATGTACTCATGTATTACGTCAACGATTCTAATTCAAAACTCTTAATATCAGCTCCAGAATATGGAGAATTAATGAAAAGCGTGTCTAGCAACACAAACAGTACTTTGCATCTACTAGATGATAAATTAAATCTAAATTGCGCCCAGAAGACCTTTAATTCTCTTGCCGATTTGGAAGGTGGCTTACCTACAAGTTTTTATGATGGTAGTAATGCTCTTATTTTATACACAAGTGGAACTACAGGAGCACCTAAGGGTAGGTTGCTTACAAAGAATCGTGTTACAAAAATTCTCGTTTAATTTAATTTTAGGAGTCGTAATTTCTCACAAAAATCTTCAGTTTTCAATAACAACATTGCTTGACGCATGGAAATGGTCTCCAAATGATGTTATTCTCCATACTCTTCCCCTCAATCACGTTCACGGTATCGTCAATGCACTCTTATGTCCCTTGTATATCGGAGCCAAGACAATCATGTTGACAAAATTCAACGCCAATACTGTATGGTCTTATTTATTGGGTATCACAGCTCACCCTGAAGATAAGAAGACAACCGTTTACATGGCAGTTCCAACTATATATTACAAGCTCGTAGATGAATATCACAAGGTGTTCAAAGATGATCCGAAAATGGTTGAATACATTAAAAACCATCTTAAGAGCAAGATAAGATTGATGATTAGCGGGTCGGCTCCTTTGCCAGTTTCGTTGCACGAAGAATGGTTGGAAATATCTGGACATTCTTTATTACAGAGGTAATATAGGTATTAAGTAACTCCTGGGTTCTGTTTTAGAGCTTTTCACCCAAAGTGATTACGTTCTGGCAGAAAAAAAGGTATTGAGGTAGATTATTATTTACTTCTTGGGGAATAATTGAATTGTACAATTTTAGCAGTTGTTTCTCAAATATTTTTGCTTACTATGTTTAAAACATTGATCATGGTATTGAAATTAAAGTTATTTTGTATTGTATGGAAATTAAACTAAATTAAAATATTGAATAGGTACGGAATGACAGAATGTGGAATGGTTTTATCTCATCAATACGATTCTAAAAGGATGCCAGGTTCGGTGGGTGTACCCTTACCGGGCGTCTCTATAAAACTTTGCGAAGAAAATGAAAATACTAAAGAAATAAAAACAAGTTTAGAATGCACCAATGTGGATGGCGAGGTAATTTTTAAAAAGAAGGATTCGAGTACCGAAAATCTTAAAGGTAAGGACGAAGAAGTAAGAGTATTAGTGCTACATAATAATTATCTCTTTGTTTATTGAAACTTAAAAGTTCCTTATTTGAGCTAAAGGTGGAAGATAAAATGATCTATTTTTAGACTCTTAATTGGTATAAGAAACTTTGTAAGTGTAAGAGATTATATTTTTATAAATGTTACTGTGTGTATGTATTTATGAGAATGTTGAAGCCTTTTTATACTTATTTATGTTTGTTTTGTTTTATAGGTGACCTTTTAGTGAAAGGAGACGGGATTTTTAAAGAATACTACAACAGGCCAGAAGCTACTAGCAAAGAGTTCACTGACGACGGTTGGTTCAAAACAGGCGATGTTTGCGAATATTCCGAAGAAATCAAACAGTTCAAAATAGTCGGAAGAAAAAGTGTAGATATAATAAAATCGGGAGGTTATAAGCTTAGCGCTTTAGACATTGAAATGAAACTTGTTATGCACCCGGATATAAAAGAGTGTGCGGTATTTGGTGTAGATGACGAAAAATGGGGCCAAAGAGTAGCGGCTCTTGTTATTGTAGCATCAGAAAAGGATCTAACGTTAGAGGAAATTAAAGAATGGGCTAAAGATAAAATGCCTTATTATTGGGTACCGACTGTTCTTAAGATAGTAAAAGATATACCGAAAAATGCCATGGGTAAAGTTAATAAGAAAGAACTGGCTAAAGTTATGATATAACTGATTTTACACATTATCAATTACTATTTTTTAAGTATTAGTTTTTACACCAAAATAGAAATGAGCATCTTTTTTTTAAATAATCATCACATTTCAATTTGTTATACTGGGGGATATTTATATTTAAACTTTAACTTAATTTTATTTTAATTCAGTTCCTTTTTTATATTCGTACTGCAATGAAGCCATAAATAAATTGAGACTGAATTTTCAAAGATTTTTTTTATTTGAGTTTTCGTTAATCCAAATTAATATTTACAAAATTTTAAGTTTTTCAAATTTATATTCCTTTGACTGTGTTCTATTAAAAAATTTTTTTGTTGAGATTTTAAGTATTATAAATTTTCGTAAGTATGTTTATAATAAAATTTTGTTGATCTTAATATTTTTTACTACTAATTTAGCCAAATAAGAAATCGTAACTGGAATTGTTCTAGATAGCTGTAAAGTGACTTAAGATCTTGGCGTTTATTTTGATAGAAGTTTAACGTTTAACCAACATATTCTAACTTAAGTTAAGGAAGTATTAAAGTTTTACGTATTTATAGTGATAAAGTGTAAGTCATTTTCAAATACTTTTGCATGATGTACATTATTTTCTGCGTATGTCAGGTCTCATCTAGATTGTCTTATATGGTATCCTTATTATAATTGTCATCAATTGATGATTGAAAGAGTCCAATGTCGCTTTTATGTTTCAAAATGTAAGGTTTTTATCCGGTTGGAGGCATTCCATACAGAATTCTATTTGTACGGTTCAATATACAAAGTCTTGACCTGCGTAGAAAATTTTTATATAAATTTCAAAAGCACCAAATTGATGCTACAAATATTTTGTCTCAAATTAACTTCATTGTTCCTAAAGAACCAGAAATTCTGTTTCGTTTTATTGTAGTCATGCTAGAACGAACCGTTTATCTTAAGTCATCTATTCACAACATGTACACAAACTTTAACACCATCTCGCTCTTTTGTGACTTACATAATGATTCATTGAATCATATCATTGAAATGGTTGTGTAATATTTTGATCAGGATATAATGTAATGAAATGTTTGTTTGGTAATTGATTAGTTATTATATTCACAACTTGTGAATATATTGCGTTCAGTTTTGTAGAAAAACCACACTTTTACATTTCCGAGGAAACTACTTTTACCCAATACATGTTGAATTTCAAAGTTTCGCTGCTAATTGCGCTATCATTTGCAAAAAACGGCATACATATTGGTTGTTCCATTTCCGAGAAATGCCCAAAAAACACTTTCTATTAAGAAAGTTAGTCTGCACGATAACTCACAAAGTAACTTGAATAAAGGCGTCGAGTTTTTTGCATTTAGTATCTCAGGTCAAGGAAGAACTGATTAGATTTTGGGATACAGTTGTTTAGTTAATCAACGAGAAAAAGCAAATTCTTTCATTTTTAAATAAAGAAACTAGGACACTTGAATATAACTGTGAAGCGTGATCTGTTTCACGTTGTGAATATGACTGAAGCGTGATATGTTTCATTACTAGTTTTTTATTAATTATTATTATTATTGTCGCATTACTTCTAGAAACTAGATCTAAGAAACTGCAATACTTCATTTCAGTGTCTATACAATTTATCATACATAGACACAAACATTAATTTTTTTAAGTGTTTAAATAAAGTAGGTTTAAAAATAAAAAAATATCTGGATGATCACAGCTGCACCATGGTACGTCTCCAACAGGACTATCCACAACGACCTCAATGTTCCCTTCATCGACGAAGTTATAAGTACCTACTCAAATAAATATAAAAAACGAAGCACAAATCACAACAATCCACTAATAAATGAACTCTTCAACCCACCACTTGAAAACAGAAGACTCAAGAGAAAATGGCCAGAAGATCTAAGTAGATGAATCCAGAAAGCTGTCAATGGACAGTGCCTGACTCGTGCCAATCAACCTCAAAACATTTACTTATTACTAATTAAAGTAGATTGTAAATAAGCAGTAAATAAAAAAAAAAAAAAAAAAATATATCTAAACATCCTTTATCTTTTTAAGAGCGTTCTATCGCTGAAAACTAAATTCTAGTTCCATTTCCCCTCTACTTTCTCACCGAAAGGGTGGGCGGGTACTAGAAAATACTACTGACTATCTACGACATAATTTTGTCTGATATAGTATCAACTTGCTCTGTTCCTTTATTATTGCGTAGGTACGTCTTTTCTAAATCTTACGTTTATTAATCTTTATCTCTCGGTAAAAACCATAACCGTGGTACGTTTTTAATATTAGTGGAGCGAAATTATTTTATATAAAGTCCCTTATATAACGAGATTAAAAAATTGGCGTAGTTTTTACTCAAAAAATTTTAGAAATAAAATTTTTCGGTTACAGACAATTTCCATACATTTTTTTCGTAATTGATACTTTACTAATTAATTGTATAAATTAGTAAACAACATTTCACAACAAAATTAGCATAGTTAGAACTAGTTTTCTCCATACTTTATTTCGAAGTCGATATATCAATTAGTTTTTAAATTATAACGGTATAAATTCAAAAACCGAATATTTCAAAAATGTCAATTTTTTTTTCAAATAAAAAAGGCTGGGACACAATAAAGTCGTCATTTTATATAAATATACAGGAGCAGAAACCCAACCCAACTTTCCGAACACTCCTAATAAATAATTATTTAATCAAAGAATAATCAAAATGCATTAATACAGTTAGTTTAAAAAATAAAAAAAATCAAGTTTTTTATCAAAAATTCATAGCCCTTTGAATTTTTTTAACTTTTTACATTTTTGCCAATAACTTTTACAAATATTATAAAATTATGAAATAATTCACACACATAGTACTTTTGATTCCTTTCGGATAGTCCTTTTCCTTTTTTCATTTGTTTTATACTTTTTGATAAAACAAAATTATAAAAAATTAAAGAAAAATTCTTGTTTTGGCTTTAATAATTACAATTCCAATTCGATGAAACTAAAATACATGGTAAATCTAGGGTTTTATATTTGTCAAATGGTGCAAATCACATTTTAATATCTTTAATATTTTAAAAGTTAATCAATTTAGTTTAAAATCGTAAATAAAATTTATAATTGTTTTGAGACATTTATTAAATATTCCACAATTTTTGTAATAAAAATTTTGAATAAAATTACAATTATAAAGATTTTTATTACAATTGTAATGGTATTTATTTGAAATTTTTAATAGTGGAAAATAGGGAAAAAATAATGAAACAGTGAAAAAAATAAAGATACATCAGCATAACTACCGGGAATTTAGACTAATATTTGAAATTTTCAAAACAATTTGTTCTCAGTATAATTCTTATCCCTCAAGTGTTTATGGATACCAATTCGTTAATTATAAAGTATTTAGGGGATTAAAACAATCCGTTTAATGAAATAAAAATGCTAAGAAGCACCTAAAATATAATTATTTTTTTATATTTGAATAACAATCCTCTACGTACCTTCACATTATCTCACCCGGCCTACATATCTTTAATAATATATATTTTAATTGTAAAAACATGGATTTAACAGCCTTATTTTAGCGAATTTACAATGCTAACAGAGTTTTAAGTAGCAGTTGAAAAAAATACCGGCAAAAATTAATTGAAAAAATAATCGAAATACGCTTTAAAAATTAACAGCAACACAAATCCGCACTTATATAAAAATTCAACATCGTAGCTAGGTATATACACTAACTAACGCCAGCGTCCGCCGCATATGGAGATCTAAAATGGATCTATGATTGAAGCGTAAAGAATAGATGCATCTATGTGCGGTGGCAGAACTTAACTCCTGTTAAATTTTCATTTTTTTCTTTCACCAAATATCTTAAAATATGCCGAATTGTGGAAAGCTAAAAATTTTTACAGAAAAAATTAAAAAGTAAGTTTATATATAAAAAAAAATGTAATTGGTAGCCACAATAATAGATTTTTTTCTCTCCATATTTTAGTGAAAACTACAATTAAATTTGTAACTTCTTAAAAAAGTTATTAGGAATTTATTATCTGTTAGTCGATAGAATGCTCTTAACTAAATTTACTTACAAGTTGGCATCTGACTTGTACATAGTTGTCATCATTATGGTACTAATTATGGAGGTAAGCTGTAGTTTTTTTGCACCACTTTAGGAACGTTTTTTATTAGATTAATAGTGAATTATTCTTCAATTTATAAATAAGAAAATACAACAAAATTTTAAATTTTTATTTTGTACAAATTATCTATAAATCTAATATAAAGAGATTTAGGTACTAGGAACAGTTAATATTTTTGGATGTATAAGTATATATTTTTTACAGTATATATTTAAAAAGACTAAAATTTCCAAATTATATAAGGCAGTTTTCTTTTGATACTGGATTAATAAACTAGTCCAACAAAACATTCAAATTCAAAAAAATCTAATTGTGTTGTTTGTTAGATAAGTTTATCTTGTTTGCTTTGGTACATTTAAGTTTTTTAAAATACAATCTAAATTTCAAATTTCATTATATTTTATTTCCAAAAAAAAATCTTATAAATTACAAAAAGTTAATAGAACGCAAGCAATGTTGGCAATTGATATGGTAGTATATAAAATTTAAGAATAAGAGGAAATACCTATCATAGATAATTATTTTAGCACCAAACTTGTCAACATTGCTCGATCTCTACAACAAAACTACTCTTGAACTTGAACATTTATTTGTACATATTAACTAGACCGGTGTCCAATCCGGCCTACAGGACTTATATCAAACACCTTTTGGTTGTGTTATAGTTGTCGTTGCAGTTGGTTGTGGTATTTTGACAGCACCTCTCATCGGATTAGAACTGCGCAATCTCAAAGTACGGAGTAATGTATTTCTAAAATCTTCTGAAAACGAACAGTAGATGTAGAACGTTATGGAATAATTGGTGATTTCCAAGAGATTGGCAATGGCTCGAAATACCTGAAACAAAATAATAAAAAAAGCCTTAAAAAATAAAAACCTTCACAACAAGGTAAAATACTATAAGGCAAATATAAAAACACTTTTATCCGAAATCGGAACTAAATTAAAAAAAACCGGCAGTAAAGTAGAACGTGACCGTTGATTTAATTAACAAAAAACGCCGCGAACAATATACAAAATAATGAAAATTTTTCTATTGTAATGTCAATAATTATCAATTCAATACTTTAATAACTAAATTAAAAAAAAACAATCAATAATTATAATTATTAGTATTAATAAATGCGATTTCGGATAAAACTTAAATGCACATCGGCATTAAAGTAATTTTTTATCACTCACGTTATTATTTAATTAATTTCCACATTCGTGATAAAAAATTCAACTTTACTTTATTTTAAAAAATGACTTTTTTTGGACTTCAGGAGACATGGAAAAGTCAATATCTCAATTACAATTACTTTTTCTTTATACATATGTACAATAGCATATATGTTATACGTAGCGACAAAGTAAATATATCTAGATTTAAATATTTTAAAAATCACAGTAAGGAACCCTGTTAGTTAAGAGTGTGGAAATGTGTTGCCATAAGCAGAGCCGTTCTTAGGGAAAGCGAGGACTGCTGGAAATAATTTTTGTAAGACCTTTCAGGTAAGGACGACAATACTCAACTTGGGCTTTAATAAGTCTTAATCTATCGGAACTCTGACATACAAATAATAAAATAAAATTATAAATGAATATTTTCTTGATATTTTTGTGTTTTGATTTATGTTCATTTGTCACCAAATTTTAAAAGAATTTCTGGGGCTATTACAATTACTAATAATAATGCTATTGTTATTACTACGATTATTCAACACAACGTGGGTCCTAACAATACTAGACGATCAGGTATATTTTGTGATAAATTTGAGTGCGGAAGTTTCTTACCGAAATGGCCATCGGTTTGTTACTTTGTACTCGTCTTTTTCATGAGATAAACAGGCCAGGGGGTAGGAGGTCACAATATATAGTGGGAGGTGCTTCAGGATATATATGTTGAACTGTAAATAGTTGAAGAAAAGATTTACGATGATATGTTAAAAAGACGATCTGACAAGAAAAGCAATCTGCGGATAATATCGTCAAAGGAATTTTGAATTTTGATACGGATAACGGGCGAATTTCAGAATGAACTAACTAAAAAATATGCTAGGATCAGTTTTAGATGCATCGTCATATAAATTAATGCTTAGAGGTTGGTCCACACTTATAAGGACATCATTTGTTCAGATTTCGGTTGATGGAGGCAACATAGTATCATTAATTTCTTTAGATAGACAATACCGGACAAACTAAGATTTTTAGACATTGTCGTGTGCCTATCCAGTAGCCATATTTTACTGAGCGCCACGATAAATTACCATTTGTCTACATGTAAAGAATACTGTAAAAATGGTAGAAGCAGTTTTCAGTTGATAACATCGATAAATTTTCTGTCAGTTTCCTACATGGGCAATGGTATGGGTGGGCTTTGTTTGGGAGAGTCTAATAGACATTGTTAAAAGACTACAAGAAAATTATTTGCTCGCACATCTGTACACTTAGTACATTTAACACCTACTATGTTCTTTTGGTAACAACCTAATTAGTTTGCCTGATTTAGATATCTTGGAATGCAATTCTTACTACTATTAAGACAAATAAAGACACACAAACCTTAGAAATAGCTTCGTGCAAGTATTTAGCCGGTGTCGTTAGGAGAAATTATTCTGGACAAGAATGAACAATTAGATTGTATAAGCCTGTCGAATTATTGCCAAGAAGGAATAGCCAACTGCATTTGGTAAATGTTAAAACTTTCTGATTAAGCCTTTTCAAGATTATATCCTGTCAAATCAACTTCCTGATGAGATTTCCAATAATAGGAGCATCCTACACAGTCTTTCACTCTTAGAATCATCTTACTAAATAAAGGCAATAAAACCGTAAGCGTTGGTAAGAACGCATACAAAGAGCGGGTGACGAAAAAGTAACACAAAACGCTCCTATTAAATTATATATTCATTATTCAAATGCTTTTGAAGAATTAATAGTTTCCATAAACAAATAGCGTGAGTTATAATAACTCACTCTAGTGGGTTATACTACAGTATCCATAGGCAAACAGCCTGAGTTATAATAACTCACTACTATAATTCCGTATGTAAATAGTGTGCAGTAAATTCTTGGAAATTTTAGAGCCGATAAATATTGGCGTGGAAAAGTTAGAAAGATTTTATAACAACTGGGAAGAAATGTATAATTCAAAGATTTTAAAATTATTAAATTAGCAGCGCCTCACAGTCTACATTACCGAAATGATTCTTGGTAAATTTACTATACACTTTTTATGAACGGAGTACCAAGATGGTTTTTTACAAGCCGATTCGCCGAAGCGCAGTAGTCCATTTATTTTCATTGAAGAGACTAGTCACTTGATATTTTGTAAACAAAGTTCATTCTCTGTATTTGCATCTTAGTATTTATTGCGGCTTGTGCTGCAAAATTTCATATGCGTGAGTTATTATGACTTACATTACCCCTCGTTAAATAATATACTATAGCTATTAAATTTTATAGTATCATAACTCAGGAGGAAGTTCTTAAAACTAATATATTTTGTATATCTGGCAATGCTGCCGTCTCTAATCTGATCATTTTATTCTAGTTGTCAATATAGAAATTTCTAAAATTATACTTTGTTGGAGCTTACCTGGTAAGGATAATTAACTAAATTTGCATCTGACAATGTTACGTTAAGCAGAACCATTGGAGTTACGCATACTAGAAACAGAATGCTAGTAGATCCCAGCAACAAAACTAACCGTCTTTCTTCTGCAAATTTCTTCGGGTCTTCTTCACCCGAACTTTTCCTACTTAATGTCATTTTTCTTCTCCTGTCGCAGGACCTCCGATAAACGATTAAAATCCTTAAGTTTAAACTAGCTAACAAAATCACTGGTAACACTTTGTATATAAGTTCTAAAAATACCTTGTATGTACTATACAATGCACTCATTAAATACTCCGTATCTTCAACCCTTTGGTACAACACCGTTCCTTCAGGTAGTAATTGACATGTTCTAACTCTGTTACGAAAGATATTTGGAATGTAAAGAATGAGTGTTAGCAATGGGATCACTGTTACTACTCGAAGAGGAGATCCAAGTATGGGTCTAGCGTGTCCTGGGTGACAGACGCTAACGTATCTCTCTAAGGTGAGTGCTAGAAGCATTAAGACTCCTACGCCTAGGCAGCCATTGCCGAGGAAGAGTTCCAGGTGAGCAAAGTAGTAGGCTGATAGATGTTGCTCCCAATGACCCTGTTCTCTGTGAACCAGGACTCTCCAAGCGAAAGGAAGAGCAAAGCATATTGCTAGGAGAGCTGCACCAGAGTAACCTGAAAACAAATTATAATTTTTATTATTTAGTAATCATAGTTTAATTAAAATCGTCAGTGATACAGTAAAAAATTATGCTGTTAAGATCAACATTTGGGACACTTATTTGAATAATATGTTGTAATAGAACAATTTTGTAATAAGCTATATGCTGTTCTATATTTCTGTATATAACATGAAACATGTACAATAAGAGATATAATATTTGATTGACTTTTAGAAATTATAGGAGAAATAGATTTTTTAAATATTAAATTTATTAATGTGGTATTCGATTGAATGAGTCCACTGATATGAAATTTGTCCATCATGCATGTTTAAGGCATTCAAACGACTTCGTTCTGCAATTGAACTGAGTGCATTTTTCACACACGTATCACCATTGATGATACAATATTTTTTCCAGATTTAGTATTCTTAATATTTTGAGACTCTTATAAATTATGAAATGTCTATTTGGTCCGTAAACTTCAGAAAACTGATTTACGAGATATGGGAAACTTTTTTGTAAAATTGATTTTTCTATCAATCAAGTCAGATTAACGTAATTGGCTGTTCTCCTTGTTTACTGTCTGAAACGATAAAAAAATTAAGTACAAATCGGCACAAATGGAACACGATTGTTTTTCTAGAATAGCAATCATTCCGTCAAAAGGGACAAGAAAATAACGACACGTCTAACAACCTCACTTTATCCCGGAGATCATAAAGAGTTATTTATTAAAGATGAAAGACTCAGGATAAGAGAATTTTATAAAATGAAAAAAAAAATTGTTTCGTTTTCTAACATTCTGTTAGCATTTTAATGATCGTATACGCATACATATTTCACAATCTTCAAACAAAAAAAAGTCAATTTCAGTTTTAAAATAACGTTAACATTATCTTTGTAAGTTAATTAAAAATAAAAAGTAACAAATGTATCTTTTAACTGCTTTTCCCATGCAAATATTTTTGTTGTTATAGATGCTGTTGTGTAGTTTTTACTTTACCGACCCACCACCCCAAATATCCATTCTGAGGTCCCCTGAGACGATTAAGACCATTTTCCACATAGAACTCTGTCTGTCTGTCTCCGTGTGTGTGTGTGTGTGTGTGTGTGTGTGTGTGTGTGTGTGTGTGTGTGTGTGTGTGTGTGTGTGTGTGTGTGTGTGTGTGTGTGTGTGTGTGTGTGTGTGTGTGTGTGTGTGTGTGTGTGTGTGTGTGTGTGTGTGTGTGTGTGTGTGTGTGTGTGTGTGTGTGTGTGTGTGTGTGTGTGTGTGTGTGTGTGTGTGTGTGTGTGTGTGTGTGTGTGTGTGTGTGTGTGTGTGTGTGTGTGTGTGTGTGTGTGTGTGTGTGTGTGTGTGTGTGTGTGTGTGTGTGTGTGTGTGTGTGTGTGTGTGTGTGTGTGTGTGTGTGTGTGTGTGTGTGTGTGTGTGTGTGTGTGTGTGTGTGTGTGTGTGTGTGTGTGTGTGTGTGTGTGTGTGTGTGTGTGTGTGTGTGTGTGTGTGTGTGTGTGTGTGTGTGTGTGTGTGTGTGTGTGTGTGTGTGTGTGTGTGTGTGTGTGTGTGTGTGTGTGTGTGTGTGTGTGTGTGTGTGTGTGTGTGTGTGTGTGTGTGTGTGTGTGTGTGTGTGTGTGTGTGTGTGTGTGTGTGTGTGTGTGTGTGTGTGTGTGTGTGTGTGTGTGTGTGTGTGTGTGTGTGTGTGTGTGTGTGTGTGTGTGTGTGTGTGTGTGTGTGTGTGTGTGTGTGTGTGTGTGTGTGTGTGTGTGTGTGTGTGTGTGTGTGTGTGTGTGTGTGTGTGTGTGTGTGTGTGTGTGTGTGTGTGTGTGTGTGTGTGTGTGTGTGTGTGTGTGTGTGTGTGTGTGTGTGTGTGTGTGTGTGTGTGTGTGTGTGTGTGTGTGTGTGTGTGTGTGTGTGTGTGTGTGTGTGTGTGTGTGTGTGTGTGTGTGTGTGTGTGTGTGTGTGTGTGTGTGTGTGTGTGTGTGTGTGTGTGTGTGTGTGTGTGTGTGTGTGTGTGTGTGTGTGTGTGTGTGTGTGTGTGTGTGTGTGTGTGTGTGTGTGTGTGTGTGTGTGTGTGTGTGTGTGTGTGTGTGTGTGTGTGTGTGTGTGTGTGTGTGGGTCTTGGGTATCTTGCGAGGTAAATCGTCCACTACTCATCGAAGCTGTGAGGTCTTTTTTTGTTACGAGGTCCAAAATTTGGACCTCACAAGAAACGAACCTTACAGCAGTATTCTACGTAATGCGGTGATTATTTCTATACCTACAACAACTATATTTTAAAATTACCCCATAACCACCCTCTGTGGTTTTTTTCTAGTTCACGGTATTTACGACTGGGGGCGTAGGAACCACACGTACTCCAACATTAAATATTTTTATGAGGTCTGCTGTTATACACACCAAGACCTCGGAGAGTCTCCTGAAAGTGCCCTACTAATACAATGTGTATTTAAAGGCCCTCTTACGATCTCGGAACTACGGAGTACTGTGTATAGAGCACCCCTTTAAATGGCAAATGACATTCCGTCTTTGCTGAATTTTGCATATGTTAAAGATCTCGATGTTTTAAGTAAAAGCTTCCATGCACTAACAAAAAATAATGATAAGTTTCTGAGATACAGGGTGTTAAAAAATCGATTTTTCATAATTTTAAGATTTTAATAAATTGCAATAACTCGCATATGTTTCAATTAATAATCAATTACCAACAAATTTTGTTTAGAGTACTTATATAAGAGTTTGAAAATATATAAACAAGAATTTTAAATTGCTACTGTACAGGGTGAGTTGTGTTGAAAATAAAAGACACAATTTGAACGGTGTAAAATATTGTATAGTTTTATTAATAAGAATCGAAAAGAAACTAAACTTTATGATTGTAATGTGTTGGTTAAGGAGTATTAAAAAAATAAAAAATGCGTTAATACAGGGTAAGTCAAAAAGTTGGATCGATGGCTGTCGAACTTTTTTAACATACCCCGTATTTTGTGATACCTAAAGAGCAACTACAAAATCCCATTTCCAAAAATGTATTATACATATATCCTTTACAGTGTATACAGAAAGATATAAGAGGCAGAACTTAGAGAGAAAAAATGCTAATTTAAAAAAATACTGGGTCTAACAAAAAATCGACGGTCAAATTGTCTTTTTTTACTATTTGGAAATACATTTGCAAAAAGTGGTCTAAAACAAATGAAATTTTGTATGCATATTTAGGGTAGCAAAGTATAGATTTTGGTATTAATCGGACAACTGAAAGGGTGTCGTGTCATTTCGTACTGTCCCATTTCGTACTGTCCAAAAATTTTACCTGTTTTAGTTTCAACTGGTACCGTTGCTTATAAAATAAATATGAACAGTTGCATTTATAACCGCATTACCCTTCCTTATACCTGCCAAAGATTTTTTGGGATTTTCCAAATGTAATCCATATTTTGGATAATCCCATATGATAAAAATACAAAATATAAGTTGGCAAAATAGAGATATGTAAATTTAATTTGGAATCTAATTCCATTCCTTAGAGAAAAACACCGAACCACCAACAGTTTAGAAGCATGGCATAGTAAATTGAACTGAGCAATTGGCAAATATAATCCTAATTTATTGGAATTTGTCAAGTCATTGAGAGAAAATTCCATACATGCCGGTTTTCTTAAAAAAGAAGAAAGATGTACAAGCACAGCTAATAAATCCAATATTATCTATAGTATAATGTTATTAATAGTTTTATTACATTCGATCGTATTTGAACGGTCCTATTGGTCGTTTATATCAGTAAGGTTCTAATTATGTTTATTCTGTTCATTAATCGGCCTTGTATGTAGCAGGCACGAGCTGAATAAACAAAATAGACTGTTTTTTATTTAGTTCATAATTACGAGGGGGTTGTAAATAGGGAATTATATGTTTGTATTAATACTTTTAAGGGGTTTTATTATTCTTTAAATGTATTATCGAGTTTACGGTGACTGGTAGTATCGCATGAACGAGGTATTCATCTTTTCTAACGGATTTATTAGTGGTACAAGAATTTTGACTGCGTAATAGTGGAAACTATCAGTGATTTTGTAGAAGGAAGAAAATCTGTTGGAGCGTGCTTGGAAAAATTACAGTATTTTGTAAAATTTGATTAAAATTTATACGCATTTCTGTAGGTATACCGGGTGACCACGAGTTAACGTACGCCTCCAATAGTTTGGTTATTTTTGCATTTAAAAATTAGGTTTTTTTACACAATAATTAGACAATAATGAGCTACTTTTAGCTTAACAAGAATAAAAATGTAACTTCCGATTGTACAGGAAGTGACATCAACTTTTTTTGTTAAATGGAATTACTATATTTTTTATGGTTTCCCTTATTAAGTATAAATTTCTAAGTGCAACAGTTTTCTCAGATTTAAAAAATTCCGAAAAATAAGTGAGACACAAACAATTTTTTTATTTATTTAAAATGGCCGCAGATAAACCCGATGTAAGAAAATTACAAAATGGGCTATGGAAATTTATTAGTAAGATTAGGTTATTGTCTGTATAAAAAGAATAGCACAGTTCCATTAAAAAAATCGATAGGACCCCTACGGAAATGAAAATGAAAATTAAATTCCGTATTTTGAAAAAATAACCTATCAGTAATTCAAAGAACTATTTTATTCTCTATACAGACGAGTCTACAACCTTACTAATAATTTCCATAGCCTAATTAGTAATTTTCTTACAACGCATTTATCTGACGCGGCCATAAATAAAAAATTTGTTTGTATCTCACTTATTTTTCGGAATTTTTTAAATCTAAGAAAACTGTTGCACTTAGAAATGTATGCTTAATGAGAAACCATCAAAAAATTAGGTATAATCATTCCATTTAAGAAATAAAGTTGATGTCACTTCCGGTTCAACCGGAAATGATATTTTTATTTCTGTTAGTCTAAAACTAGCCCATTATTGTCTAATTGATGTGTGAAGAAAATCTAATTTTTAAATTCAAAAACAACCAAAATATTTGGGGCTTACATTGACTCGTGACCACCCCGTATATTTATGTAAATATTAATTACTCCTAAGATTGTTTTTTTATTGTAATAAACATATTTCTTACAAAATGATGTATTCTTTATAAAATCAATACATAAATTTTCGACAAAAAATATATGTACCTAGAGGTATTTGAAATAATAATAATACGCGGTACGAAATGAAACTAGCCACAGGTATATATTTGGGATGCGGTACGAAGTGGCAAATTTAAAGGTAGCGGTACGACATGACACGGTACGAAATGGGCATAAGCCACTGAAAGTGACAGTTGCTATAAGTGATGACGTCATTACTAAACAAGATGGCAATAAAGTTTTACACATATATTTTGTATAGAATTTAGTTTAATTTCACAACTTTTTAAACTTTTGCCATTGTTGCCAGATTTATCAAAAAGTAATTTTTTTCAAATTTTTTTAAATTGCTAAAATTACGTGTTTTAATGAAAAATTACAGATTAACAAACTTGTAAAACAAAATTTTTTGCATATTTTATTGTAACTCTTTTTTTGCTAGAAGTGGTGAAAAAATTATGTATAGACTTTTGTACCTTTTTTTAGATTTTGAGTCCAAATTATGCATTTTAATGAAAAATTAATGGATACTAAAGTTGTAGAACATAAAATTTCCTACAAATTTTGTCTTCATTTTAGGTAGATTTCCATATATGGAATCTACCTATTGTAATTGATTCAACTGCGGGACCTAGACTCGGGAATAGGGGCGCTACGCCGTTTATGACCTGGAGAACAAGAATCAGCGAAGAAAAAAAAATTATCGGTATATACCTATATATATGTATGTATGTATGTGTAGACATTCCGTTCCGGCACGATAGAGGTCGCAATTTTTTTCCAATCGACACCAAATTTGGTACAAAAATTCTTTGGGAGAGTAATTCATTGCGTATTGCAAATGGGCATTCTACCTCTAAGGTAGTGAAAACTGGAGGGGGTTGAAATTTGAAAAAATCCTATCTCCGCCATTTTGAAAAATATTGAAACATATCATCAAGCTTTTTTTATGTCCCAATTTTTATAAAATTAATTTGTCTGAAACTTTTTTTTCATCCGACACACGGGGGTGGAATTGGAGGGGGTTGAAATTTGAAAAAAATTCATATCCGCCATTTTGAAAAATATTGAAACATGTCATTAAGCTTTTTTATGTTCTAATTATTATAAAATTAATTTATCCAAAAATTTTTTTCATCCGACCCACGGGGGTGGAACTGAAAGGGGTTGAAATTTCAAAAAATTCATATCTCCGCCATTTTGAAAAATATTGAAACATGTCATGAAGCTTTTTTTATGTTCTAATTCTTATAAAATTAATTTGTCTGAAACTTTTTTTCGTCCAACCCACTTGGGTGGAACTGGAGGGGGTGAAATTTCAAAAAATTCATATCATGGGGAAGGATGAAAAAGTCTCAAATTTAGACAACAGAAATCTACCTTCACCTGTCGACCCTACCGACAGGAATTTTTTTTTCTAATTCGGCTAGTGCGCATTTTAATTTTTAAATGATTTTTATCTCAGCTAAATTTTATTATTACAAATTTAAAAAAATATCATTAAATTTGTAATAAAAAACTTTAAAATTATAAATTTTTTCTAATTTTTATGACAAAAATTGGAATTTTTAAAAAATTGTTCAAAAAAATTGATATTTTTATTTTTATATTTTCATTTCATCAAAGAGTATAAAAGAAATGAACAAAGTTAATAGATTATCCGAAAGAGATCAAAAAGTACTACATGTGCGAATTATTTCATAATTTTAAAATAATATTTGTAGAAGTTATAGCGAAAAATGAAAAAAGTTAGATAAGTTCAAAAGCTGTGATTATAATTTTTGACAGAAAATTAGATTTTTTTAGTCTAACTTTATTTTGTTGCAGAGAAAAACTAAAAAAAAAGATCTACTTTTCACAATTTTTCTCCAATTTCCCTAATTTTCTCTGTTTTGGCCTATTTTTTCCATTTTTCCTAAATTTTCACTATTTTTCTATTTTTAATGAAAAAATTCATATATTTTTAACTAACTTTATTAATTCATCTTGATCCAGAAAAACTGGAAAAAGGTCTGTTTCTCATTTTGCATAAAATGAAATGAAATTTTAATTATTTATTGATTCTAAAATTATTCAAAAAAGTGTTTTAAATTTTTTTATAGTAAATACTAATTTAAAAAAATAACATTATTTTTAGATTTTGTGCCAAGAATATGCATTTGTATGAAAAATTACAGTAAATAAAAATTGTAGAACATAAAATTTCCTACAAATTTTGTCTTTAACATTTTTTATAATTCTGCGTAATTTTACCGCTAGAGCGTAATTTCATCGCTAGAGGATGTGAAAAAAAATATATAGACTTTCGCTCCCATTTTTTTTAGAGAAAATTGAAAATATCATTTTAATAATGAAACAGGCAAAATTAAAAAAGTTCTTTTATCAGAAGAATAATTGATTATCAATTACCTTACTAGGAATGTTCGGAAAGTTAGGTGGGATTACCCCCTCTTTATTTATTTAATTATAGGATTTAAAAATATAAACCAAATAAAAGTTTAGTACAGAGGAATAATTATTTGGTATTCGTAATAACAATTAATTATTAAAAAAAAAACGTTTTCCCGAAGTTCGTACCATTCAATTTGTTTTCGGTTAGGGCGCCAAAAACCCTAGAACCGGCCCTGAGTTTGAGATAAACCGAGTTTTAAAACGCAATGCAATACATACAAAATATGTAGTCATCTAACATTTTGACACACACTTGCCCACCATTAAAACATTTTGAGAGGTTTTTCTCTGTCTTTTAAATTAATCTTGGGAGAATCTTTTTGCTTCTGACCGAATATGGGTAGAGTTTGTTTAACCATCCTTTGCCGTTGCGTCATACATTATCCATCTCTATCTCTCCATCATGAAATGGATGAGACGGAATTATGACGTCATTGACGTATTTCTCACTAATTTTTGAAAATACATCGTGTATTAATTATTTTGACTGTTTTTTTCAATTTATTAGTTTAAGAGCAAGCAGAGCTGGATTTAAATCGGTTATGTAACGGATCTTTATTTTTTATTTTTTTTTATTTGTTAGTTTTAAAATTTATAAAAATTATAGTTTCCAAAAATTTTTATAGTTTTTTGTTTACTTATGTCCCATTTAAGCAGCGACGGCCCGAAAGGGGCGAACCCGTGCGCCGCACTTTGACTCCAAGTGTATAAAGATTTTAAAGGTAACGGAAGGTTACTTAGTGGTGTGTAGAGGGTTATTTGTTATAATTTGACCACCCAATTATTTCTATTATGCTTACAGATACAAAAAAAAGTTTTATATATAAAATTAAGATTCGGATAGCGCTTTTTTTGTCATAACCACAATATATACTTTTATAGGTCTAGTTTTTATACTTTCAAAAATAATGGACATAAATATCTACAAAAAGAGGTGACTGGGTGACTGTGCCTGTCAATAAAATTCAACAATTAAAGCATTATAGTATTAATTCATTATGAAATGCAAACCGATATCATACTTTCACAAATTATAAACAAATTAAATCAATTGCTCAAAATGAACGCCGTTAGTTTCAATACAAATGTCATGCCTTCTTAAATTTTCTGTACTGTTTGAAATTACAATTTCAGCTTCAATTTATAAAATGTTTTGGTTAATTCCTATTAACGTTCTTCGCACTTCACATAAAAAAAATTTGACTTGTAAGTATTTAATTTTTAATTTTTTATTGTCACTATATTGTATATTTTACTAATTTTAGTTGTCCTGAAGATGTCCATCTCATGGCTAAAAGCGCTTGATATTCAGTTATATTTCAACTTGATTTGAAAGATATATATCTTTCTTTCTTGATTACACATGAACTTCAAATACGAATTTTATATTTTATTCTTCTGTATAAGGATTGCCGAAGTCGAATTTAGCAATTTGATGGTATGAAAGGACGCCACAGAAAAGTGTGCATGAGGCGCAGTTCTAGCTGGGGTCGGCTCTGCATATACGCATCGCGGCGCGACGCAGCCTAGGGCGATGTCTAGCATAGGACAACACACATAAGAACAACTAAAAATGTACCAGGTCAAGCATTTCTAAGGTTCAATCGTTTTATACAATTTCTTCATTTCTAAACTTGACAGACTAATAATAACAACTTCTCATTTTACGTTTTAAGTAAAAACAAAAACAAGTAAAATTTTATATCAAAAGTGATATCTTTTAACTCTGTAACTAACTACTGTCAAATGTTATCCCTCTTTCTCCACCTCTTTCTACCTTATAATTTATGTATGAAATATATGTAGCAAGTGTGGGACATTTTTGAAAAGGTAATTTAGTCGGGAATTCAGCAGTAGGTACCAATTAGGTTGTACAAAATTCTGTTTTTAGCGCTCTCTTAAGGGAAAAATAATCATTACCTAATTCAAATTATGATACCTCATTTCAAAGCTATTTTTATTAGTAATTTAATGAATGAGTTTATCCCGGAATCATATTTAATAAGTAAAATCAATTAAAAAGCTAAAGTGTGATACTATTCGCCTGTTTTGTTTATTAGTTGATTTTACTTATTAAATGTCTTAAATAATGTCCTATACTGTTATTTGATCACTATTCGATAATCAACCACCATGTAGTGACTATACTGATAATTTTTTACTAACTATAGTAACCAATCAAATTACTTAATTTAGTGTCATGCGTCAAATTTCATCCAATCAGCTATGGATTACAGCAATAACACCCTACATGTGGTGTTTTCAGTTTGGTGTTTTCGACAAGTCGTTTTTGATTAAAAATTAATCAAACGTCAAACTGACAACTAGTTTAAAAATGTCACTAAGATTTGGTAATGCATCTGACGATGCAATTAATGATATTATATCAAGTAATATACCAAAAAATACAACCAAATCAAAAAAATATATATGGAAAATATTTCTCGAGTTTTGTGCGACCAGAGAATACGAACCGAATGATGAAACGAGTAAATATTAAACGTCAGATTGACAACCAATTTTTTGAAATCTACAAAGTAAAAAATTATCTTATCGAATACCACTCGGGCCTTAATAAATCCTCAAAATTTTGTCATAGAGAATCCTTCAAGAGTGTTGCTTAAGGATAATAGCCCTCGGCCTTCGGCCTCGAGCTATTATCAAGCAACACGCTTTCAGCATTCTCTATGACAAAATTATCAAGGCCCTAGGTGTATTACTACTGATAATCACACTTGGTACTTTTTAATGTCATTTTTGACATCATTCCATTATGAATTATTGAACTGTCAAATTTTTAAAATTAATTCGTGATATAATCTAATGAATACAACTCTTGGTACCGAGTCTACCGATAATCTCGTGAAGTTAATATTTGACAACACATTTCATGATATAACTTATGCGATTATCGATAGTCACGATACCACTAATTGTATTATATATGATAATCTTATTTATTGTAGTAAATTACGCTGAATAAAATGAGTCACTTAAAACTGTCGCTAGCTCCCATAGTATTAGATTTTTACAATTACTAACTAATACAATTACGAGATTTTTACAATTTTTACGAAAAACAATACGATTTTAGTATTCAAAAAATCTGATGTGGCCAGCACATGACCTCTCGCCATTTTTGAATCAAAAATTTACAGGTTGACACAAAAAAGTATGAAAAAAAATTATATTTTTGTAAATCTGGCAACAATGGCAAAAGTTTAGAAAATTTTAATGAGATGAAAATAAACTATAGGGTATACAAAATATATGTGTAAAACTTAATTGCCGTTTTGTATAATAATGGCGTCATCACCCATAGCAACTGCCACTTACGGTTGTGCGATGGGCACCAAAATCTAATCAGATCTAATCTAGGGTATCAGAATCCTGTATGCAAAATTTCAAATTTTTTTATTCAGTAGTTTTTGAGTTATCGTTACTACAACATCCATCCAAACACACACACACACTAACACACTAACACACACACACACTAACACACACACACACTAACACACACACACACAGACATCATCGCGAAAATATTAAAATCGTATTCTAGGGACCCCAAAACGTGTTTATCAATTGAAAACTCACTACCCAATTTTTAGCATGATTCCTATACCTCTCTTATCTGAAGGGCGAGAGGTAAAAAACATAAAATAAAAATGCTTTTTATCTGCGACCGGGCGGTAAATTCCAGATTATTAATACATTTATCGGTCGTAAAGTGCAACTTTAGCGCCCTTGGACTACTTTAGCGTCCGTGGACGATAATGTAAAAAAATAACTATGATTATTTCAATCATCTGCAAAACCATGCATTTCCGAGAATTTGATTGGACTATCACGTCCAATCAGATTGAATAAAATCGATTATTTCATTCACCTGCAAAGCCATACATTTTCGAGAATTTGATTGAACTATCACATCCAATCAGATTGAATAAAATCGTTTATTGCCCTATTGGGAAATATTCATCTAAAATAGTCACTATGCGTAGCTTCAGAGCAGTCTACTACCAAAATATTAAACGTCAAATTTGACATTTAAAATGAATCGCTTCGGGAATATCTCGTTTTCCAATTGATTTACTAACAAAAACGTACTCCTATTTAAAGTCGACAAAAATAACGGTTTAGGAGAGATTTTTAGATCTACACAGAGGAACGCCATCGCTTGTTTCAGTGATAAAACCTCACAACATTATTTAAAAATGTAACACATTTTATTACGTCATAGGACCTCACATGTCCTCGTGAAATTGGATTGGACCTCGGAGCTATGCAATAATGTGGATACCTCACAACACCAGCGGGGTACTGATGAAAAAATTTTTTTTCGAGTGTTTACAGTGTGTATTAGGTTATTCGACAATAAATAGGTAAAAGATGGAGTGTTTGAAGATTTATTTCTCTCTAACATTATTTTTGAAGATGGACCTCGTACCATACCTCAGGGAGCAAAGACCTCTCAAGACCCCCGCGCCACGTATAGGTGTGTGTGTGTGTGTGTGTGTGTGTGTGTGTGTGTGTGTGTGTGTGTGTGTGTGTGTGTGTGTGTGTGTGTGTCTGTGTGTATTCTTCCACGATAGAAGACACACTCTTAATCCGATTAAGCTCAAATTCGGAATATGGGTTTTGGTTATCCATAGGAAAAATCCATTAGTTTTTGTACGATATCTGTCAAACTAAAGTGTCACTCTCAAAAATGACAGAAAGCAAAATGTTACGGAATTTGACTTGCAATATGTCATTTGAAAGCCCTGTCAAAAATAAAAAAATTTTAAAGTTTAACAAATCACTTTTGCTTATTAGAAAAAATAAATGTACGATTAATGATAGTTTGTAGAATATTATAAACTTCCTACGATAAGAAAAGGCGATAGTCAAATTTAACATGGAAAAGAATGAAACTAATTGCCAATTTTTAATGCAACATTAATTTCCCGAAACCTACGTCACGCAAAAGAACATTTAACAATTTTATCTAATAATTTCATTTAACCTACAAATGATTTCAATCCAACTAGATAAATTATTAGTTTTAATAAAAAAAGAAATAAAAACTGAGCAGGAAGTTAAATCGTTCGAAGATAGCTAAGACGAAATTACAAGCGAGAGAAATAAAATTAACTGCAAGTAATAAATTTTCCTTTAATCGAACTGCACTCGATGTTGAACATGATCTTCATTACCATCAGTTCTAGCATTACCTCTATTATTATCTCGTCTGGGTTTTTATGCAGTGATATATGTTTAGTCGATTCAAGTGGTTAAAAATGTATCATACGATTTTAGAGAAAAACATTAAAATTTACTTTGAGTAAACAATAGAAAAATTTTTAAATAAGTCATTTTATCCAAGGACAACTCATTCTCACTGGGCTGGGTTCAACAGCGCCTAAATAAATAAAAATTATAATATTAATAAAATTAATAAACTCAATAGGTAATCTTCTTTTATTTTCTTCCTTCGGCTACCTATTCAGATCTTGCTCTTCCTTCACTATCTCCCTATTTATCGTTTTACTTCCTTAATTAGTTAGTCCTTTCAATTAACCATTTCTATAAACCATTCTTCCCTTGGACTTACTACTTCAAATGGCGCCCAACGTCGGGCACTTTAAATTAACGTCGTTCTAAGTAACAATATTTTAAAAATTGTGTGTGAGTGGTAAGAATTTTTTTAATTACATTTTTCTTCATAAAGGAGAAATTGTTAATTTGAATTGGTAGAGGAAATTTTAAACAAAAGATAATAGGGTTTTATTCAGTGTTGCCAATCAATGAAATGAAAAGATCCTCCTTTTAACTTAAAATTATTCGATTTTGCCAGAAGTTATCCGATTTCTTAACTTTATAAAATTACATCTTATTTTTAATTGGTCCAAGAGCGTAGATATGGGGAAGGTAAAGGGGGTACTTACCCCCTCCAGGATACCAAACAATAGCATGAAAAGAAGAAATAAAATATAAGAAATGTAGAAACGGGCAAACATATTTGTCCAAAAGTTTGATTATCCCGCCCCCAGGAAAAAATTACCCTCCCCCCTGGAAAAATATTTATCTACGCTCTTGTATACAGCGTGTTTCACAAGAGGGTTTCATCGTGAGTTAGGAGAAAATAATCAATTAGATAATAACTCTCTCAAATGAAAGTTTAGATCCGAAAAAAGTAAAGAAAAATTCACGGAAAACTCAAAGAAAAAAAGCCAAAAAGTATTTTTCCGTATAAAATCAGGGAAAATGATATGGAAAGTCTCACAGTTTCCAATGGGGAAATTTTTTCCTAAAATTCTTCCAATGAAAACGAAAGTAAGAAAAAAAAACACATGTAAAGTGCAAAGTTTTATAAAAATTAATTTTTTCGCGAAAGTTAGGAGTAAACTCTAAAAAGGCCTAGAAAAAATCACACATGAATTGGTAAAAAAGCATGAATACATTTTTCCACAATTTAATTTGAATAAAAAGAAGAAAGAATGTATTTTTCCACAGTTAAATTAGAAAAAGAAAGAGCAAGAATGCATTTTCCACAATTAAATTTGAAAAAAATAAGCTAGAATACATTTTTCCATTGTTAGTTTGGAAAATAGGAGCAAAAATACATTTTTCTACACTGAAGTTTGGAAAAAAGAAAGATACACACTTGAATTTGAAAAAAGAAGTAAGAATGTATTTTTCACAGTTAAATTTCACAGATTAAAATGTAGAATTACTAATTTTTCGGTAAATTGTTGAGTTGCTGTAGTTCACTTCACAAAAAAACAGCAAAAATGCAGTTTTGAAATAAATTGAAGAAAAAAACAAAAATGTATTTTTCCCTAGAAAAAATTGGAAAAAACAGAAAAAATGCAATTTTCACACACAAATTTGAAAAAAAAACGGAAGCAACAATGCATTTTTAACCACAGGAAACTGAAAAACAAAACAAAAAATATTTTTTCACACAAATATTTGAAAATCAAAGCAAAAGTGCATTTATTTACATAAAAATTTGAAATTCAAAGCAACAATGCATATTTTTTGCACAAGAATTTGAAATATATTGGAACAATGCATTTTTCACCCGCAACCAATTTCATTTTAGAACGCATTTAGGCATTTTAGGGTAATAAATAAAAGTAAAGGTTAAACTTTTTTTTTTTATTAAAAAAGGTAACATACATATACATTAATTTTTAAAAATAACATTTAGTACGCATTATTAGGTACCCAGAAGTGCATTGAAAAAATATATTAAAAAACAATCACAGCAATTATCTACTTGTAAAACTATATCTTAAGGGAAAACTTTTCCAGGAATTATAACAGGTGTTTTGATTATTCAATATTGATTCATCGGCAACACAGCAATAACACTCGAGGTATTATAGAAAACCATTGGGCATGTTTTTTCTGACGTAAATTGAGTGTCACGATAATAGGCGACGAAATGATCTAAATTTAAGGCTGGGAACTAAAAAGCGCCATGTTGTCTAATCCAAACCAATGAATATCAAAATCTTATTATTTTATATATAAGAATCTACAACATTGTTGCCAAATTATTATTATTTTTTATTATTATTAGTAGTGTTGAGAATGATGTGTTAAATAATCTATTTGAAGATTATGAAGTTATAATGTTTAATAAACAATAAAATTGTATGATGTAATTATATATGGGAATCTTAAATATATTTCAAAATTATATAGAGAATATAAATTGGAAGTAAAATAACACAAAATTATAATAATTAGGGAAATTGACATTTAAAATTTTCCATAAACAGTAAATTTCAAATGTAAATTTGGGAATTTCTAATGAAATACTTTGTATGAGTTTTTTTCTTTTGAAGTGCTAATATAATTTTGGATATTTAAAAGAAAATTTATGATAAGAGATAGGCAAAAGTGATTAAAAATTTTAAATAATCAAGTAAGAAAAAGTATTTTGTGGTAAAAAACCAGATGAAACGAAAAATAAAAAACAATACGTCAATTAGAAAGAAATTTTTTGAATGCCTTCTATATAATAATAATACTCGCCCCACATTTCACCCCCTTACGAGTGAACCCCAGTAGAAAAAGGCTTCTGTAGAGAAGGAACGGCTATATATAAATATTAATTAAGAAAAGTTTTATACAAGGGAGTGATATGTATATGAAGGAAGAATAAATTTATATACCAGTAAATTAAGTATATAATAAAAAAAATATAAATGTATAAAATTTTACAAAATTTTAAAATGGTAAAAATAAGTGCAATTAAGGAAGATTTAGAGCTAATAGAAGTTAGATAGTGGAAACCAGTGGAACAAGATAAGAGGAGGTATGAGAAATAGCAGATCAACCAGACCAACATAAAGAAGTGAAAGTGGTACAGGAGACAAAAGAGTAAAATGAAATAGCAGGTTACTAAAATTTTATATATAACTTAAACTTTATTCTAAACAATATACGACACGTCTGTCCACAGATACTGATTCTATCTGCATGTCTATATTTATATTTTGCCTTTCGATGGCATCTCCAAGGCCAAACACTTCAACACCATTGATTTACGACCCATTCAAGTGATCTGATCCAAAGCCCTTCCCTCATCATCTATAATCCCTTACAGAAATAACCAATGACTTTGTAAAACTTCAAAGCTAAAAAGTGAAGTGATGATAATTACATAAAACACTTTAAATAAAAAATTATAAATTGATGTCCATAAATATAAACGTTCCGTTATCTGAATTAGTAGTAGATTCAATATTTTATGTAGAACTTTAACAAGCAAACTGTGTAGAAACTAGAATCGGCTGATTACTTGATTTAATTTATGTCAGCGACCTAGATCTGCCAAATATTCTCAACTATAACTTCTCACTTACCAAAACAGATCCTTATAATCCCGCCATTGAAATTTTTTGTCGCTATGATTATACTTCTGCCTTGAAGATTAATGATAAGTTATCTGTCTACTTGTTTATTAAAGGAGATTACAGTGGTTTAAATCGGTTCTACTAGATATCCGACTCTATGTTCCTAAGCTCTCCTGGACATATTAATACAACCGTGTCCCTTTTCTACAAGATTATTGAGCATTTACCAAAAAGTTTTATATGGCGTGACAAATATCCAAAATGGTTTAGTTTTTATTTAAAATGTCATTTATAGAACAAACGATCATGATGAATTTTGATTCCATACTTTTTTTTTAATTTGTAGTCCATTTTATAAAAAAACTGTAACTGTCTGTAGATAATAAATATCAAAATTGCCATCTTAATGGGTTAATTAGTCAAGAACAGTAGAAACTCCCATAAACAGACGGAAAAATAATTAAATACTGCACACTGGGTACTTAAATTAAGGAATCTGATTATTCAGATGAAATTTCTAGAACGTAATCCACTTTCCGTTAGTTTTAAGCTAAAAAGCCTTTAAAATTTATTAGAAGCTTTTAAATGGATTTCGCTTATCGCGAGTCGTTAAAAGTATACTATCCTCAGAAGTAGCAATATAACTTTTCCGTTTTTTCAATTTTTAAAAATGAATTTAGGTCACAAATAATATGAAACGTAGTTTTATCTAAATTTCTTAACACACACAGAAAGTCCTAGTCTGTTAAAATTTGAATAAACTAAAATACAAAATATTTTTTTTCATCGTTTCTATATAAAAAATCAATTTGAGTTAAAATAAAAATACATTGATATAAGTGCGAAAGGACATACCGTAATCGCAGGGACTGGCAAACTTTTAAAAAGGATCTCAACCAGGTACTGGAGGCGGCAGATACAATATGCGCCCCTACTAATCCCCTTATTTAAAATCAGAACGATATTTTGATTTAATCCTGTGTACATTTTGTGCCTCAGACCTAATTGCCAGGTAACTGGAAAATTCCATATTTAAATATTTTTGTTAAAAATTTTAAATTCAGAAAAGTGGGTGTTTTAAATGGTGAAAAACGGTGGCGATGTTGTATACAAAAATATAAAGGCGCATGTCAATTTGATGGTTGGTAAACATAAAGAAAAAATCTTTAGAAGCACAAAATATTGTAGAAAAATTGGACATTCAAACAAATAGAAAAGGAAATTTTGTTTTAGCGAATAATAAAAATAAATCGGTCAAGTGCGTGTCGGACTTCGCACATTTAGGGTTCCGTACCAAATGTAGAATATAAGCCAGCTGTGAAGAGGCAGGATTCTTAGAGGACTTCAAAATTTTAATCGAACTAAAATGTCAAAAATACTTGGTAAAAATATTTAAAGAAGTGAAAAGAAAAATAACCTGGCGCATGTGTGTTCGACGAAGAAAAAAAATTGAATATCACAATCCGCATACATACTTAGATATATTAACAAATTTTGAAATGCACGAACAAATTTGTTAATATCAGCTTAACCGACAAAGCTAGAAAAAAAATTATAGGTTAAACAATGCGTTTTTTAATAAAACTAATACGATTCCACAGATAAAAATAATAAAATATCGAATATCACAATTCGCATAAATACAAAGGTACGGAACCCTAAATATAAGGGAATGGTAATGAAAAAATCATATTTATTAATATATTGGTATTTGTTGGTAAAATATACGTAACAATAAACATTATCACCAAATTTCAAGTTCTTAGATCAATGGAAAGTTAAAAAATACTTCGGAACAAAATTTTGTAAAAAATGCTGACTTTGACGGCTTCTCATGCCTACGTTTTGCAATATTTTCTAAAACAAAAAATACAGCTTTTATCTACTCAATGAGCTGTATTCAACGATACCTCACTTGATGGGGTAGGTCAATTTTTTTGTCAGCGCCCCCCCTTTGGATGTATGGGAGCCCTCCTTGAAAGCATTTAAAAATATTTTTTATAATTTATATGGCTTTGGGCCAATATGAGGGTTGGTTGCCGATTTCATCTCGGCCAAGCTTTTACAGCAAAATTCAAAAATTGGAGCTATCTGGTGAATATCATAATAAGAATTCTTATATAGGAAAATGGCTTTGGACTACATTTGGAAAAACATAGAAAAATAGGAATAAATAGAAAATAATAGAAAAAAATATAAAACATAGGAAAAAATAGGAGACAGGAAAAATAGAAAAAAATGGAATATATTGATTTTTCTATTTTATCCCATTTTTTTCTTCGGCTCCCTACCTTTGTAAGTACTAACGTACCCATGCTCGTTTTTAATTAATTATTACTGTATATTTTATTATAACATGTAAGATGACTAAAAATTTTTTTTCTTAAAATTGTACACTCTATACCTATTAATAAACATGAATTGAATTTTTAATAGTTATTATTTAGAGAGTGTCTAGAGGTCCGTCTAGTCGGACGCGGTGAAAACCCAATACGTTCGTCCTAGCGCACGGTCAGACTTATGCATAAGGTCATTAAGAGGCGAAAAATGTAGTCGTCCACTAGGGAAATGTCCCCAAAACTGAAAAACTCTTGTGAAGTTGAGATGGTGGCGGAATTCCTGATACACAACTTATTTAAAGCATGGAGAAACTACCCTTTAAAGCTAAAGAAAGTGAACCGAGACGAGTATAAAACTAGTACAATATAATGTGATGTTATATTTATTATGTGGCTTTCTTAGTATTAGACCTAGAGCCCACTGTAAAAAACCCGTAAGTAAAAGAAGATACTGCAACCAGGATAGAACGGCAGAGGGGATCATATAACAGAATCTGACATCAAGATGTGTATACCCAAGTGGAACAGAAGTTGGGGAAAATGTTATTTCAATTTTTTCCTTCCATGGAACGAAGCAATGCAGCAAACCCCAGGGCGATGGATGAGGATGTCTTAAAAACCCAATATATGTAATTACTGCATCGTAGATGGCGCGTTACCGGAAGTGGCCAAACTTGTTAGGGAAGAAGATGCAGCAAGTAATAGAAATGGGTCTCTGGGCATCCAGGATCACAAAAATGTCACTTACTGCATCGTACATGACGCACTTGAAAAAATAAATAAATTGAAAATTTGCACTACAACATGGCACCCGACCCGCGGATGGGTAAATACTCCAAATATGGTGCGATCAATCGAGGGTAGCCCTTGGTGCCCAATAATGCGATTTGCTGCATCGTAATGGTACACTGGCTAAGGGGGAAGGTAAAAAGAGGCGGTGAAAATTTCCGAAACTTTGTCCGTCGCTAGAAAATGAAGGATTTGGGCATTTTTGTACCCACATCTTGTTAATTGGGTTATAAACAAACAAAAATTTCCTTTGCTGCACGAAAGAATGCTCTCCACTTAATCTGCCACCACTTTTGCTCCCGGCTCAAAAAGGTAATTGCACACAAATAAGGATAGTGGGCCAGGACACTAAACTAAAACCAGCGAGTGAAAAAAATGACTCAGAACGACGGAATTTCAAAACTGTATCATATACCAGTATATGAAATCCCAATATTCTCTATACAATGTTTTATTGAAACCGAACCCCTTTCAGATACTGATAAAAAATAAATTGTATACGCATTATATTCTTAGTCCTCCAGGAAATTTCGCATACTAATTATATTCTCGTAAGATGAACGGAAGATTCACAGCAATTTAAAGTTATCTTCCGTTGTTCTAGAACAGAATCCTTTCTGGATTTTTTTTACGCCGGACGCGCACGCTGATGTACGAATCAAATACGAGTCGGGTCAATGTCTCATTTCCGCACAATTATTTAAATCATTTGTTAATTGGTAATGTTCGGAGAGTAATATCTTATGGACATTACATTATATTCCTGAAGCGTTGAAAATGGAAAAGTTTTTGAGACATAGAATTATTTAGACTAAGAATACATTTAATGTGTCTTGGGTGAATTCAGCACTTATTGCAGTTCAATTCTTCACTGTCCCATCATCTGAACTAAATTTCTTCACAAAATTTGTAATATTGAAATTTTACTTTTCAAACATTTATTTAATAAAATAAACAACTTCCTGTACAAAATATTCTGTGAAGAAATTCTGGCCAAAAAAGTTGATAAAAGTGAAGTAGAAGCTTGCTGCAATTCAATATAATTCAAAGGGGTATCAAATAAACATTTTAAGTTTCTCAACAGAAGGGGCTAAGAAAAATAGGGAGTTACTTTTTCCCAAAGTGAGTAATTTCAGAATGTTATCAAATATGTTTTATTTTTTGTAGGACTTATTATTGAAATCATTAATTGATGGAAGCTGCAAAATCAAATAGATGTTTAAAATCTGAAAATGTACAGGTTGTTCAATTTATATATATACGAGGTTCATGCCATAGCTTCATAAGCCTTCTCAAAAAAATGGAAGGAAGATCACATCGTAATTAATCAATTATTCCATCAGTTCTCCAAATAGATCTAATATACCCTTTAATGAGAAACAATACTGACTTAGACTTTGTTTTTAAGTTCCTTATTTGTTATGCAAAAATAGTAGAAACACCTGTTAAATAAAAGATTAGGTATTGATATTTGAGTTAGATTATTTATCGAATGAAAGTTATGAACCATGCAAGAAATGGGCAAAATAGATAAAACACCCTGTATCTTGGTTATTAAAGTAGTTAGACCCATTAAGTATGGGATTTTTGAAATCGCCTAGGTGTCCGCTATCTGCAGTTAACTTATATCACTTTCTCAATGAAAGACCCTGTATAGTTACCAAAAAAACTATAATGTTTGTTTCATTTTTGTTTTAATTTCATCAACAATAATGGAGATTAGGGATTATTTCAAAGAGTTTATCGTTCAATAAATATTTTTAAAGATCAAATGATTTTTTTGTGACATTCATCTGCTATATATATTTTCTTACTTATGTTTCTATATACAGGATGGGTCGGAAGGAACTGACCAAATTCTATGAGTACATTCTACACATGAAAATAATTTAAAAGACTTATGATAACAATGTTAAGTTTTTTTTTAAATTATTTTTATGTGTAGAATATATACTTACTTACTGGATTTTGGTCCGTTCCTCCAGAATCACTCTGTATTTATAATAACAGATCAATATCGGCCAGAAAAAGGAGATCACTAGCCTCATATGATAAGATTGCTAGAATTATGTGACAAGATTACTAGTTTCATATACGACGAGACTATCAACTTCATACGACGAGGGTACTATATAGACTCATGATTCATATGCTTAGGTTACTAAATTAGTACAACGGGGGAGGGGTGGGGTTAGCCTAATATGCTAAGAGTATCTATTTAGGAATATATGAAAGTAGTTTACTTCTAGGATACCAAAGCATATTTGGAACAGGTGACTTCGTCGGATTATTTTAGAAGTGCGTTCTTCTGTCACGCCGGGTATATGAAATTCAGCTAATAAGTATATGAATTTCATATACTAAGTATAGGATTTTTTTCCGTATACAAGTTGTGCAGCCATTACGGGTGTACGTCAAAGAAAATCACTACGAATTTTGTTAAAAAAACATTTCATGTTATTTTTTATCTCGTCTGTTGACATTTTACAGTCATCTTTTCTTCTTTTATTTTCAGTAAAACATTGTCAGCTGGTCTATTTCGGTAGCCGACTGCATCCACTTGACACAATATTATAAAGTGTATTGTTGACTGATAACTAAACTTGGTTGCCATATTTTTGACGCTATAACAGGTGCTTTCCTCATGTAAACATAAAAACTACTGTCCTAGTGGCCTGCCCATACACACGCACAACCAGCGGTGTGAGAATTATGAAAATTATGTAGTGGGGGAAGGCTACTGTCTTTAAACGAACAACCATTTGATATTCTTCTGTCCTGTCTTCACCACTGGCTTTGGTTTACTGTACTGTCTCGAAATTCCAATGATCATCACACCAGTGCTGGCTGGCTCACTATCCTGGCTTACTATCCTAGCGTGTGTGCAATTGACAAAAGTGTCATATTTTTCGTCACCGGTTGTTGCATCTTCTTTTGTTTAGGGGTTTTTTTATAGTGGGCTCTCGGTCTATATACAGAAATCCATACAGAGTGTTTTACTAGTTGATATTTTAAAGCATCCGTTGCAATACGATTTATCAAAATGATAAGAAAGATACAAAATTTGTATTTGAATTAAGCTTACAAATTCATTTATCATTATTAATTTTCATTTGCTAAAATCGATAACAAATTCTCCAAGCGTCATATAACACAATATATGGAATATATTATATTTTATAGTGTGCCTTATTCGCCCATTCACAACTTGGGGAATGAACAGTTCAATTATAATTTTGAACTGGGAACGGCTTAACAATAGTGAGTCATAATATAAAAAATGATAATAAACTTATATTTACTTTTCCGTGAATCTTTCAAAATCTTTAAATGTATGAATAACCCTCTTATTCATTATTGACGGGCACCTCGAAAATTTATAAAGATTGGCACCTACCCAAACAAAACGTAATACCGCACAGATGTAGATATTATACATAAAAGTAAACATAAAATAGCGATATTTTGTCAAAAATCCACAGTCGTTTTAATAAATTCACCAGACATGAGGTTCTTTTTGGGAGTGATTTTTATGTAAGTTTTTTTATTGAATTTTTATTAAATTTCATTTTTTACTAATTTTTTTAAAGATAAATAGGTTGATAAAAGATGTTCCTTTAATAATCTTTATCCTTTTCCATTGAAGAAACTATGTTATTGTTCTGACCAAATTAGTAATCAAAGCAAATAATTTAAGTTACAGAAATTTGTATTATATTTAAACAAATTACTATACTAAATTAAAAAAAATAGTTGTGACAAACTACTTTCCTGCTGTTAATATAATAATAATAATAATACTCTCTCGATATTTCACCCCTTACGAGTGAACCCCAGAACTCAAAGGCTTCTGCGGGAAAGATCTTAGATTATTATTTACCATGGCATTTTATTATTATTATTATATGTATGTTGGACTGTAATTTCCATATCAAATTGCTCTTACCATAATTTTCTTACTTCTGTTCTATAGATTTTCTTGGCGATTATTTCTTCAATTATTTAATGGAGGTATTCCGACCAACTTCATTTACTTGATTATTGTCGTATTTGTTACTCTATGTCTCCTTGTGATGGCATATTCCTTAAAAATGATATTTCCAACTTTTTAAGAATATTCGGCTAAATGTATTTGGTTTAATTAACCCAAGTCAGTCATCGTGCATGAAAAATTTTACTAGGTTGTCGGTAAACTAAGCAGGCTAAAACTTCTTCAGAACTAATTTCTAGCACATATTTTTGTTTTTTGTTTAAAATCCAGGATCAATATTAGTCAATGTATTTTCTTCTAAAAAATTGTTTACAAATCTGCATTCCGAAAATGCAGAATGTCCAATGCTATTTTAAATGTCTTAATTGTTTGTTCAATTTAACTTCTAAATAATTACCCTACCATAAATGCCCATAATAACCAAGTCTGTGTTTGGAAGCAAAAAAAGATGGAAGATTTCGTTTAATTTTTTTAGCAGTTCTGGATGGTACTACTATTTTTTTATTCTGCTTTAGAAAATATGGCCTGTTACTTTCTTCTTGAAATGTAATATTTGATATCATTCGATTCTTATGGCTTCTTTATTTTGACATTCACATTTATCTTCCTCTTTCTTCTCACTTTTCTTATATTACTTTTTCAGTTTTTCTTCTTTTACCAAAGCAGTTTCACACGCTTTTATTTTGTATGTTTAAACCAACTTCTCATATTATCATTAGATTTACTATCACTTTTATTTTTTATGTTAATATTTTTTGTTTCTGCTTCACTTAAGATATTTTCGCCTAAATTTTTCCAGCTTGAACCTCCTCATTCAATAAAAGTTTTTGATGCAGAAGATCTTGGCAAAATGTGAAATTTACTTGAAATATTTTGGATTTTTTCTACTTAAAACATGTTTAATAAAAATTTTTGATGTTAAAGATTTGATGTGACATTTACTTGAAATATTGTTATCTGCACTTTCAGTAATTGAATCTTCTTCAATGAAACTTTTTGATGTTGATGGACTTAAGGATATATTACATCCATTTATGTTAAAAAATCTACCTGCAGTAATGATTTTCGTTATCAGGAAAAATTTGTTGTCAATCTAATTTACCTCTCATGTTTTTTTTTTGTATAATTTGTAAAATCGTTCTACAAGCCAGTTGATTACTTATGAATTTACATTATCACTTTAACTTACTTTTCCAATTTAAACTTACTTATCTTGCATGCTTTTTTTAAGATGTTGTTCGTTAGTAGGTATTTTCGCTTTCATATTAAATATTTCTCCCCGCATAATTTCAAAATTTTATTTAATTAAACTATATCCATTTTGGTTTAATTTTTTTTACTCTTATTTCTTTTTTCTTGCTTCCTCTCATATATGAGAGTTTTTCTTCTTTTCTTCGTTTCCCGTTTTGTTACTTTGTTTACATGATCTCTAGACTCTTTTAATTTTGTTCTGTTATATTTCTTAAATGCTCTTTTTATTTTTGTTTTTATATTGTCGTTTCCACACCTCTTTCTATTACTATTTATTATCATTTTTTCTGCACATTTTTTTTATGAATTGACCATAATTTATCCGATTTTTCCTATTTATTCCCTTGTCTCATTCCTGCTCTATTCCCACATAGTCGAATGCTTTGTCTGACCCTTCTTCCACTTATTTTGTTTTCTCTAATTCTTAACTTTCGATTTTTTCTTATTTAATTTCTGCTAAAACTAGTTTATGTTGGATGCTGCTTATGGGCTTATAATTTTATTGTTCTTGCCAGCCTCTGTTTGTATGTTACATAACTAATTATACTTCCCGCCTGTTCTCCAATCAATAAATCATTTATGTGGCAAAATTTAAGCATTTCATACACAGGGTCATTCAAAAGTCTGGAAACGATCCTTACAAATGAATGTTTTTGAATTTTAAGCACATGAATATGTGAAAAAATCCCGAAGTTGGACAATTTATCTTTAGTAGTTTTTGAATCCCAGAACCGTTTCCAGACTTTTGAAAGACACTGTATAAAAGGTGGAGGTAAATTTAAATTATATTCAAAAAATAGATGTCAAAACTTCCTAAAAATAATTTTAATTTTTTTAACACCGTTTTTTTACAATTCTTATAATCGAGGTGTAACTTTACCCCTTCATATTTAATAGTAGATTCTGTAACAAGGTTAGGTGGTTCCTCACACTCGCTTTCGCTCGCGTTCGGAATTTTCCACTCGTGTCGAATTTTTTCATTCTGACCGAGTAACAGACTATATTTTCTCCACGATCAAAAAGTATAAATCAAAATTAAATTAAATCTGAACACAAGTTATTTGTTGACATATTTGTATTACATTGTATTAATATTTATAGTACTGTGGTACACTTACCGATATTAAAATCTGGTGCATTGGTGTTTTTTCATAATTTGCAATTTCAGATATTATTAAATTCTATATCTACTTCACTTGATTTTTCACTCATTATTTTGTTTAAATTAAAACTTGTTTGAAAATAATTATTACCGTCGCCAATTTATATCTGACAGTGACACTTTTGAAATCCAGGGCAATCCCATATCGTTTATTTCGATTACAGAAAATCCATTCTTTACCTTGATAAAGAATGAAAATACATGCAAAATGCATAAGAGGCAAGTATTATAGAATAAATATTCAGACTCTAGAGTGTGAATGTTTACATTCTATTATTAAAAATGATTTCAGAATTCATACATTCAGTAATGGTCGTGGAGAAAAAATAATTAAGAGGCAGCTGTCGCGTGAAAGTATGCTATAATGGAATCAAAAATTAATTTGTGCGAGCATTTAATTTGTTTACTTTTTAATTAAAAGTTAAATAATCCTCGCACTGTATGCAACTTGTGCGAGAAATGATTTTGGATATCTTGACTTGTACATAAATACTTTAACTAAAACAACTGAAATTATTATGGTATTTTTAAAATTATTAACATTTATTTTAAGTCGACTGGCTCATTTTTTATTTGCAACAGAATATTTATTGCCAGAATAAAAATAGACTATTGCTTATAAAATAATAATAGCCTACGTATACTGAGATTACTTATATGAATATTGCCAATATAATACTTTACTTTTTGGGAAATTTAATTACGTTTAACTAGTTTTTAATTTAGTAATATTTCTTAAAAATACGAGATGATCATTATCTTGTACATTATTATTATTATTAAAAGTTGTCTGATAGTATACAATATAACAATATTTTTTAATAAATAAGATGTTACTGTCTTTTGAATTTTAAAGTTACATTTGCCATGTTTTATTGTTTCTATATTTCTATAAATGTCGTGTTAATGTAAAATTATAACAAAAGTTTTTTTATCGAAAAATTAGTTCCCTTGGGTTAAAATTGACAAAAACTGAAAGATGGTAGAAAATTTTGATATTTTTTGATTTTTGGCAAAAATCGAGATATCTGTTAAGGTCGATTTTGCAGTAGGCATCCGTCATATAGAGGGTGTTTCAGATATTAAGAAGAGATAATGTTACCAAACAAAAATGTGGAAGACTGGTTTGGTGACAGTTTCAAGATAAGAGGTTTGGTAAGAGACTGCCATAATAGTTTGTACAACAAGTGCGCAAAGCGTCGGTTTTCCCACGAGCTTGGAAAATTGTGGCGCGAGCCGTGAGGCGAGTTCCGCAAATCTAGCGAGTGGGAAAAGTGCTTTTGCGTACAAGTTGTACACAATATTTTTTTCTACAACCACATTTATTAATGAAAGAAAAACAGTAACTTGTCAAAAATGTTAAAAATGTTACATATAATAACTGGAAAATTCTTCATCTGAAATTTGAAGATTTAATGTTAAACAGGAATACAAAATCTGCTTTAATACTGATATACAGGGTGCTTTAAGTAAAAATTTAAAAATGAATTATGTCAATTATTTTTACATTGTATAATAATTTATTGTAAACGGTTTATGCACAAGATATACAAAAAACTGTACTCTGTCTGACGAACGTCTTTAAAACCATTTTACGTGCAGCAAAGTAAAAATAAATAAATACCTAATAATAACACCAAAATGATAGATAGTCACGCCATCTATCGTATTGTTTGATGGGTACCACACGGGCTAGCGGTTTAGCAGAATACAATTCTGTAAACGCGTCTCCAAGTACAACTTGGATTGCCGGCAGATGGGGGAACCCATCAACCATCATAATGCCTAGGGGGGAGCGGGCACCTCGCAATAAAATCAAAAACAACAAATTCTATTTCTTTCGCAATAAAATCAAAAACAACAAATTCTATTTCTTTCGCAATAAAATCAAAAACAACAAATTCTATTTCTTTCGCAATAAAATCAAAAATAACAAATTCTATTTCTCTCGCAATAAAATCAAAAACAACAAATTCTATTTGTTGTTTTTGATTTTATTGCGAGGTGCCCGCTCCCCCCTATACATTGTGATGGTTGATGGGTTCCCCCATCTGCCGGCAATCCAAGTTGTACTTGGAGACGCGTTTACAGAATTGTATTCTGCTAAACCGCTAGCCCGGGTGGTACCCATCAAACAATACGATAGATGGCGTGACTATATATCTATCATTTTGGTGTCACATAAAAATAGTTGTTGTATATATAATAGATTTTTGAAACTGTGCATTCCGACAAAGTGCCACTGAAGATTAGTATAAGGATGAAACATGTATGGTAATGGTCGGAATGTATAGTTTCAAAAACTTATTCTATTTGTTGTTTTTGACCTAATAATAACTTTTATATTCTTATTAATTTAAAAAACGAAGAATATTTTGGCTGAATATTGTATTAGGTACAAGTTGAACAAATAAAAAGAAGTAAAGTTAATGACGTAAAGAATTAAATGGCGTCTGAAGAATATGTTCTTTAAAGATTTTTAATAAATTATACTTTATTTTAAGAAGATTTTGTTCCTTTTAGTTTTCGAAGGAAAAAATTTTTTATAAAACGGTTTTGTCCGTCCGTCTGTTAGCCTGATTCAACACGAGGACGGTTAAAGATAAAGATAGAGACAAACAGACAACGACAATCGATTCAGCACCATTAAAAACCCCTAAAATGGTATTAATCCTTGACATATTTTTACTTTCCTGCTACTTATATCATATATACTGCAATATATTATACCTAGACATTTATTTTCGTAACTTTAAATTTTCAAAAATTCGTAATTACGGCAAAAATATTGTCGTTTTGCACTTGTGATTTGTGATTAACAACAAAATCTTAAAAACATGTATTAAGAAGAGATAAGGTTCCAAAAAAATATTGTGCAATAATGGTTTGATGATAGTTTTAAAAATTCATAAATTTATCAAAAGAAGATTTTGGGAGAAAATGGACTTGGTGCCTTTAATCTGTGGTGTACAAAATTTATAAAATACATAGAAATCTTAAAGAAAAAAATGTAAAAAATAACTAAAACCAGATTTTATATATACATTGATATATCCCGGATATGACTAATAATTTTATTATGAGTTTAAGAGCACTCAGTACTTTTTATAACATTCCTCGCAAATTTCTTTATGTTCGTCAAACAATTGAAAAGTTTCCAAATAGTGTGCGCTGAATGGAGTATAAATTATTGTGTCGTTTTCACGCGCCACATACGTCAAATCTCCCTATTTTGCTTAAATTGGTCTCCTTTTTACATATGTTCGCAATAGCCTAAATAAATCTCAATTTTGCTAGGATAAAATAGTCGTTTATAAAATAATAATTAAATCTATTTTTTTAACAGGTGTATTCAAATTATAGGAGAAATACAAGCTTCTTTTTTATTCGGGCAACCATGTACAGACCGCAACACAGCTTACTTAAGAGTTCACAAATGGATTCTTCCCCATAACGAAATAAACTGCGTAGATGTGACAGGATTTAAGAAAAATATGCACGGAAAAATCCACCTATCAAATTACACTAATTTTTTTAACAACGTATCCACAGCTGATGTCCTGTATGCCGACAACGTTAACATCACCAAATTTCCAATTCTGATAATAAAATCGCTTCCAAACATAAAACTTATTGACCTGTCCAGAAATAAAATAAGAAGACTACCAACAAAAATTTTTAAATATGCACCAAAAGTGGAAAAATTACTAGTATCTGATAATAAAATAATGGTTCCAAGAGGAGTACCTTTACTATCATCTGAAACATTACAGACTTTGATGTTAAGTAACAATGGGATCAATTTAATCTACAAATATACGTTTAAAAAACTACCAAACCTTGAAGTTCTATATTTGGATAATAATAATCTAAAAAGTATAAATCCGTTATTTGGTACATTACCAAATTTAAAAATGATACATGTTGGTCGAAATTATCTCCATAAAATCCCAGAAAAAAAATTGATTGCGAAATCCTTAACCAAATATATAACAAAATCACAAAAAAAACTTATTCAAAAATGATTTTCCCCTATATTATTATAAAATTTTTTGTACATTGTATTTTAAAAAATCAACAACTGCTCGCTTGTTTTTTTACTACATGCTCATGCATGTTTTATAGTAATTACATATAATCCCTAATAGCACAAAGTCATCAAAAAAAACTTAAAAAAAGGACTCTTCCGGACTTACTGAACGTTTAAAAAAGATCCACAATAGTACATTGGACGTTTAATGGACGTACGAGAAAGGTATAAATGTCACAAACTTGGACATCCTCAAAACGTCCCAGACAGACGTTTAACTAACGTTTTGGGAAAATGTTTTTCCAGGGTAAGCAATAAACGTTTTTATGGGCTATATGAAAACGTTAAACAAACGTCCTTATTGGTATATATTTTAAAACGTGCCACAAATAATGTTTATACAACGTCCTTTTTGGTGTATCTTTTAAAACGTTCCATAAATAAGTCTATAAAACGTTCCTTTTGGTATATCTTTTAAAACGTGCCACAAATAACATTTATAAAACATCCTCATTGGTATACATTTTAAAATGTGGCACAAATACCATTTGTAAAACGTCCTTATTTGTATATCTTTTAAAATGTGCCACAAATAATGTTTATAAAACGTTCTTCTTGGTATATTTTAAAAACATGCCACAAATAACGTTTATAAAATGTTAGTTTTAGGTCCTTGGACCTCGGGACGTTTTAGGGACATAATAAAAACGTTTTATGGACTCTCTGTGCTATTAGAGATTGTAATGCAAAATGTGCTTTAGTATACAGAGTGATTAGCTTCTGTGAAAAAGTCAATATAAAAAAAATAAAAAAATGAATAAAATTACAAACATCCTTATGTTTCCCTAAGACAGTATTATATATTTTTTACTATTTATGCTAACGAATAAGTAGGAATAAGTTGATCATCCTATATAGTAAAAGTTGCACCAATTGAAATCCTTCTTTCGTAGTAAAAAAATTGTGGGACATATGGTACAAAAACTATTTTATTGTTAAAAATTTTCTGAAGTAAGATTTTTATATAGTTTTAAAATTTTTGTATTTATTTTTTAAGTTTATAAAAATATCCTATTTTTGCTGAATATTATAGTTTTGTAATAAAAAATTACCATGGATGTTTTTGTATTTTTCTTCTATTTTTTTTTTAGACAAAAATGATAAGAACAGAGCTTTAAAGTGGAATGAATAAAACCTATTCAAATAACTAATTATTACTTTATTTATTATTTTTTGAGTTTTACATAATTATTAACCTTGTATTTATTTATATAATTAGAGGCTCGCTGAATTGTAATTTACATCTGCAATTAGAATTTTCTTTTTGTACAAGTTCCATTTCCGATCTTGCGATAATCTTCTTACTTATTGTTTTCAGCTACCTGTTAAACTTATTTATCCTATCTTATTTCTGGTCTCCCTTTTTTATTTTTCTTATCCTTTAGTCATATTTTTTCCTATTATTTTCTCATATCGCTCCTTCTATAGCTTTATCAACAATTCTAAGCCATCCGATTGAGTTTCAACCTTCTTTTCAATGTCAGGATTACCAACTGTAACTATTGTGGAGTTAATATGCGCTTTTGGTTACTTTTATAGGAGCTCGAGGTTTAACTGTTTTGGAGATCTTTTCGTTTCAGTAGAGCTTTTGCTTCCGCTTTTGATTGGAGAGCTTCATGTTTTTTATCCTCAACAGATTCCTTTTCTATTGTTTCTTGAGCAACTGTTTATCTTATTTCCAAAGCACATTTGCCTTTTTTTAATCAAGTCAATAAAAATCGACGTCAAGTACCACAACGTAATATATTTGTTGAAATAGTAAAAAATTGAGTGTGTGACTAGTTTCAGTGAAGATTCGTCAGACCATCATTCATGGAAAACAGTAAAAATAATCATCAGTGACTGAATTAAAGTTAAAATTAAATTTTAAAATTGATGTGGAATTTAAGTGGTGGGGTATTAGTACAAACTACGGGCAAGGACTAATATTTAGTCCCAAAGGAACACAAGAATACTGTGTTATTCTAGCATCAGGTAACCAAAGGAGCCATTTATGGTGAGCAGGAGAGGAGAAATATCAGATTTGTTATGGATATTTTCAGTATCAATGGAAATAATCTGAAATTGTTCTTATTATTGTAATGAACGAAGTTATTTTTTAAACCTGAATTACGAATAGAGGTTTGTTGTTGGTAGAAAGAAGATTGACTGAGATTCAAAAATCTTGGGTGGCTGAGAATTTGAGTATTTATGTTGGATGAGTGAGTTTGAGTTATGAGATCTAACTCTAAGGAGTTTACTATTAAGGTTACTACCTGAAGCCGCTAATCAAGAAGCTATCTTATTGTTATTATTGTATATTAAAATGGTTTGTCTTATGCATAGTTTTGGTGATGTTTTAAATGGTTGAATGAAAATGAAAGGTGAAAAGTGATTGTCATAAGCATGTTGTTTTGAGTATTAATTTCATTGTGTTTATAAAAAAAGGCAAAATGGGTGTAAAAAGTTCGTTTTGTTTTGATTTTGGTTATAATTGACTGAAAAAGATTTTTGACTTAAAAAAAAAAAGAGTTAAACATCAAAATATAAAAAAAAATATATTTAAGAAAATTTAATAACTAAGAGAAATAAATATTTAAAAAAAATGCTATATGGAATGGATGGATAAAGTTGTAAAGAAAAAAATATGGTTGGAAATTTTGGAATGGCACCTGAAGAATAGTAATATTTGCGGCAAAAGAAGATATATAAAAATTAATATGAGGAAGAAATATTTGTCAATATTTAAGAAAATTGGAGTTGTAATAAGATAATTTATTTATATTTTGGTTCATTATTTTATGTAAACAAAAAATTAGATCTGAAAATTTTGTGATGAAAATTTGAACACAAAATTTTATGTTATATAATTATTTTACTCTAGTGTTTATTTTTTGAATGATAACGTTATTAAAGGAGTGATAAAAATATTTATTTAAAGAAATTTGGTAGATAAAACAAAAAAAATAAGAATTAAAAAAATTTGTTCATTAAAAGGTAACATATCAGACCAATTTAATATATTCGTTATCTATATTTTGCAAGAAATTAAGCTTAAAAGTTGAAGAAAAACAAATCGTTTTCGTTTCAAAGAAAAAGTTCAATTTTTTATGAATTTTAAATTTTTGCGCCCGCATAATTAATTTTTTTCAATTTTTCTTTTCGACATTTATTATATTTCAATTTTTAGCGGTTAAACTAAGTCAAATGAGTAAAATTTTTATTGTAATAGAATCATTCGAAACAGTTTAATTTGGCGGACAAAGTTTTCAATCCGACAATGGACTTATACAGTAGGAACGAATTTATTGGTTTTATATTAATGAATAAATAGCTTAAAGAATCTAGTTGCTTATGTTGATTTTCATTGTTCTTATATTATTCATTAATTAATAAAAATCAATAAAAAATAATTAATATATTTTGAAAGTGTTTGTTGACCAATAATTAACGTTTTACTTTCTACAGCATTGCCAAGATTCTAGCTTTGTTCGTTTGTAGAAATATTTGACATACTTCTTTCCTTCTTTTAATCATAACAAATGAGAAAACAAGAGTTGCCAGTTTTATCGATATGACAACATAGCCAAATAAAATCTGCTTCAATTGAGCCACGTCACAAGCCACTATAGCTCCGATATTCAAATTTTAAGAAGTAATTACAGCCGCAGGATCGGTCTCAGAAGTGCTGGACCCGGTGCAATGTGTTATGGTAGGCCAAAATTATAAAATAAAAAATAAAAAAAAATCACCGGATTAGTCCATTCATCACGACAAAGAAGCTCGCCTACGGTTCGCTCTACATCAATAATTCAATATAGTTGAGATGTTGTAAAAGAATAAAAAATATATGCGTCAATTTAACACTAATAATGTTTAGCTCGTTGTAATATCTCTCGATTTCTTGACTAATCCAATACCTTTGTTATGTTTTTTTTTCTGTGCCACTCTGTATTTTCATTATTCCTCTGCTCAGTATATCTTAATTTCAGACTCGTTTGATATCCCTTCCTAATTTATAAGGTAAGTTTTTATTATATTATATTATATATTCACTTATATCCCCTGTTATCATTTTCAATTATTTCGAAGCATTAACTTTTATTTACTGTTGGTTTTAATTCTTTTTTATGCCTGTATATTTTTTGTTATATTTACTTAAAAGTTCATATTTTATATTTTATAACAATATAAATTATCTGATATTTGTGGTGCTGTTTCAGTCTCAATTACAAAAATATATGTTTAATATTTTATTTTTTGATATATTTCAAATTCCATTCATAAAACGAACCCATAATAAAAAGAATTGAGCTTAAATCATATTTATTACTACTTATCAACAAATTAAAAATAACATTTCAGCTTCTGGATAACTTTTTGGACTTTTTTTAATTGTTTCTTTTGTCATTTTTCTACAAATTACTTGATATTATCTTTAGCAAATTTTTTCGGTATTTTTTTCGTAAATATTGTAAAGTAAATTTTTTTTTAAAAACTTCGACAATGCTGTAACTGCCGATAATGTGTCTCAATTACCAACAAATTCTTATGAGTTTATAGTTAATATAAGACAATTTTTTTTTAAATTTGGTTAAAATTATTAATTACATAAACTGTTAATCCTTTCTTTTCTTCTTTAGATTCCATAACCCGATCTTTTTTTTATAATTCCACCAATTATAGCTTTTTTAAACTTTCTTCTTAATTAACTTTTTCTAAATTTGAATGATGTTTAAAAAAAAACAATTTTTTTAAAATTTTTACCTCAGCGGTATAAGTTTTATTTTTTATACATATAAGCCAACATAAGTATCTACCATTCAAAATAACTCTTCAAATAAATATTTTACATTATAAAATTGTGGACATTACAAAATTAATAGTCTTATTGATTTTTTATTATTCTACCTTCAATTTTTTTAACCTTTTACCAGTAGATTTTATTGATATCGCAACCCTTAATTTATTTTTTACTACCACTATATTTTCTGTCTAAGTATTTGACTTCGATTACTTAAATTTAATGTATTATGATTCCAAAATTTGAATTTTATTGAATTATCGTTCATTGTCTTAACAACTTTTAAGATTCTTTCACTTTTTCAAATTTATTACCAATTTATCTATAACTTTCCTTTGATTTCCTTACATATCAACAATTAACTTATTTAAAAACTCATACAATGTATATCATTACAATAGATACATTATTCAGATAATGTTTTTTTTTATTAGGGTAGCTAGAAACAAAAAAAAGGAATAAGCTTAATCCTCTTCATTCCCTGGATTACATTAAAAATTAGGGATATTGGACAAAAAATAAAACCACAAAATAAATTTAAAGTGTTGCGTTCTAAGTTATAGGTCTGAATTTAATAAATCCAAAGAATAAAAAAAAAACTTCTGTTCCATTCTTATTTCTTAAATCTCTATCACCTTCATTTTACTCGAAATTCTTCCAATTTAACTCTTTCAAACGTCTCCAATTTTTTTTACATCCAAATTTAGTCTTTCATATTCTTCTTAAATCTTTAATGTTTTGTAAAATAAATTCGTATCTTTTAAATATTTTTTTGAAAATTCCCCAAAAACTTTCTTAAAAAAAAAAAAAACAGTTTTTAATGTAACATCGACTTTTGAAAATCTTTCTTTTTTCAGAAACCCAAAACCACAATTAACTTTTGCCCTCTATAGTCAAACCAGAGCTGTGACGAGCACTTAGCACTAAGGACTTAAAAAAGTGATTAAAAATTACGAGCACTAAGTACTTTTACATGAAAGTAGACGCGGGCAATGGGCCCTCTAAAAAAATACAATAAAGTACTTTTTGAAATATTAAATTATTGAAGTGGAATTGTCTGTTGATTTATTTATAAAAATGGAGTAAGTCCAACAGTAACTAAAAATGGTAAGTTGAGCTTTGTTATAATCTTTAATATGAACTAGTTGCCTTTTCAACCAAATCAAATTTTTGTGGTACCTCACTTTGTGCTTTATCTTTTGTAAAAAATAAATATATTATAATATATGCAGTAAGACAAAATAAATTTGTTGTACATTATTTCTCATTTTCATGGAAAGTAAAGTTTGACTTTTTTTAGACAAATTGCAAATTATCTATTTCCCCTTTTTCACAGCAAACCGACGTTATGTACATTTATATAAATGTTTCATGTTACCTTTTAATTGGGTATTATAAATAAATAATGAAGGAAAATAAATTTTCATTAATACCTATTATGTGTCCCGTTTTAGCAAATTTTATAATCCTATTTTTAATTAAAACATTGTTCGACATTTCGAAGTTTGCTCCGAATACCTATCCCGCTATCCAAGCTTGGTTAATACTTGTTCCTTTCCAGCGTTAAAGCCTTTGTCTTTGTGTTGACGGGTAGGGCATTGTTTTAAGTTAATTTCCGACTTTGCATTGTTGAAATTTGCCCAAACTCATTACCAAAATGTAATTTGTAAAACGTTAAACCAGCTACAAGTGTCTCTACATTTTTATTTATTTAAAAACAACTAAATATCTTACCTCTCATGTAAATATATGCAGGACCTCTCATATTCCTTCTTGTCAACACCACCAAATTAAATATATTTCCAATTATCCCTAAGAAACAAATGGACGGTAAAGCGAATGCGTATGAATATCTTCTAAGACTTTCGATCCTGGGATCCTCATTCATATCCGGCTGATCTCCAAAGAAAGAGACAGACGAAGTCACGTTGTAGATATTGCAGGGCAGGCATTCAGTCGTTGAAACGTTTAAGCAGAGTGATTGAACTCCAGAGGACTCGCTTGAATAAAGAAGGGACATGTTGATGGATTAACCGTCTGTCATCGAAATCATTATCCTTTTTTTATGATTTATCGTGAACCTGTAATAAAAGAGAATAAATTATTGCTTTCAATGGGTTTATCCAATATTAGTTTTCTTTTTCATTACGACTAACATATATTTTTCAGATTGAATATATAATTAATCATAATTTTGTTTTCGAACTTTATGTTCATTCATATTATATACTTGGAAGTTTTAGGGTACATTGGAGTCAAATCTAAACGGTTAGGATAAAGGGTATTTACGAATTGCCTATGCATCTAAAATATTTACTGCTACCATCTACTTCCAGTTATGCCGAAAGTTGGCACTTGGTTTTTTATTTTACATAAAGTACGTTATTGTAACCAACCAACCCACGGTATATCATATTATTATTTTTTCAGAAATTTAATGGTATTTTGTTTCGTCTTATTGAATTATTATTTCAAGAAACTTTAACCAAAACCCATTATATTTAATGTGTTTTGATTCCCTTCGACTTTGTTGTTTTTTTTAAAGACATTCGATAAGTTGGGTTTTACTTCTTCTTACCTATGAACAACATCAATTAAAGCTACAATTTTCGACGCCATTCCACGACGCTACGCTCTACGTCCCGACGCTAAAGATTTTGGCGTCTACCCATTTTTACATCTCTCATCGTAAAGGACAAATTCTTCACTTCGTTGGATTTATTTTACCTTCGAAAAAATAAATCAGATTAAGTATTTTCTCATTTTAATTCGCCAACTTCTTATAGTCCCTGAGCTAAAGGTTAAATACGTATCCACTGAAACAGCTGATAAAATTTCCATCTTTCGCTGTTCACGAAGGGGTGACGTTTATACCATTCCTAAATAACAACTTCTATCATATATTTTTCTAAAATATATTGTCAATGTTACGCAGAGGCGTACTGTGTCAATCGCATTATATATTTGTACATTATGGTTCAACGAGTATTCAGTCTGAAATATGGATTACATCGCTGGTACTGATCTGACCGTAACTCAATAGGGTTGTCCATACAAACAATATAATAATAAAAAGAGGTATTTCTCATACCCCAAAAGAGCAATAATGCAGAGAGAGAGACAGTGCACATCTGATGACATTTACGGTATTTAAAGTTATTAAGAACTTTTTGTCCGAAATTATTTATTGTCGACACAATTGGTTAATTTATAATTAAACAGTCATTCTGATGGTGGTTATGTTTTCCGGTTGTCCGGTTTTCCCTATACCTTTTATGCCAAATAGCGCCATCATTCTTCAGTAAATTTTCTTAACGAATAAATAATTTCTTGAGATTTTTATGTTTTGATTTATGTTCACTTGTCACCAAACTTTAAAAGAATTTCTGGGGTTATTACAATTAATAATAATAATGCTATTATTATTAGTACGATTATTAAACAGAACGTGGGTCCTAACTTAATAATACTAGACGATCAGTTATATTTTGTGATAAATTTGAGTGCGAAAGTTTCTTACCGAAATGGCCATCGGTTTGTTACTTGTTACTCGCCTTTTTCATGAGATAAACAGGCCAGGGGGTGTGAGGTTACACTATATATGAAGAGTCAAGTGAAAACACCATGAGGTTACATATTTTAAATAGTTGAAAATAACGAAATTTAAAGTTTCACAACTACTGGTGAAAGAGATTTTAATATGATGTTTGATCCAATAATTTTAATGACATTTAGAGTTATTTCTGTGTAATTTTTTAGATAAAAATTCATTATAGCCCCATTTTGAATCCGGGTACGAGTAAAATATCATGTATACCCTACATTTTTATTCATTTCAAAGATCTAAAAATTCAAAATTAAAACGAAGTGATAATTCTAACATTATATACCGAATATGTCATGTGAAAAACGAAACTGAATGTATTCTAAAACATTCAAACATTATTTAGTGTCAAAATATTTACTACTTTTATTGTTACATGATTTTGATAAATTTTACAACAACTGCTGCATATTCAAAAATTGGCCGAAGTAGAGTGAGATACAAATATTTTAAGGAAGTCAAGTTGGTGAATTCGTTTGTATGGCTATGGATAAATTCTTTGATCTTAAATCCTCGATTATGAATAGATTCATAATGCTTCCTAAAGTCAACGATTACATGAAGATCACGTATACTGTACAGTTTTTCTAAAGGAATCCCTCTAATTTGTAGCTGTGGATATAGAGCTGGATTTGTTTAAAATTTTGAAAACACTATATATTTACACTTGTTGATATTGAGAGCTAACTGATTGACCTGATACCAGTCTTGTAATTTATCAAGATCGTTTTGAATTTTATGAAAATCTTGGAGGTAGCCAAAATGAAAATAGAATCTACGGTCATCAACAAATAATAAAAATTTATAATTAATAAACAAATTTATCTTCTATTATTTATTTACAAAACAATAACAAAAAATATTGCCACATTCGTCCATCAATATTACTGCTGACCTCGTTGGCAGCCATGGGCTTGTAGAAATAGTTTCAATATACATCAACTGGTCCATCGAGTTCTTCATAGGATCTATACAGTTGGTCGGCATCATCGTAGTTGTAATTCTTAGATTGGATCGCTATCAAATGGTCTGTCGTCGAGTTCTTCATAGGGTCCATACAGTAGATCGGCGTTGTCATCTTCGTAGTAGTCTTGGTTATCGCTGTCAACTGGTGTATCCAGTTCTTCAAAGTAGCCATTTTCTTCTTTTTCTTCTCCTTCTTCTACAGCGAGTCTGACCCGCTCCATTTCATCTTTGTACAACAGTAATAAGCGGTAGGGTTGGACAGCGAGCCATCGCTGTAGCTCGACATACCACAACTTTTTCGTACTTTCTTTAAAACTTCGTAACTTAGGACGGTGACAGACTGGAGAAACAAGTTTTACAAAAATAATTGCAGGAAACAGGAAATTTGTTTTATTATCACACAACCCACACATTCATATGAGACGGAAGGGCAGTAACTGTTTCGTATAAAAATTTCGTAAAATAGAACGTGCTGTGCTTCGCGATATTTCTTGCTTTTCTTTCAATCAAAGGTTTTATCAATTCCAATAGGTGGTAATATTTTTACATGCTTATCCTGTAAAATTCCATAAATCTCTCTGGATGCTGCCGCAGTATTCTACCAATAATACTAGTACTGTACTGTAAGTTATTGATGTTAGCAGGATGCACCCAAAATCGCATTTTTCTCTTTGCTTTCAATTTCTTTCAGCGGTTTACCCATCACAACAAAGTCTTCATCCGACGACATAAAGTGAAACTAGTAAGTTAAAGAATGTTTTAATAGTGGTGCGTTGACATGAAACAAAGTTTCAAGTAATTTGCTTCAGTCACAAGTTTCATGAAACTTATTTCTCCAGTCTGTCACCGGCCTGTGTTTAAATACAATATTATGACCACCCATTTCACTCAATTAATTACAATTAAATACATAAATTATCAACAAAAATCGAGAACATTATACGATAATTTTTTAATATTACAGTAATATAGGTATCTGGAAGGATTTAAAAATCAATAAAGGAACTTTTTTTTTTGCATAAGATTACCTGTATACTACATTTCCACTAGACACTTTAGAAATTTCTAAGAATAATCTCGAATTTATCATCGTATCAATGGAATTAAGTCCACGAGGATTCCTTCGTGATTCATCAAGAATTTATGTCAGGAATAAAACCTCGACAAATATAATCTCTTAACATATCTTGGAAACGAATTTCATACAGGCAAAGTACACCTCATCTATCATCTGCAAGTGACGTAAACGGAAGATGGGATTGCTTGTACCTAAGGAAATCGTGTCGCACCTTAAAATGTCTTCACCTATTTTAAATCTATTAATTTGTACAATGCATTTCAGTCGGAGATTATTTGGATTGTTTATAGCTTCATTATTATTTTAAATGTATTTTATCTATATTATATTTAAAAATGTGCAATGCGCAACGATAAAATCGTTTTAAAAATAATTTATGATGAAATTTAGATTCACTTTTTAAAATCCACAACTATAAAATTACAACTAACTTTATGTTTACTAATTTAAAAGCGTTTATTAGTTATAAAATATGCAAAATTGCATAAGTACAATTTTATTCCCTCCTGGTTGATTATATACCATAATTTTTCAACTCCCCAAAAAAGTATTGTAAGCGGTAAACAAAATTGTGGTCCTGCTGAGTCTTCCACTTTATTTGGTGACTACAGACTAGTGGTTCTTAACGTTTTCGCTACCGTTTTACATAATTAGGCTTTAAGTATTTAATTATCGTTTCCTCTAATAACTTACCCCTCTTCGTAGGTATATACTTTGGACAATGGGTATCAACCAAATAACATAGAAAATGCTTTTATTAGTCCCATTAATTTATTTTTTTATAAAAACTCTAGGGAAAGGAAAGCATAGCAACAGATTTTCTTCCAGCACGTTAACAGGGTATCAGAAACTGGCTCGGGCGATTATGTACAATACCGGCTCAATTTATATAGGAGTATTAGGATAATTTATAAAAATGCCGAACCACAACATACCGGAGGGTATAGAAGGTATAAAATATCCTCACTGAACTTATTTAAACACACTTTTTGTCAAGACACAAAAACCATGTACATTATATATCACCAGCACATGTTTTAATTTCAGCTTCATATTATGTATAGATAAAAATAAAAAAATAATTTTTTAACTTTTTAGGAATTTTTTAATACAACTTAGAAGTACAAAATTAATTTGTTTTAGTCATGATCGTTGGATTTAAGGCCCAATTCTAAAAAACAATAGTGCTACAAAATATTTATATAGTTATAAAAAAACTTATTTAACTCTTAACATTAAATTATCAAAATGAAAACTTTTATTGTTAGTTTCTCAAAAGACCGTCCGAAATTTCAACATTTTTCATCATACTTTTCGTTTCTTGATCTCTCCTTACTCTTGACGGCTCGTGCTGAAAGGTATCCAGAAACAAGCCAAGAGTCAACATATTTTGTCGGATAAAACATCTGAAGAACTCCAACTTGTAATCGAACTGATGATAACAGATTGAATCGTGATATACAGTAAGGCTTACTGCGTAAGCGAAGCACGTACCCGACTGTTTTCATCTGTCGGGAGGAGGTTTAACTGACCGCGCTTGACCTTTTATTCGGAAAAAGGTTGTCTTTCCCATTATTTTAAGTTAATTGTAATCCAGTGCGGTGCGCGATATAATTTTAAGTTAATTATATTTTAATTATCAAATATTAAGTAAAAGTATTAAAAAATAATGATAACGAAGTAACTCCGTTATACAACATATGGTAAATAATAATTATAAATTTTAATGCCAAGAATAATTATAAATGTTTGTTAAAAGGATAATCATGTAAACTAATTGTCTCCGATATTTTCGTTTTCGATGCCATTCATTAATATCATTGGTGGAGCATTTAAGCAGCTAATCCCTTTGTATTGTAAACATGCTATAGAACAATTTAAGCCACTTTTTCTACATTCACAAGCAGAGTCACTAGTTTTCAATAAATTTTCAGAAGCTGGTGGTTGGTTTATTGTAACTGCTACTAGCGACTTTTTCATCTGAGATATTTCCCTATGTTAGGATACATTTTAACTCCTACGTAGAAAACTGTTAACAGCTAAATTTCCTAATGAGCTGCAACAATCATCATAATATCGTGCTTTTAATGCTATCAAATCCATTACACGAGATATTCTCTTGTGAACTTGTCTTGGTAATTGGCACTTCTTCTTTAATTAGCTCCAAAATTTTTGGTTTTTTTTATGTACCAAAGACATTGTACATGTACAGGTGTAGTTTATTTAATTCCCAAACAAAAGAAAAATTTTATTACCACCTATTAATAATAATAAAAAATATCAATACATCAATAAAACAGATACAATTAAAACATTATTACACATAAAAATAAAATTATCTTTCCAAATACTAGTGTACATTGTAAAAATACTTGTCTATTAAATAATCTTTCAATTTATATTTGAAAGTTTGGACCGTTTTACACAATTTGATATCCTCAGGCAATTTTGTTAAATAGACGTGGCCGAATATTGTTGGGTGCTCGCAATGTTATTGTAAACGGTACATTATGAATATTCTTATTTAAATTGAATTGTCCTTTGTTGTTAAACACATATAAACAAACTTCAAATATATATAAACAATGTACTGTCAGAATTATGAATTTTTGAAAATATGCTTTGCACGATTCCCTTTGGGAAATATTTGCTATAGACCTAATAATTCTTTTTTGGGCTAAGAATACTTCGTCTACTATCAACTAAAGCAAAATATACAGCTAACATTTGACTGATCTCCAATACCGTTCTCAAGTTTATAAAAAGACATTTGAGTGAATTGATCTTAGAAATAAGTTTACTGCAATGACTTTTCCAACAACAATAGTCATCTATATATATTCCTAGAAGTCTGACGTCTTTATGTGTGTTAACTAAATTAGCGCCATTAATAGTAATTTGGAAATCATTCAGAATTTTTGTTTATTATAAAATCTCATAAATTCCGTTTTATTAACGTTAAAAATAAATCCTAGTCCATTAAAATAGTTGGAAACTGTTTCACTTACTTCGGACGTTTTTTCTTTTAGTTAAATCATCAAGTTTAGTTGAGGAAACAATTATGGAGATATCATCAGCATATGCTGCGTAATACTTATTCTTTAAAACATATTCTAGATTGTTCATATAAAGCAAGAATAACAGAGGCCCGAGTACCGATCCCTGCGGGACACCGGTGCATATATTAAGACATATAAATAATTAAAAAAAACACACTGTTTTCTATTATCTAAAAAGGATTTAACATAATCATACGCACTGCCTACAATTCCGTATTGTTCGATAATACATAGTAAACGTTTATGATTGACACAGTAGTCAAATGCCTTGCTTAAATCACAAAATCGCTACAGGGCATTCGCCTGCCTCAATATATCTGATAATTTCTTTATAAAAACTAAGCATAGCAGTAAATGTAGATTGGAAATCGTGTTGTATTTGTGAAATTATATTGTTTTTAATAAATGGGTAACTGAAGGTTACTTATATTGTTTTTGTTTAAAAAATTCAACATTAGAAATGGGATGGTCACTGGTCTATAAATCTGTAATAATAATGAATTAACTTTTTTATACAAGGGACTAACTTTACCAAATTTTAATCTATTTGGAAAAACACCAGTTTCAAAGGATAAATTTATTAAATAAGTTAAAGGTTCCATTATAGCATCTAATGATCTTTTTATGATGAAACAAGGAATCTAATCCAATCCTGAAGATTTTTTATTTTTAAATTTTTTCCCCAATACATTTAGTAATTCTTCCTTTATAAATGGCTTTAAAAAAATACTATTTGCATTAATATTTGAAATTTTTACCTCATACTTTTTATTATTTTCAATTTGATTCATTAATTTCATGGGAGCATCAGCAAAATACTTATTAAAGCACGAAGCTACCACGTTCGCATCCTCAAATAATTCACCATCATTTTCAATAGAAACGTTTTTGTGTAACTTTTTCTACCAGTTAGCTGTGAAACTACGTCCCAACAATTTTTAATTACCTCCTCTGAATTATTAACAATTTTATTTTGCATATAATTTTTTTTTTATTTCTTACTAAATTTGTGTGTTGTCTTTTTATTTCTTTATAAATAGAATCTAAGCAAATATTTTCATTTTTTAAATTATACAGATCTTTCAGACATTTACTACTGCGTTGTTGCAAAAAAAAAGTATTTTTTTTTAAATTTTTCTTTTGTTGCTTTTATTTTTCATCACTATCTTTTTTCCACAAATTGATTTCCAATTTAGTTCCATGATGCTAAGCAATTTTTTTTGGGGATACACTTGTTTTTATTGTTTTATGTAGGTTTTAATATATTTTTTATTAATCTACTTCTGCATGATGTATGAGCATATACAACTTCACACCTTTTCTCCCCAGAAGCTTGTTTTGAAGTTCCCAATCCTCTTTAAGTTTCAACAACTCCATTTTCTCTACCCGCAATGCCCACTTTTCAAGGATGTCTGTCACTTTGTTTAAGTAGATAGTCTATGTTCGTCCGACCGCCACTATATTGAATTCAACGTGTTAGAGTGAGAGGATGCAGAGGTTCAGCTCCGTCTGGTCTGGTCATCAGCTCCGTCTGGTGCCGTCTTCAGGTTCTTTAGCTCCGTCTGGTCCGGTCTTCAAGTACTTCAACTTCGTTTGATCTAGGCTTCAGCTCTGTCAGGTACGTCTGCTGACGGAGAAGAAGTAACTGAAGACCGGCTCTCATACGCTGAACCTCTGCATCTTCTCACTCTAACACGTTCAATTCCCCATAGTGGTCGGATGAACGTAGACTATCTACTTGTATACTTTATATAGTAATTAAATAATTCCCGAGAGAAAAATTAATATAGCGGTAAAAAGAATATACTATATTAGAAGTAACGTTATTTTTATGGAAGTATTTAAAGTATCCAAAAACACATTAGTGGATAGTTTTAGTTCAAAACATTCTAAATCATTCATTATAGCTGGGTTTAGAGGTATAAATGTAATTGACTGGACTACAAAGTCGATGTTTGTGTTGTATTTCTGTTTGAGAAAGCGATATTCAATGGAATTTATACATTTATCCATTGATTAAATACCATTCAATACAACCGTATACAGAAACAACTTCTCTAGTTCCTTTTAACTTGTTGATTATGCCTTGTGCTTGCGTATGATTTTGGAAATAGTCTGTGGTATTGTCACAATAATGGTTCATTATCATAGTGGATAGAGAGGTTGGCTGAGGGAGTAGTTGCTGTTATTGATGGGCATATATTTTATATGTTTAGGTGGTCAGCTGTCTTAAGCCGGGTCCACATTAAAATATTTATGTTGTGCCTTGTATTTGACGCAAATTTGCTCGCGTTCGTTAAATTTTTTATAGATATAGTCTATGCGCCGCACAAAGAAATACGCAAATATTTTCGTCTCATACAACATACTGTAACGAAGTTATTTTTTTGCCTGGTGGGACATCCTGTACTAAACAGTGTTGTTTTCCTTTAAATAATTTTAATTTACTTATTGGAAGGAGTTAGTTAATTTAATATTAATAACAGATTGACACTAATCTTAATTTATTATTGTTATTATGGATTGTTATGAATTGTTTATTTTTGTTTGATTTCCTACTGAAACTATAAGTTAAAATTGTTAAGATTCTTCACAAAATGGGATCTTTTGCCGCCGATTTTGAAGAATAAACTTATAATCTTTTGAAGACCAATTTATGGTAGATATTTTACCATTAACGTTCTAAATACATGTAGATATTTCCCATTAACGTTCTAAACACATTTTAGAAATTAAATATTTATTTTGTAAAAATGAAACGATATATAAATAAAAACTCAAAATGAAAAATTTAACGTTGAACTTGATTGATGGCTTGTTGTTGAATTCATCCATTGCTTCTTGATTTTCTCAACTAGTAACCTCTCCAAGGAGAAAACAAAAATAATGGTTTAACGAAAAATAACTGCCAACAAACGCGAACAATTAAACATTTATGAACATTGTTAACAAATGACTTAAAATCATAATTTAATATCAATCTCTAAAGTGACTGACAATATGTAGGGGAAAAGTCCCTACAGGTAAGTAACAGAACTGATTTGTGTGTGGTAAATTCAGGTTCGGCAGCGTGAAACAATTAAAGCCTATTTTATACTGTGTACTCCGAAATAGTCTATAACAGATCTCTGGAGTTACTGAAACCTCCATCTGTTGCTACCCTGGTACTCTTGACAAGAGTCGGTGGAGAAAACCACCCCAAAAATCTGGCGTCCGTGACAATCTAGTAAAATACCGAAGCCGTGGGTGTCATAGTGACGACAAGTCTCTTTTGAAGAAACAAAAACGCGTCACAACACGCTATCCATCGGCCTGTCAGTTTTCTGCTTGCTTTAAAGAGATTTGCTTTAAACGCTTGTTTGTATGTGGACTGGTGTTGGTTTATTTTTGGGTGCGTGGGTTAGATGTTAAGAATAATGAAACTTTTTCATCACAGAAGCCAGAGTGGTGGTTAGCAACTAATAAGACAACGGAGCAATTTAAAAATTTTCTGCTAATGCCACAAGCCTATTTTGAAATAGAGACGAATTACTGTTCAAAAATACATGCAAAATGCACACCAACTTTTTTTTTTTTTTGTCCGGGACCGTTCTTTGCAACCGGATTAACTGCAGCCTCGTGGGCTTATTGCGTTATCTCCCGTTTCTTTGTCTACTACACCCAGTCCATCAACCTTGTTCCCTGTACAAGTTTATACAGGTTCTTTAATGGCTGTTTGTAGTAGTCTTCTGTATCCATTTTTGGTTTTCCATATATTCTTTGCCTTCTGTGATCCAGCGCCTCACAGTTGCATAGTATGTGGAGTGCATTCTCGGTCTCTTTATTGCATTGTCTGCATTTAAGGTCGCCGTTATATAGACCCATTTTGTTTAGATGCTCTCTGGTGGGAAGATGTCCCTGTGGTAATTCGTAGTTGATTCCTACTCATTGAAAGCAGTTCTTCAGTTACGTTCTTTGACGGTTCTTTTATAAACTTTTTCCCGTGTAGAAGTCCGGGTACATTGTCCCAGTACAATTTGTGTTTTCGCTTGACCCAGTCTTTTATATGGTTCCTAAACGTACGTTTTGGTACTCCCATCGCTGGTTCTGGACCAATTAATGGGGTGGGCGACCCGCTTCTTGCGAGCTCGTCAGCCTTTTTGTTTCCAGCGATACCTTTGTGACCTGGTACAAACGATAAAGTTACTTTATTGTGAGTCGCCAGTTCCCTAAGTTCTTCGCCACATTCCCATACCAGTCTAGAAGTCACCTTTGGGCTCCTTATGGCATTAACTGTCTGAGTAGATTATGATTCTTTTCCCATCGTGGGCTCTCATATTACTATTTCTCGCACATTCAAGTATTGCATAGACCTCTGCCTGGAATACAGAGGTATATTTTCCAAGAGAGAAACTCTCTTGGTACTTATTCTGTTCGCAGTATATACCAGCTCCAGTTCCCCCTTCGGTTTTTGACCCATATGTGTACCAGATAATTCCGTTAGGGTTTGTACTGAAATCTGTGCTTATATTCAACTCATTCCGATTCTTAATTATTATTCTCAGATCTTTGTTGAAGCTATATTTAGCAGTCATGTGGTCTGACCTCATGCCAAGCATGTTGCCTCCCACATGATCTAGCTTAGTGTGTCCCAATCTATGATCTCCTTCATAGAATGGTAAGTCCTCCAGCCGTCGTAGAGCCATTCTAGCCTCCCCCATTATAACGTATTGTAATTGTGGGAGGTCAAGAACAGTTTCCAAAGCAGCTGTGGTTGTTGTTTTTGCACACCAATTAATATACACTTGGTTTTCGACGAAATTAGATCACAACAATAACTCAGGGCTAACATATTTGTCAAAAAAATGTGCCGCAAATATTTTCGTTGAGTTTAAAATACAATATTCAACTAACAAATTTATTGATCTGAACTGGGCTTTAGGATTAACTTTTGTTAAGAGTCTGTTATTAAGTTTCTAACAACGTAACAATGATGCTCAGATGCATACTTTCTAGTTTTCTTATTTATTTATATATTTTTATTTTTTCTTCTTGTACAAATAGATTTTTTCTCTAAGTAGCTTAGAATAGTGGATAAACATTTAAAAATGACGAAAATCTTCCAGATGATTTTTTCTACTTATACTAATTTAAATTTATGAACTTGCAGAATTTTAATTTTTAAACCAAATTTTTTAAATCTCAAAGGTTATCCATATCTTAAATGTGGTCCAAAATTTTAAGGAAATAAAGCACAAAGTCAGGTACCACAAATTTAATAACAAAAAGTTCTATACAGGAAACTAGTTTGGGTCAATGACCATCATCAGGCCTAAAGGTACAAACGTTCATAATCAGTCATGTTAACCATTAATCAAACTTATCAATATTAAGTACTATATGAGGAAAAGAATTGATTACAGAATGTGAAACAACCCATTATGGGTAGAAAATAAGTAAATTAAACATAATGGTATTTGAAAAGTAATAAACAAATTTTGAATTGTAATAGATATTTACGATATAAGTGCGGTATGAACATTATTAATATACGCATGTGAAAATTGCCCAGGACGAGTTGGGCAATCACATAAGTATATTAATATTGTGTTACCGCACGAATATTGTACAATATTTTATCTACAACTCCGAAAATTCAAAATTACATTGAATAAAATTATGTCGGCATATCGTTAAAATTGACTTTGACTTCTGTCAAAGTGGCGTCTAAAATCTTAAAAATTCTGACTTAATCAATTATAATGTCTTCAATTGAAGATGATCTTCCACAAGATATTTACAATGCAGCAACCGGCGTTATAGAAAATTTAGTACCACATAAATCACGTGAGAGATAACATTTATTTGTTCCGTTTTGTTAAATAAATGATTAATTTTGATTAACTATTAGTTCCGCATCATTACCGCACTAGTGCGGTAATAATTTCAGTAACGCACTAGTGCGGTAATATACGTCATTACAAAATTTAAATAAGTGTCAAATCAACATCCCGGAAAAAATTAAAATTAAAATTTCGCCACCTTACATGGGGGCTCGAAGGAACAGGCCACCAGGTGGTCATTACAGATGAAAACAGTGAAAAACCCAATGATAACATTTGGGAGAAAGTCATCACATGTCAAAATGCAAACGGCGAAATGAGAAAGTGACATGACAAGTGACAGATGACAGTGACTAGGTAAGTACCACCCTTCACGCTGAAATGTGGAGGGTAACAAAAAAATTTAAAAAAATATCTAACATAGTACAAAATAATGGCAATAATGGTTCTGAAACATAAGATTACACAAGTTAACCTACTTAATTGACAAAAAAGGTTATATAAAAAAGAATATAGAACAAAAAGTAAAAAGTAAATTTCAATGTAACGGCTTGATAGAGATTCGGTACAGGCAAGGCAAGGAACAAGAAGAATAAAAATGAGAAGAGGTTGACAGGTGGCATGTGATGGGTGGGAAGAAAAAGGAAGGCTAAACATCAAGGGTAGCAATGAAAAAATTAAATGGGGGAATCAATATAATAAGTAATAAGGGAGGGCAGGGTGACCAAAATAATCAGTAACATTAAACAGGAGTACAGGAAACAATTAAATGAAATTTTTAAAACGGTCTTATAGAAAAATTTGGTCCTATAGAGGCCGTAATTCTTCATTAAGACAGATAATATTGGCATTGTGGAGACATGAGTTGATTTCGTACATTGTCACGTCTTTGTATTTCAGAAAACACTTTAGAACAATTGAGAAATATAAAGATTCAGATATTACCAACACTCCTTCTTTCTTCATTCGCTAATCACATTCTTTCCTCCAAACATTCTTTCTCCTTTGCAGATGTTAAACTTCTCCATGGCTGCCAAAAAGATAATAGATTAAACCTCCTTGAGGTGTATAAGATCAACTCCTGTCTCTACAATCCCAATATCATCTGTCTTATTGAACAATTACGCTCTAAAGAGAACCACATTTTCTTATCAGACCGTTTCAGAGATTTCATTTAATTATTTTCTGTGCTCCTATTTAATATTACTCAGTATATTGGTCCCTCCCTTATTTCCTTAAACAACATTTTCTTTTCCTTTTGGTGATAATCTCAAAGCTTTTTGGTGTTAAGCTCGCTAAAAAACATTGGGTATGGTAGCCTTGTGAGAACAAATTTATTTCTATATAATTTCATTTTTTCATCATGTTAATCATTGAACAAATAAATAAACCTTGTACACAATTCATTTGCGAGACGATTTAATCGAAAATAAGTATCTTATAACTCGGTAAACAATAATACCAATTATCAAAGTGTATTAGAAATAACACACATTTATAGGATTGTAACGTTTCAGGTTATTCGATCTATAAAAAAATATTGAAAATATGTAGGCCAATAATAGCTTCCTGTATTTTTATTTCAATTTTCTGTGTTATCGTTAAAATGAGTTTATACATTTATTTACTGGCATATTTTATGTTTTACGTTAAACTTCACAGAGAATAAAATGGAGGACTAAAATAAATATCCGGATATAGTATATTTCTTAAAATTTATGTGCAGAGTAATAAAATTTTATCACCTGCACACTGGCAGTGTCGAAAACAGAAGTTATTACCTTCTGTACGAATGGAGTTCACATAACAAATAATAAAAGCAGGCAAGACAAATGATGTAGAAGTGTATGAGCGCAACTGATGAGAGTTAATAAGCATAATAACGATTTGTTTCTTTAACCAAAAAAATTATTTTCTATGCTAGATATACTTTAATTTTGATTACAATTTAGAATATTTTAAGATTTGTTCCATAACATTAGAATTTACCTGACAAAAATTTAATATCATGCAGGATCGGATAAAAGGAATAAATACACGATAAAAATAATAGATAATAATTTTTAACCTTGTATTTACTTATTTAATCAGATGTTCGTATATAGCTGGGCAAAGGAGTGTAATATCTTATTTTTTTTAATCTACAAGTTTCGATCTGGCGCTAATCTTATTTCGGTTCATTGTATTTTTATTCACCTACTTGTTGAACTTATTCCCAATTCTTTGTCTCGCTGTTTAATTTTTTCCTTGTCCTATAATGTCGACATTTGTGTTACTGCCTTTAAGGCTCTTTTCGCAGGGTCTTATTTCAGGATTTGTGTAATTTTCCTGAAATGCTTTGTACTATCTTATTCATTCTAATTCTGTATACTCTATTTTTTTAAATATTTCTGTTTTACAAAATAAAATATGACAACTAAAAGTGCTGTTTTTTATTTGTGATGATATCTGATTTATACAGGGTGTCCCAGGAGTTCGCACTCAAAACTTGGGCTGCAATTAATGATGGTACTTCATATAAAATTTGTCCCTTACGCCATTCGTTAACGAATTATAGGGCTCCAAAGTTAAAATTTAAAAATGGTTTTTATTTATAATTATTAAACTACTTATTTGAAATAAATCAAACATTAACCATTTATAAGCACCATAAATGCGCACTTAATAGCGTTATAAACAAATATGCACTACCCTTGTGAAGTCAGGTACGGACTAAGTTCAAATGTTAATGAGGCACATTTTTTTTTATCTATCATTTTTTTCACTTTTAAATATGACATATAAATTCCACAAACATCTTTAAAAGAAAAACGTCCTCTTGTAACAACTCGATAGAATTAAAGGTTTAAGAGATATGTACAATTTTATGTGGCACTGCACATCAATTGCTCGTTCAAAATTTTCAATTTTTCTTACATCACTATTGTAAATAAAACTAGTAAATAAATAAAATTTATAAAATTGTAGAAGTTTTTTATTCTAAATGTAGACTGTCCTGATTTATTAATAATTTAATAGTAATAAGAGATGTTTCCTTTAATCGTAATTATTTTTTAAAAAAATGGTGAAGGCGCAATTTATGTGCAGTGCCACATAAAATTACACATATCTCTTAAACCGTTAATTTTATCGAGTTGCCACAAGAGAATATTTTTCTTTTAAAGATGTTTGTGAAATTTAGCTGTCATTTTTAGAAATGAAAAAAATGATAGATAAAAAAAATGTGCCTCATTAGTGCCAACTTAGTGCGTACCTGACTTCACAAGGGCAGTGCAGATTTGTTTATAACGCTATTAAGTGCGCATTTATGGTGTTTATACATGGTTAATTTTTGATTTATTTCAAATAGGTAGTTTAATAATTATAAATAAAATAATTTTTAATTTTTAACTTTGGAGCCCTATAATTCGTTAACGAAGGGCGTAAGGGACAAATTTTATATGAGGTAACATCATTAATTATAGCTCCTCTTTCATTTCCCAAGTTTTGTCTACGAACTCCTAAAAGATATTTTTCCATTGTATGTAGTATACCAGGGGGCTCGGACGGTAGGGCCAAGTTCATATATTCAGCATGAATTTTAATATTGTTTTAAAATTTGAGGAGGACTTTTTTTCGAATTAAGTAACAGAATAATCGGATCTTCGGTTTGTTTAAAATTTGCATAAAAATTGAATTTGTAGAAAGAACACCCAGTATATTTTTATATATTCAGATTCTATGAATTAAATTACATATAAACCTAGCAATTAAAGTTGGACTTAGGTCATTGAAAATAGTAGGTGGGCGAGCTAAAGGGACCAGCTATCGATTGCTGAGAACAAAGTTCCAAAATTCGAAACCGTTTTCGAGTTATCGCTGTGACAGATAGACATACACACGGAAGGACACTGTAAAGTACCTTTGCTTTGTTTCGTTACTTAATAATCCAGATGTGAAACGTTATTTTGTCTGCCCAGCAAATACATATTTTCACAAATTGTTAAAATCTCTCCGAAGCTGATTAAGAGTACCTAATAGTTTGTTTGTGTCCTAAGGTCGACAAGGCTCATAAGTTTTAAGTATTTATATAACGTATATAATAGAAAACGACAATTTGAAATTAGAGCTCGTTTCTATTTACTTATAAACCATTTTATATTCTGCATCTGTTTTCCGACGGCATACACCACTATTTGCTTAAATAGCAAGGTATATACTTTCCAATAATTTTTCGAACTGAAATTAACAATACGGGATTCTAAAAACCAGAAAGGTAATCTCCAAATTATAACGTGAGGGTAAAATGACATAGTGTGTTATTTTACTATAGATCAGGGTATGTCGTGTTAGATATTGGTCACCGTTAAATAAACTGGACACCTTAAAAATAATTAAGTTTTAGGCGTATATCACATTTGTATTGCAACTTTCTTTTGCACTGGAAATAAGTATGATATTTTAGACATAGGGCGACGTTGTTATTTCATACGTTTGTAATTATTCGAAAAGCTTAATTTTCCCCTTTTCTGACAGGTATTAAAATTAGAGTGGTTTAAAATAGCTATTATATTTTTTTAGAGTAGAATATTTATTTAAACTTTGTATCTACTAAACAAAACTAATTAATTTAGTAATTATTTAAAGGGCAGACCTTTTGTCACGTGCAACAATAGTCTAAACGTTATCCATAATTCCTAGCAATGCCTTCAAATTCTCTACGGTTTTCAAATACCCAAACCCTCCAGCTGTGTTAAGATAAATAAAATAAGGGGTTATCAGACATTAAAAGTTTATGAGAAATTGAAGATTACGACTTATTTTATTTATTATTGTATTACAAAAATCTGGAAAATCGATTTGTTTAACTTCTTGCAGTAATTGAATTTTATATCGTTAGTATATTGGCAGTAATTTTTCTTTTCTTTTTAAAGCCGATAATTACTTGTTAAATTTCAATAGTAACTGTTTATACCACCTATCGCATTTTACATACTCTATTTGTATTAAACATATTTCTAAACTTTCTCCGATTATTTTTTACCAATTTACTTTCAGCGTAAACGCATTTATCCGTTTCACTCAAAAATAATTTTTTTTCGAGACAAAAATCTGACATATTATTTATTTTTTCTACGGTACACCTAGTTCCGGCCATCGGCGTTATGAGTATTTTCATATGTGTATTGACTGTTGGATAGAGTGTTACGCTTTTTTTATGATTCTGTACAGTTTGCATACATTTGAAATATGCCGTCTAGCGATTTTAGGATGAATGGTTATATTTGATTTAATTTAACCAGAAATAATCTTCATATTTTAATATATTTCAATTTTATTTCTAAATCTTATTTTATAATTATAATTCAATTCATGTCTACTTGTCTAGTACATGCATATCTCCTACGTCACCTGCTAGAACAATCCAAGATTATTTTTCATCTCTTGTTAAAACTATTATATCTTTCGCTCTCATAGCTGCTTCAAACTATATCCAAAATTATTCATCTAACGAATTTTATCCAAATGCGGCCTCTGAATATCAACACATCACTTATATTTAACCAATTAAATTAAGTTACAAAGTTGAGTAGTGGTAGTTCATAGACGACCGCGCCAATCTATGGCACTGTTTTATTAACTCACAGAGTAAGCAGTCCCATCAGCGATATATCTAACTATGCTATTTTATAATAAGTAACAGTCGCATCAGCAACATATCTACCTATGCTCTGCTATGCTATGTTTAGTATTTTTAGATAAGTAAATTTTATAAGCTTTAACTAATGTTATTATAAATAATTAATATGTAGTCAAAATTATCAGTGATTTTATTAATGTACAGTCAAATTAGCGCATTTTAAAGTGAATACGCCTGTGCCGGCTTAAACCTAAAAACATATCGTGTTAATAATGTGTAATTGTTTTATATGTGGTTTGCAAAATAAATGAGCTAGAAAAATATTCTCTGGAAGTAAACATTTTGTATAAAAAATAAGTATTGGTCCTTTTCTTATGAAATAAAACAAGGATCTCGTCCTTCAATTAATAGACTGAGGATGGCGTACACACTAAATGTATTAAAAATTTGGCTGCGCGCTTTCGGCTAACAAAGCCTTCATCAATAAGATACCACCACAAGAAATCTTAACAAACACGATATTTATGGAGTAAAAATGTACAAACATTACGCCAAAGGTGGATTAAAATCAACAAATAGTAGTACAATCCACAATTTTATGATAAATGATTACTTGATGTCTAAATTGATTTTTAAGATATTAGTTAGTTCTATACACGGCATGGCCGTTGACACTTGACGTACTCTTTCCACTCTTCACCTAATATTATCAGTTTCCAATCATAGTCCATAGTTTCTGAATCGTCAGTAATTACAACCCTGATATGAATTAGTTTAGTGGAACAAGAAGTGTTCTTTCAATCTTTGTGCGAACTGGCTATACGCTGCTAAGTGAAGATCTATGCAAACCGCGAGAACTGACCGTCAGTACTAACGGTCGGTCGCAGGTGTAATAATTATGAACATTTTACTTAATCAGTAAATCTTCCGTTACACACAATACTGTTTGACCAAAATAAGTTGAACCACGATATCCGCAATTACTTTAATTTGTTAAATATTTATAATAATATTTAGGTAGGCATGTTGACAACACCGCACTAAATTCTTACGAAGTGAACAGCTTGAATACTCTGGTTAAATGAGCTCCGAATATATGGCTCTAAAATAGAAATACGAGGCCGGGTTAGTAAGTGCCTGGAAATTGCAATAGGCTCCAAAATTTTACGACAAATCTGTCAAATAGTTTTGTCGTGATGTCGATTTGAAACAGGCGCCTACAAACATTTTTGCAAAAATGAAAAAAAAAATGAATTTTGTGATCTCATTAAATACCATTTGTTGAGTCGTTTGCCTCTATCTGTCACCGTTCTCGAGTTGAATCAGGCTAACAGACCGACGAACGGACTAGAACTTCACACGAGAATTTCAAATCTCGTCTCGGTTTCGTTAGTTGAGAAAAAAATAAGTCTCGTTTCAGTCTCGGTTTCGTCTCGTAACCGTTTGTCTCGTCCCGTCTCGTCAAATCTCGTTATAGCTAGAACTTATTTCTAAGATAGTACAAAACGAGGTATTTATTAATTATATTGTAATTTATAAATGCGTGATTATTTATTTATTTTTGTATTTTATTTGGACGTTACTAAATCAGTATCTATACAAATTATAATTATAATAAACATATTGTTATATAAAAAAAACAACTTTTTTTCATTCATACACGTTACAATATTTTCGCAAACATATATTTTACATAGTTAGTGATAAAAGTTAATTAGTTTTAACATATTATTTTATTATAAATGTAGTTTTTATATACCCTTTAGGTACCTAAGACTTAAACTGGATCATAAAATGTTATTACCCTCAAACTATTTGGAAATTCGAAACACATTGAGAGTGTCATTTTATATAAAATACAATATTTCACAGGCGGTTACCAGATTTTAGATTTCGTAAATTTATTGTAACCTATGCAGACCTTTCTTTTATTATAAAAAAATTAAATGTTTATACATACTGCTTGCTAGTTTATTTTTCTCTGAAATTCAGGTCTCCGTATCGCCTGAATAATTTTCAAAAAGGTCTTGTCTCGCTTTCGTCTCGGTTTTACGAGACGAGACGAGAAAAGTATCGTTCTCGTGTAAGGGCCTAGGATGGACAAAACCGTTTTATAAGTTTTTTATTTTAAAATTAAGAACCCCCAATTAGTCACATTATAATTTTTACTCATTTATCTGGAAGAATATGCAGTTCCCAAAAATCTTATTGAAGACATTATCTTAGTTGCTTACATTAACAATTACACGTAAAATATTTTAGATACTAAATAAAATATTAATTAACAAAAATCAACGAACATTTTCCATTTTTCACAGGTTATTAAATTTTTATTAATTATATATTTAATTAAAAAGATTCTATTACATGACAATAAATACTTATAGTATATTAGGTATAGCAGGAAAGTAAAAAAGCTCATTAAACGTAAGTTATAAATCATACCTCAACAGTTAACAAATAAAAATAAAAACCCAGACGCTTATTCATAAATAAAAATGTGTGAAACATAATTATTTCCCTAATAATTAATCTCGCGTGTCAGTTTATATTGCGGAAATCTTTTGCGTGAAACGAGTTTAATAACTTTTCCTTCTCCTTTACTCCAGATTACTTCATTTTCAGGCATTACTCTATGATTTATTATCGTGCAGAAAAATAGATCGGAGTTTTCCGTGAAATCAACTATAGGTTCAAACCACTGGAAACGACCAGAATAAAAAATGATTTTTCTCTCCGGCAGATAAAATAAAATAAAAAAACATAATCGTAAATTATAGAAGGTCTGGCATATATTTTAAATATATGTAGGTTGGGTCAACATATTTAAATTTTTGTTTATAATTCATAAAAAAAAAGAATAACTAACACCAAATTCTAATTTTTCATAGAAAATTGGATTAAAAATAATATGACCCAAACTTTTCTCGTTTATTCTTCTTAGATACTTCAAATCTGGGCCTTTAGACGAATAAAATTTTGTTTTCGTCTTTGGTCACAGATGTTTTACAGATAAGTTGATACTTCAAGTTTATAGTCTCAATTTTATGTTTTCTTTTACTATGTTCAAATAATCATAATAAAGGTTAAACATCATACAATAACAACAAATATCAGGACAATAAAATCTAAAATAACACCAACTAAAAGGTAAATTGATCCAAATAAACATGAATTTTGCTACATATACTGACTTTCATTCTTATCGTTATTGATTTTAAATCGTTTTTTCTAATATTCACCCTTAGATATTTATAAAATGCAAATTCAAATTAATATGTAATTTTTATTAAAAATCATTATTTTTATTTTCTTGTCAATATAGTCAATAAAAAACGATGTAGCGTCTTAAAAAATTACAACTAAGTGGTTATGTCGTCAATCTCCCTTTCAAAAAAGAAGTGGGAAGTTGAATGAATAATGAAAAAGTTTAGCAAAGTCAGTCACTTGTGAATCGACGACCTTAAAACTTCTTTCTGATTTACATTTAAGAAAAACAAGTAGAAAGGCAATACCGAAAATAAAAGTTAAATTCACATATATGTCAAACTTAAAAGGAAAGGAAAAGGGTACAGTTATTTAAATTTTTTTTTTGTTCTCTTCTTTTATTATTTTTATTTTTCCGCTGTATATTAATATAGCAAATAGAGTATGAAAAGTAAATAGGAAATTACAAACATACCAAATAGTTACGATTAAAACAGTAACAATTGATAACGTACGATGGGAAACAGATAAATTAAAGAAAAAGTGTCAGGAAAAAATAGAAAAGAAGCTGCTACAAAACAGAACGGAAAGTCATAATGTAGGGACAGGACGGGATACTCTGAAATCGATTACTATGACAGTAACAAGCTTCAATTCCGAGGCTCCGACTGGAAGTATCACAGGTGAAAGTTCTCAATCTAAAAGATATTTCCAAAAAATAAGAGAGGACGGGCAAACCATCCACTATCGGTTTGGGAAAATCCCTGTGCATGGCCTGACTCGTGGCGAAAGGCAGAGTTGATACAGTAATGGCCTTAAAAAAGCCAAATGGGAGTTTCACAGAAAGTAAAAACTCAAGCTCCTTCTCGAAACTCATTTTCCTGGAAGTAAACACATCCCCACAGGAAACAAACTAGAGGGATACATCAGACCTATTAGGGAAGCCACAAAAATAGCTAGAGACCGATAAAGTAGCAGGCAGATACGATGGGCCATGAACAATTTTCAACCATTTAAATCTCCAGTGGTCGATGGAATCTTCCCAGCTCTGCTTCATCGAGGGCAAGAAGATATCCTTCCTCATATCATCAGCATTAGTCAGAGCAATCTAGAATTTGGATATATACCAGAAATATGGAGAGGGGCTAAATTCACTGTCATTCCAAAATCAGGTAATGAAGGTGAAAAACTGTAGATAATTATATCGACCAGAGATCCTGGAGCTGATATCGCTGAAACCTATCCAGCATGCATATCAAGCAGGAAGATCCACGGACACCGCACTTATGCAACTAACTGGCGAAATCCAGGAAACACTGACGAACAAGAAAATTGTGTTAGGAGTCTTTCTATCCACAGAAGGGGTTTTGATAACCCTACGGATAAAGCTATCAGAAGAGCACTCGATGACAGAGGGGTAGACAGCACGACGTCCAAATGGATGTTGCAATTGCTTTCAAATAGAGTAGCAGAGACAAAGATATGGCAAGACACCATCACCATCTGCACTAACAAAGGATGTCTACAAGGGGAGTGGCATCCCCGGTTATATAGATTCTAATAGTAGATAAACTCCTCCGCATTGTGCTAGAGGCAAATTTACAAACACTATTTGCGACATAATTCAAAGGGGGCTTAAACTGATAAAAGAATGGTGCTAGTTAATGGGAGTAAACATCAACCCCAAAAACCACTCTTGTAGCCTTCACGAGGAAAAGAAACCTCAGTCTCAAAACCATCAAATTAGATGGACACTTTATTAAGTGAAAACTAGACGAATAATATCTGCGACTCACCCTAGACAACAAACTGCTTTGGAATAAGTCTAAAAAAGATGGTCACGAAATTCTTAATGGTATGCAGGAATTTTGCGAGGAAAAAACTGCGGATGCAACCCAAAAATCCTGCAGTGGATGTACATGTGAGACCAATCATCACTTACGGAGCTGCTGTTGGTAGTAGAAGAACTAACCTTGCAACCTCCAGCAGTGGCGGCTCGTGAACTTTTTGAGAGAAGTGGCTGGACATAAAACGTTTTTATAAAAATTTAGTCTTCAGCCAATTAATTTAACCTTTGCGCAGCGGCGGCACCAGCTACTTTGGTGACAAAATTAATTGTTGCCCAGCAAGAACCAACGTGGTATAGTTTCTATTGGCAAAAAATTTTTTTGTCTTTTTTTTTTTTTTATTTTTAATATAACCATTTTCTTTTATTGTAATTTTTCATGTTGTTTTTTTTTTAATTAACTTTTTTTATATATTAACGTAATTCTATGGTATTTAGTTTGCAAAAAATGATCAATAATATTATCATAAAATGTATCGTTTTGTTTTTTCAATAGATATTAAACTAACATTGTATAAAAGATTTTGGCCCATAGTATTTTACATTAAGTTTTAATTCGTTTGAGAGTAGAAAATGATCTCTCCATCGATTTGACAGGAATGGTAACCCACACAACAGACATGCGTCGGGTACCACCGTCTGTTCCGTACTAAAACTGAACTGAAAAAACTAAAGACAGGCGCAGGCGACAGCAGACAGCACTGTAAAATGATTATTTTACTCTGACGACAGGCTAGAGGCTAGCCTACCGACGGTGTTGTCATTTTAGCTATTTTTACGGTATTTAGCAATTGTTCTGGTCGAAAAACGGCAACAGTGTTGAGCAACACGAGTTTAGGGTACACAGAGTTGATGAATCTAGCCTCAGGGCACTGTTGTCAGATTCAAAAATAATTACTGAGAACGGGGAATCGTAAAATTTAAAAAATATTAGAGAAACATGAAATAAAATAAAGAATGAGCAACAAAATATTTCTGGTGCTATGCTTGATAAATTGGTGAGGAGGCTGAGCCTCCTTAGCCTCCTTCGAGGAGCCGCTACTGACCTCTAGTAGCAATCTCTCTAAAACACCATTTTTGGGGACAAACTCCAGTTATAATAAATTTGAATAATTGTGCAAGTTGTCGAACTATTTGTTGAACTATTTCTAATTCTATCACTAATTCTAAAAGTCTATGATCTATATTTTTGGTTAATTCTCACTCAATTATTTTAAAATTTTATTTTTTTTTTTTTTTTTGATTGGGAACTTATAAACAATGATCTGTTTTTTCAATTTGTCAATGATGGAACGTGAATTAAATATAATTAATTTGTTATGAAAAATTCTTTTCAAGAAAAGTCTTGGGTCACTGCTCTACATTATTCAGCTATCAAATAAAAAAGTATGAAATTCAAATTGGAGAAACTTTCGTCAAAAATTCAAATTAGGGATTCGTCTGAACATCCATTAAGAAGTCAGCATATTCAATTCCAATACAATTTGAGGAAAAGGAAATATTGATTTGCCTACATTATGATGGTTACGAAATTCGACAAACATTTTCTCGATGGCGAAACAAGCTAAATTCAATATAAAAAGGGAGAAAAGTATTCTATAAGGAATATCTTCCGTAAATTTACCACCGCCACATTTTCTCATTTCGCCAGGGTAACATTATCACCGTGTAAAATAAATTAAAGTGAGTAATGTACAATCCTCTAGAGATTTTGCCATCATTTAATATTGATAACATTTGCATTAACAATACCTATATTAAAGGGTTTCTAAAATACAAATTTAGCAGTAACTTTATTGTATGTAGAAAAATCATATAAAATAAATGGTCTGTGGCAACGATAACAGTTTTCCAGTATTTGTAATAAATGTCTATACTGTTTGTCACACTTGTCATTTATCTAAGATATCTAAAAACCCTGGTTTATCTACAGATTCGATTTTGTTTCGAACTTTTTGGGAGTACCTGTTGCGTTCAATAGAACTTATCAGAATTCTGTAAGATGGTGCTGTTTAGAATTGCTGGTGCTCGCTGAGTTTGTCACATTTTGTGTGGACAGTAATATTGAAGTTAGAAAATGTTTGATCCCCTTAGGCCTGCACATGAAAAAAATATTTGGGCGTTATCTCAAAGCTGATAAGGGCAATGACGTGTGACCTTAAATTAGGCAAAAATAGCCAGAATGAACTTTAAATTTTCTTATAGAGAGTTACATCTAAAAGGAACATTTGACGTACGTAGTAAGCGAAACGTACGTTGGTTCTTTAAAAAAATCTGATGTGGCCAGCGCATGACCTCTCGCTATTTTTGAATCAAAAATTTACAGGTTAACACAACAAACTATGAAAAATAATTACTTTTTTGTAAATCTGGCAACAATGGCAAAAGTTTTGAAAATTTTAATGATACCAAAATAAACTATAGTGTATACAAAATATATGTGTAAAACTTGCCGTTTTGTATAATAATGCCACTTCCGGTTGTCCGATTGGCACCAAAATCTAATCAGATCTAATCTAGGGTATCAGAATCTTGTATGCAAATTTTAAAATTTTTTAATTGAGTAGTTTTTGAATTATCGTTACTACAACATCCATTCTAACACACACACTAACACACACACACAGACATCATCGCGAAAATATCAAAATCGTATTCTAGGGACCCTAAAACGTGTTTATCCAATTTTTAGCATGATTACTATACCTCTCTTATCTGAAGAGCGAGAGGTGAAAAAAGTTTGACTTTTGTTAGTGGTGACATATATAATTATTAATTTATGGCCCAATTTTCGTTTCTACTTGAAACAAACTATTTCAATTGGACTAAAATGGCAGTCATAGGGAGAAAACCTATAGTATCCATAATTTTGAAACTATTGCTCTACTAATTGCCAACACTCATTTTTTATTTTTCTTAAAGCCAATTATAAGGTTATCCTATGTTTAACTTTTAATCGAAATTGGTTCTTCTAACTGTCGTTATCCATCATCTTCAGGAACACAATTATTTATAGGGATACAATCCACCCGGTTAGGCCAGTACAACTCAACACAAATTACTCAAAAACTAAAGAGAGAGTAAACTTTTGAAATAAATATATCAGTAGCACTTTATCGGAATGAATTATTTCAAAAACTAATTCTGTATACCCCAAATACAAATTTTAAGAGGTATAATTTTATTAATGATTCAGTAAATGGTATTAATGTAGTGACATTGTAGTGACTATTTTAATATGTCAAATTACCCCCCCCCCGAAGGGGTACCCTAAATGCATCTAACGTTAAAAATGGGTACATGTTTGATACAAAATTACAACGACCGACATAAATTTCAGTTAAATAGTAGAACATGATGTGTTAAAATTAAAGTTTATATGAGTTGAATTATTTACGAAAAAAATATTATAAAATTTTAAAATATCATCTATACCTTATCAACAAACATCAACAATTCGTTTAATAATATTCCATAACACGATTTCAATTAAGAGAGATATAAACAGAAGATTATCCATACCCAAGTGTAAAATTATTCAACGAATAATAAAACTCTAAGTCAAACCACAATATTTTATGAAAGTTGTAAAAGATTAACAGGAGGCGGCAACATGTTTCGGAGAAACGATTACTTGTAAGTAATCATATTTAAGAATAATTTTTGTAATTTAACTAGTGTTATATTTGTATTATAGGCCTGATGATGGGTATCATTTGGCCGAAACATGTTGCCGCCCCCTGTTAATCTTTTACAACTTTCATAAAATATTACAGTATCACTTGAGTTTTATTATTCGTTAAGAGAGATAAATTATACTTTGAATCAAAGAACATTTTTTATTAAATACAATTTTTTTAATTCTTTTGATTATAATAAATTTAACAAATTTTGCATCTAATAAAAAATGTAAAAAATGACAAGAAATAAATTATTAAAGGTTTCTATTTTTTAGTCAAAAACGAAACGTCGCGTCGTTGAAATAAAATTTAGTAATCAAAGTCTGGTAAAGATGCTATTAATGTATCAAAAATAAATTAAATACCATGGTCTGTATTAAAAAAAAATGTGTTGCAATGAGTTCAACGACACACAATCCAAAGGGTAGTCATAGTAGGTATATTATTTTATTTAGCTAACTTGAACTAAATAAGTTGAATAACTATTATCAACTATTATCTGAAACTACGGAGTTGATAGGAACTGATAATTTTATCTTCGAAGGACCAAATCATTTTTTATAAGAGAACGGTCAAAACTTTGTTGTATATTAAATTATACAATTTTTTTTCTGGAGAGCTTTTTCCTAGCTTATTTATTATATTAAACAAGAACAACTAAACTACATTTCATACAATTTAGTAAACCGATCACATTTTTAAAGTCAGCACTGGGCTTATTCACTTTACAATGCACGAATTTTCACTTCACAACTGATAATTTTAACACGATGTTACTTACATTAACATTTTTTGAATTTTAGAAAACTTACATAGTGAAACTAACATGTCCTCTTACAAGAGGGTGCAGATATTATTTTTCTTTGAACGGTATATTTTACTACAAAAAGAGAATCACATTGCTGAAACCACTGTTCACCACGATAGCTTGTTTTAATATGGCGAGATACCTTTCACCCATCCCATGAATCTTTTAGAGATAAGTTGACCTGATTTGATTGACTGACAAAATTGTGGAATGATCTTTTGTAACGGTCGTTATAAGTCAACCAGCACACTGTTGAACAAATTATTAAGTCAATATTCTTCGTCTCGTATAGGAGCGACAGAGAGGTAGGAAATAGAAATAAGACAGAAAGTTAGTCGACCGAAGCTTCTAGAGATAAGTTGACCTGATTTGATTGACTGACAAAATTGTGGAATGATCTTTTATAACGGTCGTTATAAGTCAACCAGCACACTGTTGAACAAATTATTAAGTCAATATTCTTCGTCTCGTATAGGAGCGACAGAGAGGTAAGAGTTAGAAATAAGACAGAAAGTGTTGCGAAGGAATATTGGAGTATTCTAGAACTTTTAATGACGAGTATTTACAGGATAGAACTTGCAGAAAGGCGGCTTATTGCAGATAGTAATATGATGATTTACATTTTAAAATTGAATTATCAATAAGATATAGATATAATTCTGGGTAAATTATGTGAAATTTATCCAACGTTAACGATTTAAATAAATCTTGCTAATTAAAAAAATAAATTTAAATCATAGTCCATACTTTTAGTAATTTGAATATCAACAAAATCAAAATATAGCAAAGCAGCATTAAGCATATGATGATTAAACCACTGTTTTGATATAAATCGATTTATTTTTGATGTTTCAGTGTCTTATCAGATACTGTTTACAAAAATTTCCACATTTTTACATTTTATTGTATTCTAACTATAGTAAAATATTTTGATTTTTTCCTTAAATAAGTTTATCTGTAATGTTGTTTGGTAGGGTTAAGAAAACGAGCAATATCACCTGGATTTATTGACTTCCTTAATCGGTAGACCTCCGCATTATTTGAGTTAGGTACAGATCTATCCATTTCCAGGAAATTAATGTCCGAAGGAATAATTTATTACGGAGTAAACGATACTGCAGAATGCGTGGCCACCTGATACAGGGATATCTATTTAAAAATAAATAATAATACCTAGATAATAAAAAATATAAGAAATAGTAAAAGTAAATTAAAATTAGTCAATAATAAATTTAAATTTTATAAAACACCCTATTGAAAAAACATCAAATTCTTTAAAATTTAGATACAAAAGAATTTTTTGTAGTGTGTATAGATGCATAAGTGCACATAAACTGAATTATGAACAGCAAATTATTTTAACTCACTCAATCCGCCCGGTCAAAAGTATTGTAATGCTTTTTGCGGCCTTTTAGTGCCCTAGGCTAGGTTTCGGATTGCCCCGGGTCCCATTTTCGATTTACAGTGTGACGGCCACTTGATCCGTGCAGTGAATAATAAGTTCCGGCAAGAAAGGGCGAAAAGTGTAATTTTTCGGATGTACCATTCGATTACACAGGTTTACAAAAAAAATGTACGGACTATTTGACCGGAACATGGTATTCCTAGGTATTTTGGCGCCCTGAATCCGAATTCCGGGGTCATTTTTGCCCCATTACCTCAGAAAACCCAGATTTCAAGGTCATGTAGTGGTCAAATGGTGTTTTCTCAAGCGATCTGTTAAGTTGAGGGGTAACTGTGTAGGTCTTAAATACCTTCCAAACATTGGAAACGGTCCCCAAATTTCGACCTGGACCAGCGCAGGGCCAGCCAAGTGGATAAAATGTTGTCATGATCGTCGTATCTCGCGAATTTCAATCTCCTTGCGAAGGCGTTCAATTTCGGCGAGTTAATAACAGGGGACCGAGCGCAGACACAAATGGCCCTATAACCTTGCCAGAACATTGAATTTCGGGAGCGGGATTCCTGACAGTGGCCTATTGAACCTATATCCGTTGTCGAGAATTTTATACCTTGAGTCAGCTCTGGCGGGAGAAGCAGCTGATCGATTCGATGTTTTGGCAAGGTTCTATAGGTTCTCAGATCAGTGCCGAGTGGACCGCCGTTCGAGAAAAGTAAATTCTCGCTTCTTGGCGGGGAACTTCGTTAGTTAGTAATTACTTTCTACCCACTGGACCGGACCTAGGCAGCACACGTAGCATGAGACAAACATTTTGGCAAGATTCTGGGTCCTTAAGGTTAATGCTGGGTGGACGGTCATGAACTCACAGCAAATGCATCGTCGCAATCGACGCTTGGCAGGGGAAATAGAAAGTCACCAGTTAGTAACTCCTGAGCCAGTTCTCCACCTTGGGCCAGACCTGAGCAGGACACCATGCATAACTCCAATGTTTTGGCAAGGTTCTAGGGCCATTTGGGTCACTGGCATTATCTCACAGCAAATGGATCGCCGAAATTGAACATCTTGACAGGGAGATCGAAATTAGCGAGATACAATGATCATGGTAACATTTTTTCCACTGGGCTGTCCCTGCGCTGATCCTTGTCGAGATTCATGGCCCCTGTCCAATGTGTGGAAGGTATTCACGACCTCGACAGTTACCCTACAACTTAACAGTTCGCTTGAGAAATTGTCCTGGGGCAGGTTCAAAATAAAAGCACCGTTTTAACCTCTAACTGACCTTGAAATCTGGTTTTTCTGACGTGATAGGATAAAACTGACCCCAGAATCGGAAACAGGCCGCCAAAATACCTAGGAATACCTTGGTCTGATCAAATAGTGAACTGGATCTGCGTGACTCTATATCAGTGTTGTCATGGAGGAACTTTTGACTGTGATGAAGTTGGTCACAAAATAGTGCCCAATGGTGCTTCTCGACTCGCTGCATTTCAAACATTTCTGGGATTTTCTGAAGAATAAATTTATTTCTGGTTATATTTGGACCAAGAAACAATAACAAACTCATTGCAGGCGAAAAATAGAACGAAATAGTGTCAGTTTTTGTCGACTTTTAAATAGTACGTGGTCTAGTGCCACTCCAGAGCTGAAATTGTCACTTTTGGCACAATTGTGCTACATTTGACAACACAGGAGCTGGATCTGGATCTCGAGTCGAAGTTATAACAAATAATTGCTTCGTAGTATAAGGTACTGCTTGCTGCGAAGGAATGTTGCCTTCACCATAATTTTAAATTAATTGCAATCTCTTTTCCGGCGCGATATAATTTTAATTATCAAATATTAAAAAAAGAATATCTATAATTAAGTAATTCAGAATTTCAAGTACAGGTTTTATGAATCGATTTACTACGTAACATAGGCGTCGTCTGGCATCGACAAGATACTTACCGGCCAGTAGGGAGTCTTTATTTGCCCTACTGGGTTGAGTACCTGGGTATCAGCTCTTGTGATCGAGGTCTCACAATAAATAAAAAATCATTAAACAAACCATATTTCCGAATCCGGAATACTTTAATTACTGTGCGAATCTGCACTCCGGTAGGTACAATTTAAATTGGCTTCGCACCCTTCAGAATGACCTGTCTCTAAAGGACGAGGGACTGCCACTGATACTCCAATTGAAACTGCCACAGTAACTGACTAGATCGACTCCGGTGATATACCATATGGTCAGCTGAATTCGGGGAGGGGGGGTTACAACTCATACGACTTGCCTTATATTCGATGTTAATTCTAGACCAGTTCCATGCGCGATTTTATTTAAATGTTTTAATTATTACGGAAATTAAAGTAACTTCGGTACAGTAGAGAGTCACGGGCACTTGCGAAAAATAACATTATCAAAATTAAGGCGATAGAAATAGGATTGATAGGGAAATAAATAAAGAATTACAAGAAGAGAAAGGATAAAAAAGTCAAATAACCGTACCAGTTATTTGGAACACCTTCATAGTATTCAGGAGAAAAGAAACGCCAAGAAAATATAAAATACTTACATACAAGGAAGCAAGAGCGGATCTATATGGGTGTAATGGAGGTAATTACCCCCACCCAGACTAATCCAAACGCATAAAAATTTAGACAAAAAAATACCATAATAATTCAAAAAATATTGTTGTTTTCTGGCTACTATATACCAATTTTTTAATTCCAAGTTTGGTTTAAAATATATTTAATGTTAATGCTTAAATGTAGTAGCAGACACATATTTCCTTTCCTCGAAATGTATTAATTTTTGTCAAATAACGATAATTAATAAATTAATAAATCGTTTTTATATTTCGTGTTTTACAATGTATGTTTATTTTTTCCACAATTAGGGCCACCCCTTGGTTATGACTGTGTTTTACCCCCCCCCCCCCCCCCAGAAATGTTGACTAGGTCCGTCTTTGCAAGGAAGAAATAAAATAGAGACACCGAAAATATAATTACAAGTTCCACAGTTGGCTAAAAAAGAATACAATGGACCGAAGTAAAAAGATTCGCGCAAGATCGAAACACAAGAAAAGAAATGGAATGATAAACATATTTATAATAAAAATATAAATAAAGCAAGCAATGACAATTTAAAAATGACTGGAAATAATTAATGTGGCTAGAAATGTTGTTTATGTGTACTTGTTTTTTTTTTAAACTTTATTAATAATTTTTAACCTTGTATTTATTTATTATTTTATTTATTTATTCAACAGAATTTCTTGAAATACAAACATCTCATTTTTTTTACGGCGTATCTCCCCTTGTTTGTTTTACAATTTCTTTTTTAAATAATCTTGTTAGGCAGAAAGAAGGCGATCCTTCAAACAAACTTTTCGACTAATTTTATTGTAAATAAATTTGTTGAAAAATAAAGTATGGAAAAGAAAATTTATTCATTAAATTTTACCTACTAAAGTTATATAAATATTTGTTATTTTTTTTCCTTTACAAATTACCTAATATATTATATTTTTGAAACAAATATTGATTTTGTTGATATGTACGCAAATAAAATTCAACCGCATTATTTAGTATACGTCTTAATACTTGTTTATATCTACTATAATATTTTTAATCGTTTAATCAAAATTCGCTTTTATGTTAATTACTTTAAACACTAATCAATAATCTTAATCTATTGCCATTACGCGTTTAGTGCCCTACCAATCAATTGCCGACCTTGAGTTTATCAAAGTGTACACGAACTAATTTCCATGTTTAATTATTGAGTAACATCCTCCCCCAAACCACATTAAATGTGGTTTGGGGAAAATAGATTCCCTTAAATTTCTAATATAACAAATAACTTCTATAAGTTACTATTTGACTAGCAACCCAGAGCAGAGAATTATTATTATCGTAGATCAAAAGGTTATCATTTGTATTCGCTAAGCTTATCTGCCTGTAACTTTATACCTGTTGATATTTTTAATATTATTGTAGAGCATGGTAATATAAGCAATATTTTTTTTAAAAATGGGATATGGTGACACTTATTTTACTTAGGAAAATATTCCACCTGTGTAATAAAACTGGAACGGAAAGAAAACACATCTCCAAAAGGTATAAAATCAAAAAAACAAGTGTTAAATACTTGTAAGATGTGAAATGGACACTTGTTTTTGGGGTTTCGTACCTTTTGGAGATGGACTTTCTTTCGGTTCCGGTTAGTACTTTTATTACACATGTGAAATATTTTCCCAAGCATTAAGTTACTCCGTGTTCCATTTTTAGATTTATATCATTTTCACTCAATATTAACACTATTGTGTTTCGAGGTCAGGTTGAATTCTATGCATCTGAACATTTTGCCACTGATGGAGGAGACAGCTGTCAGGTATACGGCCTGATGCAGAGAAATCAAATTCTCACACCTTACAAGTATTTAACACTTAATTTTGAGGTTTCATACCTTTTGGAGTTGGGATTTCTTTTGGTTACAGTTAGTAATGGCTCTTGTTATATAGGTGGACTCTATTCCAAAATAATAAGTGACACCGTGTCTCATTTGTACATGGCGTTAGCCGTCTACCATAGTATTTACTTCATTTTTTATTCAGCTGATTGGGTCGCTGACGACTAGCGACCGTGACCGGGTAGCTGCAACTGGTTCGCGATAGATTATTCAGTGCTTTTTAACCTATCTACTTTTATACCTGCTATGGAGTCACTACTACCAAAATTCTTTCGTCTTCGTCGCAGTTCCTGGTCGTATTTTATCTTCGAGAGTGGATTTACAACTAATTTGCATTTATTATTGAGGTTATTGTGTGTAGGTTGACTGAGAAAATATTATTAAAAAGTTTTTAAAGTTTGAGTAAATTATTTTTAATATTTAACCGAGGGGTAAACTATTCTATGCAGTACTGTACATTTTTTCTGCAGTATCTACATGTGTACAGTACTGTGCAGTACTCTGCAGTACACGTTATATCCGATCTTATTTAGGTGCAGTTAATAGGTACAACATCCTACTCTACATTATTTCTCTCTTTGTTTTAATCGGTATTCGGTTCAAGAGAGTTTTAGTGATTGTGCTGATTAAAACATCCCTTTCTGAATTTTAATTCTTTTGTGTACTTGTATGGTTTCTATATACTGTTGACGACTGTAACATCCATCACAAGTTAAGTTTAAATTTTATAATAAGTAATTATAAGATAATGAAAATCAGTTAAAAGTATGCAAATATGTTGCTTATGAGTGTCTATATTTGCTGATTATTGGTGACCTAAATAGAAAACAACAATAACGAAAATAACTGTAAGCGAAAGGAAAGTTTACAAAATAAGAGATGTCCAAAGCACTCATGTTTTGATATTAAATCTATGTACATTATTTGGGGATTCCCGTGCGATACTCTTTAACATGGTCATAAATTAAAAAGTAAGTATAGATCTAGGTTAGTATTTATTTAGAGGGTAACAATATGCTACTTTATGGGTAAATTGTTTTATATTATTTTTATTTATCTATGTAATTATTTAAAGATACAACTTTTCGATTTCCTCGAGAAGAAAACAAGAAGCTCGGAACAAATGATATAAATAATTAGTTGCCTTTACCAACTGTTACCGAAATTTTGGCAAAAAAATTGGTATGACGTTTAACTCCAATAAGGGCCCTGACCAATCTTCAGCTGAGTATGAGGCCGAGTGGAAAGAGGAGGCCTGTTTAACCATTTTAATTAAATATTCTCGTAAAGAAGAATAAGAAAACGAAAGTACCGAAGATGAAATAGACTAGATGATATCAGAACACAAGAAATATCTGATACAGAGAAATATTCTCTAATAAAAAAGGATATAGAATTAATAAGTGAAATGAATGCACCGCTCACGGAATCAGTAAAGGTTCCAGCTCAGAAGATTTGGAAGAAAATGAAGCAAATAAGAAAGATTAGTAAATAATATTTTATTTTTGAACTGAATAAATGAAATATAAGAGGAAGTTAAAACATTTTTTTTTTCTTTGCTTGCAGTACGTGTACAGTACTATGCAGTATTCTGGAGTACTATGCAGTATGTATGCAGTGCTCTGTAGTACCTTATTCAAGTACAAATTTCTGCAGTACATGTACAAATTAATTAAGCTCAGTGGAAGAATTCGATGTAATACAAGATGCGAAACTGGTATATGAAGTAATTAATCCTTTAGAGATATAAAATTGCTTGAAATACTTCTGATTTTCAATTTATAAATATTTGCAATACTTTGTTCATAAGTTTTTCACCTTCTACGGTTATTAAAAGTAAAAGATTTTTCTCTTCAACTTGGTAATCAAGTTAATAAAAATAGCAGTTTTCTTAGAAATATTCATTTTATTTTATAGAACCACCTACTACACTATTCGCGCTGGGGGAAAACAGATGTATATACTGCTTGGTGACTAGTAGTAGGCAATCGTAGAGGAAAACGTACCTTACTTACTTACGACCAAGGCCGATGCCGGCCGTCCAGCAAGTGTGGTGGATGGGCGCAGTGTTACCGTTTTCAATAAACCGTATTCTACCAACATTTCAATAATAAACTACCAAAATCTACTAAAACCGATACTAAATTCTACTAAAAATCTACCGTTACCTACATCTAGCGGAAATTTTATGAAATACTTAATTCGTATTTGATATAAATAAGTTACTACCGCTACCGTTAGAGGGAGAATTATTATTTTTTGGCAATGAAATTGAAACGAACAAAGAAAATGCTTATTCAAATAAAATAAAAAAGAAACATATGTGAAAAAATGGATGATACATGATGTTAATTTATTTCTCAGTCAGTTTTTATAAGATTGAATTGGGAAAATACGCGTTCGATTGTAATAAACGCATCTTATTTTTTACAAACTTAGAAATTAAATCGTTTCCCTTTATTCTTTTGTTCCATACTTCTCTAATTTTTAACCGTTGGACAAAGTTTAATCAATTTCATTATTAACACTCTTTAATTTATGTCTATTTCCCCAAAATTTTACCAAAAATTTTTCTACGGTTTTGCCGCCACTTGTGGATGAGGAACACATTAAATTTTGAATCTCGCCATCCAGTTTTAGTTTACGTTTGAAATAACTCGAAAATAACACAAAATTTATTGTGATTTACAAATACATCTACTGGACGTACGACATCTATTGGAAAAACATCAAAGTTGCCTTAATAAATGCAGCAATTGTCTAAGTACAATTATTTAAAATAGTTAAATGATATTCCAATAGGTGTCGAATAGACTAATAGCTTAAATATACCATAGATTGCGATAAAATATAGTTTTAAATTCAAATCCAAAAAATCGACTGAAATCTACTAAAACTATCAATTCTACTAAAATTCTACTAAACATTCATTTACGACCCGAAATTTCTTTTGAAATTAGCTTTTCTTTCTGACTTATTTGAGCATTTAAATATCTTGAATAAAAGGCAAAATACCGGAGAACACTGGGCAGAGGTGGATCTTAAATCCGTCTTTAAATGTAGATAAATGAGGTTAATTTGCCAACTCAGCTCAAAGAGAATCTGGTAGAATTATCTGCCGATGGGATGTTACACTTGGAATTCAAGTCTTCTAATTTAGATACCTTTTGGTTAAGGAGAAAAACAGAATACCCGGAATTGACAACTGAAGCTTTGAAGTGTTTGATTCCATTTGCCACCTCGTACTTATGCGAGTTGACATTTTCATCAATGGCCCAGATAAAAAAAGCAAAGGAATCGCTTAAATTTGGAAAACGATTTTATTCCATGTGTAGCAAATACAGATCCACGATGGGAAAAATTGATTAATAAAAATAAGCACACACAAATCTTAGGATTTTATTTTTTGTTTGTATTAACATAAAAATGTTTATGAGTATACGCTGATGTAAACTTTCGTTACTTTTGAATACTTATACCGGTTCGGTACTTTTACTTTTAAGTACATTTATTACCCTTTTATTGATTTTACGGTTTTTATTCCCATAATAATTATATGCTTAAAGAAATTAATATTTAAGAGGTAATAGTTTTCGGTACTTATATACTTATTCATTATTTATAAAAATAAAAATATATCAGAGAGCAATGATATTATTAAACGTAAATAAAACTTCTTTATTTTCATATTCAGTAAACAACAGAAATAAAATAATCGTTACTTTTTAGTTACACAGTGTTTTAAAAGTTTGAGTATAAATAATTCAAGTAGAATATAATTATTTTAGGCATTATGGGACTATAAGTAAAACAGTAACGAGTAACGAGTATTTTGAACAACAATGAATCGTTACTTTGGATATAAGGCAAATACCCGTTAATTTGTAACGGGTAGGTACTTTTTTACATCACTACCAAGTAGATCCAGTTCAAGTCCAGCCGTACCAACCCAACGAGCAGATAATAGGGAAGACCGACTGCTAACGAAAGGTGAGAAATTCGTAAAATTACACACCTTTCTTCTTGGCTGAATTTGATATTTAATAAAGATAGTAATTTTTATTTAGTGATTTTATTTATTTAATTGGATGGTTATGAGTTTTTTTAGAAGCGAATACCCAGGTCTCAACCCAGTAGAGCAAGTAAATTTCACCCTTCTGACCGCTAATCATTAGTTGATACTATAACGACCCGTGGAGTAATATTCCTTCACTGACGCTGCCCGGTGAAAGTGGCTTTCACACTATAATCGGACGGTGGCGCCAGATACCACCCGTTACCTAGAGACTAAGAAAGCGCGATGATGCAAACAGGGTTACAATGGCAATGCAAGCTTGCGCTTTTTCACCTAGGTTTAGAATATAATAAAAATATTTTTATTATCAACAAAAATATAATAAAATTCACATGTCTTATTTATTAACAAATAACTTTTATGTTATGATAAGATACTAAGGTCTGAACTAAAACCTCAAATAATAATAATTAAAAAATATAGCACACTTATCTTCAAAAGGATACTTACGTATATTCTACATTTTCTATATACCATCTTTTTACTATCTTTTATTTCGTGGTATCATTCGACTAATTATATAAAAGCGCCATCTACTTACAAGCCTTCTCATTAAACGCTAGATCACAAGATGGGATATGATATGATCACGCACTTGAATATATTTGGCACACATTTATAGAATATGAGAAAAAAATCGCCGAGAAAATCTATAAAGCTATAAGCACCAGGTAAAAATGAAATAAGGAGATCAAGGACAAGAATTTGACAGGGAGCCGAAAAAAAGGATATAAGAGATCGTATTAAGAAAATTAAAAAATGGGCAAATCAATACAAATAAAATAATTAATATATATAAATAACGAGAATGTATTGGTTCTAACATCAATATGCCTTTCCTGAAGTCGTATTACTTTTTTCTTCGTAGATTTTATTAAAATTCGTTAACAGGAAGAAAAATCAGTAATTAATCTCCTTTCTTAAATATTTTTTATAACAGTTTAAAATTATTATCTAATATTTTATAAAAATGTACTAATCTTACCTTTTTTCAACGAGTGAAAAATTGATTCAGCTTTTATTTCCACGCCCCATTTCTGAAAAAAAAATATATATTCAGTAGTATTAAAAATCTGAGTCATAAATTAAAGCTAGCTATCATTACCAACGAATTGTAACTTAGGTCTCATGCTATTAAAAATTGGTTACATAGCAAAATAACAGCAGTCATCTTCTGTCCAACCTTTAGACTTTGCAGAGACTTGACATATATGTTCAGATATAAATATCAGATATAAACGTACTTTTGCCTACACCGTGGCCTAGTTCTAGTATGTCTAAAAAAGTCCTAATGAGTCCCTGGACAAGTGTCCTTGTTTATTTTCTATTGAAAGCATTGATTTTTTACATTTTCATGTTTCTTGTAATAGATTAGTTTTATTGTCGTTGTTGTTTAAATAAATTTGCAAATTGGATAACCGTTATATTCATTAAGTGACTGGCTGAATGACAAAGCCTAGTAAAATACTTAAAATCCATCTAGTAGGATTGGCCTACTGGGGTATCCATACACTGAGGTAAAATCAGGTGAGTTAGGTCAATTTTTTGAGTAATTATTTCAAATATCCATTAGAATTTTGGAGCGTTAATGCGGTTTGATTATCTACTCATGTTATTACTCCTTAAAAAACCACCCTGGTTTTAAAAGGAGGAAATTATCATCTATATACATAACCTATTAAATGTATTAACCTCTAAATTTAACTAGTCATTGACACGCAAATTTACTAAATACTGAGAAAAATAAATAGGGACATAAAAATAAAAGCGTACGTAATTACCAATTCGCAGAATTAACCGGCATTCGCTAATTATCGCCCGCATATTTAATAATAAAAATATACGTAAACCCGTAAAGTTTATTTACTGCGTCCAACTATATAAATATACGTTTAATTAAATTCAAGTCAGCCGTGTACAATATTTGTTAATCAATAAAATGTTTGGTAATATTTACATAATATATTCAAATAAATGAATAAAGATTTACTTATTAAAAAAAAAGGTTTTTAATTCGAAATCTACAAGATAATACTAGAAATCTTGAAGGTAAAAATCTTTATTTTTATATAAAAATGTGCAATGGTGACACTGAATAACTACTCACTGTGACGGGCAACAAAAAAAATAGACCACAAGACTGAAAATGGGCCAGAAATAGCAAAGAGACAGCTGATGCATTCGCCAAACATTTAGCAGACACATTAAAGGCTTTTAATGGCGAAACCACCAAAGAGGACGTGGATTAAATAAACAATTACCTAGACGCCCCCTTTCAAATGGATAAACCTATAAAGAACCTTAGTTTCCAAGAAAACAAAGAAATAATTCTAAAAGAGATCAATCCCAAAAAATCACCAGGACATGACAGGCAGGATTCTGTAGAAGCTAACAAATATTCAATGCGATCACTCGACTCAGACATTTTCCCCAACAATGGAAAGTTGCCGAGACAATAATGCTCCTCAAGTCGGGCAAAAAACTGACAGCCTTATTCTAATATTATTAAATATTTTGGAAAACATTATACTGAAACAAATGGAACCCAATAAAATGTGTCATAAATTGATAAAATTCTTCTTCTTGCATCCAGCCTGAACCATTTGTAGCACCAATACTTCTCGGAGAACCATCGGGAATGAAATGATGTTGATACTTCTTTCGAGGAAATAAAAAAATTGGAGGTATAAAAATGCCAAGTGCACTTACAGCGATGCACAAAGTTACTACAAATTATTCCGCCAACTTGTTTACCTCCTTTTTCTACTATGACTTTACTAAGCTTCTGCATAGTGGTGATGCCGATTTCGTCCAAATTCCATATGTTGGCAGCACTAAATTTATGTTTGTCCATTACAGCAGCTAATTTATTAAAAAATATTGACACATTTAGTTTATTAAAATTCACTGCAAGCTGTATACTTGTTGGTTCAGGTGTACGAATTGAAAGTTCTTTTTTTGTCTTAAGAAAATTGGTCAGCCAATCTTCACGAGTACATTTATTCTCCTTTCAATCCTTCCTAATATATTAAATTGCCGAGCACATTCATAAGCAAGTTTTCAAACTTCTTTGGGTAAGCAAAATAATTTTTTTGCTTCTTTGGGTGGAAGACCAAAATAATTTTGTGCTGCGTATTTGCAATATCCAACTAATTCAACGAATAATAAAACTCAAAGTCTTACCACAATAATGATGAAATGTAGAAAAATTTTTATCAAGAGGCGGCAACATATTTCAGCCAAACGATAGCCATCGCCAGACCTTTAATACAAATATAAGACTATTTAGATACAAAAAATTAATACTTAAATATGATTACTCACAGGTTATATCTCGAGAACTGCAAGTTTAACCGGATAAACTGCGGCTAGCTTTTTTTGAAAAATTTTCCTTAGAAAACATTTGCTTCAAAGCAAAATTTTGAAAAAAATTGACTAGCCGCAGTTTATGGCGTTAAATTTAGAGATCGAGGGGTATATGATTATTTCCCAAATTGGGAATGTAGTATTTATATTTTATATTTATTGTTTATTAACATGCATATTTGTCAAAGCTAGGCGACGTTTAATCAAAGCTAGACGTCGTTTAATCGCGATTAAACGACCTGTAGCAATATAATCACTTATCAATACAAGTCACGTGGTGCAATTTGGAGGTCTCTCATTGGTTTTATTTGTTACGAGGAAAACAATCACAATTAAATTATTTATTACTGAACCCATTTATGTAATGCTCCTATATCGCCAGCTTGAGAGAGAAGTGTGTCGCCGATAGTAGAGTGGAGACGATCGTTTCTCTCTCACACAGCCTCGGATAGGCATAGGCGTCACAGCTGTAAAATCGCCTACGTTTGCTTAACTTTCCTTTTCTCTACGTTTCTTTTTCACCACGGGACATGACGCCAGTGCAATTTATGTATATGGGCATGCGCGTTGGCACCCAATTCCGACCTTGCATCTCCTTCTGTCGGAACGCTTTGTTTCTATAGGCAAAGATAGGACGTTGGCGATATAGGAGTATTACATATATGACTGAACCGAAGAAGCACAGGGACAAAGCATCAAACGACAGGCGGAACAGCTAAAGGATGGGTTTGATCCTGGTTGAATACCAATTTTTTGAAGTACTCCACATATCTAAGTTCTCCATCGCCTTTAACAAGATACCGTGAAAGAGTCACGTAACAAATTCCAACGTCTTTAGCTACTGCTTTGATGCCCTGATTTTCTATAATTATGTCTTTATCTTATCTATCTTTCGGTTTTTTTCTTATAATTTCTCATTCTGAAATGAAATAAAAAAAACCTAAGTACTTTTAATCCTACAATTCAACTGCACGTAAATGCAATTTTTTCATTTAATAACAATTGTAGAAATTTTGTAAACTTATATTTTGGTTCCCTTACTATTTAAAAATATTTACGGGGTAAGTTGTAATATGTTACATCTTGCCCCGTTAGATATTGTTACTACCTGCCCCTAATGGTAATTTTTTATATTATTATTAGTAAATCCTTAACAACAATAAAGACATTTACTAATTATTGCAGTAATCGATTGCCGTCAGAAAATACTTTTAAAGAATAATAAAAAAAGTCGTAGTCGTACCACAATCATATAATTTAGGATCTAAACGAAAGGCAACATGTTTCGGCCATTCGATGGCCATCATCAGGCCTATAATACAAAACTTATATTAAAGAAACGCAAAAGACATAGTTTTAGTACGACTACGAGTTTTTTTATTATTCTTTGAATAATTTTTACTACATTTGAGTCTGGATAATCTTCTGTTTTAGAAAGTACTTTACTGTTTGTAATAGATATCTAAAAATAGAATCTAAATTGCAAATTTACTTACGTTAACGTAATACACAACTGGTAAACTGTGAAATTCATCCGCTTGGGACTAGGTACAGACTAAAGATAGTTCCGGAGACAGACCGAGCAGCAAGCGACATGTTACAAAGTCTCATTATTTTACTAATTATTACAGCTGTTAAAATATACCCCATGTTACGTACCCCGGTCTCCCCTACAATCTTTTTTCTACAACCAAAAAATATGTAGGTAATAAACAGAAAATAAGCAATTACTTTACGCACCAGTGCATAAAACACTTCATTTTACGCACTAGTACGACAAAGTACGTGTAAAGTTAGTAATTTACACATGGCGGTAGAATTTTTTTTTAAATATAAATCGAGAAAGTTGACCCAAATTCATTGAAAATATAAACGTTAGTTTTGTATTTTTTTTTAATAATTTCAATAATTCAGCAATAAAATTTTCAACTATATAAATTATTCAGTCATGTCTCCGCCTTATTCATGTAGTCTTTTTTATTCTGCTTGGTCTTGTTAAAAAGGGAACACTTGAGATGCTAATATTTATATTCTAATGTGGTTAGAGGTAATCTCATTTTATCCACTTCTCTTTCTTCATTCGGTCCTTTTAAATTAGTAAGCCGGAAAATGAAAATATCTTCCAATCCTCATGATGTTAAGAAAATCTAATACTCTTTAATGTAGATACCGGAAGACAAAATATAATTTGACCCAATTGTATAGTCTCATCCGAAACTAAATGAAAGTATTGACTTTCTAGGAGTACAGTTATTTCACCCTATATATTTACAGCTTGTTTTTTCTTATATATTTCTCGAATTCAACTGATAATGAAAAAACCTAATTTTTTATTTAAACATCAAATAATACGTTGTCCATGACAAATAGTCAATTTTTCAAATAAAAGAAAGTATAAGAATCAAGAAAAAAATCTCATATAAAAGAAATGGTATTTGTACTATATATTTCTACGAATTTTCTGGAACAAACAAGTGAAAGTCATGTATCTCCAGAATGGAAAAATGCTATCAAGATGAATTGTGTTAATTCAAGAGGAATCTGATTTAGAACTTGGTATCGTGCCCGATGTAGACATTGCGCTAAGAAGTAAATGTTTACTGAAAGAGGAGTTTTGACCTTTTAACTTCTGTTGTTTATTAAGATTACAAATGGAGGTATTAAAAGATTAAAACAAGGCGAGAGAGAAGTTATTATGGTATTAAAAATATTACAAAGTGAATATTAAGTGTCCTTTCAAATTAAAAAAAAATTGTTCAGCCAGAAATAAATAATAAAATTAAAAAAATAAATGAGGTGAAGGTATATTTTAAAATTGTTCGTTTAAAATCTACAATATCCAATTGTGAAATTTTATTTTATGCATCAGAATTAATGATGATTTTTTAACACTTCATTAAAAATAAATTTTAATTAGGTAAACAAAGTTTTTACAAACTTTCAGTTTTCTCAAAATTAATTTACTATTACTTGTATTGATCGTAGCCGCTTCAAATGACTGACGACGTTGAAATTGAATTGCACATGGTATATTTTCATTTTGCTATGTTCAAAGTGTCAGTATATTATTGTTTCGCTTAAGTATACATTCAAAATAATTAGTTACTATCGTCAAACTACAATATTTATTTTCATCTATTTTATTTGGACTTCCTGTTTTAACTCGAAATCATATTGTATTATTCTTTTCGTCTAATAAAAATAAATTATACTCGTCTGAAATATAATAGATAAACAATAGGTCTGTTCATTATGTAAAAACTTAACAGATGTTTGAGTAGATTATAGATCTAAATAATACAAGTAAGATAATAAAAGCATATTTAATTACAAAAACATAAGAATATATTAGCGGAACTAAAATAGAGTTTAAGAAGCAGTAGAGAAAATTAAAACCGAAAAAAATAAAACTGGACAAAATGATAATGATAAATGATAATTAGGCACGTTAAAGTCATGCGAAAGCTAAAATAATTAGAAACAAGTGAAAAACGACAATATTGTTGCCGTAATTTAGAGTTTTCGAAAATTTAAAGTTACAAAAATAAATTCCTATACAGGGATATACCTTATATACTACAGTATATATGGTATAAGTACTTCCATCTGGAAATTGTCTTATATACTAGAGTATATATGGTATAAGTAGCGGGAAAGTAAAAATAGGTCAAAGAGTAATATAATTTTTTGGGGTTCTTAACGATGCTGAATCGATTGTGGTTGTCCGTTTATCTCTATCTCTCACCGTTCTCGAGTTGAATCAGGCTAACAGACGGACGGACAAAACCATCTTATTTTTTGTGGAAAACTCTAAAACTGAATGCTTTGACGTAGGGAAACCTAGAACTATAATATAATTGAGATTTTATAAAAAATGGTAAAAAAGTAGTGATTTTTTTTCGTTTCCATCTTTATTTTTATTTTCTGTTAAAAATTTAAGCTGTTAGAACGAGCTCATTATAATTTAAAAATTTATAATGAAAAAGGTTAGGCGATTAGTTTAAAAAACCATCATCAGACCTAAAAGTAACAATCGTTCAAAACAAAGAAATTTTTTAGAGAAGATTAAGCTTAACCATTAAATAAGAACAAGGAGAAATTTTGAATTGTCACAAAATTATGAAATTCCGGTAGTGGTACCGAAAATAAGGGAAGGTTGCTTAGATTAAGCAAATATATAAAAAATCGGTTGTATCGCCCCAAAACTTTCCCGACGAGTATCCACGAATACTTTATCAGATATTTAATGTTAAAGTTTCAACATTTTTTTATTTTTGACAAGTGACAGGTGTAGAAATAATTTTGATTATTCTGTATAGAGTTTTTCAAGGGCTTTCAAATGACATATTGCAAGTCGAATTCCGTAACATATTGCATCTGTCGTTTTTTGATAGTGACACTTCCATTTGACACATGTCATACAAAAATTAATGAGTTCTTCCGACGGGTAACCCAAACCACTGTACCAAATATCAGCCCAATCAGATGAATACTTTTTAAGATACTCCATGTTAAAGTTTAAAATTTTGACATTTTTTTATTTTTGACAGGTGACAGTTGGAGAAATAATTTTAACTGTTCTGAATAGAGTTTTTCAAGGGCTTTCAAATGACATATTGTATGTCCAATTCCGTGACACATTTCATCTGTCATTTTTAGTGACACTTCCGTTTGACAAAAACTAATGAGTTTTTCCGACGGGTAATCTAAACTCCTGTACCAAATATCAGCCCAATCGGATTAATACTTTTTAAGATATTTAATGTTAAAGTTTCAAATTTTGACATTTTTTTATTTTTGGCAGGTGACAGTTGGAGAAATAATTTTAACTGTTCTGAATAGAGTTTTTCAAGGGCTTTCAAATGACATATTGCATGTCCAATTCCGTAACATATTTCATCTGTCATTTTTTGATGGTGATACTTCGTTTTGACAGATGTCGTAGAAAAACTAATGGGTTCTTCTGACGGGTAACCCAAACCCCTATACCAAATTTCAGTAAGTAGGGAAAAACAGGGAAAAATACAGGAAAAGGGGAACAAAAATTGAATAATAGGAAAAAGTAGGGACTATAAGGGACAAGTAGAGAAAAATAAAAAAAAGAAGGAAAATAGCGAAGTAGAGGGAATAATTAAAAATTAGGAAAAATGGGAAAAGAGGAAAAAACAGTTCAGAATAGGGAAATTAGAGAAAATATAGGGAAATATGGGACAATAGTGAAAAATAGGAAAAAAAGGACAAATAGGGAAAAATGGAAAATAAAAAAAATATCGAATAATAGAGGCAAATAATGAAAAATTATGAAAAACAGGAAAAACATGGAAGATATACGAAAAATAGGGGAAAATATTAAAATTGGAAAAACCAGGAAAAAGTAGGGCAAAATAGGAAAAAAAGGAGACTAGGGAAAAAAGGGAGAAATATGGAAAAGTAGTGAAAAATTTGGAAAAAAGGGAAAATTGGGAAAAATATGGAAAATAAGGAGAAATAGTAAAAAATAGCTAAAAATCTTGAAATTTATGGAAAACAAGAAAAAAGAATAATAAACAGGAAAAATAATGAAAAACAGGTGAAAATAGGAAGAAATAGGAAAAATAAGAAAAAAATGTAAAAATAGAAATTAAAGGTAAAAATGAGGAGAAATATTAAAGGGAATAACAGCAAAAAATAGAGAAAACCTATGGAAAAATAATGACAAAAAGTGGTAAATACGGAAAAATTAAAAAAAATGATAAATAGGAAGAAATGGATAAAAATAAGAAAAAACAGGAAAAAACAAACCAAGGTCGGTCGTCCAGGTAAGTCTTAAAGAAACTCCATAGCTAAGCATTGGTATTCAGCTAGTAAGTCTTTATTGTTATAAAAAAAATATATATATAATTTGAGGAATGTCAATTTAAGATATATTAAATGGTTAATGTATTTTTCCATCGATCGTTGATTAATGACACCTATTAATGAATGATTTTCTATTAATCAATAATTTTATTATATGCAACCCAATGTACATTTATATTGGCCGTGACATTTGAAATCAAGTAGCTGTGTTAGTAATATCTGTCATTGTATGTCATTATTTATTTTATTGTAATAATTTCGTAAAATTCTATATATGTTTTAAATAAGATATCTTTATTTTTAAAAAGTACGGTCGACGGAAAAGTTCTTTAACGAACTCGTTAATTAAAATGGCGATTAACAATCTCGAACATTAACGCGTTCGCTTTGCTCAAGCGTTAAATTATCTCGATTATTAATGGCCTTTATTAATATACTTGTTCGTTAAATAACTATAAATATGAGATGGAAATTATATACTAATGCATTAAAGTGTGAATGTTATTCCTTTAAAAGAAAATGTGTAAAAATGTAATTTATCAAAGAAGAGAAATTTAGATCAAAGGTTATTATTGGGTGAAATTAACATGAAATCAGGAGAAGCAGCCAATAAAACAAAGCAGGAAGATATTGATTTAGAAGATTAGAAATTGGAAGGATCAGATCATGGTTTAGAAGTACATTTATATAAAAGAAAATACAAGAAGAAAAGACATATAACAGGATAAAAAAAATTTGTACATTTTTTATAATTTTTTTTTGTAATGTTTATTATTTTTTGACAGAACCCAACCAAAAATAATGACATAGTGTAAATAACATAACAATATATTGCAATATGGAATACAAATGGTATTCTGCAGAAAAACGTTAGCTCGAAATGTACTGGAATGGCTAACTTCGAAGACACTTTGTACCAATCAGACTCATTAAAAATTCAGAGACTATAAAATCTTCTGAAAATTAATCTAACGGTGGTAGTGCCATAATAAATCACTAAAGCATATCGAATAGAACTTAAAAGTATTTGCAAGTTTTTAAGTTATATTAATGTCCGGTCAAATATGATTACTATTAGTAGTTAGATCACCTACTGTTTATATTTTTTTTAACTAACAGTATTATTTTGGTGCGCCACTGAACACAACGACGCTCTGGGAAATACATTCAGCACAAATAATAAACCATATTTTATGAGAGAGTAATGTGTTTTCCCGTATTTCACAATTTCCTTGAAACTGACCTAAAAAATACTTGAAACACCATTAGTTCTTTTAAATCTACAAGCTTGAAATAAGGCAGCATTTCTTTTTCCTCCTAAATTTTAATATACTAAGAAAATTAATGTGTGGAGTCTACGGACCGTAAAACTTTAGTGTTTAGCGACATATTTTTTGTCTTTAAGATGAGTTGAAAGTAAACATAAATTTGCCCTACACAGACCACAAATTTAATCTTTACAAAACAGCAAATTTACTTTTAATATCATTTTTTGACTATTTATTATTTATTTATTTACGCTATTTTTTACTAAATTTGGAATATTAAATAATACTAAAATTGTAAAGTATGTATTTTTTTAATCAATTTGTTATTTAATTTGACCGATTTATTAGGAATACAGCAAATATATATATAATATATAGAGAATTGGACCAAGGACAGGTCCTTGAGGAATACTCATTTTCACTATTTGCACATTACTTGAAAAATTTACATAAATTGCGTTCCACTTTGTAGATAGCTTTTAAATAAATCATTATTTTTCCCCTATTATATCTAGAAAAATTAAAATCATTTTACAATTTATTACTAGACCAATGTCATAACAGCCACCTGAGTGTTACTATTTTCCCAACAAGAAAAAAGCATATTGAAATGTATCAAATCCCCCATCACCATTAACAAAACTTTTGAAGAATATATTTGAAATTGGACTACAGTAAGTCACGTTTTTTGTCGCCTAATTTAAATACTGAAAAAATTTTTTCAGTTTTCAAATAATCTGGATAATTAGATTTTTATATACTGTTATTATACTACATAAAAAATGTGTGCATCAAGTACACGGTTGATTTGTATTGAAAAAGAAACCTTTAGGGTACGGCCAAATCAGCAACTTTGTGATGTCCCTTAAGCTAGCAGAGCAAAGTCAGCAGAACACGATGATTGTTATTTCATAATTAAGTGTAAAGCTAGCATAACATAGTTTTTTTTCTTTTCAGAGCATTAAATTTTTATTTACTACATTTAATTTGCGTTTAATTATTTCATTATTTTGATATTAATTACGTAATTATTTTTCGATTTTTTGAATCAGTGTTCTGCTAACTTTATATTAAGCTAGCAGAACGTAGTTTTTTTTTCTAAAGGAGCGTTAAATTTTTAATTACTACATTAAATTTGCGTTTAATTTACAAATCGTGTTCTGCTGACTTTGCTCTGATAGCATTCCTGGATTTGAAGAATTGACAAATGAGATGAAAAATATGGAAAAATTTTGTGTCGTCCTTTTGTAACAAATTGTATAGAGTATGAAACTGGCCGTACTTTTTTCTCTTCATATTTATAAGATGAACCGCAAATCGTTTCTTTCTAATTTTCTTTCGCCTGAGATATCTTGCAACTGCAATTGCTAACAGTGCGTCTTCTTCCGTGTCCATTGTGAATTAATACAGTTTGATTTGGTCAGAGTCATATATACCGGCGACAATAAAATTCGTCGAGGCGTTTTAGTCGCAGCGACAAAGTCGCTGATTTGGCCGTACCCTTATAGTAAAGCCGAACATAAATTTGTATGTCTGTCATGGCGAAGTCGGGACATAAAACGGGGGAACGTATCAAATTTAGGTACGAAAAAATTTAAAAGGTACACGGATTCAAATTGCGGAAAAAGCTTTATTTATATTCATGGATTTCAGTTAATAAAAAAAATCACGAGGTACATGAATTATAATTATTTGGTTTTAATATTTAATCTTAAAAAACTATTTACCAAATGGCAGACAGAAAAATAAGGGCTAAAGCCGTGGCAGACGGTTTAAAAAAGCGCGTTGCTTTCAAGATTTTTAATCATGATTTTAAGGATTACAGAACATGTACAATAGGAAATCTTTTAAGTCCCTTCAAGAGCAGGGCATATACGAAGATGACGATTCATGTTGGATTTTAATAGCTGAATATTGTACTACCAGTGAAACTGGGTTTCAGGAAGGTCATTCCAGAGTGATGACGTTCTCCAGATAAAGGAGTTCTTAAATATGCTGGTACAGTGGAGTAAAAACTTGGGCTTCGTATGGATGGGACAAATACTTTGTTCAGTGACCCCTGATCCCTACGTCATCACTAGTGCTTATCTTAGTAGCATATTGTAAACCAGATGAAACAGACAAAAGTGAATGTGTTTAATAACTTTAACAATTAGATCACATTTTATGTCAGTTTCGATTTTAACATATTTGACATTTACCCAATTAAAATAATGTCGCCATATTGTAAAAAAGAACAACAGTTTATATTAAAATTAGTTGATTATTTCCGACGAGAAAAAGATGCCGGAAAGGCTCTTTTACCCTTGAATGCAGTTTGCGAGGTAAGTAGAAAAATACGTACCATTAAAATCATAAATAGTAGCAGAAGTGGTAAGATGAGTAGAGTATAGTTAGAGGAATAAACTACCACTACTCTTGGGATGCGACGCCAACGCCCACAACATTGTTTGGGGAAGTAAATACACGAATCAGAGAGGTGAGCTACTCTTAGATACTATTTTCAAAAGTAACCTTTTTATACAGAACATAAGGAACACCCCACATTTGTAACTAGGGTAAGGGAAGAGGTACTAGACATCACGTTAAGTATATCGAGCTTAAAAGATCTAATTATCACCGTATAGTATGTTGATACAAGTTAAAATATACATTGGATCTATTTGAAAAAATCATGCACTTTATTTGACATCTTCCAGGTGTCATCTGTCATTTGTTATCTGTCATATGTCTTCTGCCAAACCCACTCGCCCTCCATTTCGACACCCGCTGAGTCCATATCTACGAAATGGGAATTATTTATATGTTGTCAATATAGTTTCTCTGAAATAATCCTAAATTTTAAGTGAAAATGTAAAAAAATATTAGGTATTTCATTTAAAATAATAAAGTTGGTAGTCACTTATGGTATAACTGGAAGTTACTGGAAGATTAAAATTTTCTCATATCCGGCTAATAGCTCATAGTAGTATTCTTTATACCTTTTATACTGTAGGCATATGTAACAGGAAAGCAAAAAATAAATGTTAACATACAATATTTCTAAATTTATGGCTAATTCCTAAATATATGAAGTTAATTAAAAATCCTACTGAATACAGAACTTCAATTTGACATTAACATTTAAATTCATTAAGTACACAGAGATTATTTTAATCACTGTTGTATAAATCAAATGTAAATTTTAATTAAACTTTTCTGGAGGAACATTTAATATTAGCTTAATATAAAGTGATACTGTGTTCTGTTACATAATCGATTCCTAATTTTGGCTGGCGTCTGTCATTGGGATTATGCTCTATGAAGCATAAATATTTTAATTAAATCGAGCTCAAAAGGATCAACACAATTTCGTATTTCTGATACGGATAATTCCTACTCATCCGGTTTTCCACGTGAAATCTGTTAAATATTTGTAGAATGTTGTTTTAGGCAACGTGTATTTATTATATACAATTTCAAAAAAAAAAATGTTAATATTAATACCCCGTATAATACTGCCAAAAACACCAAAATTATTTGATTATAGAATTTGGAGAGTTAATCCTATTAGTATTTGAAACGAGTGGCTGAACTGTATAGAAAGTTCAAAGAATTTCCACATAATATACGATGACTTCTTTATACGTGCTACTTCAAATGGCCGAAGGGGAGTTTCCCAAATAATGGGTGGTATTTTCAGAGATAACGAACTTGGGCTATCCAGAATAAGGCTAATTTTATCAACAGAATGAACCACTAAGTATTTTCTAAGGATATTTCGAAAGCTTCAGTAGGGACGAGAAAGTAATAAATTAGTTGTATTACAAATTTTAGCTAAAAATATACCGATTGAATCATATATAACTTGTTATATATAGTATTATCTTATATATACCGGGTGTCCAATTAAATTTTCCCCTATTTTAAAATCTAAGCAACCGAAGGTAAAACTGTGATTTTCACTAAAAAAGTCTGTGCCATTTTAAAGAAAAATCCAGTATATGTTTTGAAATTTTAAAATACTCATCCTTCATATACCTATGACCGACGCCACTGAGTTTTATGGCTAAATGGTATACATCAAAATTTGCGTACTTTTGGTCACCCTATATACATTTTGTTCTTATGCCACCAAGTAGAATACAAAAAGTTAAGATAGGTACATGTAAGCTATTTTATTCGATTTTATGTCGTTTGGCCGTAGCAATCATTTAATGTTGAAAAAATGCGATTTTCAATTGCCTATAACTATTAATTTTATAATATAAGTGTGATAGTTTTTTGAAATCAGCTTCTCAAGACGAGTCTAAAAATGTAAAAAATATAGAGTGTTTCATTTAAAAAATATATGACCTGAACTTTCCTGGAGCACCTTGTATATTTATAAATATTTTTAAAATGTAGTCCTTATTGACTTACATAATACGACTGCAATAGAAGTAAATCTTTTTTAAAAGAAAATGGTACAATATCATAAAGCAATAACAGAATATTTATTTACATACAAAAAAATCTGGAACAGTTAAATCAGGTGAATTGGGAAACCATTATATTTGCCCACTCCTGTCAAATTTATTATAAATCAAGATTTATTTTGTTGAAAATACACTTCATTTCTGTTACCATATAATGTGTCTTGGTGGATAAAAAAAATTGCCATGTACTGTTTTTTCGTCGAAGAAAAATCATTCATATTAACAGACAGAAAATGCGGGGATCGTTGCTTATGGATGATCAGACCCAGTTGAGTTAATTTCTGGATAATGAAATAATGAAATTTTTATCAAGTTATAACGGGGATATATAATTAGAATTGGATTATTAAAGTAAAAATAAAAAGTATACCAAAAGCGATAACTATAGGAATACAATACAGAAAAAATAATTAAGAGGTTGGACAGATATATACCGGGTGATTCATTAATGGTGGCGACCGGCCGTATTTCGGAAACCCTTTGTTCTAGAATTTGGGGAAAAAAATTTCGAATAACAACAGATATCAGTTTCTGGTTTTGATAGGTCAATAAGTCATCTTATTTGTCTTTTTCTAAGCTGGTTATAGTTATAGCATTGCATTTGAAATTTCTCAGAAAAAATTATAAATGAAGCTAGATGTCACATAACGCCCTGTAGTTGGCGATTGAAAGATTAAATGTGATATTGTTTTTTGTTTCTGAAATCTCCCTTTAATGTATGGATTCTACGTTTGTGAAAATCGGTTTTAGGAATATGGAAGTTATAGTCCTTTTGATGTCAACGAAAGTACACTTTCCCCTCCACTTATGAATAGGTGATACAGAAAAATGACTTAGACAAAAGTTGTAGAATAAGGACAGCAGTTTCTAAAGCTAATATTTTTTACCAACCTTAATTAGGGAATATTTTGTAAAACCCCAATTATATTTTATCAGTGATTGAAAGCGCCACCTAGTGGAAATTCACGAGCTTAAAACTATTTTTAAGCAAATTTTTAGGGCCGTTTTTGTTATAAGATTTTTTAGCCAAATTCTAGGACAAACCGTTTCCGAGATACGGCCGGTCGCCAATCTTAATGAATCAACCGGTAGAAAGTAAAATAGGGGCAAGTACAATATTCTTAGGAAGATTTATGTTTTTATAAATTTTTTAGACAGAAATCAGCCTGGTATGAGATTTAAAAACAAAGTATTTCTTTTCAAATCTAGCCCAACGTTGGACTACTAAGGTCGATTCATCAATTCACCTCAACCAGAAAATATTTAATTTTTAGTAAGATTTTGTTTTTATTTTGTTGAATTATATAAGAAGTATGATAAAATAAAAAAATAAATGCCAAGCTGTAAAGTAACAGTTGTGATGAATAATATAGTTTTTTTACAATGAGTGAAAAATACATATTTTTTTAAATATCTTTACTTAGAGTAGAAACATTAACTTGAAACGAGGTACGTATTAGATGTTCAATAATACGAATTAGTACCACTTTATTTCGACAAATTAGGATAATCCATTGGCGTAGAAACAGGAGGGTGATCAAATTATTTTCAGCTTAACTATTTGCAAACCTTGAATTTCTTAAAAGTTAAAGCTTATAGTTATTCCTCATACAGTTTTATACAGAAAAGGTACTCTTCGTTCATCTCTATAGAGATATTTCAAATTTAAAGCTACTCATATATGAACGCTATATATTAATGAATTAACTCCAAAAATGAAAAGTTTTATTTCACAAAATAGAAATTGATAATTGACTCAAATGAAATGTAGTAAGTATTCAGTACAATGTGTTCAGTTTTTTAAAAGCTAAATCTTAAAATGTCGTAAATAAGTAGATAATAAAATTAAGCACTAAATAGCAAATTGAAAACAAATTGAACGTGATAAGAACCCGCTACAAATAAAGTAAAAATTAGTTCATGTCACACATTACTTCAGTAATTGTTCAATCCTTCAACTTGAATACATTTTTAGGCTCAGTAATTTACGGTACTTTATTCTGAAACACCCTGTATAATAATGTAATAAAATAGCATATTTATAGAACAAGTTTTTTTTTAAGAAAGAAGAAAAACTAGCCGCTTTTTTCTTCTAGTTCACTCCATATTGCTTTACAAAGGATCAGAGAAAGCAAATGGCATGTAAATTTGCGTCGAAATTAAACACTTCCGTTATTTCCGGTGGTAGGAATTACAAACTAATTTAGCACCTTTCTCTGATCTCGTACAGTTTCGTAGTGAAGATTTAGTTAATTATGCAGTAACCACAAATTGAACGTCATGTTAGAGCATAAAGGATATCACTCCAATTCTTGTTAGAAATTGGATGAGCGCTGAGTGCAGTGTTTTAATCCTTCATCGTATGACAGGTACATTTCTGAATGAAACGAATTAGATTAGGTAATAATGAAAAAGAAGAGTGGTTACTAAAATAATGCTTTTACAACATTCTATCAAGAATATTTGATATATTGTAATAAATAACACCCTCTAGAGAAATATATTAAGAATAATAGGTTAGATTAGGTGGATATAAATTAAATACTATTTAAAAAAAGGATAAAATTTATAACATTTTAAATCAGGTTATTATGGTGATTTACCGTAATATAAGTATGCCATTTTATTGGAAGAGCTTGGATTATAAGGTCATCAAGTAAAGAAAAATAAAAAGGTTTATTTTAAAATAAAAATTTAGATACAGAAATTAAAAAAAAAATAAACTTCAATAATCAAACTACTATAAAATAGACTATTGAAGATCAGAAACCAAGGGATTATTTATCCTTTCTACATACATACATAATAATTTTGGACTAACATGTACGGAAAGAATAGTATTTTCAAATAGTAGATAAACATTTGTGAAACGCAGAGAAGAAAAATAGTGAAAAGTGAGTATTAACAACTAATAAATTTACATATATTATAATAAAATTATATAATATTAGTACTTGAATTTTACAGGCCGTCATTATGAAGTTAAATATTTTGAAGTATAGAGGGTAGATCACGTCATATTTACAGACAAACTAACATAATTAAATATTAAGAATCCATTTTTGTTAATTGATCTTTATAGGGAGAATTATTTTGTAGCTTTCAGCATGGCAAGATAAAATATTTTCTTTTTGGTGGTGTTCCATTTTTTGCTTTTATTTTTTCGTGAACCAAGCTCGATTTTTCGTTTTTTTCCTGAAATTTGAATGAAAAATATCCAAGTGGACCCCAAATTTTTGTAGCATTTTATATTACTATTTTTTTTCTTCTTTTTATAATTGTTTTTTCTAACTTTTGGTCAGGTTAAAAGGGGTTGTAGGTAGTAGCTTAAAAAAAAAATATAATCTTTACATTAAATTATTAAAAACAAAGCTACTTACAAAATTTAATTATTTTCCACATTTGACTAATACAATTTTTTTTTGTTTGCTGCATGTAAATTTTTTGCAGATCAAACATTTTGATTTTATTTTGCTATCTTTAGTCCTGGGTATCGAGCTTTTGATGAAGTACGTTGATTTACTGCACCTAAGATGTCTAAAAACCCTGGTGTATCTACTAATTCGATTTTGTTTAGAACATATTGGAAGTAAAACCTGTTGAGTTCAATAGAACTTACCAGAATTCTGTAAGATGGCGCTGTTAAGAATTATTCGAGCCCTTGCTGAGTTTGTCACAGATCACTTAAAACAAATTATTTTCTGTCAGTGTCAATGTGTATCTTTTGTTATCTTTCTCTAATTTCTTTATTCTTATTTTTTATTATAGTTTTATTCATCAGTTATTAGTTATTTTAGTGTAGTTACAGTTACTCCAGTAAGGAATATTTATAAATACTGTATAAGGATACTTTTCGTCAAATGGGGCCGTTCTGTATTTTGTGGAACAGTGTAAAGCTGAAATTCGAGAATTCGTCTTTATTCAGTACCAGAATATAAATCTAATCTGAAACTCTAGTAATCTCTCAAAATTAGTCAAAATCAAGATATAAGTAGAAACACCAGAGTTTTAGACATCTTAACGGCTCCTTTTTCTGCTTCTATGCCAACACACATTTTCATCATACTCCGGGTTGTTTTCGGAATACGGTTACACACATTTTGATTCTCAAGAAGTCTTAAAATAAGTGGTTTAGTTAACTGCTGTCCGAATTTAAGCAATATTAAAAGACTTCTGTCCTCCTTTTTTTTATTCCAGTCAGGAATTATTTTGGTATATATTACGAACGCATTGACACAGGCAATATCTATACTGTCGGAAAATAGCACCTGCTGCCACCTTTTAGTTTATCTTTTACAAGTGTATTCCACAAAAGTTTATTCAACGTGCTCCTTTGGTTTTGTTGAAAGGATGTATATCTGGTTCTTTCTGAGTATTATCACCAATATCTGGGGAATAATGTTCCCTTGATAACAAAACGACAGACTGGAATTTTTTGGGGACGTATTAAACCAACATTACTTCTGATTGAAAACCGAAAAGTGATGAATGTTGGTCGCTTAGGGGATGGTAAGGACTGTGGTGGAATGAATGTTCTGCTTTTCCTTACAGTACCGCAAAGGGTTAGATTTCGGTCAATTAAGTCTTCAGCTAACTATAAAGTGATTAAGAAGTTATACCGTACCTGCTCTCTTAAATAGAGACTAAATCAAGCACCACACGAGGACCTTCATTCTTTTCGGCAGCTCCTTGTTTTCCAAGGTATACTTGTAGTAAATTTTTACGATAAGATGTATCACTGTTCGCCATTATCCATATTTTAATGCCATATTTGGCTGTCTTTGATATCATATATAAGGGCTCTACTTCTGAACGCAATCAGCTGCCTCGTCTATCGTAAGGTGGGTACCTGGATTATAGTCTGTTTGACAGTATGTGGTAAACAAGATGATAAATTCCATTATAGGGGCTAACTTGTCAGTATTATTTCTCTGATATCTAGCCCAATAAACACACGTACGTGAAATTATCGTTTTTAAAATGTTTAAAAGTTATTTTAACGTTATACGTAGAAATCTCGACGTATATTTATTAGTTTGTTTTAATACGTAATAATGTGTACGTAGTTGTGATTTTGTATTGGACGTATTTTAAAAACACCTAACAGTGTTATTTTAGTCGAATGAAGCGGGTTATTTCAAGTATATCATATTAACGTACTGTTATATGTTGTATCAATACCGTTTTGCTACCTACGTTTTTCATCCTTTTAAATAACGTCTGTAAGCAATGAAATATGGGGGGTTTTTGGTTGAAATGGTATCGTCATTTTATCCTTCTGATTCTAAGGTATATTTCACGTTGTGTGAATATTCGCAGCACAACTGATGCTTTTTCAACTCAATAAATAGTGTTGTCAACAAACTATACATAGTATTTTTTCGGTTGAATACCAAACATTATTTTAGTTATTTAGATAATAATATACTATTAGACGTTGTTTTCTACTCTACAGGTTCGCTTGATGGATTGTATGCCAATAAGTGTCTGTGTCCGTGGTACCCATCAACCTACGATAGATGGTGTTACTATCTGTCATTTTTATTTAAAAAAAAAAAAGTTGGGGTATACAGAGTTGGTTTTTGAAACTATGAATTCTGACAAAGTGACACTGATGTGATGATTTCTAGAAGGACGAAACGTGTATGCTATAATGATTGGTATAGTTTTTCAAAAACTTCACTTTAAAAAAACGTCCATGTGTCTTAATACTCCCAGGCATAATCTAATCCAAATTAATGATCAAGTTATTCCTGTGAATAATCAGGCTATAAATAGCTAGGCGTAATCTTCGATAAAAAATTAACTTAGAAGAATCACATTGAATACAGAATAAAAATACGTCAAAATGGTATTAACTTCCTTAAGGCAATCTTGAAAACTTGGGTTGTAGCTGATGTCAATATAGGTTTACACTTTTACAGATCATATATTCGATCAATTCTAGATTACGATTGCATATTGTATGGATCTGCAAATAATTCCTTGTTAAATAAAATATTAGTGATACAGAATGCTGCCTACGTCTTTGTCTTGGAGTCATGAAATCTAAACAAAACAGAATCGTTATATGCGAAGTCCGTTGAACTTCCTTTCAAGTATACCGTTCAATATCTGAGTCACAAATTTTTAGTGAAATATTGATTATATAATATCAATTTATACACCAGTATCGTTCAGCTCAATACTTTTGATTTATGCAATAAATATTGGGTTCACAAAAACACGTCTCCTCTCTGCGAAGCTTTGCAAAAAATGTGCTTCTTAAGAATCTATTCCATTAACAAGAGGCTTTAAATATTACAGATTTTTTATTCTTTTTTCCTTTAGTATTATTTAACGAAAATACGTTGATAATCCGCAAATTAGCAGAAATATTTTGCTCTCTACACCAGACAATTTTTCAGATTATAGCACAATATCCATTGACGCATCGAAATATTCTGTGGGTATAGGTTTATTTTATTCCTGATACTGGGGTAAAAAAACTTTTTAAAGTGCCTCACAATTTTTCAGCATTTTCTACTGAAGCATTAGCTATTCTAGAAACTTTGAATTTTATCAGGCTAGCTGAGCTTAAGTCGGCACTAATTGTGTCTTACTGGATTAAAATCGTTAGAAAATAGTAAAATGCCAGTTTTATACTTCAAATCAGATATTTAATAAAAAAGGTAGATATTTGCTTTATCTGGATGAAAGCCCACATTGGGATTGAACACATGTTGATTCAACTATCACTTCTGGTATTGATAAAGGGTATAAATTGTATACTTCAGACGCTTATGCTTCTGCTAAATTAAAAGCTATTAATTAATGGAGATCAGAGTGGAGTCATTTTTGTGCATCCCATTCAAGTCTCTTTTGTAAAATCCAGCTCGTCTTATTTCAAACGTATAACGTTACATAACTACTTTAATCAGAGTTAGGTTAGGACACGCAAGCTACTCTAAACATCTATTTTGAATTAATTTAAAAAATGAAAACCTCTGCGATCACTGCTATGAAACCGGTGACCTCAATCATATAAGGACCAATGTAATACACTATTTAAAAGTCTGGTTAAGAATAACGTAGCTGCTCCGCTTAATATGGAAACTATATTGCTAGTATTTAATGGGAATATAATTATGTCTTTAGTTTACTTGTTGATACATATATTGCAATTCACCTATAAGCGAAATCTGATTAAGTTCGTTACCTTTGTTTTGTCATCCATCTGTGTAATCCTTTTTACAGAGGCCTAGTTTTGTTTCTGTTTAACCAAAAAAATGTACTGATGAGAAGCGTGTGTTTACGTCCATCCTTGTTGCATTTCTTCGAATTTTTCTTGAATTCTTCTTTCTTGCTTATTTAGGGCTACCCTTAAGTCCTTGTAGATGAATTTGAGATGGCTGAATGACATAATTATATGCCATTAAAAAAAATTTCTTCGAACAAAAGGTTCTTGTGCCCAGAACGCTTTGGAGAAAAACATGCCACCATTATTTTCGGAAAATTCATGTGAATCAGAATTTTTTGTCTCCATCACTTCACCCTCTTCTTCAACAATTTCAACTGCATGTTCAGAACCAAAATCGTCTTATTCTCCATCAATATCATAAATAGTACTCTCATGATCGTTTACTGCACATTCTGCAAACTGAATATCATCTACAACAATAAATAGGAAATCATTACGTACATATGTGGTAAGATAGATATCAGCACATAAGAAAAATGAATATATTTTATATAAAAATAATTGCTTACTTGTAATTAAATTCTCATTTTGTCTGCCTCTTCTCAGTTCAAATGGTCTCTGCGTTCTTGTAGAATACCAACCAGCCATTTTTCACAAAACCACAATAAATCTTTATATTGAACGTGTGCTGAACGAACCAAGAATGATCTATTTAGGAAGCAAGTTGTCCTTGCGCACCTCGAATCCGATCACGCGTCGTCATACCACATTATTAGCTTTGTTCGCGGGAGCAATTCCGAACCAGTTCAGGGACTATTCGCATACGCAGTCTAACAAGCAGCGTTCGTGGTTAAAAAATTCTGAATTTTTAATAACAGTTCCTTGTTCGCGGATCATATTGAACTGGTTCGTTATTGATTCAGAATTGGTACTAGCCGTCCTTGAATTTTTGCAAGTACTGAAAGTTGGGTTCAACTGCTCATGCATAATATCGATCTTAAATCTTAATCTTAGTTATCAGCCGTTTTTGTTTATTGTTTTTTGTGCATAGAGATATAATTATAAATAACTATTTCGGAGTTTGTGAAAATAATACGATGTACAATAAAACTGGTTTAGTTTTGTGTTGTGTGGTGCAGGTCAGTGAAGGGCGTAGCAATGGCACACTATTTTAATAATAATCTAATATATTATAGCAAAGTTATACATATTTAGGTTAGGTTTCAAGTTATAAAAAATTAAAAATAAGAATAAGAAAAGGCAATAACGTCTATCATCTGACATTCGACAATTCGAAGTTATATTTGGTTCCGAAATCGTTCGCGGTAAAATAAAATCCAAAATCAGTTCATAACTAAGCATGCGCTCTACGTCGGTTATGAGATAGTTCGCAATCAGTTCAGTATGGGACCCGCGAACAAAGCTAATATCAATCGGCATGTACCGAAACAAAGGCGAGATGGGGTCCATCTGGACCCCAACCATGATTTTTTGCATTCAGACATAAATAAATCAGCAGCAAACGGTTTTTTCCTGATTTTTTATTGCTATATTTCTCAAAACAGTTAGAAATAAAATCTTTAATGGAGATAGTGAAAGAATAACTTTAACTTAAAATAAAAATAAAAATGTAAAATCGGGTTCCGTTTGTACCCCACTTGGCCCCAGGAACTTTAATCAATAAAACTTTGGAATGCGCCTTAGTTGCTCGAATATTTAACTGTACTTGTTCATTTGATAGTTTAATAATTCCCTCAGTTCCATGTTAGGGTGCGACCGCAAGCCGCCGAATATAACGAATATTCGGCGAGTTGCGGTCATTCAAGGTGTCTACAACCCTATTGGATTTTAGATCCCTGAATATCCAATATCCAGCGGTTAGCTACGTACCAACGAAGGGAAGCCCAAGTCGTTAACTGTATCCTATTGGCTTTATCAATGTTAATTTACTTTATTCATTTAGTGGGTCATATTAAAAATACATAAAAAAGTAATTTATTCACTGACTGAATAATATTAGAAATAAATATAAAATAACCATAACCGATATTGTTATTATGAGATTTATATACCAAAATTGTGTAATTATTTATCGAACGTTAAAGCGATGAAACAGGTGGCGGACCTCGTGCGTACAACATTTTATTAAGAAACGCACGAGATCCGCTTCAACGTTCTATGACTAATTTCATTTTTAACAAATTTTAGAGATAAATCCTACTTTGTTGTTATGCGCCTAAACGAATTTAGATAAACGATTGAAATTTTGGAAATTATTTCATTTTATTAATATTTAAATAGTTCTAGGAGTACATTTTTAAGAAAACTAAAACCAGAGTGAAAATTACCTTTTCCTGGTAAATGGTGAATTTAAAAAAAAAATTCTTCCATACTTTTGAATAGAATTACTAAGCGCTCATAAATTCCCCAAAACATAGCAAACCCGAAGCCGCCTCTCAGAAGCTAGTATGTGTGTTTTTATTCAAAAGATGGATTTTTATTAAAAATCAATTTCAAAGAAATCAGATTTGCGCATACGACAGTAATATTAGGAACAGAGCAACTATTAACTTAACTACACCAATAGAAAACAAATAAAAAAAGAACAAAACTTGACTATTGAAGAAATGAAGCTCTCCGAAACCAAAAAAGTAGTAAAAAAGTTTGATTGATTTGATTGCTCCGGAGTGAATGGTGGGAGATTTTTGTTACTAATTTCTTTGTTTCGAAGAGATTCATTTATTTAAAAGTCAACAAGCTTTGTTTTTTGTTTTTTGAGTTTAATTAATTTTGACATTTATTAGTTTTTAAATTTCTAGCGGTTAAACTAACAACTGTGTATGTATGTAACATCAAGATCTTACTGGGAGTCTGCGTTGAGGAAAGATTAACAATGCCAAATTTCGGAGATCTCGTGATGCGAAAAAGTAGTTTTCCCCCTTAGGGTGGAAATTTTCAAAAATCCTTTCCTAGCGGGCGTCTGCGTCAAGGAAAGAATAACTATGCCAAATTTCGGACATTCAGTGATGCAAAAAAGTAGTATTTCCCACTTTTCCACATTAGGATTGGAATTTTCAATAATCCTTTCTTAACGACTACGTCGGGGAAAGAGTAACCATGCCCAATTTCAAGTCAATCGGGCGGATAGTTTCGGAGATCTAGTGGTGTAAAAAAGTATTTCACCCCCTTTTCCCCCCATTAGGGGGGGGGGATTTTCAAAAAATCTTTCTTAGTGGGCGTCTAGTGATGCAACAAACAAGTTTTCCTCCCTTTACCCCATTAGGGTGGAGATTTTCAACAATCCTTTTTTAATGGGCTTCTACGTCTGGAAAAGGATAACTATGCCAAATTTCAAGACAGCGGATAGTTTTGGATATCTCGTGATGAGTCGCATTTCGCTTTCATATACAGTTTGGCAAATATAGCTGAAACCGCGAGCTCGATGTGCGCAGTAGTCTGCTAGAAATAGTGGGGACGGACCTCAGAATGCCAAGATCCTTCATAGGGATCGTATCCTTCTATTTTAATTGAAATAGTGCGACGTTGCCAAGTGAATAATGGAATCGCGAGTAAAAAATAGAATTTTAAGGGCACAAGCACGGGAAATAATTTATTCTGTTTTAAAGTTCACTAAATAAGAACGTGATAATAAAGCACTGACGATATTTTATTCGCATATTTTCATAAAAGTGCATATCTGTTAATTTTTTTAATTATTTGTTCAGAATTCCTAGAAAATTTATATAGGTAAAGTGTAGTAGTTTAACAAATGGGTATTTTAATATCTTTTATTGATGAGGATTAGGGTTACCATAAATTTCAATACGGATTATGGGAAATACCTAAACCATAGTAGTCTAATTTTTAAAATAATATATCTGTAACAGAATAAAATCTTAGTTATTAATAATAATGTTTAAAGTGAAGGATATAAATTACTGAATACATTTTTTTCAACAGCCTATGTTTTGTAAATCAAGATTTTTTACTGGATTTGGCAACATACTCTAAACATTCGCAAACGATTGTAGGTGGCACATTCAAAGCATCCCCTCCCGTTCTTTAAGTTGGCGCAGCTCGCGGTTTCAGTTATATTTGCCAAACTGTATATATAGATAAGAAAACATGACAATTATTTGTAAGAAAGGATTTTAGTCCATTGGCCATGCGAGGTCTGTTGACCATAAAAGTCCCGTGGGTGGAAGTAGCTGGATTTTATGTTTCTTGAGTCGCTGAATCCCCCAAACGCATTATTGTTCCCCAATTCCTGGTCAATTTTTTGGTATTAACAATTTAAGTTGTTTTTTATTGTTTATAACAAATTGTTGCTGTTTTCAGCCTTTCACCTAAGATTTTCTTTTGTCTTTTTTCCCCAGGAATCCGATTTCGTAATCAGTTTATTGGTCCGAGCCTTCCCCTAATTGTTATAAACAAATTTAAATTAACAAATGGAATATTGGCTGCCCAGGGGGACAAAGATTTTGCGGTTTTAACTTTTAGGGCGTATTTTCACCTGGTCTTCTCGTTCCCGCTAATATTTCTGCCCAGAAATGTCCTTGGAAATTGTTATTAACAAATTTAGATTAACAAATGGAATATTGGCTGCCCAGGGGGAGAAAGATTTTGCGGTTTTATTAACTTTTAGGGCGTATTTTCACCCGGTCTTCCCGTTCCCGCTAATAATTCTGCCCAAAAATGTCCTTGGAAATTGTTATTAACAAATTCACTTACTTGTATATTCGTTAATAACAAACCATTTCCAGAAGAGTTTGCCGGACGAATTATCAGCGAGCACGGGAAGACGCCCTAAAAGTGAAGACTGCAAAATCTTTGCCCCCCTGAGCAGCCAGTATTGCATTTGTTAATCTGAATTTGTTAATAACAATTTCCAAGGACATTTTTGGGCAGAATTATTAGCGGGAACGGGAAGACCAGGTGAAAATACGCCCTAAAACTTAAAACCGCAAAATCATTGTCCCCCTGGGCAGCCAATATTCAGTTTGTTAATTTAAATTTGTTTATAACAATTAGGGGAAGGCTCGGACCAATAAACTGATTACGAAATCGGATTCCTGGGGAAAAAAGACGAAAGAAAATCTTGGGTGGAAGGCTGAAAACAGCAACAATTTGTTATAAACAATAAAAAACAACTTAAATTGTTAATAACAAAAAATTGACCAGGAATTGGGGAAAAATAATGCGTTTGGGGGATTCAGCGACCCAAAAAACATTAAATCCAGCTACTTCCACCCACGGGACTTTTATGGTCAACAGACATCGCATGGCCATGCAATGGACTATTTGATAAAAAATCAAGGAAAATACAATTTACCGAAGTTAGAAGATTAGCTCAATAGAACGAAAATTAAAAAAAATGACAAATTTAGATGAAAATCGTAGTCCAGTGCCCAATTCTGACTATATAAATAAATACAAGATTGAAAAATAATTTATAATAAAACTTAAAAAATAGAAAGTAAAATAAAGTAGTAACACACATAGATGGCAGGAAAATAGTATTTTGGTTTATTTACTTGGAAACAAATTTGTGAAATATAAACTGTGTAAAAAATTATTTATAACTAAAATTCCGAAGAAGTGCCCAGACGTGACAATATGCTGAAGTCCGTGACGCAACAATCCTTCCCGGAAAATCTTTCCCAGACAATCCTTCCCGGACAATTTCTCAGGACAAACCTTCCACGCAACAATCCTTCCCAGCGACAATTAATTAAAACTTAAATATAAAAAAGAACATTTGTTTATTTGAATTTCGCCAAAATCAATATTTATTTTATATTATATTTTCTCTGCATAAATAAAAGAAAGAATCAATTCTACAAATTTTAAAAATATAATGGTGTTCATCCCATATTTTACGTCTTGCTACCTAACAAACGAGGAGCTACATATAAGAAAATGTTCGAAATAATCAAAGAGCTTGTACCAGACGTAGGACCTTCACAAAATCCATGGTAATTTCGAACAGGATGCATTTAATGCAATGAAATATGCCTTCCCAAATGTAACAATTAACGGATGCTTTTTCCTTTTGGCCCAAAATATGAGACAGCAGATGGGTACAATTGGACAATTGACGCAATATAAAAATAATCCTCAATTTGCACTGAACGCAAAAATGGTAACTTCTGTGGCGTTTATTCCAATACGAGATTTAGATGAAGCTATTATGGTACTCGGCGATAATTTACAGGAAGAGCTCCACCACATTTGGACTGGTTTGAAGACAATTATATTGGTCGCCCCCCCCTGTTTCCCCATCAGATGTGGAATCTCTATGAGAGGACCTTGAATGGACAAGACAGGACCAACAACCATGCAAAGGCTGCTCATAGAATGTTGCAATTAGAACTTTTAATGAAACACCCTACAATTTGGAAGTTTATAGAGGTATTGAGGAAAGTTCAGAAAGGATGAGATGCTTATTATAAACAACTTATTGCTGGTCATCAACCGTCTCTAAAATTAAAAAACTACAAACTTGCTGACTAGAGAATTTTATAATTAGTAAGAAATTATAATAACAATATTATAGAATATCTTACAGGTTTTCTAATAAATATTTAAATAAAAAATGGAATCCTTGCTTTATTTAAGGATATCATATAAAATTAAATATCAATTTTTGTGAAATTAAAATTGCAATTTAAAGCTTTTTGCCTGTTTTTATAATTAAATCTTGTCCCATTCAAACAATCCTTTCTGAGATAATCCTTCTCGAAGACAATTTACCCACAATTACTCTTTACTATAAAATTAAGCATATGAAAAACATCCAAATGTGCTTTTCGGGTATTTCCTAATATTTATAATCCTACCAAGACAGCCGTTTTGTGAGAAAAATATGTCATAAAGAAGATTTGTCGTATGAAAGGATGAATTGTCCGGAAATTATTGGACAGGAAAGGAGTATCAGTCATCTGGCTGAAGTCAGGATCAATTTATATAATTTTTGAGAATGTAGCCAAATTAACAAAAAAAAAAGTAAATAGATATACTTGGTAATGTTTAGACAGTTTTAATTCGATTAATAAAGAAATAATTTTTGATCGTTCGTATCTGTCTCGTAAAAAATAGCTCCATCATCAGTGCCTGGTTATTTCTACGATGATTTTTAAGAAAAACCATTTTTTGATAATTATACTAAATAGTGTAGGTCTTAGAATTGTATCTTGAGATACAACAAATTTAATTTGTCCTTGTTCGCTCAATACATCAGCTACTTTTACTACTTATTTGCAGGTTATTTTAAACCAGTTTTAAGCTACCTGATTCAAATGCTTTTATCAGATACTTTATTGGTTGGTGAACAGAATATTATATTTATTAAGAAAAGATGTAAGCTCATTTTTTATTAATCTTTCAGAATTTTATTTTAGATTCGCGGGGTATGTACTTGTGTCTAGACATCGATTAAAAATATAAGAAGGGCCCAAAATATAATCAAGGATTATTTTAAGGGTTTCTGCTCTAATACCGTCAACTCCAGTTTAATTATATTATTCACCTCTTCTTCTTGAGTAGGATTTAAAATTATGGAATATTCAGAAAAGTATAATTCGGCATTGGTAAATTTTTTTTTAACTTTGGTATTTTCCATATGTTATCATTGTATTTGCAATAGTTAGCTAATCAGTTATGATTTCACCTTTATTATTACTAATTTTATTAATGGTAATTTTTTTAATTTTTTGTGCAACTTATTTTCCAAAAACACTTGGAATTATGTTTATCGTAGTAATTTTTTTGTTTGAATAATTTTATTTTTATTAGTTAATTTATTTTCGTAATCTTTAAATTCAATTTGAATTTGTTTATTATATTTATTTTTTACATCTGCCCAAACATTTTATTTCTGTTGCGAATTGAAGATAATAAATCGTTTGTAAGCCAGGCTATTTTTTAGTGTCTGTGCATTCTGATATAATACCATTTTTCTATTGCAGAGCCTGGATTTGTTCCGCGTATACAGTTTGCCAATTTTGTTGTTGTAAGTTATCCTAAAGTTTATACATATATTAAGGTTGAACAAATATGATTAATAATCGATGAAGGTTTGGAAAATTTACTATGGCAGTCGACGTGTTAACATCGTCTGATTATCGAAGCACCAAACAGCTGCAACATTGTTAAATTATTATGAAACTACGTTTCAAGCAGTTACATTAATATGAAAAAAAAACACGTATTGAAGTGAACTGTAAGGGTTATTTTCACATCCATTTATTATATTATTGTATAGAAGTTACTAATTCCGGCTAATTTTTAAAACTTTAAAAGCATTAAATATTCTATCTCCGTTAATAATAATCGTACACTCTCCATTATTTTTGCAAAACTCTCTGTTTAATGTACTCTACACATTGCATTAACCATTTTTGACATTACGGCCACCTTTATCACTCTTAAAACGATACCGCTACTGGAGCTATAGAGCCCTCACCTCTCTACACCGTATATAGCGACGATCCATCGAAAATTAATACGGCTACGGTTTTTGGCATATAACCACTTATTCTTTTTCATTTCAAAATCATAATAATTACATACAAATGTAGCAACTAAAAATCCTAAAAATATTCTCACTCTCGACCAAGCATTGTTTGTACGATTCGGTAACTGTTCTGGAATAATTTTACAGACAAACCAAAATACAGAATTTTACGTAATGACTGATTCTGATTCGATTTTGATAAACCCAAAACACTCTGGAATTAATACGCATGCTCGAACCAGGTGGGCAAGTAAAATCTGCCCTACCGTCCGATAAAAGTCGAGACCAAAGAGTACATTATAAAACATGAATACATTATTTTTAAATACACATTAACAATGATCAGATTAATTAACTGTTGTTACTCATTATTCACTGTATTACTAGATACAATACTTTTGTGAAAATGTTTGTAATGAACAAACAAAGATGACTACAACAAGAACATGTTTGAGTGACTGCTTTTTCTGAGATTTAATGAGTGACAGTGATAATTGTGGCGGGTTAGCTTTTTCACTCATCCAGGCTAACGAGAGGAAAGAGTTCTAATGAAGACAGATATTATTGCGAAAGAAGGTTGGATCATTCTACGAATTGGAATGACGTTTGTATGCAAGCTGTGACTTGAAGAAGTATTAGCCATTTAGAAAAGATAGTTTAGATATGATAATAGATATTTATTATTAAATATGATTTTAAGTACACATGTAGCTAGGATTGAAAATTCTGGATACATTTTCAGTGAAATTTATCCAAAGGTGTTATATTTCTTTATTATTAGAGTAAATATTTTTTATTAATCTGTAAGGAGTTAATTCTCGATCTGGTGCTGACTGGAGGTTCGTTTAGTTCAAATGTAGTACGTTTATTAATAGTAGGCATTTGTGGCACTTATGAAGCGACTTTATTCAATCTCATAAAGTTCTTTGAGTCAAGCATTAAGAAGTTCCCATTTATATAGAAGTTCTTGTATTTATGACATTTAGTAAAAACTACTAGCTTCAAATTTCTTTGTTCATAAGTCAAATCATCAGATTTAACAATTCCACTATCTTTTAACTTTTTTTTGTTTTCTTATATTTATTTTTTATTTTTTTTCTTAAGAACAGAAGGTAGGTCCAGTTTTAAAGATATATAAAATAATTTTTCCCGAATAATAGTTGCTCTTCTTTCAACTTTACAGAGAGGAATATTTTAATCTCACTTGTAATTAAATTTCTATAAATGTCTTTTAGATTTTTATTTAACCCAAATAAGATGATTTTTTTACATTTTCCCTACTTATAAGTTCAACTTTCCTTTTAAGTTCTCCGTTCTTTATTTTCTAATAATAGTGGAATAAAATTTTTATTCAATTCTATTTTTGTATATTTTTTCTAATATTTTATTTGCAGATTCTTCGACGATTTTCTGTATTATCAAGTTTTATATTTAAAAATATTTTTAGTGTATCCGCCTTTAGCAATTTAATCTATAAACCCAACGGCAGTAAAAAGAATGTTAGATATTTTATGCGAAATTTATTGAATTCTTTTGATATTTTTTGTGTTTAATGTTGACACAATAATAAATTAGTTTATACATAATGGTATCACTTGCGCTTTTTGTCTGTATATTAAGTACGTATCTTTTAATATAAGTTTCTCATGTTTTTATTATGTTTTACTATGTTTTTGTTCAGTTGTTTTAAGAACGAAATTCAGTACACCTCACAGTATCAAATAAGTTTCAGAAAAACCAAAGCTTTCCTAGTTTTTATTGGTCAATATAGTTATTCATTATTTTAATAAACCAAAATTTGATAAAAAAATCTGTTATAATGAACTTTTACTTTTATTTGAACCTAACCGATTGTTTATTTAATGTAACATATGTTTATTTAATGCTTATCTGATAATTTAATAAAAATATGAAAAAGGTTTTCCTTGTTTTTATCATGTTTTGGTATAAAATTTTCGTATCGGATCTACCCTCGGGTTTGAATTTATCAAACTTATTTTTTTACTTCCGCCAATATTTATGTTTTGTTAAAAAATCAACACTCGTCTCCGACTTCGGATAAGTTTGACAACATTCAAGAAGTCGAAGATTTTTTGATAATATTCAATTCGGCCTCGTAGGAAATTATTGTTTATAGAAAACAAGTATCCCGAATAATTTGGAAAGTACAATTACTTTTATTCACAATTAAAAATTTACTTTATTTTTTTATTCAATAACTTCTTAATTGACTATTCATCAAAGAAGAACAATACAATATACAGGGTGTTTCACTGGGAAAGGAAATACAATGACGCCGTTCTAGAAATACCACATTTATTGGCTCTAATTGCCTTTATAACCGAGATACAGGCTGTTTTATCGATTTTGCTAATTTGTACCTTGTGTCTTAACTGTTGAACTACCCCGTACATTTCTTTGATATTTGGTTCACATGTTTCTTATTCAGAAATCAAATGAGCCAGTTAGTAATCACAAGAGAAATCCAGGTCCGGATTAAAAAAAATAGAAAGTAATTGTGACCTTGAAACAACACCCTGTATATTAAAATTTTCAAAATCCATTTTGCGTATTTGAAAAGAACGCAAAAATCTAAATTAAAAAGTGCACTTTAAATTGCGCAGACAATTTAACTATTAAAATTTTGAACTGAAAGTGAAGTTTTTAAGAACTTATAGACTTAAAAGTGGTTATTAACTTCTAATAATAAATTATTAAAACCATTGAATCCATACTTATTTTAAAATTACTAAATAATTATTAACTGCATTGGTTTTCATTTTTATAGCTGTAAATCAATCCAGTTTTATTTTCCAGGTCACTACTTGTAATTTTTGAACAGTTTTTTAAACGCCCTGTACGTATCTGTGGCATTGTATTACTTAAAGTAGAAATAAACTCAAAGTCGTCATGAAATTTATTATAAAATTAAAGGTAATTTCAATTAAATTGAAATTAAATTGAAATTATCAATATTGCAAATCGCAACATGTTTCGGTACACAGGCCATCATCAAGCGCTAAAATTTAAAAGTTACATAAGTATATAAAATAAAGAAGTATTATAGAAAACTTACAATGTTTGAAAAAACTTAAATGAAGAATGAGACATTTAAAACATGTTATTATACTAAATTTAGACTTTTCTTTCACGTGGTAGGAAAAACGGAGGAAAACAACAAGAAAATGAGTTAAAAAATGTTATAATTTTTTTTTATAAAATAAAGTGAAAAAGGCTCTTATGATGAACATAAGAGCACTTATTTAAATATTTCGATGAAACAATCAAAGTGCAAATGCAAAACTCAAAGAATTAGGCGAAAATTATTTTGTGCAACTCTTTCAATCTTCCATCCAACATAAAATGGTGGTCCGCAGATAGAAATATGAATGACAAATTGTTGACAAGTGACAAAGTCAAAGCGACCCGGTAAATTCAAATAGTAGATGAAAACTTGACTAAAGAGAGAAGAGAGCTGCTACCAGACACATTTTAATTTGGTAAGAAAAAGAATTGACAGGAGATATTTGGTAAGGAAAGAAGAATGAAAATATTATGGTGAAGTAAATAAAAACATAACCGTGATGCCCCGAGTGCCGAAAAATGTTGTAATTTACTATATTGATAATTTCAATTTTATATTAAAATGCCAACGACCTTGTAGTCCACATCTAGGAACATCTGGCTATGCAGAATATATCTCAAAACCAGAAAAATCTAATAGTTATTATAGTAAAGACCTTAGACAACATTTATTAAGTGCTAGTTATTACTCATTCGATTCAAGCAGTAATGAAAAATTTGACGTACTTCGTAATATCGCCCGAATAAATAAAAGCAGTTTTAGATAAAAAAAAATACCATAAAATTGAAAAAAAGGTTGTAAAAGTAAAACCGAAGAATGTAAAGTGAGATAAAAGTACCAGCTTCAAAAACACATATGTAAGAAAAATAAAGATTTCCGTGATTTACCTCTCCTACCATGACTGGGTCATTTCAACTATATTACCAAATTAAATAGCAGAAGAATGTTATATACATTTATTAGCTATACCTTTTGACGTGAATTTTATAGTTTGTGTTGTAATTTCATTACAACAAGTAGAATCTTGTCACCTAAATTATTATAAATCTCTAAGGCTGCAGTGGTTTGAACACTCAGTATTGAGACACATATTAATAAGAAAAAAAAACATAACATGTTAGTTGTAATATAAAAAAATTAATATTATTGTTGTAATAGTTATTTTCCTCACAAGTGCGGAAAGTTATACTTTTCCGCACGCAATTGCAGTTGCCCGAACGACGCGAAGCGGAGTTCGGTCATGCAATTAAGTGGGGAAAAGATACTTTACGCAAGTGTTAGGAACAATATTTGTTCTACAAGCGCCTAGAATTAAAATAAAAATTTAGCAAAAAGTATTTTTTCTACAAGCGCCTAGAATTAAAAAAAAAATTTAGCAAAAAGTATTTTTTCTACAAGCGCCTAGAATTAAAAATTTTTTTTAGCAAAAAGTATTTTTTCTACAAGTGTGCGGAAAAGTATACTTTTCCGCAGTCAAATGCGTGCGGAAAAGTATACTTTTCCCCACGCTTGTAGAAAAATATTTAATTTTACACTATTGTCTCTTTTTGAATTTAAAAAACTTTTGTAACTTTCACACTTTTGGTTTACGTGGACTTTTGCTAATTAAAAACTGTTCTAAAAATATTAGCATTAATTGCACTACACTACTTGAATCAACCCCGGAAATGGAGTGAGGCGGTCAAACCCCAAAATAAAAGCTGTCGATTTTAGCATTACCAGATCTTCTTACTCTAGTTTGGTTGACCACATTTACTATTTAAATAAATTTTTCATTCCATACAAGAAGCAGCGTTTTCTTTTTATTCAAATATAATCAGAAACCGCGCAATCAGCATCAAACAAAGCTTCGTGTCGATTCTATTATGCGACAATGTAATAATTTTCTGCAGGATAACGCTTCAAGCACGTTCACAATCAGAGACCATCTTGAGTTCATGAACCATATTATAATATCTCCAATATTTGCCTTATTGATCTTTTTTTGTATATTTTGCAAAAGTCTATGGCGTTGAAAGCGTTTAATTTTGACGTTCTCTGTAATTGAATCTTTTCTTCAAATATTAATATAGCATCTGTGGAAGTTCAGACTTTATTCGATGGTTGATATATCGAAAATTGTCAGTAAAAGACCGATTGAAGTTCAGGAACTGTAAATATCAAGAGGAAATGGATTATTTGATAGACGTCGAACAACTTAAGAGTTATGTTGCGGAAAAAAGTTTTTATCGATTTTATAAATAATTTGCTTATTTAATTATAATAATATTTTTAGTTTGTAGCAAAAATTTTACACACATATTACATTATAACAATAAAAAAATACAATAAAAAAATTATTATCAATTCATATATTAGTGTATTTTATTCCATTCTTCTAATATTTTTATAATAAAATTTTCTTCTAAATATGAGTCTTTTGTAATAGTTAAAGTTTAGTTTTTTAAATATAAGATTCTATGTGAAATACGTAGTTTATAGTTTAACATCTGAAATTTCAGCTACGACGGTGTAAAGAACGATAAGGATGATTTTCGTTGATTTAGCGTAAGCCTATTCTTTTTGTCTATAGTGATAAAAAATTTTATGGGTTATAATACGAAGGTGCTTTATGAGGGAAAATGTTAAGGTATAGAGTATATCGACATCCCCATCAAACAAAGTCGTAACTCAGATTAGACCCATTTTGATATTTAGTCACAGGCATTTTCAGCAAAAGATGGTTAATACAGAAGTGTAAAATACGTTTTTAATAATTGGCCAATCTTTGAAAAAAATGTATTAGAAATTACGCGCAAAATTTCACCGCTTTTACATGCGTCTTTAAAGCTTTATGTAATGGTTTGACAATACGGTTGGTAAATTAATTATTTCGCTACCAACTTGTAAAGCAGGTTGAAAACGAAATGTACTGTTAATATCATAGAACAGTATGAGAAAAAAACATTATATGAGGTGTAACCGTTTTTTTTTCTAATAAGAAATTATAAATGGTTCTCCAAAATAAGTTAAAAATAACTTTAGATATAGTTAATAATTTTTATAGTTAAAATAAAAAAAATACGTAAAAGTAAACAAAAAACATCTAGCCCTTAATAATAATTTCCCTCTAGATCTCATTCAGAAGATCTATTACAATTTTTTCATTAAACACAAACAAACTTTTAATTTATCTGTTAATGCCCTTAATAATAATTTCTCTCTAGATCTCATTCAGAAGATCTATTACAAATTTTTCATTAAACACAAACTAACTTTTAATTTATCTGTCTTTCTCAAATCAACTATAGTGGTATTCAATTACTTTCTTAGGCCCATTTTCATACATTATGGCAAAAACTTTCCGAAAATTTGATATTCATATCACCTTCAAACCTTCGTTCTCTTCGGCCACCCTACTAGTAAATGCAAAGATATCGTTCCCTTGTTACATAAACCTGGTGTTTACCGTATTTCTTGCTCAGATTGCAATGCTGTTTATATTGTTGAGACTGGAAGACGATTCGATACTCGTATTAATGAACATAAAACATTTAGAGACAGTTTTTGGCACACTACCATTGTAAATTCCCCTTCCGCATTCGCTAATTATATATTACAGTCCAGACAATCATATTCTGATCTTATTGTTTATTTATTACACCATTGTACTAAAAGTATGAATCTATTAGAGATGTTTAAAATCAAAAAAGCTCTCTCGAATAACAATTTTTTCTTGTCTTAATGAACTCATGCATCCTACCCGAAATTATTTGTTTTTAAATTTACTTTTCTAATGTTTATAATCTGTTTTTTGAACATCTTCTATAGGTTATATTTCTTCTATAGGTTATATTTCTTCTTCTTTAATTTAGGTCGTATCGGACGATACGAAAGTCAATTACGAAGGACAAATCGTATCGACTTGATTAGATTCTGAATTTCCTTCGTATACAAATCGCTATAGTCGATCGTAGCATTCGTATCATAAGTATCAAATGCGTTAATTTTTTTAGACAGGTCTTTGTTATTGTTGATTTTGTGTTTGGTAGAGTTTATTATTCATTTTTAGTGGTAAATAAAATTATTATTACTAATAGTTGTAATTTACTATCAAATATAAAATAAAGTTAAAAAATAAAATTTACATATTATTTTTAGGTTACACAATAGGTTTTATTTATTTTTTTGACAAAACATTTAATATTTGCAGCGCAATTTAATTTTCCTTTTAGAAAATCTTCATTTTCGTAACAAAACTAAAAAAACTCACAATGTGTCTTATTAACCTTTAAACATGACTTAAAATAATTTGAAATATTGATCAAAATTAACACCAACTTTCAAAACAATGTTTTATTAATATTAAAATTATGTTCCTTACAATACATAATGCATCATGGCATCTATAAATCTTAATAAAAATAGCCTTTAGTGTGTTAAAAAAGGATAAATAGATAAAAATGGTGGAAACGAGACCTCCAGAGGTACCGAGTAAAATTGACAGTTCTAGAAGAAATCACGTGACTTCTAATTCGATTCGATAGGAATGAGAATCCCACAATCTCGGAAAAATGGCGTAAACGATTCGTATCGGACGATACGATACCAAAGAGGATCCGCCTGTAGATTCATATGTAATTTGATATATCATTTGTCACTTGTCACTTACTCAGTTACCGCATAGTGATCAAAGACAGTGATAACTTGATTTAAATTCGGTTTTGTCTAAATAATTTTGTAAAGTGCATCGTAGAATGCACTAGAACTTTTACTTTCCCGACCCACCTCCTAGAAGGGAAAATATTGTAAACGAGTTAAAAAAATATTTCGAGATAAAAATGGAAATATCCATTTTCGGGTCCCATGAGACGATTAAGACCATTTCTAGATGGAAGTCTGTCTGTCTGTGTATATATGTGTGTGTATTCTTCCACGATAAAGGCCACACGTTTAATCCGATTGAGTTGAAATTTGGTACAGGGGTTTGGGTTACCCGTTGGAAGAACCCATTAGTTTTTGTACGATATCTGTCAAACCGAAGTATCACTATCAAAAAATGACAGATGCAATATGTCATGGAATTGGACATGACATACGTCATTTGAAAGCCCTTGAAAATCTCTATTCAGAACAGTCAAAATTTTATTTCTCCAACTGTCACCTGTCAAAAATAAAAAATGTCAAAATTTGAAACATTAAATATCTGAAAAAGTATTCGTGGATACTCGTCGGGAAAGTTTTGGGACGACACAACCGATTTTTCTTCACAACTGTTACACGCTCAGCGCTCCAGTATGGAGCAGCTATAAAAAACTTTAGAAAAAAAATTTTCAATTTTTTTTTATATATTAACATAAGTTTTTAAAATTATAATTTCACGAGTCCCCAGGACTCGTGGAATTAATATTTGCCAACACGTTTCGTGAAATAACTTATGGGATTATCGATAGTCACGATGCCACTTATTGTATTATATATGATAATCTGTCTAACATAGACTTAAGGGAAGACGGCAGGACCACACTTAGCTGTACTTAAGTTTAATTAATAACTTGTTTGTTGAACAAAATTCAAAAATTCGTTCTAAGTTATTTTATAATAGATGGCAATCGCCTTTACTAAATATTTTCATATCGTCAGCATATAACAACAATACTTCAAAATTCAGTATATTTAAGATATCAATAATGAATATAATAATAATACCTAAATTAGAACTCTGAGTCACGCCTGATGTAGTTAAATATTTTCTCGACTTGTGGCCACTACATACCACAAATTACTTTCTGTTTGATAAGTACAAAGAAAATAACTGATCAAGTCTGTCGAAAGCCTTTGAAAAGTCTCTTTGTGCCTGATCATCATCATTTCTGTTGTACCAGTATATTTGCTATCTCATTATATCTTAGCTGTATCCCTGAATCTTCTAGAGCTTTTTTGTTCCCATATATTTTTTACTTGTCTGTCATGTTGATATGTCTAAATTATCTAATTTGTTAGTTTTAAATTGTGGCCAAAATGGGTTCTTCTTCTAATTCCTCTCTAATTGTCTTTTCTTATATTCTGTCTCTATGTATTAACAGCCTTATTCATAAAAACTTACAACAGACTTATAGCGCCGTCACCAAAAATTATTATTCATAAATGTATATTAGCGTTACAAACCTCTTTTAAAGGCTTTGTAACTTTGTTAAATTTACAACAGGCTGTTCCCTACTTTAACCGTATTTTAACCTAACTTTTTCAAATCACTTTTATTCAGTTTTATTTTGAAATCGTTTAATTTATTTATCAATATACATACAAGTAATTTGATAAATGCAAATAATTTAATTCCTGTTCGTCGGAGTAAAAACTATAAAACACCTATGTGAGACATTGAATTTAAAAAGAATTGGTGAGTGAAGATCTAGTTGTTCATAGTAGGGGTCGTGGAATTTCACCAGAATTGCAAGGGCTCACTGCATTATGCTGTTGGAGCAGAAAAGAGGTAATAAAAAATTTAAATAGCTTTCAGTATGTAATATTTTACAAAATTTAAGGTACAAGACAATGCTGGGGATCTACATGGTCTTAGCTAACACTCGATCAGCAGAATATGTACAAAATTGGCTAGAGCACAAATTCGTTCGGCAACCACAATGCGATGTCTTCTGCTTTGCAGTTCGGTAGAGCTGGTGGAGCGCCTCGTCCAGTCCGAAAAATTTCACGCTGTTGCATCGCTTTCTCCTTCTTCACCTGCATTTTTTGCATACCCTATATTATGTTTTTAGTTGGGCAATTGTGCGCTTTGTTCCCGTACATTAATTAAAACTAAAAATAAGGCACAAATTGTGTAATTCAAAAACCTAAAACAATTACTATAAACAAAATTTAGTAAATTATTTGAATAAATTCACCTGTGGTGAATGTCTTCCCATGTACGCTTTTTCTTTTTATTGGTGCTTGTATTTAGATTTTCAATTATTGTTACTCTTTCCCTCACTAAATCTTATAAAACATGCTATAAGATTCAAAATATAAAAGAATAAACAAACAAGTGCAAAACGACAATATTTTTTGCCATAATTTCGATATTTTCAAAAATTTAAAGCCACGATATAAATTTCTATATTATATCGTATAAGTAGCGTATAAAGTAAAAATATGTGAAACTGAATTATCTCAGAAACTAAAAGAGCTAGAGCATAATGGATGCTTTGGAATCTACGCCCCTTGAAACACCCCCACACTTTTTATTTTTCAAATCTAAATTCTGAAAAATTTTGAAGATTTTAGAAGGTTCAGATATTTTTTTACTCCGATTTAAATGAAATTTTTTTTCTAGATAGAGAAACATGATTCCAATTGAGAACAGCTGTTGGTTTCGTTCAAATTTGTTTTTTTTACATTTTTCAACGAATTATTGAGAAGTGGCGCTTTCACCATTTTTAAAAAAACTGAATTATCTCAGAAACTAAAAGAGCTAGAGCAGAATGGATACTTTTTTTGGAATCCACGCCCAGAAAACACCCCCACACTTTTCATTTTTCAAATCTAAATTTTGAAAAATTTTGAAGATTTTTGAAGGCTACAACCTTGCCATTTTTTTCGGGTCAGATATTTTTTTACTCCGATTTAAATGAAATTTTATTTTTAGATGGAGAAACATGATTCGAATTGAGAACAGCTGTTGGTTTCGTTCAAATTTGTTTTTTTTTACATTTTTCAACGAATTACTGAGAAGTGGCGCTTTCACCATTTTTTAAAAAACTGAATTATCTCAGAAACTAAAAGGGCTAGAGCAGAATGGATACTTTTTTGGAATCTGCGCCCCTTGAAACACCCCCACACTTTTTATATTTCAAATCTAAATTTTTTTGGAATCCACGCCCATGGAAACACCCCCATACTTTTCATTTTTCAAATCTAAATTTTGAAAAGTTTTGAAGATAATATGAACTTAATATAAAATCACATTTATACATACCTTATCTTCATCAAACCACTTTTGCCCCCTTTTCTTCGAAATACTTTTCAAATTGTCCACTTGCGTTACAATAAATCTTTATGTGCACACAAAAACGTTTGAATTGTGACGTTTGGTGAAGTTATAAAAATTTTGACACTGGCAAATTAACATAACTTCACTAAAATCCCTAAAAAGTGCATTTTATCTGTATATTAGTTACTAACCTGTTACTACACATTTATGAATAGCACAAACTTTACAGCGTATTGTAAGCTTACAGAGCGCGTATTAACTAATACACGATTAAAACATGAATTAAAATATTTTTATGAATAAGAGTGTAATTCTTTCATTTGCTAGTGCCAATCGTCTGTATTCTGCTTTTTATTCTATTTAATATACACATATAACTTGTAACTCTTGTAACTTCTCTCTTTTTTCCCTAATATTTGTCTGATTGGCTTGAGTCGTTTGTATTCTTCAAATGTTTTTCTTGCTTTATCTCTGGTCATCCATCAACAAAGAGGAGATAATTAAGAATTCCATACCGGTTTAAGATATTTTTTATTTTGAATTCATCTATATTGTTTATATTGTTATATTGTATATTTTAAGTTGCTCTTGTATACGTTTTTAGTTTAAATTATCCCATATTATATTCATTGGTATTTGGTTGGACTTTCTTAAGATTTATATATTTTTTTATCACGCGTTTTTCTATTAATTGAGAATATTGAAAATGTGAACTTGTACAGTTATGCCATTCCTGAATCTACTTTGTGTTTCATTCAGCTTTTCTCATACTATTTTTTCCAGGATACTTTCTTATAACTTGAATACTACACTCAGTAAGTCTTTGTCCCTGTAGTTTTCAGAATCCTTCGTGTCACCCTTCTTGCTTCAGTTTGTTGTTTTCTACGCTAAATAAATGTTTTGTAAGACTTCCCAAAATAAATGGAATGTGAGCAACATCTTAATTTTCTGCCATTGATGGGTATTTTCACAGTACAAAGAAAATAAGTACAATAATTAAATATAATTAAAAATAGATAATTAAAGCTTGGAAAAGTATTTTTTCAAGTACAGAATTAATTTCTTTTTAAAACAAGTAGATATTTTTAAAATTTAAATTTATAAATGTTTAATTTTTGAATTTGTTTTATTCTTCGACTTTTTTAAAAATAATAGTTTTTTCCTATTATCGTTTTATCTAACGTTGGGTAACAATAACAAAGCATGTAATTTTTTAACATTCTATTTTATTTAAAATATGTATAACAGGCTACGAAAAGTAAATGTTTTGATCAAAAAGTGAATTGGTCTTTCAGGAAAAACAGTTCAGTTGCTGATTATTATTAAAAAAAACTGTTTATAGAGTATAAATAAAAATAAAACAAACACAAACACATTAAAATCTTGTGGATTACAACCACATAGTATTTTGGCGGAAAGCAATGTAATTGGTAGTAGATTTCTGCAATTATTAGGGGACATTCACCGAAATCTCAAAGTAGTGCCTTTGATCAATTTTGAGAAGGATTTTTTTTTGTTTGTCCTAATTCAAAGATTTATTATGGATACAAATCTAAGAAGGTGGTTATAAGAATAAAAAAAAAAGGAAAAGAAGATATATCATCAAAGAATAGATACATACATTTTGGTCAGAGCTAATTATATATTGTAATGAAATATTCTATATGAGTTTTTGTTATTTAATTGTTAAAAATGTTTTATATCATAAATAACTGAGTTATTGAATTTTACAAATAAAATTTTATTGTTAAAAAAGTTTGATATTTTAAGTTTATAAATATTTATTGGTATATAAAATATGAAAGAATGCCATATCAACATGTGGTATATAAAGAATTCTTAGCTCATTGCTATTATAGTAGGGGAGGTCGCGATGCTAAATGGGGATTTACTCGAGCGTCGTGAGGACCTATTAGACTTCGAAGCTTGGATGATAAAAAGAAAAAAATGTTATATAATGTATATACTCGTTAATCGGTGGGGGAGCGTCTATAGAATTTCAAAAAAGTAAAAAAAAACGGTTACATGGAAATATCCGAGAGGGTCAGACATTGATATTATGTATTCTTAAGGTGTCTTTAATAATGCAGGTTGCTTAATCTGACGGTTTCCACGATGGGGGTGGCTGTAGGGAAGGGTTGAATATAGAAAAAAAAATTAATCAAGCGTGACAGATATTTTAAGGGGATGGCAAGTATACCCAAAGAAAGTTCTCATTTAATATTCTGACGAATTAAACGTAACGCAAACTCTCGGTGATTTTTGAAAAATGCAAAAAAAAATCGTCATTTTGAAATACTTAAGCGCATCAGATTAAGATATTTGCGGTTCATCTCAATCTCCTAGACATGCTGACCCATAATCTGACGATTATTCGGAGGAATTTCATAAATCTGATGATTAAAAAAAAACTCATTGGGGGGGGGGGGGGGGGGTGGGGGTGGGGGGAGTGTATTCATTTTATAAAATTCAATAAACAACTTAGCTGTGATTAGCTGTGATGGCATCATGGCGTCAGAAAGTAGTGTGGGGATGGTGCCAAAGAGTGAGAGATAAAAAAGAGTGAGAAGAGAAGAGGGGCTATGAGTGGAAAATATATAATTCTCAGCAGCTGAACACACCATACGTTATTGATGATTTCAAGTACTCCGGCTTGAGGAAATCGGCAAAAATTAACCACACTCGAGTAATTCAAGGTGACTTTTTTATTACAAATTTGTATCACCCCCACTTCCTTACGTCAATCTGACGCGTCAAGAATTTCTAATGGGCAACTTTGGCAAACATTGTTATTGAATACGTCAATGAGAGATAGACACAATTGATTATATAAAAAAATTACATTTGAAATTAATCAAGTAAGAAGTTTGTTTGGGGAAAAAAAAGATAGACAGAAAGAGAAAAGTTTGTTAAAAAATTTATTTCGATTGTCAGAATAGAATATTATAAAAAAAGTCTTATTGAATGTATTGTAATAATATAAAGATCGAATTTCATTTAAAAAATAAAAATATATAATCAATAAAAAAAAGGTTTATTAATAATTTTTTTTATAAAATTTGAAGAAAAATAACTGAGGAGAGATTAACATAGGGCGAACATACAAATTAATGAAATTATAAAAGGTATACAAAATTAATGAAACTAAAATTAATGAAACTAAAATAGAGAATTAAGCAAGAAATCAAATAAAGATAAAAATGCAAGTAACAGAACAGACTGGAGAAATTCTAGGAACTAAATTTATATTTTTTTTATTTTTATTTAAAATTGTAGTTCTATTTTTTATTATAGAAGAACCTACCCCTAAATAAGAGATTACCTTTTCTATAACATATTCAATTTTATTAAATTTATATAATTTATAAATACTAATTTCACTTTTGTTAAAAATGTAAGTCATTTGGTCTTGAAAAACAGGACAATAACTTCACTTAGATTAGCCGCAAGATTATTTGGGAGATATTGTAATCTTCTTTTACATTTTAGTGCAAAATTCTTTTTCTTCTTTAACGGTTGGAATTTGTAGTTATTGGCGAATAAAGTTATTTGGGACGTACCATGGATCATTTTTAATTAAGACGTCTCTAAATTTTCCACGACTGAATTTGATGCAGTTCTACATAACAAATAGAAAACTTGTAGTATGCTTTTTAAGACCAATTTTGTTAAAACACTAAACAATAAAATGATTTAACATTATTATAACTAATTTAAAACACTATTACTTTTAATTCTCTCTAATTATATTTTACAGTGTCCTATAAGGATATTACTATATATCACTAGTTAGTAAAGTCACTATTATTATAATTTTTAAAATACATTACTAAATTTGTGATTTAAAAAATTTTTCTACCAAAATTATGATAATGGTCGCCTGAAACATTAACGTAATGATTACTTTTATGTAAAAAGTAACTGCTCTGTAAGTAAGTATAATTAATAAAATTCGTATCCAGTAAGGGTAATAAAGATCTGAACATTTTATGGCTGACATTTATTTAGGAACATATGGACCATAAACTAAGTAGAACGGATAGATATTTCAGCCCTACGATGTTTGCACAGTAAAGGATTTATTTCCAGTTCGGGATTTATATGACATTTTATAATAACTATTTTGATATTATTTTAAAACTTTTGGATCAGTTTAAACCTATTTATAATTAATGTCGGTTTTAGTTTATATATAAATAATAAATGCTTTATTCTACAACTGTTTCCCATTTTGAGGACATTTAACATAAAATGACTTTTACAGGGTCCGGCAGGAATGGTCTAAAAGCTGGACATAAAAATACAAGATATAAGGTACATGCAATATTTATAGCTAGAGTGGTTTCATTAGCTCTCCCGAATATAGAGTGGCCAATCTGCCAACGCGCTCAGGCAGATTAAAGCAGGGGCGGGCGATCAAAAATGATAAATTTAATAAAAAAAAGATAAACCTCTCGGATAAAAATTATATAAATATCAAGTATTTGTTATTACAAAAGGCGCAAAATTGGTGGCAGACGTATTCGTGAAAGAGAAAGGACCGGCAGACTGCAACAAATTGGCCTTCATATATGTGACAAAAAAAGGATAAATCTCATGATTAAAAATTATTGGAAATAATTACTGAGTTAACTAAAGTCTATGCTGAATGGCAGACAAAAAAACAGAAGACTACAAATAAAATTTATGAAAGCAAAATAAATACTGGCCTACCTCGATTTTGTCTACAATCTATCTTATTTTACAAATGTATAATACAAACAGTTTGATTCTCTTTCCATTTTATAGAAACACTTTACGTTTTCATGAATGATGTTTTAAAAATCAAAAAACTAAGGTCGAAGTTCTTCAGTTGAGATAAGGTCTTTGGACGGTTGGTGTAAACCAGGGATTTCACATTGTCCCACAAAAAAATCACACTGGGCCAAATAAGGCGAGCGCACTAGCCACTGAATATCGAGCCGTACGGATATGAGGCGCCTAGGAAGTTTTCGCGTCGTGTGGGCCGTGGCACCATCCTGATATGTCTCGCATCCATTTCTTCAAGTTTTGGTAAAAAAACTCATGAATCATGTGGAAATAACTTACTAACAAAATTGACCATGGTGCCTCTTCTGGACAATCCACATCAAACAGTCACACGTTCTGTATGCAGAGGCTGCTCATGAAGTTATTGGTGATTCGTTACAGCATTTTTTGTTTATTTATGCCACCATGATGATGAAAATGAGTTAATCGTTGAAGAACACAAGGGCGTCTTAAGGCATATTATTAAGAACGGCTTCGCATACGTTTTTTCGTGATGAAAATAGCGTAGATCAAGTTTTTGTTCCACTGTCAAATTGGGTGGATGAAATTGTAGTCACTCGTAAATCATTCGTCTTACAGAAGTTATTACCTTACCTGCTCGATGTTTTAGGGTACCTTGATGAAGCCCTAGGTTTTGTCTCTCTACATTACCGGTTTCCCTAAAGATATCCACCTATCAGATAATAGATTTCCGAATAGGAACACGACCCACAGAGGCGATATTAAAGTGATTCCTGAATGCCGCTTGCATGCTCGTTATTAAACCTGCTTGAACAGAAACATTAGATCTCTGCTTTCGAATGAGCATTATCCCACCTTTTTCAAGATAAATATCGCTAGATATCACGCGTTTCAAATAAGAAAGTTCCCCTTGTATATTTATAAAGTTTAGTCCACTGCGAGTAGGATAAATGAAAAGTTTAAAAAAATGCAAACTAAAATCGAAAACCGATAGATCTATTACCTCATTTTTTCTATGTAACAAGTCAATTTTCCTATAGGAATAAAGTCGGGAATTGAGATAGTAGAGAACACGTACTAGGGATCGCGGATGAGTGATGGACCAGTTGGGGGTACGAAAATATAATTTCAGTAACGGCAGAAAAGAACAAACAAACTCTTATATAAAAGTCTAATGGTAAATTTAATGGGATTAGAATCAATTGCATTTAATAGCCTCCTGGAGAACCAATTTAAAAGTTCTAGGTGCCGCCATCTATAGTTTTCTCGAAGACTGTGGTCGGTTCCAGAAACTTTGGGCTGGAATATACAATTCTGAATGCCTTAGGCGGCAGTAAGTCTCGATATTTATTGTTATGCAAATACGTTTGGGTTAATATATTTATATAAAAGAATTGGTCGATTATTATAGAGCTATTTTTCGATTTTTTAAATAAAATATGGCCGACGTTCAGTTTGACCGGAAATGAAATAAAACTTGGAAATTCAAATTGAACATTTCCACATATTTCGATTCTAAGAATTTAAATCCGTACAAATCGACTATCAAATGTAACTTGGGATGCCATTTTACTTTTATTTAAAGTTATTCTTATTATGTGGGATAAGTGGAACCATATATTGTATACCAAGGGGCGAATACAGAACTGAAAACAGAGTATATGTTGTTTGGCCAGTGTCTTGTTGTGGTAATGCACATATCCGAAAAAATACCTCTACGAGCACAACTTTATTTTGACAATCATTTTAGCTCTTATTGGTTGTTTCAATGGTTATCAAAAAAGCCAGCCAATAACTGCTGCTGGTATAATTCGAGTGGACTGGTTTTCTAAACTACCATTTTCTATGAAGCAAGAAAGTAAAAAGAAACTTAAGAGGGGTTTCGCCGAGAACCTCATATGCAGACACCTGGTGTACTGACCAAGCGGTGTTATGACTCTGGGTTCCAATTTCGTTGGAGTAAGTTATTCTGATGTATAAGGGATGGGATAAGAAGAAAAAAGAGTACATTGAACTGATATCCTCCAAAGTAGTTGCTTTTTATAACAGCGGGATGGGAGGTGTTCACAAGTGCGACTTCCTTATTTCTTTATACCGATCTATCATCAGAATAAAGAAATGGACTGTTCGATTAATGTCTCATGCCGTACATATGGTTGTCACAAACAGCTGGCTGGAATATAAAAAAAATCGGAAGAGCTAGAATACCTCAGAAAAATATCATGGATCTTATAAATTACCGGTAACAGGTTGCTGAAGGACTTATTTTATAGATCCTCAAGGTAGTTCTTTTGCAGGTAACGTAGCAGGTCCTTCTGGTATATTAAAAAAACAATTGCGTCCGATTATTCGTCTTGATAATTTTGGCCCTTTTCCGATATTCTGCAACTATAAGTCAAGAACATACACTGTAATTCCCAAAGTATGCACCGTATGGGAAACTTATTTATAAGGGTTTTTCGACAAAAAGTTATTTTTCGTAAAAGTTTGTGCATCCCTTAAAACCAAACATGCACCAACAAAATATAGTAAAACCCATGTAATATATGAGAAACCTTCAAAAATTTGATATGATAAAAGAGAAAATCATTGACTTTGTGCTGAAATACTTATTTTATTTTGTGATTTGATATTATTAAATATTAAGTTCTTGTTACAATACAATATAATTTGGACCAATATTCGGTGTTAACAAAAACTAAAAATAACTTTGCACCAAAAACATTAAAAATTACTTTACTCCTCAAAAAAATTGATAATGGTTAACACAGTAGTTGTGTAATTTCTAATATTACAGGCTATTTAAATAAACCGTTGTATACAGGATATTCTTTATTTATCGGTTTAGCAAATTTTTTTCCCATATGGAGCATGCTTGAGGATGACACTGTATATTCGTTGTACAAAATGTCAAATATCATTATGTACAAGTAGAAGTCATCACGTACACTACAGTCCATATGACGTAACTTCAGAATGTCAAATTTGACAGGTATCCAGAGGAGCTTAAAAATCATCAAAAATATTTTTTCTACAAGCGTGCGGAAAGTTGTACTTTTCCGCACTGATTTTATAAATGCTAAAATGATTAAAAATTAATTCTTGCTTGGTTACTATGATTACTTTCAGCCTAATGTTTTATTTATTAAGAAACACTAAGAATATTTTTGTTTAATGACAAAAAAATATTTTTGCTAAAATTTTTTTTTAATTCTAGGCGCTTGTAGAAAAAATATTGTTCCTAACACCTGCGTAAAGTATCTTTTCCCCACTTAATTGCGTGCCCGAATTCGCTTCGCGTCGTTCGGGCAACTGCAATTGCGTGCGGAAAAGTATAACTTTCCGCACTTGTTAGGAAAATAACTATACAACAACCGCTAAAAAATATATATTCTTTTTTAAAAATTCATGTCTGAAAGGGTTCAATATACAAAATTATTTTTTACTTTCCTATCTTACTCTCATGTATTTTCACTCATAACATCTTAAGATCTTTGAACATTTCCAAAAATAATTTACGCTCAATTGCTATTTGGTAAGAAAATTTATCACCCCAAGTATAAATTAAACCTGACATTTTAAATTAATTTGACTGGGTGTTGTTGTTGGCATATGTTGATTTGTTAGATGGCAATATGTAGATCATATATGTTTACCTTTTTAACTGTTAAAAAATTTCCTCCTAATTATCACCTAGCCACGAAAACATTTCCGGAAATTTTTCTGGTTACCATGATAACAAGTCAAAATAAAGGCATATTATTTATTGCGTATAAAGTAGAGGTATGAAATTTTCCCCGGAATAAGAATATTCGTATTGTTTTTACCGTCTTATAAAAATAATATGCACAACGGAAAAGAAAAATCATAGTTCAGGATAAATAACTGAAAAAAATTTAATACATTTAGAAATAACATTTTAATTTGTTTGAGCTAGATTAGATTATTTACGATTTGTGTATTTTGAAATTCAAAATAACCCATTATTAAATAAATATAGGTTACACTGACGGAATGCCATAATTCAGAATTTTGCACTAATTCCAGTATGGACACAAATGGCGCTGAAACCACAATTTCCACAACACACAAAATGTCACGATTATTGATATATTGAGATGTTCGAGTGATCACTGCAACTATCACTCTATGATAAACGAGCTTGTTCTAAATGTCCAAGCAGTCGAAATGCCCAAAAATAATAAACGACAAAGAAAAATTACGAAACATAAATTTCATGAAACGACCAAACTTTCAACAGGAAACGACTCGAAGTGATAAATTTTATGAAAACGGGATTTTTAAGGGTTAGCCCTTTGTCGGTGAGCGCATTTCAAGGCGTCTCACTTTTTAGATTCCAATTCGGGTATGGTAATTTAGAATTTAAAATTTTATTATTTTTTTAAATAAACTATAAAAAGATTTAGTTTATTTGCAATTTTTCATGTCCCTGTTACATATTACCTAAATATATATGGTAATACTAATTCCATGTCTCTGGAATGCATAATTTTGAAATTTAGGGTGATTAAGCTAGATATAATTCCATATTAAGTGACAGAAAAATCATAATGGCGGACATCCGGTTTCTTTGAAATTAGGATAACAATTGAATTTTTAAATGGAACACGCAGTACATTTTAACATGGTTTAAATTGTTCCCCAGAAAAATTAAATACGAATTCAAAAATAACAAAATAAATCATCAATATACTGGGTGTCTCGCGAGTGACTGGCCAAGCTTTACCAGATAGTAGAAGACCATTAAGTGGTTTCATATCATTATTAATAAAGTTTTTTTCTCTTCGTACAATAGTTATTACATTATTATGCTTGTTTAAGCGCGTACTTACATCAATGTGATCAGAAAATCGGCAGTATATCAAACACTGGGGGAACTAGAAAAATCTAGGGCACCCTGGCCACCCCCTGAACTTTTTTCTACCCAGGCGTACCGCGTCGGCTCTGGTCTTCAGGTACTTCAGCTCCGTCGGCTCTGGTCCGAAAATGCGTAGAAAAATGACTCAAAATGGAACGTTTTTAAATGGTTTCCATGCATCCGTTTAAGGTGCGTTAAATGCGTCTAAAACGACTCAAAATGCAACGTTTTTTAATGATTTTCAGGCATCGTTTTTAGGTGCTTAAAATGAGAAGTTTTTTCATGCTATTACGTATTTCCCATAAGAGCAGCCTTAAAAATAGCCTATTGAAAGCGTCAAAAAACGTTGAAAATTGATATTTTTAACGCATTAAAAAACGTTCCATTTTGAGTAGTTTTTCGTCGCATTTAACGCAGCATTTTTCAGCTCCGACCAGAGCCGACGGAGCTGAAGTACCTGAAGACCAGAGCCGCAGCGGTACGCCTGGGTAGAAAAAAGTGGAGAGAGAGGCCAGAGTGCCCCATTACCTGCTGTTAACGCTTCAGAAAACGGGAATAGAATAAAAATGAGAAGAAAAATTTGGTTTACTATACAATAGAAAGCATCAATGTTTGGCGTTTGCTGATGGCATTGCTATTGTATGTAGAAGCAAAAGCGAACTATTAAAAGTTATTAAAGCACTTGAAGAGATAGCAAAGGAAAAAGGCCTAACAGTAAATGGAGAAAAAACTAAATATATGAGTTGGACGGATGCCGGTTTTACGAATGGAGCATGGCTTAAAGTAAAAACAAATAGTGGTAAGGTATATAAGTTTGAAGTGGTCGAACAGTTTGTCTATTTAGGATTTAGGAGCAACATCCACGTGAAAGCTGGATACGAAGGAAGAAATAAAATCAAGACTGGGAAAGGGAAATAAATGTTTATATAGCCTAAACCGTCTCTTTAAAAGTAAGTTAATGACGATTAAACTAAAAATTAGCCAGTACAAAACGATAATAAGGCCGATTGTTGATTTTGCCTGTGAAACATGAATTTTGAGACAAGCAGATAAAAATACTTTGGAATTCTGGGAAAGAAGGGGATTAAGGAAAATTTTTGGAGGAAAATGAACCAATGAAATAACGGAAAGAAAAACAAATCAAGAGCTTAGTGATATGTATAATGAACCAAGTATAACAAGATTTGCGAGAGCATAAAGATTAAGATGGCTAGGAAAGGATGGCACCAAATAGAATCACAAAAATGATCATTACTAGAAGCATAAGAGGAAAAAAGTGGAGAGTAAGACCCAAGTAAAGATGGAAGAGAGAGTTGATTTGGAATCCTACGGAGAAAACTGGAAAATGTATATAAATATCAGTTTTCCCTTTCAAAGTAGTAGTTTGTACTGTATATCTGCTCTTCTGGAAAAAATATTTTGTTAGACTCTTTTTATCTGCTTTATATACACAATTGTTCGATTTACTTTTTTATTTCATACTTGCGATTATGTATTTGGTAAGTAGGCATTCAGCTCTAATAGTAAAAATGTTTGATATGTTGAATTTATATTATTTTTAGCTTTTGCATCCCATTTATGAGTTTATTATCTATGCTATTATTAGCAGTGAATTGCAATTATAATAACAATAATGATCTAGAGCTTCTTCTTACATACTATTTTAAAAAAAGGAAAGCAATTTCTTTTCGGTAGCTCGTTATATTGTAAAAAAATAAAGTCCTTAATCTTGGTTGAGGTCGTCTACAAATCCGAAACTCTCGACATATGTATCTATTCTCGTAGGATTTTCCACTTGCTATCATCTTACATTCTAACAAAAGGAGACATTTTTCGTCATGTAACCAGATAGTGTTTTATTGCTATTCGCCGTTCTTCACGGTTTTATCTTTCAACACGACATACCCTTTGACGTCTTTATTAAAATAATCTATAAGTTTTTTTCTGAATATATTTCACATAAATAATAAAGTGTTAAGATTATTAGAAATTTTGTATTTCTCTATCTTGTTATGATTTGTATTATTAAAAAATGAGAGTGTCTAGAGGTCCGTCTAGTCGGTCCCGGTGAAAAGCCAATAAGTCCGTCTAGTATGAAATAAATAGAAGAAAAGATGAAAAATAAACCAAGAGTCTAGAGGGCCAGCATAATTAACCTGTGTATTTTAATTTATTTTATTAAAAGAAGTCTTGACAATCTAAATTAAGCCTGTGTATTAAAAAAAAAAACAACTTCCATTTATTTCGTAAAAAAAAGATATCTTCAGGAATCGAACCCGGAACGTCTATGTAACGTACACACGTCAGTATTCGACCACACCGTACCATAGTGATGAATAATTAAATTGTCACGTTAACCTACAACTATTAAGCAGTCGGACGGACCTACTGAATTGTCACCGGGTCCGACTAGACGGACCTCTAGACACTTTTAAAAAATTGCAAAAATTATGTTCGAAACTCTGGTAAAATAATAATAATAATAAATGTAACACAAAATTTGTAAGTGATTTATGCGAATATTGTATTATACATATCCTTCAGAAATGATTATCTCCCACGGACCAAGATGACATTTCACCAATTGGTAGACCATAAAATGAATATTCCTAAACTTCATCCAGTGGCGGAGATAATTTTAGTTTATTTTAATATGTATAAAAATAATAAATGTTCATGTCAAGGACTAAAATTGTTTGCGTATAGGCATATTATCTTTCAAAATCAAATATCTAGTAACAATTTGATGTTTTTTTCCATTTTCACAAAAACCCTCGCATCAACAAACTCAAGCGATTGTCAATATGATTAAAATTCTTCTGAATTTGCTATCTTCATGTTGAGGTCGAAAACTTTTCAGACCATAGACAAAAAAGTATCTGTTGTAGAAGAAAAGTAAATTAAATAATCAGTATGTATCAACAATAACCAAATGTATTTTGATAATATGGTACAAACCAATATATTTGGCTACGTATATTATATAGTTAAACATTATTATTAATTTACTAAAAATACCATTAAAAACATATTTAAAAAATATTGTTACATTTCTTTGTAATCATGCCTAAAAATCTGATAGGTTAGGTTAGAACCATGGAAATACTAATAAAAATGTACCTAAAATAAAGTGTTTTCCTTTTTATCGACGTAGAATAATTTTTTAAAAGGAATAAGCGAAGAACATAATAAAATTACTAAAAGGCGTGCAAATAAGATTCAGCTGGGCTGCAAAAAATAATTTTTGTCGAATACTTTTAAAGGCAGATTTTTAAAATGTTTTTACCTTAGCGACTTTGCATGTATTTGAATGATAATTTTTTACTAACCAAAGTAACCAATCAAATTACTTAATTTAGAGTCATGTGTCAAATTTCATCCAATCAGCTATGCATTACAGCGATAACACCCTACATGTGGTGTTTTCAGTTTGGTGTTTTCAACAAGTCAAGTTTTTGATTAGAAATTAATTAAACGTCAAACTGACAACTAGTTTAAAAATGTCGCTCAGATTTGGTAATGCATTTGACGATGCAATTAATGATATTATATCAAGTATTATACCAAAAAATACAACCAAATCAAAAAAATATATATGGAAAATATTTCTCGAGTTTTGTACTTTTAATACCTGTAGTTTTTAGTTTTATTAAATAAAAATGAGTAAACATTAAACGTCAGATTGACAACCAATTTTTTGAAATCTACAAAGTAAAAAATTATCTTATCGAATACCCCTCGGGCCTTGATAAATCCTCAAAATTTTGTCATAGAAAATCCTTCAAGCGTGTTGCTTAAGGATAATAGCAATCGGCCTTTATTATCAAGCAACACACTTTCAGCATTCTCTATGACAAAATTATCTCGGTATTATCAAGGCCCTAGGGGTATTACTACTGAAAATTACACATGAACATATTTGACCAATGAGGTATAATTATTTTTTATCGTAGCCATGGTAACAAGACGTACGTACGGAAATACTTTTTACCTAGGGATGGTACTCTGGATAGTATAAACCGGATCAGGTAGTCGGACACGTTAGAAAACGGAAGGTTGAGCACTCCAGGACCGTATCAAGCGGCTTAAAATACATTGGGCTATGCTGCGTATACTGCATTTTTAATCTGGCTTTTACTATAGTGGTATTAACATGCTAGGACAAAATCTGTTCCTATGCTTTCTATTGGGAGATATACAGGCAAGGACATATTTAATGCTATTCAGACTTTTTTTATGAAAAAGAAAGTGGCTGGGCTATTTTCTGTGCTGTATTTCAGTCTATGTCAAGTTGTTATAGAGGCTTACTTGATCGCTTTAAACAAGAAGCTCCATATGTATCATACAGCCGCTGAGAGTCAAAGATAGGGTTTACGACAAAACACCTTCCAAATTTGTTAAAAAAATTCTTATACAATCTGTTAAATTTGTCCATCGTATAAATGGTAACTCAACAAACAACGTATTATTTAAATGTGTGCGAAGAGATCGACTATATTACTATTGATAAAAATTTACTAGAAATCAATTAAATATAATAAAAATTTTTTTTAACGCAACTGAAATATTCAAATGTCTCGAATTTAGTCGTAAAATGTCTTAAAGTCATATAAGGTTAAGCTGACTCTTGAATTCCAAAACATTCAATGCTCGGTCTTTTATGAGGCACCACAAATTAATATTTGATTTCCAAATTTCCAACTCGTTTCTTTCAAAATAAGTTAAAAGTTAGAGAGCTTATTCCACCATCACTTATCACTTCCGATGGGTCCTCTTAGTCGGCTAATACTTTCTGCGTGTTTGATTTTCTTCTTCATTGAACATGATAAGGGTTAATCTGTCGTATTTTTGGCACAGAAAGATATGTTAATCACTTCGCCCCCTCGTCATCTGTTTTTATTGATGTGTGTGTTTTTTGGTCCTGACTTTGAAATATTCATAATAAGTTTCGATGATTATGAACTAATTTAGAATAAACACAAAGCAGAGTCTCGTATGTTGTCTCTAATGTAATTATGTCTTTCTGATAAATTGTCTTTATGTTTTTTCTGCCTGATTTGTTGCCTCTTTGGTCTTCTTTTTTGGAGGGGGATGTTAGGTAGGTTATCATTTTATTTTAGCTGCTCGGATGGTGTCCATCTTCTTATTCGTTGGAACCATCTTTGTCTTCTACTTATTTTTCGACCTTGCCATCATAGAGTGGCTCCTTTATTTATACTAAAGCTGGAATACTTTTTTATGGATGTGAATCCTTTACCTCCATTTCAATCTATGGGTTTTCCAGAGGAACTAATTCACTTTTTCTCCTTTATTTTGTCGCGTGGCTAGAATCCGTTTTTTTGGAGATCCTCTGATTCTACTTTCTCTGAAGTGAACAACAATATAGATTATCTACTTGAAATTATTTCCTTGTCTTCTGTAGTTCCATATCGTATAGTCCGTCAACTCTCGAATTAGTACATTTGGATGCGTTCTTAGTTCCTTCATAGAACTATTTTGATTAATCCTTCATGGTGCCTATTATCGGTGTTTCATCTAGTTCTCTGAACATTTGTCTATTTGTGACATACCACGGCGCACCTAGTGCTTATCTTAGCATCATGTTTTGTTGAGCTTGAATCTTCTTTTTCTTTACTGTGCACAAGTGTTCCCAGGCAGCTGAAGTAATAGTTGGCATAAATATAGTATAGATTAGCCTTCGTCCTCACTTTAGGCTTGCTTTCTTACCTATGATAGCTACTAACTTTGGCTTTGTGTATTATCCTTTATTCACGGCATGCTTCACATGTTTCGAAATATTTAATTTGCTGTCCACTATGACTTCTAAGTACTTGGTTTTGTCTGTTTATCCTATGTTGTTTTCTTCAATTTGGATTTCTGCGTCTGGTATGTGTCGTTCTCTTTTGAATAAGCTTTGGTGAATATTTATTTTTATTTTACACTTTATGCACCACTAACAATTTAATAAGTGTTATAACAGACGCTCCACAATTAAGCTCCGCCACTACGAGTCCTTTCAAATTAGGAAAATTTCCGAAATTTGTCCTACAGCAACGAAGCATGGGTTAAATTGAAGGCATCTGTCTCCTGCACAATTATTCTATAACCCGCAGTCAAAAAATGGTGCGTTTTGAGAAAAACATATTTTTCGCCGTTTTTCTAATTTTCCAGAAAACTATGCAGTTCCGAGAAAAATATATGAAATGAGGATTTTTGGTAATTAAATTCTCTACAATTTTTTTTAACACTTTTTTCCAAATTTCGTATAGTTTAGCCGCTAGATGGCGCGAAAGGAATCTACATGTAGGGTATTCGGCCTTTTTTGTAGATTTTCAGTACAAACTAGAGAGGTGTAAACCTCTCAAGGAAAACTTAAGAGTACTCTGCAGTAATGATGATGAGGGCTTTATCTTGTCGTGACATGCTTTGCTATTGATGCTGAGTAACCATCAAAAAATTTTGCCATTTGAAATTCATATGACCTTGTGAATCCAATATATCAGGCACACTTTGCTCTACAATGCTCAAATTTAAACTCCACTGAAGTATGACTCTAAGGTATCTACATACCAAGTTTGAAGAAAATCAGTGGAACGGTTGAGAGAGCTCTCATAGGTAGACACATACATACTAACGAGATGATCTCAATAACTTACTTCTCTGAAGCTCTGAAGTCAGTTAATAATACATTTTCCAAGAAAATATTATCGTGTAAAGTTCACCGCAATTACGCAATATGATCAAACTAACCGAATACCCTTGATATGCAAACCCAAAAGCGGAATTTAATTATTTAATGCAGTTGAATATATTTCACCGTTTTTTTTTCTCAATACACTTTGACCTAATCATTTTTTTATAATGTTTGGACCTCTGTTTACATTTATAGTATAAAAGAAAAACCTCGTACGCCCTTCTAAGTCCAGACTGACTGTATCACAGCGGTTTGGGTTTCTTAAGCCCCCTACCTTTCTTGACATTAATTGAAATTCTGATATGAGTCTAGTATCCGAAAACGTTTTGATCCTTCAGCGATTTCTTTGCTGAATTTAATAAATTTTCCAGAAACATGTATGTTATTGGAAAAGTTTTAGATGATTATTAACCTTTAACAAACTTTTGAAATATTTTCAGTTTTCTCTCTAATGTTTTTTTATTTACAGACTGACGCTTACGTAATAAAATGGCCAATTAAAAACTAAATTTAATTCATTGGTTTCCTTTTTTTTCATTATTATTACTAATATATTGTAATATGTTAAACGCATTGAGGATAAGACTGGTGACCCAATAAGATTAAGATGTGAGAATCTCACAACTCATACATGCTTTACAGTATAAAAAGTGTTCGGTCGATGGCTCAAAGTCTCAAAATGGTGAACCATCATGTACAATTTTACATTTTGCAAAAGCGACCAGACCTAATTTCCTTTAGAAGACAAAGTTACCATACGATTAATAACTTTTAAAAAATATTTAAGTTCACTTACTGTAAATCTGAGACCTATACTCGAGTATCTAAGCGGATATTAAGGATTTAAAACCAAGAGGCAAAACGTCACAACAGTGACATGCTCTAACCATGAAGTAGGCATTTGATAAATTGTATTCTAAATTTTTTACCATTTTTCATGTTAGAAAATATAAGAGACACATAATATATAAAAAAAATAAAATGGCGAGTATCACCTGTTATTTGATGAGCTGTTATGACAACCTCAGAAATTTTTTGAATATTTTGTCATATTACCGGAAATATTTAATAATATTTTCTTATATCTCGATTGTGATAATTTTTATTGTTTTGGTCCCATATTGATTTTCCTTCAGAAACTCCTACAATCATTTTTTCTATATTCATTTTGATAAATAAAACAAACAGGTTTGATTTTTAAAAATTGGTCGTGCGTACACGCGATTACAACAAGAGTCTAGAGAGCCAGCGGCCACTTTGTGACCCAAGCTTCCGCGTGCAAAAATTATCTGAATAAATAAGAGTCGTTTTGTTTTCAGAGGTTACAAACTGAAATTAATTAATTAATCTGTGTATTTTAATTTATTTTATTAAAAGAAGTCTTGACTATCTAAATCCAGCCTGTGTATTTTAATTAATTTTATTAAAAGAAGTCTCGACTATCTAAATCTAGCCTGTTTATTAAAAAAAAGAAATAACTTCCATTTATTTCGAAAAAAAAAAAAAAAAAAAAAAAAAAAAAAAAAAAAAAAAAAAAAAAAAAAAAAAAAAAAAAAAAAGATATAACCTTAGCCTAAATGTCGCTGAAGTGAACGGAGTGCCACTAAAAATCGGACTATGTCTGGAAATCCAATTAGGACTGCCACCGCAACTACTGACAACGGATTGAATTGTCCTACTTGATAAGAATTTCGGCGTCTAAGAAGCACGGATGCGAGTGTCTCCATGTATCGGGCAGAGGTTCAACTACCACGCCTAGCGTTCCGCATAATTTTAAGTTAATTATATTCCAGTGCCGTGCTCGATTTAATTTAAATATTTTCATTACTACGGAAATTAAAGTAACTTTGTTACAAAGTACAAAAGATAACGGTCACAATACTTGAAAATTTTGTATATTAGCTATTTTTTAGAATTTGGTTTTATGGTTTATACAGGGTGTTTCGTTGGGAAAGTGACATACATTAACTGCAGATAGAGTACATCTAGGCGATCTCAAAAACCTCATACTTAATGGGTCTAACTACTTTAATAACAAAGATACCGGGTGTTTTATCAATTTTGCCAATTTCTTGCATGGTTCATAACTTTCTAACCACACTGTATATTTTCATGATATTTGGCGGACATATTTTGTTTAAAGTGCCTAATCGATCACTAAATTTATGATAAAAGAAATCCAGGTCCGGATTAAAAAAAATATTATAAAATATTCTGACCCAAAAACAACACCCTGTATATCAGATTTTTCTAAAATAGTTTCTGTATTTGCAAAGAGCATAAAAAAATGAATTTAGTGATATACTTTGCATTTTTGGAAAAATGTTTTTTCTTATAAAATTTTGAATTTGAATTCTGAAATGGTGTGAATTGTAAGAGCCGAAAACTGAAACTATTTTTTTTAACGTGATTTAGTTTTAATGAAGACTTATTAACCTAAATTGGTAAAATTTTAATATTTTAAATTTTTTTTCATTATATGGGATAAATAATCCACAAAAAACATTCATCTTTAATTAATGAATAAATAATAATAAATTTGCAAGAAAAAAATAACTTTAATTAATAAAAACAACAAAAATTATAAAAAAACACCTAAAAGTTAATGACAACAAAGTAAAACCATTATTGATTTAAGAATTTGTATAAAAGTAATTTTTTTTCCGACCTATGGAGGAGGTTGAAATATTTCCGCCATTTTAAAAAATATTGAAAAAGGTCATAGCGTAAAAAATCGTAAAAAATTGTAAGGAATCGTAAAAAATCCTAAAACACCGTAAAAAATCTTAAGAAATCGTAAAAAACGGTAAAAAATCGTAAATAATCGTAAATAATTCGAAAAAATCGTAAAAAACCGAAAAGAATCAAAAAATCGTAAAAAGACTTGAAAAATCGCGAAAAAGCGTAAAAAATCGTTGTCCATAAATTTCCTGTTGCGCATAGTTCTTGTGTTGATTGTTAAAATGAGTTTTTCGGGCCGAAGTACTAAAAACATCCTATGTTTTTACCCTGTGTAATATTTTTTTATCATTATTATTTATTAGTTAATTAAAGATGAATGTTTTTTGTGGGTTATTTATCGCAAATAATGCAAAAATTCATAAAAAATTAAAATTTTACCAATTTAGGTAAACCAGTCTTCATTTAAACTAAATCACATTAAAAAAAAATTGTTTCAATTTTGAACTCTCACAATTCACACCATTTCAGAATTCAAACTCAAAATCTAACAAGAAAAAACATTTTGCCGAAAATACAAAGTATGTTACTAAATTCATTTTTTCGTACTCTTTGCAAATACAGAATCTATTTTAGAAAAATCTGATATACAGGGTGTTGTTTTGGGTCGGAATATTTTATAATATTTTTTTTAATCCAGACCTGGATTTACTTCATTTATTTATCGATTGGGCACTTTAAACAAAATATGCCCGCCAAATATCATGAAAATATACAGTGTGGTTAGAAAGTTATGAACCATGCAAGAAATTGGCAAAATAGAAAAAACACCTTGTATCTTGGTTACTAAAGTAGTTAGACCCATATGAGATTTTTGAGTTCGCCTAGGTGTCCCCTATCTGCAGTTAACGTATGTCACTTTCCCAATGAAACACCCTGTATAAGATGTAGTATTTATTTCTTCTAAAGTAAATATTAAATGTTTTAATATTACGACAAATTACATGTTTCATTGACCAAAATTTTATTAATATACTGACACGTTAAAAAGAAAATTCGTTTAGTTTGAAAACAGTGGTTTAATTACTAATTAATGCTTTTTACGATTTTTTTTCTTTTCAAAATGTATTATATTTTATGTAAAAACATAGGAAAATATAAGCTTTGTGTTTTAAGTGGTGATAACATTCGCAACTTGTAAACCGTAAAGAGATAAAAGTTGTGCCTTTGGGGACTTAAAATTGGTGTAAAGATACCATCAAAACAATGGACCGTATTCACAAATTTCCCAATTTTTTATTTTTACTTGTTTACAAATGGGAAAAATGTTTATCATGCATTTAAAAAATATCAGTAAAATGTCCTCCATCAGTTAGAAACTAAAACTGAAATATCAAATTTGTAAAATATTTGGTGGTATACAGGAAAAATCTAAAAATATTGATTTAGACTCATCAGGAAAATACTTTCAAATTTAAATACAGAATAAAATGTTATCAGATAATATTGACAGGAATTAAAAACAAGGTCCAACTTAAATTTTTGTATTATTGAAAGTGAATATTTTTGTCTTGATGTCTTTAATTTTAAAATATCGGCGGATTCCCGAAAAGAATTTTCTCGAACACTCCGAACAATTTTAATTTTATCTTTAAGACATTTCCAATGATATGTTGATTTATCTTCGGGACGGAACTTAAATTATTTACTAATTGATATATTTTAAAATAGAAAACCGTAAGTTAAATCTTTTAATTTTGTCTATTAACATTTTCAAATAACATTTTATTCCGCATTTAAATTTGAAAGTACTTTACTCATGAATTAAAATAGGATATAAAGTCTATTCAAAACAAAAACCGTTGCACGTCATCGATGAAGAAATAATAAGACAGTGCTACCACCAAATAGAACACGCAAAAATTCCTTTCATGTACGAAGGTCACTAATTGGGGGTTTTAGGGATATCGTTTCTAAGCATAACGTCTGACAAAGATGTTTTTTCTTATTGAAAATCATCAAATCATCGATGACGTGCTGCGGTTTTTGTTTTGAATATACTATAATTGATTTTACTTGTATACCACTAAATCTTTTACACGTATGATTTTTTTTTTTTTGAGAAGTGCAGTGTAAATATTTTTCCAATTTGTAGACAATTTTTTAGGACATACTCTACTTATAAATATATAGGATGTTATTCAAATACACATATTAAAACTGGTAATAGTATATTATGTCCAAAATGAATCACTGATTTTATCCTGAAATCCTTAAATTAAAATAATTGGAACATACCATTTGTCCGACGTTTTATTGTATACAATCTTAAAATCATAAACTGCCAAAAAACCCTAAAAAATTTAATTTCAATAAAAATGTATATTAAAATAATTTTTTTCTTAATCTTCAAATCTAGACTAATAATCATCACTAAGAGAAATCAGAAATCAGCCGAAACTCATTACATGAGTTTTTTGAGTCGCTCGTCAAGAATCTGACATTGGCAACTTCCCCCGAGTACCTGGTTCTCCGGACGACCAGACTAATGGCATCATATCCTGGAGCTTTACTGAAATTGCTGACCAAATAGGCCCAAGCATTACCAGTTGTTTTTTCGAGTCCGGGTACTTGCTTCTCCGGACCACTTGACTAATGGCGTCATCCCCCCTACCATATTTAATAATAGGATGCTCAGTAGACTTTCAGCGCTTACTGTGCGCTGCGATTTATACCTCTTTTCAACGTATTACTCCAGCTTGATACGCTTTGAAGTAATATAAAAGATTGCAGTGCAGATCCGTTGTAATAAAGCAGAGATATACTTTGATGTATTGAAATAATGTAAAAGAGTTTACCGACACAATTTCAAGTAAAACTCCCGGAGGTTGTCCAGGGAACCAGGGACCACTCGGAAATCCCTGGGATCTGCATTTGGGCCGCTTTAGTAAGTAATGAGTTTCGGTCGATTTCTTATGAATTCCCATGATACTCCTGGTGATGACATTCCTTTTGCTGTCCTGACCTTCAGGTTCAAGGGAGGATAGTCTGAACATAATATTCACGTTCACTGGCTTAAATAAACACCGCTTAGTGAAATTCATGTGATTCGGGTGATTTTCATGGAAGATATGAATCTTTCCTTGATCACCTTTTAAGAATACACTTTTCGATGCAATAATGCAATTTTGAAAGTGGTCACAAACTTTCTATATAAGTTCACGAAGCGAATGTAAAAAACCGCATCTCAGTCCGTCTAACTGCAAAAATAATTGCAATTTTTGGATTTTTTGTGCTATATTTCTTCGACATTTCGCATCAGCTAAGTAACGTTGTTACAGGAAATGATAGTAGATAAATAAAATGTAAATTACGAATAAAATTAAATACTTTATTAACCGATTTTTTTTAATGAAACTAAAAAACTAACATCATTTAAATTGCCGTTGATTCAATTTTTCTAAATTGTGTCATTGTAAAATTCACAACATAAAAAAGAAAAACTGAACTTTTTAAACAGGTTTTTTAATATAGACATGTATTTAAATAACATCCTGTGAATTTTCAAACTGTTTATTTTACTTAATTACAAGAAAAATTCAAGAAAACCTCTAAGAAAACGTTATTACACTTAAATCTTGAAATTTTTACTACCGTAAATTTCCGGCCTGAATTTGTAGATTGACATAAAAGATCAAAACCAAAAGAAATAAAAAAAACTTAAAGGTCCTTCAAATTTTATCGATAATTTTTTATTTTCAACGAAAACTAGTTTATTTGGCAAAAATATGAAAACAAACCGATTAATAAAAGAATAAAGCATTAAAATAGAAATATTTGGAGAAGAAAAAATAATGTATTTTTTGTACTCACAAATTAAAGGCCCTATATTAATAGTATTAAATTAAAAAAAAAGAAGAAATGTTAAGTATTTGGTATATCATAAAATTAAAATTGATTAAATATAAACAATATAAACAAATGTAACCCAGCCTGAGATTAAAATATATCTAAATTGTTCTAAATAAGAAAAAATAATACATTGTCCGCTTTATTCTTATACTCATAATAATAATATCCTTTATTCATTAATTATACATATTAGGTCTTATAACTAATATCCATGGTTAGTAATATAATATAATAATAAATGTTGTAAAGAGGAGAAAGAGTAAATAAAGGTAAGATGCCGATAAGTGCTTTTTGAAGGTTTGTGAATTTGTGAGTGATTTAATTCTATCGTGTTATATAATTTTGGTGCTAAGAATGTATATGTTTTTTTGCAATTGTTTTCAACGTAAGAAAAGTTGCTGAAGATTTAAAATGAGCATGGAGCGCTTCTGTAGGACATTCAGTAGTCTAGTCGAGAAGTGAGTTTTCTATGAAAAATAGTTAGAAGGATAAGAAAAATATGAGCGATGGCTCATTCGACGCGGATTGCAATTCTGAGAAATGTGTCATGTCGATTTTTTTCTGCAAATAAAAATTTTAATTGTTTTAACAAAAAACCAAAAAAAAAGCTATTTTTTTTATGATAACTCAAAAACTGTACAAGATAGCTAGAATTGCAAAAACATCCTTAAAGAGGAGGAAATTTCCAAAAAAAAACTTCTAGCTCCCGGATCTCTATAGCTTTAATATTTATAATTTTAATTTGTTGCTGAAAATAGGACCCCGCGCGACCGTTTCGGGATGAGTATCTGAAATAATTTTTTTAAAGCAATAAATATTGATTTAAAAATTTGAAAAAATTATGGTATCATTTCAACACTTAAAGAAACAAAGTCCTATTGAAAAAAAAATTAAATGCGTTTTTCAAAAATCCAGTCTATTGTTAATTAACTATTTTCTTTCATACCTCTGTCTTAATTGAAAGCTGGATAATTGTTTAAATAATCACTCTAAAACATTTTTTGCCTCTTGGAGTATTTTCTATGAGTGTACTCAATAAGGTGATATTATAAAAGTATTTAAAATTTGTTTATATTGTTTATAACGAGTTTTCTAAGTTAACAACAAATGAAAAATCGTAAAATTGTTTTTCTCATAAACTATGGTAAAGCTGTTTTTACATTAGAAATAAGAATTAAATTATTGTGGGTAAGATTTTTTAAGGCTATTTGTTTATAAAGTTATTATTTATAATCGTTTTTTTATATTTGCATTATTTAAATAATTAGTTAAGAAATAATTTTGTCTTTAAAAATCAAGTTTTTTTTTTTGGAAATCTCTTTCTCTTTAAGGATCTTTGTTGCAATACCCGTTATTTTGTATAGTTTTAGAGTTATGATCAAAAAATAAAATGGATTGTTTTTTCGTTTTTTGTTAATAACAATACCAAGTTTTATTTGCAGAAAAAAATCGACATGACACATTTCTCAGAAAACTTACTTCTCCACTAGACTATAGCATGTTTTTCAAAAATTAATTTAAAAAATCTTCGTTGAATGACTTGGATGGATGTAAGTGGGTTTTTGAAGCTCCTACCCAGGCTGTTATTTCATAACGAAGATGGCTTTCAACATGAAAGAAGAGAGTTGTTAAAGTCTTTAAAAGTAACATTGTTAATAATTCAAAACTTATATAAGATAATTAATTATTTCTGTTCTAATATTAACTTCTAAATGAGAAAAGAGGGGAGAACCAGTGGAATTGCAACTGAACTATAGGTAATTACTTTTCTCTATGTTAATTGTTAGTAATTTATATTTAAGCCACATTACTATAAACACGAAGTCCTGCTCTACATTTGTTTTTAATGATTGCCAGTTCTCATCCTCATAGAATATGGCCGTATTATTGTTCCTTTGCTTTTCTATAAAAACAAGCCATTTACATAAATAATAAAAAGTGTTAGTCCAAGTACCGAACCTTGCGGAATACCATATTCAATTTTCTTTGTAGAACTGAGTATTTTATCCACTCTTACTATCAGTAGATAGAACGTCCATTAACTTTAAAGATTCAGTAAGTAAAGGCGATGACGTTTAGAATAAAACTTTACAAGTTGATTTCTTGTATAATTGTCACAATATAAACGTCATTGTCATTAGTTACAGAACCGTTAAAGTTAACGAACGTTCTATCTACTGACAAATACAATTTGGAATCTGTTATCTAAGTAACTTTCAAATAGCTTCAAGCCATTACCTTTAATATCATCTAAAGATTGTAAGAGAAGATTATGACTCACACTATCGAAGGTATTAGATAAATCTAAAAATGCTTATAAACTTGGCTAAGTTTGATTTAATGACTACAATTTTTGTGTTCAGTGCTAATATTGCATCCTCGGTTAATTTTTTTCGCTTAAAATAAATTGACAATCTGACAATTTATTATAATATAGAGTCAAGATTATAATTTTTGATATAATATCGCAAATATTAATACAATTTTGTTCGAGTTTTTGTTTGTTTGTTTATATTGACGATCTAAAAAACTAACCGAGATACTTTCATAAAATTTGGCCGCTAAGAAAAATGAGCCATTTCACATGTATAGGAAAACTCTGTACACCGAGATATGGGGTTTGTGTACCCTCTATAATTCGCACACTTATTTGGGAGTTCATAAAATAGAATCCAAATTGTAAAACTAAGACACCAAAATGTTAAAAATAAATTACGATTTGTATCAAATTAGTGGTTTAATTTAATGCTCTTCTTTTAATGGACCTTTTTATGAACCATGAGGAAATACTGTAATTAGAAAGTATATAAGTTTTGTTTTTGAATTTTCTGATAACTAATTTTTTCATAATCAGGAAAAACGCGGATTCGTGACGTCACGTTCATTAAAATTTGTATGACATAGTTATATAAGTTGGGCACTTATGGAACTTCAATTTGCCGTTACATTTGAATTGTGACGTATGATATTTGTCATTTAATATCTGATGGGCTCACGGAGCAGAATATTATCAGTCGTTTTTCTCTATTCGGCTCTCAACGAATAAGCCATTTGTGAAAATATTTCGTTTGGAAATTACTCTTTTGTGCGATTCGAAAATACCAGATATAGAGAAATTCAACTTAAAATACAAGAAAAACTCAAGTTCTGGTAATTCTTTTACAATTTTAGTAACTGATTCATATTTTAAACAAATATAAAATCACACCAAATCTTCAATGCACAATAGTTAGGACGTTAAATATTAATTATTGAAAACAAACATTAACCTCAAATATCATAACTGTTATGTTATTACCATCTATCTTCAGGATTTAAAATTGATTTATCAAAACTTTGAAAGAAAACAGGAGTTAAAATGTAATTTTTTTGAACGAGTCGATGAAATCGCAGAGTTCAATTATATATCAAAGGTGTATATCTAGCATTGAGCTACATTTTGGGGAAGAACAGTAATTCGTGTTTCTGAACGTGAATTATGGAAGGGGTATTTCCGAAAAAGGTGACGTCATGGGTACACTTTGGACATTACATATGAAGTACAATTTACATATATAAGTTTTGTTAGAATTTAGTTTTCGGAACCGAAATGGTCCATTGTCTACTTATGTAGACAGACAGAATTGATTATTTATTATTTGTTCCAAATTGAAATTTGATTATAGAATTATTTAGTAGAAATGACTATTATAATTATTTTAAGTTTAGTTTTATTACATTCAACATTAAATATCTAAATATATGAGCAGCAAGAGATTTTATTTATATAGGGTAGAAGACCAGGATTATTGTTACGATTATGGAGTTTAGGACGCTCTTATTGTATCCTCTACCGAGCGGATTTAATATATAACCTTACATCCACGACCGTGACGTCACGGGTCTACCTCAGTCGAGAAACGAGAACGAGTATGAGGACGGTTTCTCCGGTTCTTCGACGTAGTTTTAATCTGGGATTTTAGGACTATTTACGATTGTGAATTGTGGTATATTATTAATACTCGCATTGGGAATTTGGAAACTTTGAGTTTCAACTAACCAAAGCAAAAGTTTTTTTAAAAAACATTCGAAGTACGTTTCGTTATGTGAGCTAAATATACGCCGAGGGTTTTTAAAAAAATTGTAAGTTTTACTGATAACGGTATTCTTTAATAATATTATTAATGTTTATTTAAATTTTTTCTATATAAACGTCAAAAATCCACGTGAAATACTAAATATTTTTAATACATAAATTCAAGTTGTACCTTCCTACACCAAATAACACAATTTTCTAAAAGACTACGAACTTGAGATATGTTTCTTTGTCAAATAACTTGTTTGATTGTTAAGATATTTAACATTTTTTAATGGAAGTATCTAGAGTCCGAAAGCGAGATCGTTTCAAAAATTAAAATCCTGAAGAAGCGTTTCTGTCTCCTGTTACATATATATTTCCTTTGGAGGTTTCTGTTATTTGGTTCATTAGGTCGCAGAATTTATTTTTTTCTTCCACTTTCTCGTCATCATTTGGTCAATATACTGATGGTATTGTCACTTCTGTGTCTTCTATCGTAATAAAGAGTCTCTATGAATGTCTTTCCCATTTTCTCAATCCTTTTGTTCTATTATGGTCAAAAAATCTATATTAGCCTTATTAATTTCATATAGTAGTTGCTGTTCTTTACCATTCCAGGTTGAGAGTTTTCAGGTATCTTCGGTATCGTTTTTGTATTTATTGTGTTCTATTATGAGTTTTTTATAATGCATTTCTTTAACTTTCTTGTTTTGCCTTTTGTTTCATGGTTATTATCTCTAATTTTATTTTTTCTATTTACCTTACCCATCTCCATTGCCTTGTCATTTCCTTTATCATTTTCCTTATCTATTTTAATTAGTTTTTCGCTTAGTACTTTTAGTTGTTTTCTAGATTGTTCTTCGACACTATCTATCTCTGGTGATCTATCAATCAATGTTATCTTTTGACTAATACTTTTTCCTTCTTCATCATATTCCATTCCTTTATTGTATTCAGTATGATCTGTCTTCATTACTTCATTATTTATTATTAGTTTATTAGTATCTTATGACTGCTCTAAACCCTGTATTCCTAGCTCATTTTAATTTCGGTATCAATGTTCTTCTGTCCTTTGGATAGTCTTCAGCTATCCATATTTCTGTTCCTTTTAGAATTTTTGAATTTTTCAGAATATTGAATCTGCTGCTTTCTTTTGTTAATTTAACCAATATTGGCCTTTTCCTATTATTACCATTTTCCAATTCTCATAATTGCGACTATATCCATTTTTTGATCAATATTAGCGCCTATCTTTTGCATTACTGTGGGCACTTTTTCTTCGACTTCACTCTCTGCCTCAAGTTAATTTGTCACTGATTTGTTTTACCACAATATTTTTCTTTCGCATCGACCATTCTAACTTTTCTACTCGCTCTTCCTTTTGTTATTTTTATACTTAATTTTTCATTTTCTTCCTGAATATCTTTCACTTCTAAGACTAATGCATAACATCATTTCAATTCTGTCCATATCACTCATCTTTCAATAACTCTCTCGCCTTGATATCAAAAACCATCTATATTTATTATTCCATAGTTGTTCGCGTAAAATCAGACTCCTCTACCGGTCGAAAGTCAACTTTAATCGATTTTCAAAAATGTCTTTCCTTTACAGACTTATCAGATTATCAGTTAGCCTCACTTACATTTCTTTTGTCACTGTGTTTACGCAACTAAATTGTTTATTTTTCTATTTCTTTCTACTCCGCGTTAAGCTTGTCACTTTAACTTTACTGTTAGCATTTCGAAGCAATGAATTTCCTCCGTACCGCTTGATTTTTGGGGTTTAATACAGGGGAAAGTATATTACTATTTTCGCACTTAATGTAATTTTACCACGTATATAAACTGAATATTAATAATTATTAAAACATTTAATGTTGTTTTCCATTATGAAAAAATTTCCGCTATACGCTTTATATAAAAATTTTAATAAGATTTTTTTTGACCTATTTCAATTCATACATACATACATAAACAACTTTTTGCTATACTTCATTAAAAAAAAAATTAAATAATTTGGGCAAAACAATAAACAACATCGATTTATTAGGAAGCAAAAAGATTTGAATAACAAAAATATTTTTCAATACCAATTTGTATTTATGTTACTTTCGCTGTTTTCTAAAATAAATTGGGTCTTCCCACATACATATCCATAAACGTGGAAAATATATTAAAAAATTAAATGTTATTTCGTATTTCCTGTATCCTGAAAAATATGTGATATAAAATGAAGGAAATAAAAATAAAATTCAATTTTTCGTATAATTGAACTTAAAAATTTTTATAAATTAAAAGAAAACAAAACTATATAATAATTGTTTATAATAAAATATACTGATTATAATTAGTTGAGTTAAATATTTGTAATGGGGAAAAACTATTTGCTATACAACAAATTAATAAACGAAAAATCACTTAAATATTAAACATTTCACCACATAAGTTGTAAAATAATTTTAAAAATATGAAAAATATGGGGACAACCTTGGATGTTAAAAAGAGTTGTTTAAAGGTAGAGATTTTGACGGTTTCGAAAAAATATGGTTTAAAATGTATTTAACACGTTGGATGCCATAGGTAGGCTAAATAATTCTCCAAGATATTATAATCTAATGATATTTTGTAGTAGAAATGGACATATATATATATATATATATATATATATATAACAACTTTTATATAGATTCTTTGGAAAAATACTTATTTTTGCAAAAAAACATGTGAGTTATCTCGTATTTAGTACCTCAACTAGAGTTTTTGTTTCATGTCCTAACTATGAGTTAATTCGGGAAAACACACAAGGTAGGACTTCATATTTTTGAAATCCATATTTATAATGCATACATCAACAAGTAAAAAAATCAAAAAATATTTTTTTTAAAATTAAGAGAAATCAATGACCATTGACATAGGTCCAAACTTTCTTCTTTTGAAGAAGTACTGCTGGCATTCAATGAGGATGTGTGTGACAGATAAGGCGCTGTTGCAGTTCTGAGGTCATTAGGTGGCTGTATGTGATATTTGTGTATCCAATTCGTAGTTTTCTAATAGTTATTTTATCTCTTTTTGCTAATGAAGGGAGGTGGAACGGCTTGACTGATTGGCGGGCCTCATATAACTTCGAAATAATTCTAGTCCAGTGTTCTTACCATGAAGAGTAGGTACTATGTTTAAAGAAGTTTTTCAAATTCCTGCACAACTGAATTGCCAGTTGGTTTCGATGATGCCGACATGTGGGGGAACCCAGATTAAAGTTAGAGTTACTCTTTCGGAGAAGATCTGTTGGTGTCTTTCATGTATAGCTTATACGAGGGCGTGAAAGCTGTAGCTGTTTTGAATGAATTTGATCTAGGCAAGGGAATCAGTGCATATTCCAACTTTTCTGTTATCTTGTGTTATGGAGTTAAAAGCTTGGAGTATAGCAAATAGTTCTCCAGTGTGAGCACTGGAGATTAATGGGAGTTTGCTTGAGGAAACGGTTGTGCGAGAGAAAAAGAGTAACTGAGAAACCTACGGTAGTACTGTTTTTGGAAGCATCGGTGTGTAATACTTTATCAAATTTGGAGTTTTGCATAAGATCTAGGAAGTTTTGTCTTAGGACCTCGTTAGAGGTATCGTGTTTGGAGTATTTGCTTAGGCTTAGGTTGATTTTTATACCGTACAACTTTGCACTAAAACATTTTGCACTAAAGTGATTTGTTTATCCTTAAAATTTAACAAGGATAAAAATTCTTACATATGTATTCAATAAATGTGACACTTAAGGATCTTCTAGTGCACCAATGTAAACCAAAAAATAATAGTCGTATTCGAGGCGCACACCAACCCGTCATACCAAATTTCAACTTGATTGGTCAAACGGTTCAACAGCTATTGTGGAAGATTACACAGATATATACAGACACCCAGACCTTAATCTGGAAATTATTTCATTTTCTCAAGGGACCTCAAAATGGATACTTCCATCGATATCTCAATTTTTTTTTGCTCGTTCACTATATTTTCCCTTTGATGGGACAGCAGTTTTGATCTTATCATCTTACTTGGAAGAATTAAAAAGGGCCAAGAACGAAGCAAGAATTAGGAAAGGAAAAATAAATAGGGTGGTCAAAAAGAAGAATAGATTTTCAGAAAAAGCTGCAGATATAACTGCTACCTACTATTCTAAAAAAGAAGAAGGTGCTAATAAAGAAAAGGTTTAAAGCTTATTTGGTTATCATATATTCTGCAGTAAAAGTAATGCAGAATATTTATATTTCCAGCAATTATATTCTACCTCCAAAGAAGGATAGATTTTGTGTTCAACCAAGTAAGTACATAATTCTTAAACTGATATTGATAGCGAAGATAATGAAATAATTTTAGAACAATTTTTTTTTGTAAAAAAAAACAATTTACTTGTATGTATTTTGATATTCCATGGATCTAAAATTGATACAAAAATAAAATAACGTTTCGTCCCAACCATGTGGAAAATATGCAAATTATTACAAATGTAAAAATTCTTAAACCATGTCTGTTTTTTGTTGATTTTTACATATTCATTTTTTTATCAAATGGAATAAGTCATGCATTCCATAATACTAAGCGAAGGTGGCAACAATATCATTTTGATATTTAAATTTTTTTTTAACTTTTGTTTTTCGCTTGTTTCATTATTTTCATCAAATGATGGCTTATGTCATTTTATTTATTGTTTTATAATTAGATTGTAACTTTATAGGATTACAAAATAAAACATTACATACATAAATAGTTGAAAAGTTATATTTTTGATATAAACTTATATTTTTTTATAATCATATTTAAAATTGTCAGTCTCAATATTTAAGCAATATTTTTAATAGTCCTTTTTTTAGGAAATATTCTAGATTTATGTTTAAATGAATACTAAAATTACATTCTTTGGATAGTTGACATAGTTAAAATCCTTCAAAAGCGCCATTCTGAACAACTTTGATGAAGTTAAATTGTTAGCAACTCACATAAAATTTCATTTTACAATAGACCATTTGCAGCTTTATTCTGTTATAGCATGGAATATTGACCTAAAAATTTAAAATTCTAAATATTTCCTGAATGCTTTTATGAAGAGAAATGACCTCTCTAATATGCCATTACATATTCGCGAAAGTTATTAGAACAATTCGTCATAAAGACATTTCAAATATGTAATAGGATGAACTAGTAGAGTATGTAGATCAAAAATTTGCATGTTTATTAGGAGCATCGTTAAACTAAATATAAAATTAAATGGATGCACTGTATTATCGTTTTTTTATTTTATGTCCTCTCACTCATACATTTTAATTTACTGAATTAAATGATTTAAACACATAAAAGTGTATGGGAAATTTTAATATATTTTATTTAAAGCTGTTTATAAAAGTTTATTTTTAATACACATTTCATTTTAAAAGCCAGTTCAGATTATATTTCATTTTGAATAAAAATCATCCGTTGCCTTTTTACTGATTAAAGTTTAAAATTCGTTACTACGAAGCATTGTTTGTTCGTTTCCAACTGCAGATACAGGCATGTTTGGGAATATATTATGTTTTCGTCGAAAAACTTTTATACCCACACTGAATTAGAAATACTCTCTATGAATATTAAATTGGCAACTAAACAAGAAATTAACTTAGCAATTCAATTTATTTTCACAATGTGTCGCTAAATGTTGGTATTAACCATAATGAAGTAGTTCAAAAACTAATTGCCTATTGAAATGTTCAATAAAGTTATTTTTGTTATATCCAAACACATTTCATACATTACTAAGATTTTCATTAATTATTCTGTTAGAGATACGTTGACAAAGAAAATATTTTAAATATCTATATGCAAAAACTCTCTATTGACTTTACAATGTCCGTCCGTCTATCCGTTTGTCCATCTGTCTGTCTTTAGCACCAATAACTCCAGAACGTTTTCGAGTTTTGGAACTCTTTTTTTTCGCAATCGATAGCTGGTCACATAAACTCATCCACCTACCATCTTCATTAACGTAAGCTAACTATAACCGCCTGTCTGTCCGTCTGTCAGTCTTTCCGTTTCTCCCAGCGATAACTCGAGAACGGTTTCGAATTTTGCAACTATACTTACAGCAACCGAAAGCTGGCCACCCACCTACTATTTTCAGTGACCTATGTCAACTAAAGCCATCTGTCTGTCCATCTTTCCATCTGTCCCATGCAGCGATAACTTGAGAACGGTTTTGAATGGAACTGTTATCTTGCTGGGTTTTTTTCCTTGTAGGGACCGTTATTTACAACCGGATTCACTACAGCCTCGTGGGGTTATTGCGATATCTCCCGTCTCTTTGTCTAATGCACCTAGTCCATCAACCTGGTTCCCTGTACCAGTTGCATAGTATGTGGAGTGCGTTCTCGGTCCCTTTATTGCATTGCCTGCATTTAAGGTCATCGTTCTGTAGAGCCCCATTTTGTTTAGATGCTCTCTGGTGGGAAGATGTCCCGTGAGGAGCCCTCTGGTAATTCGTACCTGATTCCTACTCATTGAAAGTAGTTATTCAGTTACGTTCTTTGACAGTTCTTTTATGAACTTTTTCCTATGTAGTAGTCCGAATATATTGTCTTAATACAATTTGTGTTATCGCTTGATCCAGTTTTTTATATGGTTCCTGAATGTACGCTTTGGTACTCCTATCGCTGGTTCTGGACCAATTAAAGGGGTTGACGATCCACTTCTTGAGAGCTCATCAGCGTTTTCGTTCCAGGGATACACTATGACCTGGTACCCAGGATACAGTTACCTTACTATAATAATACTAATAATAATACTCGCCCTACTGTGGGTAGAAAGTTCCCTGAGTTCTTCGCCGCATACCCATACCAGTCTAGATGTCACCTTTGGGCTCCTTAGAGCCTTAACGGCTGCTTGACTGTCTAAGTAGATTATGATTCTTTTTCCCTCATGGGATCTGGGTTTATTTTCTTTTATTTTATATTGTGCATTATTATTTACCTAAATCCCTTAATAAAAAATGGCCTCCTTTATTTAGAAGTCAACCAAAACATTTTTTTTTCTAAAATTACTAATCTAATCTCTTAATGTCAAGTAAGGCAAAAAATAAAATTAGGTAAGGAATTGAGAATATCAGTCATTACCTCATTGCACTCATCTTTAGAGAAACATCAAAAAAGTTTATTTTACTACTTTCATAATGCTCTAAGAAATTTGAACAATTTAAGCAACAAACAAAATTGCTTTTACTAATTTAAAAAATCTCTATTATTATAATTGAAGTTTAGTAAGCGAAGCTTCCCTTGGCTCGACTCAAATGTTAAAAAGTAACGCCGGATTTTGAATACTTCCGTACACCCGATTTGTATGACATTTTACACATAGTCCCGATTTTAATATTTGGCCGGAACGCGTGATTTTCAAGGTCAAAGGGTTAAGTGTATGGACCAGGAATAAATGAAAATGTCCGACGTCTTAGTATCTAATTACAATCTTATAGACATCAATCAATGAGATGACATTTACAACCGTTGCTGCGCTTCAGTAGGGTATTTGTGTACCGTCTAGTTATTTTAGTATCCGCTGTATAACTAAAGTGTTTTATTGGTGAATATGTATTCCTGGAAATTCCACCACAAAAATACAACCTTAAGCAAATATAGGATTAAGCAAGATCGTTATTTGTTAGAATAATAATATACAGTGTGTCCACAGATAGGGTATCCTATAGGTGAAAAATTTTTAAAATTTAGTTTTAGCGAAAAATGTTATTCTTGATCAATATTTTTGCTTGTTCTATAATCCAAAATACAATCATCAGATATCAATTTTTTCCAGTAGTATACGAGGTTTGTCAAAATATGAATTTTACTCAAGACTAAAGTACCTTTAAATTTGACAACATCGAAAAATGTTATTTAAAAAAGTTGATCAGAACTAAATTAATATACACTTTATAAGATAATTTAGAGAAATCTAACTTATTAAGAACGACAAAACAAATTTATCACAATCAAACCAATAAAATCCGTTCATTGAGCGTATGTAAACCGTTTGTTTTACTCCTTTGAAGGCTGCGAATTTATTCCGCCAGAGGGCCTTTCGAATTCTAGTATCGCCAATTATTATCCTTTGATTTGTAATGAGTGTCAGTTTTTTTTATTTCAATGTTTTCATCATTATTAACAATGTATTTTTAACTTGATTTATCTGTAACATATTATTTTTAATCCCGCATCCATATTTTTTTATTTTCAGTTTTCTTTATCTTCATATCCTCAAATCGATTTCTTTTTCATTTTCTGAACATAAAACTACTCTTGCTTATTTCTTTTACAAATTTACATCATCTTCTTAGTTATTGATTTTAAATGATCAAATAATTTAGAATTAATTAAGTTCTATGTTAGTATTGATTTTAATTTTTTTATATTTTCATCGATATGCGACTGAGGTACTGTAATTGCATAACTTACTTGCTGAAAAGTCACATGATGCCAAATTTTCCTTATATTAAACTTTTACAGATCCCCACTTTTATAATCACAAGAGATAAATGTTCATTTAAAATAGAAACAATATTAAACAAGATCAAAACCAATTTTTAAATGTAAATGGATGTAATTGCACATTTGAACTTAGTTTTTAGTTCTGATCAACTTTTTTAAATAACATTTTTCGATGTTGTCAAATTTAAAGGTATATTACTCTTGAATAAAAATCATATTTTTTGACAAACCTCGTACACTATTGGAAAAAATTGATATTTGATGATTGTATTTTAGATTTCAGAACAACAAAACTTTTTATCAAGAATGACATTTTTCGCTAAACCTAAAATTTAATTTTCACCTATAATTATTATTTAATTGGGTTTTGCATCAATGTGTAAAGGTTAAATAACTGTATTTATTAAATGTTGGAAAATTATTTGTAAATTTTATTTTAATTTCTGGCTGAAACTCTCATATCATAAATTTCTCTTTATTATTATCAGCTTGCCGCCCTTCACCTATTTTAATTTTTACTTTAATTTTTTTCTCATAAAATAAAATGCAACTTCATTACCGCTCCTGAATTAATAATTTTTTTCTAACATGATATTTGAATGGGTTAATAAATGTCACACTCCAGCGTGTAATATTACATCACAAAACTAATTAACAGACTTTGGTGCATTCTGCATTTATAAAATATCTGAATATTCATAAGATAATCATAGTTCCCGAAACAAGATAGATACAACTAACGAGCTTGATAAGATAAAGTAGGTTAATTAAATTTTTTATCTTTATAAATCTGTTTTTAAAAAGAATAAAATGAATATTTAAAAAAATATCTTTCAGCTTGTTGGAACATTGAATTTGTTTCATTAAATCACCAGTTTTTCAGGTCAATGTAGTTTCTCTTAAGGTTCGCTCTCTTTATTATTATTATTTTCGTTTATAATACTCCAATTGTTATAAACTTACTTCATAGCTCTTCAAAGTTTATTAAGTTATTGGGATCATTTTGTCTGTGTGTTAGAGTATCTGTCTGTGAGAGCTCCCACGGCCATTTCACTGGACCGATTTACTCCAATCTTATTAAGTAGATATCTTAGAGTCATACCTTGAAGGTGTTTAAATTTGAGCCCTGTAGGTAAAAATGTACCGGAGATATGGGAATCACAGGCATTTCAAATGGCAAACATTTTTGATGGTTGATACTTACGTATTATCAATAGCAAAGCATGTCATGACATCATATAACACTATAAACATAAATATAACATAAAAAAATTTAAATCCAACAGGTTATGAATATCTTAAATATGGTCAAATATTTAATAGCAAATAAAACTGAAAATCAGTATCACTATATTTGGAAAAATAGGCGACGACTAGTTTCTGTTCTAATATTTCGTTTTATATCATCTTAACGCACTTATGGCTGTCACTTGCGATGGGTGTTATGGGGTCCTTACACATCCCCCTAGTATTATTCTACCTCTAATAGGTTCTTCAACCCGTTATTTTTGTTCAAAATTTTTCCTTACATTAACATCCCCTATTACTTCTTTTTTATTTTAATTTTCATGTACCTCACCTTGCTCCCAAGTTTCCCCCACATGCTTAAGTATTATGCAACAATTTTATAAAATTCTTTGATTGTTAATTGTATATGTTAAGTTTTGGTATTTTTTTGTTAGTTTATCAATCTTTCGGACCACGTAATATCTAAGCTATAAGCTGAAACTAATCTCAGCCCAAAAATTTTTTCAAATATTGATATGAAAATTTAAAATATAATGATGCCAGGTCATTTCAGATGTCATAGTGAGATATAAAAAAAGGAATTATTGAATTTTGTCAATTTAGATAAGAAATTGTCAAAAAAAAAATTTTGTAATTATAATTTTGAATGTTACAATGAATGGTTAATGAAAAATAGACATTATTTAACAAGATGAGAATATTTTATTGATGCAAAAGAACAATTAAATAAAAAAAATATTAAGTATAAAAAGGGTAATACGTGAAGGTGAAAACAAGAAGTTATAGCAATACGAGGAAGGGAAGAACTATTACATAAGACAGTAGACAGAAAGAAACAGGGACGGACAATATTAAGAAAATAGACAAAGACTAGAAGGTGAAACAAAAACAGATTCAGATAGGAGCGATAGAAGAAACATAAACAAAAAGGGCAAGACTGAAGAAAGTGAAGAGATAAGACCTATTAATATTGAGAAATTGTATTTTTTTTTTATAAAATTAATTTTATAAATGTATTGTAGTGAACCCAACCCGGATTGAGATTCTTAGATAAGACATCTGTAATATACCGGGGGGTCCATATCAATATACTACACCTTCGACTGTTCTTCTTCTTAATCTCTTTCTACTGGTTTTCTACCTTCATTCTCATTTACTTGGTCAAAACATACTCTTCCTACCTTATTTGTACTCAAAAATACTCTTTTTATCTACTTTTTTATTTACTTGGTCAAAAATAATCTTCATAATTTCTTTAATCTTCTTTCACTTCATCAATCTTGTTATCTTCTGATGAGTTCCACAGTATTCATTTTTCTATATTATTAAATTGAAAAATTTTAAGTTGTTTTTATAAATTATATTTGTTCCTTTTTTAATTATATTCAATAATCCATTTTATTAATATAAACCTTATTTTGATAATCTCTATCATATAAAAAATCTTAACCAATTGACAATCCTCTGTTTATATTAAATTTTTGTAAATCATCGTTACTTGATTATTAAAAAAGTTTTTGTGCATTATGACGTGTTTAATCGTATTTTCAGTCTCTGACGACAAATCATACTAGTATGTACGGGCCTATTTAAAATAACGGGATAGATATTTCTACATGTGTTAACACGCCACGTGTTAAATACGTATCGATAGCGAGTCCAATAACTGATTTTATATCGGTCAGTCGCGAGTTATGGTGAATTTATGTCAACATGCTTAGAAAGGTTTCAAGAGTGGAAATAGCCCTAATTAACTGGTACTGAAGCAGATAGTTCCGAAAGATCACTGGTCCATTTATATCTACCTACATGTATCGAATAATCTCTTTTTGGGGATGTCAGTAGGGAATTTAACTGAATTTTATTTAAAATATTGGTATTTTAGTCAATCAATAAATTGTATAAAACCTTACCTGAATACTGGTCGACCATCTGTGAGTCTTCCTAAAATAAAGAAAAATATATAAGTATTAATTTTTTTTTAGTTTTGTATTAGTGTTTGTAAAAAATAAGATATCGTTGCCTTGGTCCTAAATGAGCCTGTTCAGACAGGTCCGGCGCAGTGACGTTTTTTACCATCAGTGCTGCTTTATGAATTTGCGTTTAAATATGAATGAAAAACTAAACGTATTGGTACGGAATTATTCAGAATTATATGATATATTAAAACAATTTTGATACATTCTAAAATATTCAAAAAATTTTGTTTCATCGTCCACTAATTCCCTATATAGTGTAATAAATTCTCTTTGATCCAAGATATGTACCCATTTTCATTTGTCTATTTGATTTTATTCCTCTTCCTCATCTAAAGTTATGGCAATAATTTATAATTAATGATCAGTAAAACAAGTCATCTTGAACGAACTTTACTGAATGCACATGACCTACTACGTATGTGTGTGAATTGGTATCAGTGAGCGATAGTGATTGGATTTGATACCGAACTGATACGGCAATGATGTGTGTTATTAATTCGGTTAGAATTTGCAGAAACTATTTTATGAGCATTTATTCGCATTTTTAAATGAAGCCGTAAATCAATATTACCGATTTAAACTGAGGCAAATCATGCACCAACTTAAATATATTATAATAATAATAATACTCGCCCTACATTTCACCCACTTACGATTGAATCCCAGAAACCAATGGCTTGTGCGAGGAATTGACGGCTATTATTATTACTGAGGATTGATTTCGCCATTTGGCTATAGGTGTAGGAAAACCCGGAAAACTTTACCATCATCATCATCGGCACAGTGACACAGGGGGATTGAAAATCTAGGCTCTGCATTAGATATTAATTAAATTAATATTCAATGCGGTTTACCTATTCGAGCCAAGTATCTAACACTGAAATTTTTAAATTAAAATTTCACTGCTATATTTAGATAGCTTAAGATTATGTTAATTAAGATTTATAAAAAATAATTATTATTGGAATTTTTAACTCTTTGTGTTTTAATTTTCAGATTCATTATTTTTTTATAGCTCCATTATTTCAAATAGACAAGAACTAGGATATAATTTTATATGATACATATTATATTTCTATAGGTAAAATGGTATCAAATTATAATAGATAGGTTTGGTGAATCAATAAAAAAATAAAAATATTTATATACAATGGTCATTTAACTAAAAAGGTCTCAGGGTCTGAGTTTTAGGACTGGATAAGTATACCTTCTAATAATGTTTCCAAATACAAAGATCCCACATTCACAAATTCTAACAGACCCATATCTTTGACGAATGTTCTATATAATCTATTTGAGAATTTACTCAAGGATCGTACCTGGAACTTTCTGAATGAAATAGGAACGATCCCCCAATTCCAACATAGATTTAGGTCTAAACATTCCACCCAAGATACCCTGTGAGACTCCACACCCACGTATCGAAATCCCCCAACCTTGCTCACTATACATCGGCCGTACTTTTTGATGTTCAAAAGGTGTTTGATCAAGTCTGGCATGCCAGACTTATTCGAAAGCTTTTGAACCTCGAACATCCCATCTTCATAATAAAACTCATCCACTTCTACCTCAAAAACAGATGCATACATGTCAAAATATGAAACACGATCACTGGCCCATATACTCGACAGGACGGAGACCCCAAGGCTCTGTATTTAGCCTCCGTACCGTACCTCATCTACATGCACGATATCTTCAATCCCTCTTACCAAGCCAAGATATTCAGCTTTAAGCTGATGATACTGCAATCTATGTAACAGCCCCTCCACTAGATCTCTGAACACTAAAACCCAACAACTTCTAAACCACTTCTCCCAATAGCGTAGTAAATGGAGGGTTACTCTAAATCCCCCAAAAAATAAACTCATTATCTTCAATTATCCAAATCACACCCTAAAATCAATGAAATCAAACATAGGCTCTAGGGAGGGAGACTCGTTCTCTTGGACGAATTTATTTATTGGTAGCATACTTTACGCGCACTTTAAATTGATCAAATGAAGTCCAAAAAACCGAAGTGGATAAATTTCACTGGAATATTATCCAGAAAATACCAAATAATTCATATTTCATTAAAAATTAATAATATTAATCTTTCAGTTCATACTAATGTCTATCATTGTATATTTTAAAATTCTAAATATAGATTTAAACTCAACACAAGAGTCATTCCGTCTTTCTCTCAGACGTTTTTTCTTTCTACTTTCACAATACCGTTAACGAAAACAAAATACATAATCGATCGTTGCTATGCAAGCAATATTATTGTTCTCTCATATTATCCCATCATTATAGGAGACAAAAAATATAAATATATTTCTTCCCGCTAAGATTCTGAATTCAAGGTTATTTGGATACCACGTATCGTGTCTCCTACCAACGATCTGCACCTGCAACCCGCTAAAATTCAGACATAATCGGGACTCGCTTATCGACTGTCGAAGGATGCAGTCGCATTTAAATAGTAAAAGTTTCTTAAAATAATTGTAATGTTGCGTAATTAACCACACCCAAAAAAGTTTTCTGAGGTTTCGTAATAGCATAAAAATGTAAATAGTTTTACAGTGAGTGAAGTGATGAGTTGTTTGATTTCGGTTTCATAATTATTTTTCTGTTCATGTTAGTACTTGGAGTAAATGGAATAAAAAGTACATTCTTATTTCAAATACTCTTTTATTTTGGTTTAACTCCTACCTAAAGAGTTTGGTCCTTCGATGCATATATTTAAAGAAAATACAAGTCCAGTGTTCTTTCAACATTTATGAATACTATTATTCGTAAATCGTTCACGAAGCGAATCTCTGCCATTGGAGTTCTGAGTAGTATATTTGGGATATGTTCCCCCAAACTCTACTACACACATACAAATCCCACATTCTTCCAGTAATGAACTATAGAGTTCTAAACTTCTCCTCCCCTCCCGCTCCTGGCTTACACGCCGTTACGACAACCGAGAGGAGAGTCCTCAGAAAATCCTTATACCCCCCTGGTACTTCCCCTCCAACCTAATATATGATCATACTATTACACCATCAGTTATATCCAGATTCAAGGAACTACAAGGAAGGAACGTCGGGAGAAGACAGCTCCGACACCGACGCCATCGAAACACTCAGAACCAAATGGACAGTTGATAGGAACTGAAGAGCACTCATGAAGACCCATCTAGAAGTTCCCACAACTGAATCTTAAGATTCTACGAGAAGCAAAAGAACTTCTGGACGAGCTGCTAGATCTTGTGGAGGATACACTTCTGGGCATCAGATGAGCTGGTTCCTACCGATACCAATAGATACCTCTCTCTCACCCAGCCTCCACTCCCGGGAGGCTTAAATTAGTAATAAATCAAAATCAAATATATTTTCTAGTTGTTGTTTTTTCAGACCAAAATCTCTCTCAGAATCCCTGAAAATGAGTAATTTACTCCTACAGCAGAACTAGAGTTTCTTATTTTCAATATACATCGTGTAACCGAATTAGGCATCGTCTATGCCACAATTATTTAATTGAAATTGTTAGTAAGTAATGTAATAACAAACAAATAGAAAACACCTCATGTGTAACATATTTGAATTTATATTTTAATGAATTTTCGCAATACGCCAATGAACATATACGCCTTTGTTTATCTAAAGTAGACTGGATGAAACATAAAAAATGTCGCATAATAAAATAGGGTTTGGACTCTATCAAAAAAAAGCGAAAAAGCAATAAAAAGAATATTTTATGATTGGTTGAAATGGAATGTGAAGATTACGAAATTTCAAATCAAAAATATAGTATAGTATTTTATTTTTTCTCCCAATCGCGTAATACAACTTATAATTCCGTGAAGATTTTATATCTATATCAGTTATTATTTTTTCATAAAATTTTTCATAAACATTCCTTTAAAACTTTATAACGAATAATATTTTTTTAATTAAAAGCATCAATAAATTTCTCTGTTTTTATTACAATGTCGACTGCCATTGAGCTTTTAAATTGTTTCAAAACAAATCGTCAGGAACATAAAAAATATCGTAAAATCTTGTTGTATTTTTGAGAGAAAATACCTTCTCTAATTATCCCATTGTAAAAGAACAAAAGAAGCTTCGTAATAAACCTCTCTCAAATATGAAAACCCTCTTCAAATCAGATTTTTTTTAGTAAACTGTTTCGTTTGACACTGATTGAACTGATTGAAAGTTTATTGAGCACCGATGTTTGTTATCAATAGCAATATATAATTTTATCTACATCAAACAGTCGTTTCTTTAAAATTTATTTCACATTTTGGCAAAACGAAATTTTTACACAATTTGATTTTAGCAAATACGATTAAATTATCTTCTATTTTAGAAAACGCCTTTATTAAAGTTGATTTTTTTTGTAAATCCATAAAGTAGTCGTAGAAATAGTGGTTGGTTTTACTTCCGATACAGAAAGTTATTACTGAGGACCAAAAGCCTCAGTATTAGTTTCATGACTGCGAAAATTGTCTTACCCCCCACTGTTTATCGCTTTTCTCGAAGTTTCTGAGCTCTCAGATTTGGACTTGCAGGAAAGCTCCGATCGAGTTCCAGTTTTCCCTTACTTTAGATTTCTCCATGGACGAATCCTATTGAATATGAGCAGGATCAAAGATGTTTTTTTACTGTATGCTTGGTATAGATCATTTCCGTAAAAATAATAATTTTCTTTTTAAAAAAAATATAATTTCTGGTAGAATTAAGAACATTATGATAATTTAAAATAATTCATTGTTTTCAACGCAGGTGGATGAAAGCACTGACGTTTCCAAACTTGCTTGTAACGTATTTGAATAATAACATGCTTAAAAGAAATCTGTGGCTTTCCTTTCCTCTCACTGAGAGATGTACAGGTAAGGACATACCTAATGCTGCATAAATCGGAATAGTCTATGTATGGCTACTTCATAGAAGCCTACGTGGTCGTATTGTAACGAAGTTACTTTTCGTGATAATTAAAATATTTAAATTAAATCGTGTCCGGCACTGGATTTAGAATTACTTTAAAATTATATTAGACGTCAGTCGTACCAGCTGTAACTCCCTCCAAGAGATGGAATCACTAGCGTATATGTTTCGCATACCCATGGTGTACGGCACACTGAGTCGATCAGTAAGCAGCAGTGACAGCCCGAAGTCCAAGTTGCTGAGGCAGTCCCTTGACCTTTAGAGATAGATCAATCTAAAGTGAGCGAAGTCAAGTTCCATTGTATCTGTACCGTACCGGAACCGGAACTGTCAATCCGATGACGCCAGGCTAGAAGCGTCCGAACCATCACTTATATTGAAACGTGATGCACACCCGATCTTCTTGGCCGGATTTGGTTTGTTATCATTTTTTTTAATAATAAAAGTTATTGTTTATTGAATTTTATTTTTGTTTTTACTTTATCCTAGCAGCTAATACGTAGGCAATCAACCCTGTAGGGCAAGTAAAGCTCGCCCTTCTGGCCGCCAAGATATTGGTCGATACCATAATGATCCGTGGAGTTATTTTTCTTCACTGACGCTGTCCGCTGCAAGTGCCCTGCACACTATAAACGGAAGATGGCTCCCGAGGCAGTCCGAAACCTGACGCCAAAAGACCGCTTGACGAAGCAAAGAGTGATAGAGTAATAAAGAAGTAGTTCCGCATGTAGCTGGGGCCATTGACAGAGTCTGCCAACCAAACATCTACCAAATTCATGGAAAGAAGTTCTTAACCTTTTAAACGCGGGTAGAATTTTCCATTGGTATTAGTTAAATTTTTAGTCCATTTAAATAAAATATCAATAAATGTGATTCTACTAATTTTTAACAATTAAAAAAAAAATACTAAATTTTAAGAATTTCAAAAATCATGAATACATTTTAAGAATTTCAAAAATTCATGAATACATTTCTATTTTACAAAAAATTAAGAAACAAATAAATAAAAAAGTGTAGAAATTCAAAAATTTTGATAATATATCGAAAATTTCGAAATATATTGATTTTCAAAAAGTCTGAGAATTTTAAGAACTACAAAAATTTTTAAGCACTAACAAAATTTATCAAGCATTTCAAAAAAAATTCAAAAATTTAATAAGAAACTGAATTTTAAAAAATTTTCGATAATATATCAAAAATTTCCTTAAATATTCAACAAGTTAAAAAAAAATTGTTAAAAATGTCAAACTATATCCAAAATTTCAAAAATATATCTAAAATTTCAAAGAACATTAAAAAAACATCTTAAATTTTACAAAATTTCAAAAATATCAAAAAATGTGAAAAAATTTAAAAACTTAAAAAATTTCAAGAATTTTGAATATTTCAAAAATGTCAGGAACTAAAAAAATTTTTTGTGTTTTGATTCCCTTAGACTTTGTTGATTTTTTTAAGCCATTCGATATTTTCTCAAACTACTTGATCTGTCTGAGTGTAGATTGTCAAAACTCATTAATTTTTATTATATTTTATTTTGGTCTTCGTTTGCATTTTTCCCAAGATGTCTGTATTTACAGAAAAACAAATAGTACACGGTACCACAGAACATTATGACGAGGAATGTTTAGTCAAACTCGGCATAAAAACGTGGGTGAAAGCGGGACGAAAGGCTAGTCAAAAATCAAATTTCAAACTACCAATATCGTCACCGAAAATCTTGTATCTGGCGCCGCGACGCCGACGCCTATAGTTTATCGACAACCAGTTGGGTTTTACTTCTTCAAGGCCCAGTATATTTTTACAATTTAACTACGAACACCATCCATTGAAGCTACAATATTGGACGCCATTCCACGACGCTTCGCTCTACGTCCCGACGCTAAATATTTCGGCGTCTACCCATTTTTACATTCTCATCGTAAACGACAAATTCTTCACTTCGTTGGATTTATTTTATCTGCGTAAAAATAAATCAGAATAAGTATTATCACATTTTAATTCGCCAACTTCTTATAGTCCCTGAGCCAAAGGTTAAATACGTATCCCCACGGAAACAGCTGATAAAATTTACATCTTTTGTTGTTCACGAGGGGGTGACGTTTATACCATCCCTAAATAACAACTGTTATTATATATTTTTCTAAAATATATTGTCAATGTTACGCAGAGGCGTACTGTGTCAATCGCATTATATATTCAGCCTGAAATATGGATTACATCGCTGGTACTGATCTGACCGTAACTCAATAGGGTTGTCCATACAAACAATATAATAATAAAAAGAGGTATTTCTTATACCCCAAAAGAGCAATAATTACCAATAATGCAGAGAGAGACAGTGCACATCTGATGACATTTACGGTATTTAAAGTTATCAAGAACTTTTTGTACATAAATGTCCCAGTAGTGGGTATCCATTGGTTGGAGTTTTATAAGCTCCAAAATGGCTATTTACAATTTATTTATTGTCAACACAATTGGTTAATTTATAATTAAACATTCATTATGAAGGTGGTTAGGTTTTCCGGTTGTCCGGTTTTCCCCATACCTTTTATGCCAAATGGCGCCATCATTCTTCAGTAAATTTTCTTAATGAATAAATAATTTTTTGAGATTTTTGTGCTTTGATTTATGTTCACTTGTTACCAAACGTTAAAAGAATGTTTGGGGTTATTACAATTAATAATAATAATGCTATTATTATTACTACGATTATTAAACACAACGTGGGTCCTAACAACAATACTAGACGATCAGCTATATTTTATGATAAATTTGAGTACGAAAGTTTCTTACCGAAATGGCCATCGGTTTGTTACTTCTTACTCGGCTTTTTCATGAGATAAACAGGCCAGGGGGTGTGAGGTTACAGTTGAAATGATGGCAGTTGAAGAAAAAAAAGTTATTGCACAAAATCTCAAAAAGAGACACTTATCAACCTGATGAAAGAATAAAATGAGCCACTTTTAGCTAGCAAATTTTCTATTACGTTTTCTTTTAAAGATACTAAAACTAAGTGGCAAAATATTGCCCCAATTTTGAATTCAGCTCCAGGTGCCTCTAAAGACTGAAAGCAATGGAAAAGGTAATAATAAAAACCACTCAATTATTGACAGATAGATACTAATTGTGTTAGCTAAACGACTTTTTAACAAAATGTCACTTCATCGTTTTGTTTACATTTGGATTATTTTATGTGTGTGTTTAAAACTTTTTTACGAAATGCAAGAAAGGAACTCAAGAAAAAAGGCCAGCTACCAGATTGTATAAACAATATATTCCAAATTATCTTGACTATGAATGCTGAAATTGTTTGTATTTTATTATTAATTATTTGTATTTTATCATTACAGTAAGCAACACTTCTGCTCTACTGAAACAGCTACTTGTTGAATATTAAATCGTTATAGCATAAAAGGACGCAAAAATATACAAACAATGAATCTAACCTCACAATTCACTTCCGTTGAATGTCAATTTTGCAATGTTGGCTGCCCCACGGGGTGTACCAACATAACTGCTGCAAAAATCATTAAAAAAGGCATGGTATAATAATATAAACACGTCGGGAAAATCAGGCCAAGAAACACTCATGTTCATAGACACAAAAATAGAAAACGAATAAGACATAATGTATCCTCTGAGACTACAGGACCCCCGTTTTCCTAAATAAAATAAATTAAATCATTGGTTCACTATTAATAGGAGAAATAAATGTACAAATATCTTGAGAGACTTTTAAATGTAATTTAAAAGTACACCTGTACACGTACTAGAATATTTTATTTTTAGAAAGAAATACCATATTTTATTTTTAGAAAATAGAAACACAGAAAAAAACATCCGAGGATGGTTTAGCCTGGTATCTGCCAAGTACCAAGCCTATGTATGTGTTTATGAATGATTCCTATCCCACAATTTAGGAATAAAATTTTAACTACAAAAAAAATTGTTCGATTTTGATCTATTTTAGAAACTATGTACCTATAGGAGGAGATATAAGAGGATTGAAAGAAGTTATAAGAGGAAGTGATACTATATGTAAATCTTAATTAAGGGGTAATGGAAAGGAAAAGTTATTGGGGTAGTGAATTGTGCAAGAACATTGGGAATAATTTTAATTTTAGAATGCCCATAGCAATTAAACTATTATAAAGAAACACTTATTTATTGTGTTATTTGTTTTATATAATTCGCAGATCAATAACAAATTAATTTTATTGTTTAAAGTCACATAAATTTATTAGTTACTTAAAATAAATATAAGTTACAAAAATTTTGCCACTTGTATTATAAATTTTCACACAAAAAAATACAATGATAGAAAATAGTGACAATAAAAGTGACACTATTGGTCTTGAGTTCATTCTCGAGCAAAAGCTTTAGATGTCACAAAAAAAAGTGTCAGATTTTGTTTTCACTTAAAATCTATATATAAAATGTAAATGTATAAATTGAAATTTTCTTAACCACAAAAAAATAATGTCTATTATTTTATTACAATAATTTACTTAAATATATAAAAAAATAATGAACTTACTTCAGTCGTAATTTTAATTTTATTACCAAAGCCGCTAATCACTTAACGATTAAAAATCACAGAACAAACTGAATTACGTTCTGTGGGTGTTCCAGCTCAAGTTTAAAATTATCAGCTGATAATTAATTAAGTATAATTTGACATGTAAACACTGCTTTGTTTGGATAATCACAAATAAATCAACGATCAATTGTTGAATGTTGCTTTGATTTTGGCAATCAAATCGATAATTTATTCAGTAGCAAGTACGAAGGAATAATTAAGGTAGTATAGGGAATTATAATAAGCAAATAAGTAGGTTAATTGTTTATTTTATTTGTTTAATGCGGCTAGTGGGTAATTTATTTTAAGTATAGATATACTCAACCGGGAAATATAATGAGCCAAATATGTTTGTATAATAGATAATGCATATACAGAATGGTCAACGGGAAATATTATTAGAAATAGAATATTCAATTCAAAAAATTAAATCAAGGAGAATATCGTTTTAAATCGGTGTTCTGGGTTTCTCATGAAAAAAAATTTTATGTTTCAAAAACTTGAAAATCTAATAGAGGAAAACGAAAATTGGTTTTTATATTAAAACTATAAGCTTAAAATCAATTTCCATTTCGTGAAATTCTAAATTACCTGATATTTATGGTGTATACTAACGGCTGAATTCATTAATAAATAAAACATATTTAATGCAAGAAATATCTTTGAAATGAAAAAAAAATACTAATATTTTTAAAACTGTAACATCCGTCTGAAAATGCCCGAATATTTAACAATTTTAACTGAAAAATCTAAGAACAGGAAAATTTAGTTATTCAGTAATGAAACACACAAAGTCCAGTACCACAGAAATATATTTGTTGTAATAGTTTAAATATGAAATTTTTAACTAGTTTCGGCATCCGTCATCATCAGGCCTACAATAGCGCTTGTTAATAAACAACAGGTACAAATAAAACATTAATTAATTAAGATAAAAATTTTGGTTAAGGGGTAAACTTAAGTGATATTAAATTTAAAAAAGTTATCATGGTACTGATAAATATAAACTAGTTATAATTTAAAATTAACACAAGCATTATGAGGACACAATGTTTGTCTAATTGATAGATATAACAAGAACATAGGAAAAGGTCAGGAAAATCCTGACCCAAAATAGACCAAAAGTGGCATTTAAATATTAAGTTTAAGGCACGGGGGCCAGTTGAAAATCCCACGTAGGGGTAGGAGATAACACCTACGATGAGGGAGCGTACCCACAAGGGCAGCTCGAAATAGATAATGAATGTTTGTATACTATGGCCCAATTAAGGGCAATAGGTAGAAAAAACAATAGTATGTAAAAGTAAAAGAATGTAAGTGACAAGAACATTTGTCAAACGTCAACTGCACAAAATGGAGTGTGACAGTGTGACAATTGACAAATAAAAATAATCATGAAATGGGGGGAAGCCAACTTCAAAAACATAAACCTGAAGGGTAAATTTTAAATAATAAATACAAATGAAAGGTCCATAATAATACAAGTTAATTATGGATAAATTACTAAAACTAACTGAATAATTTCGAAAATTTAAAGGTTTTAAGATTATTAAATCTAAGTTCTTAAACCAAGTTTTAAATATGCCAATAACACAGAACCACAGTATATGTAGCTACTATTCGCTGGATGCAGAGTGCATGGTGGGGATAACTCAAACGATCCCAGCACTCGTAGTGGTCAACTTTTCTTGAAATCTGGCTCTTGTCAAAAATAAACACGTCAAAATTAAATATAAAAATGGTTCACAAAAATTGTTGTATTGTAATTGCAAAAATACAGGGAGAAATAGCAAGTGCAGAATTTATACATTTTCAAGCTAGTTGGAAATTAGAGAAAAGAAAGAACTCGATAAATGCAGTCAGGAGAAAAAAGTAAGTAATGTATAAATCTGGATTGATTCAGATGGCGTTTTCGTCGCGCTTCCTTTCAATAAACCTTATACTGTGACAGAACTAGAACTTTTATGTTTTAAGATATTTTCTGGCTCATCCTTAATTCGTGTAAAACATAGGCAACACATTTTACGACAAAGTTTGCATAAATTCAGAAAATTCTTAGCGCCCAAGTTAAAAGTTATGCCAAATGACAGCCGGCCGCCATGTTGCCAAATCCTCCTTGTTAGTACTTGTAATTTCGTCGGAAAAGAGATTTCAAAATTAAAAAAAGGTATATTCCGGGAGCTTTTAATAAAAAAAATTTTGGGAAATACATTTTTTTTAATATCTTTTGGTGAGAAAAATTTTGTACGGGGTCGCAAAAAATCCCAAAAAACGATACCCTACTTTATAAAAATTAGAAAAATAAGCTATTGAAATAAAAACTTAAAGCAGAAAATAAGTTTTTATTCGATTGAAAAAGTTATGAAGTGAAATTAATTTAGTTAAAAAAATTCTTATTTAAAGCCAACAGCTTTCTTAATTAAAATCATCGAACATAAAAAATACCTCTTTATCCGGAACATGGAAAATTCCCTTAAGACTCATTAATGGTACACCAATCCCTTTGTTTTTAACTCCAAACCGATAATTATATCCGAGTTCTCTGACTATTTACGAGTAACAATGTCGTGGGTTATGCCACGTAATGCGTTGCGTAAGGCTTTTTAATTATTTTTACAAAGCCCAGAGAAAACAAAATTAATGAAGTTATGTAAAAATTGGATTAAGTCATCTTTTGGTACGTCGAAAAAACGTAAAAAAACGATTCAAAACACGTCAAATTCATGTTTTAATAAAATATTTCGTTGCCCCCAAAACTCGCAAAAAGTGTTATTAAATACCGTAATCTACAAGCAGAAGTAAAATTTTAAATGTAATTTATCAATGATTAATAAGTTCACTTTGTATTAAATCGTTATAAAATTTATTCTGGTACAATATGTATTAAATTGTAACCTAATATGCGTTTAATGGACATAGATATAATTAGTAACAATTAGCTCTATATAAATCTCAATTCACTATACTTCGTATCCAATTAATTAAACTTTGGCCTCATTGTAGCCGCGACCCCTATATTTCAAATAAGGGTTTGGTAACGAGTTAGATTTTACGCTCAATATTGCAATGTGTTGATTTATTAGCGAATTGCAATTAAGAGTAACTAATGATGAATATTTCAATACAAACATAATATTATGTGTTGTTTTTGTACGTTGTGTGTATGTCCGAGTAAATGTCAGAGCGTTTTTTGAAAACGTTTTTTTAAAACTACCGATTTTAACCAAATTTTCACTAGACCTGATTAGTTTTTGGTGGCCGTCAAGTTCCGTTTTTTATATCTCCTAAAGATATTCGCACCTTATAGTCTAAGAACCAGCGCCAAAAAAAAATGATCTGAATTTACTAAAGCTAATTTTTTGTCAGTTGATTACAGTAGTTGTGTACACATACTTTGGTCAGTCAAGCAAATTGTAAGCTATCAAACATGTTATACATATTATATATTACATACAAATACTCAGATTGTACAGAACGTCAAGAATAAGTCCATTTTTGGTCCATTATAGTTCCGAACATTCCGGATCTAATCTGGACGTCCTCTGGACCTCCAAAATGGTCTCATTTTGGGAAAGTCCAGAAGGATATACTCAGTATGTCTACAGGACAATTTGTTTTACTTTATAGAAAATGAACAAGGAGTAATAAAATAATATATTTATCTAGAGAATATTGGCCGTGTATATACATATATATTCATCCTTTTCTTTCTCACATTAGAAAATAAAGACGCAAACACACCCCAGCGCTCATTAAAATTATTAATAATGAAAATCGCTAAAAAGAGCCAGTTTATGTAGTTGCGGATTCAGAACCGAAAATTGAAAAAAAAATTGGTATATTATATTTTGTTTACGAAAAAACAAATTTAATACCTCCAGCGCTCCTATCTGTAGTCGAAATTGCGAATCAAGAAGTTTCATAACTGTCACAAGTCACTTGTCATTTTTCGTTATTCAGCATTATTCCATCATGTTTTATTTTCGGATTTATTTACAGTTTTAACGGCAGATTTTATTTTATGAATTATTTCTGTATTGTACTGTGCATCGTTTGCATTGTTTGTAATCTCGCAAAAGTAGCTGAAGATTTCAGTAACCATAATTCAGAAAGTACAGGTAAGGAAAAGACGAAAAAGGAGTAAGAAAATTTTCCCAAACTCGTCAGATGAATCTTTTGATAACATAGGTAGAAAGTACCAAGTTACCTCAACCACCAAAACTGCTGAAAATCCCTATAAAGCCAAAAGCAAGTACTACACATGGTGCCTCATATTTTTCATGTATAAATTTGTTTCTACTGTTTTATACGCTTTAATTTACAGAGTGGTGTTATAAAGAAATTTTCTTCTGTAACTTAAACACCCACTAAAATAAAAGATGTATTTGGATGTTGTTATAAATAACATTTTTAACAATTTGTATTGAAAACACTGTTTTAGATTGTACAGTCTCAGCACTCAATTTAGGCCAGAATCGTCTGACGGTAAGGCAATTGAAAAACTTGTTGCTTCCAGCATGATATGTATTATTACATTGTTTTCTAACATAGGTTAGCTTTAGCGCTAAATAAAAACAGCTATAAAATAAAAAAACGTTGTTAAGTTTTCAATAACAGTAACTTATGTTGCTAAAATTCTACAGGCGTAGCAAAAAAAACTCACAGTAACATAATAAGTAATGAGAGCCTTACTTTAGTTTTTAATATCAATTTTTTGATATAACAGTTATCTTGTAATTCTTTGTAGTCTTCCTATGTCTGTCCATTTAGAGTCTTCGAAGAAAAATACTTATTTTGTCCATTCGTCCGTCTATCTGTTAGCCTGATTCAACTCGAGAACGGTGAGAGATAAAGACAAACGGATAACGGCAATCGTTAAAAACCCCAAAAAGGATATTACCTACTCTTTAATTAACCTATTTTTACTTTCCCGCTACTAATACCATATATACTGTAGTATATAGTAGATGTCGTTTTTCACTTGTTCAAATTATCATGAGCGTTTTATAACGCTAACAGTTAACTTGTTAGTCTACGGTAAATTCGTAGGTTGTTCTTATTTTTATTGTTAATCATCTATTCTGCAAATTTTGTAACCTTTTAGGCCTGAAAATGGCTTTTTAGCCGAAACTACTCATCAAATTTATATTATTCTTTGTTGCTTAAAAAAATTTTTATTTACAAGTTATTTTTCAAAATTGGGCCTATTTAAACTTGTAACATAATGTTTAATTATATGTTTAAGTTGAATGATGTTTTCCTTTTTAGAAGCCGCAGAAAAATGTTTAAACTGCAACAAAAATACGTTGAATCGGCTATACAGAGTTTTGTTAAAAGAAGCAGTGAAGGGATGAAATCTAAGACAAAAAGTGGGGGTATAAATAGTATAAAAAGAAAGTGCTTGTTTGTTTTGTTAAGTTTTTTTTCATTTAAGCAGAAGTTTTAAGTTGATGTTGGCAAAAAAATAATATAAATATTTTTTACTTTTTATTTTATTTTCCTGAGTATTTATAGTCATTATATATAATATGGTTGAATCAAAATTGAATGAGAGCTGGTTTTATACAGGTCTTATATAAAGTATACCAGGATGACTTTATGATGTCTGTTTTGAGACATTCTGGGGACGTATGAATTAGTAACATCCGACATACCTGGTACATCCTACGGACAATATGGGACCTAAATCGGACGTTCCCAGGACATACAAATGTGGGACGTTTTTAGTACGGATTTGCGCTATATGAATAATAGTTTTATTAGTCACTCATTTAAAAGTGGGGATAGAGCTGGTCAGTTAGCTCCAATACATGAGCAGTAAATAAATAACCTGCTATTAATTTAATAAACATGAAATTTTGTGAAACGGTACTAAATGATATATTAACCATAAATTGTCAGTCAACCATATTGTGGGACAACTCCCGTCAGTCAGCCAAAAAGAAAATATTGAAAAATGCAATTATATTAGATATTTAATATATACAATGCATAAGAATTAAATTATTATATACCTAGCAGCAAGCTGCCAATTTGATGTTGGTTTCTTATCATTTTTGATCCGGGACGTCATTTTACCAATAAATGATGTGCTACATGACGTTGATTTTTGGACGTATAGTAGAGATCACGTCATTTTTACGAGATTTTTTCGCCATTTTAAAAAATTAATTATATATTGACTTATACTTGATTTACATTTTTAGTGCCGTCATTTTTACAACATTTTTTTGTCATTTTTGACTTAGAAAAATTTAAGTGTCTGCATTTTGTTAAACGTTTTTAACAAGTAACAAGTAATATTTTATGCATATAATTATTTCAAAAAGTATGAATAGGACACTTTATTAATGATGAAAATTAAAACATCTGAAGCAACAGGTAAGAAGCTTTAAGTTTTCTTGATATTTTATTCTTATTTACTGAGGTACAATAAAAAAATAAAACGATAAACAGAAAATCTTTGATTATTTGTATGAGCAATTCACATAAAAAAAATAGTAAAAAAAAATGTTCTTGTTGTAAGGTCTCATTACTTTTCGGTAATATTTTTATTTTGAAATAGGAGGCAGTAATTTCATATTTGTACGTATATATTATTTCTAAACAAGTTTTCCAAATAAAATTCTTCTATTTTTTTAAACAAGGGTACAATTGGACACACTGTATATAATTATAAGTACATTAAGATAATAGTCATTTTCAATTAATTACGAAATGTTACAGGTGTTCTCTTGAAACAGTGGGGAGAATAATACAAGAAAACCAGCGATCACTGTACAATAGCGGCAAAGTAAACATTTCTCAGTTTTCTCCACAAATGAAACGTGTGCGTAAAGCATTTGTGACAGATCTACCCCAACATCAAATTACAGATATTAAAGGTATAATACGCACGATTTTCATAAAACAGAAAATTGTCGTATTAGTGCCAAAAACTTAAAAAATAAAATTAAAGAAGATTTGGATAATACTGCATCAGACACGTCATTACGAAGAATTCTTCGAAAAATTGGATTTCGTGGGAGGAGAACTCAGATTAAAAAAATGGAAATAAGGGCTTTAATAATTAAATACTTACGGTTTATCAAACATTTTAGAAACCAAAATAGGTCCATTGTTTACCTCGACAAGACGAATGTGCATAGTGGACATACTTCTACAAAAAGGACTCGATTTTTTTGTTTTCTTTATTTTTATTTTCTTCATTATCACTTTGCTGTGAAGCTGGGAGCCCCCCATTGAGATATAGAAGACTGCAACTACTCACTAACTACAGCTCAAAATTATGTGCACTCCCAACGCACCTAAATCACCCATCGATACCTACAGAAAAATGATGGCCAACTATCACCGGCCCTGCTGGAATTAGACTAGTAGAATTCCTTAATAAGATCGATTACTCCCTTCCACGGAGCTATAACATAAATCCGTCCGAAGTGCCTCCCTGGGGCAGAGTCCCACCCCCAATATATGTCTTGATATAAGAAAGGAGAAATTGACAGCAGCACTATTCTTTTAGAATTCTACAGAATTATTGATAGCTACTCTGATTGTCACCTCATGTATACAGACGGATCGAAGACCGATACCGAATCTTGATGCGCCATATCAAGTTTGGGAATATGCCATTCATGGTCATTACCATGTAAAGCCAGTATTTATACAACATAACTCTATGCTCTTTTACAAACTACAGGATTTATAGAATTTAACACTTATAAGAAATTTGTTATTTGCACCCGTTCAGTACAGATCCATTGGTATGAATAATATTTTTTCGGATACTCAAAATAAATCAATAACTTTTTTATAGATCCTTAGATAATATGGATTAGCTGGTAATGAACTTGTCGACAGCGCTGCCAAAGAAGCTGCCCAAGAGGCTGTTGATGGGAATATGTACATCAGGCCTGACGATATTAGTACTCATTTGAAACACGTAATCTTAGGACAATGGCAGATAGGATGGGATAGATTGTTATTATCCGAGCAAGGATAGGACATACTAATTTGACCAATCTATTTATGCTGGGTGGAAACCAACAGCCTAGATGTCAACACTGTAATAGAAGACTTACTATCAAACAAATATTTACATAATGCCCACAGCATCAAGCAGTCAAACAAATAATTGGATTAACGGACACCTTACAAACATGCCTGGAAAATAACACTTTTATTCCTCAAAGAGACTGATATCTACAAAAAAACTATAAAAAACGCCTGTGATGACCACAACGAACATTATATTGATACAAATTTTACCAGAGATATAACAATAATGAATCAAAATAATTAAAAAAAACCCTGAAAGGTAATGACCTTAGCAGTCGATGCGTCAATCAAAAAAACAAAAAAATAAAATAATAACATTATTAGTTTCTGCTTCTTTAATAGCTTTATTTTACTAATTCGTTTAATCCTTTAACTGCGGGAAAAATTTTGCAGTACTAAACGCTCAACGGACAAAAATATTAAAAAAAACGAGTCCTAAATAAACTCCGAACCATCCTCCTAGAAAATTAATATCCAAAAGACATAGTCAATAGATTATTTTTTAGTAATCCACGCATTTCCATTACCAATAGCTTGAGTCGAAGCCAAATGAATTATATCCCCACTCCTAATCAGATCCCCGTCGTTTACAGGACCCTTGTTTACATGAAGGGATTTACCCCTAGGATGCCCAACATTTTCAAAGATTGCAATATCAAGTTGGCCTGGAAACACATCAAACCCTTTTCTTCTCTTCATTCCATAATAAAAAACCTGGTGGATACGATGCAGAAATCAAATGTAATCTACTGCATACCTTGTCAGTTAAGTGATCTAAAGTATATTGGACAAACTTGTAGAAATCTCTCTGGGCAAATTGTCTCTCATAGGAGTGACATCAATAAGTCAAAAAAATCCTGCGCTTTAGTAGAACATGTCCTCTCTTTAGACCATGTTCAGCCAACGATTAAACTAGAGTTCTAATATCCCAACGTAACTCCTACAAGAGACAATTCCTAGAGATGTTTCACATTATGAAGGATGAAAACTATGAATAAACGTACTGACATTAGTAACCTCATATACAACTTTGTTTTTTCATTAATTTCACTCCCGACTATCTGATTTTTAATTTCTAATTGAGCTTGACCTACTTCTACTTGTGCAACAGCATGTTGTGTGTTGTAAATTTCATTTGATAAGTCTGTTTTTCGTTGGCACTTTATTCTCTTAAATCTGCCGTGTTTCTATCGTCCTTATATACATATTTCCACATCCATATACTTTCTCTTCAAATATTCCCGCGTTTATGACATGCTGTTCTTCTCGTTCATACTCTTCTTCTTTTTTAATTTTGGTACACTTCTAGTAATTCAAAAATTTCAGTGGCTTCCGTGCTTAGACTTCTGGGTCTGATTTGGTTTCTCTTTCACTTGTAATTTGTCCCATAATGCATTACTCCTTTTAAACTGTGGTTTATGACTATGATGTGTCCTCCATACAATGTTTTATATCTGTTTTTAAGAAGTATGTAACATAGTACCAGACATCCTCATGCTAGTTAAGTTTCTCTACTATTAATGTTTTGTAATTTTATCTAAATCTTTCTGTACACTTTTAGATGTCTTGATAATGCTAATATAAAAATTAGCAACAGGTTGACTTTTTAATGAAGAGGTAACGAAACTCGAAGGTAAAGTACCACAAGTACATAATAACTTCGAGTTTCATTACCTCATCGATTGACCACATTAGAGAATATGGATAACCATTTGGACTTATTGACAAAGAGTTTTCTTTTGTGATTTTCGTTGACCACAACCTCACTAGGCACATAGTTCTTACTTAATATATTACCTGTATAACAATTTTTAGCCTTAATAAATTCATTTCCTTACTGCCATAATCATGACAAGTTTAATAGCTTATCAGCGACACCTCGTCTACAACTTGCCTGATTGACCGAAGTATGTTTGTGTATATACAGAACTACTGTAATCAACTGACAAAAAATCAAATTAAGTAAATTCAGAGATTTTTTTGCCCTGGCTATCCGTCTATTACCTAAAAACTAAAACACCTAAAAAACTGAAAGAAAAAAAGAACAACGGTCATGTTAACCTCTAGTCCTTACAAGAAGATATTAGAGGAAGAAAAATGGAAACAGGAAGAGGCACTAGAAGCCAAACGTAGGCGACTAGAAAAAAAGAAAGAACAGGAAGATAAAGCCAAAAATTTCTAAATCCAAATGCAAACAAAAACTAACAAGAGCGGTAGAAGAAGGAAGAAGAGGAGTGCATATTTTGCGGTTACTTTTACTCAAATTCATCATCTGGAGAATGCTGGATCAAATGCATGGTATGCCTGACCTGGGCTCATGATAAATGTGCCGGAGTTGATGACAATGATGCAGATGACTTTACTTGTGATTTATTTGTTCAGAAATATCATTTAAGAAAAATTGCTCTCCACTGTCTAGGTTAGATATTCTGTAGTTTTTAATTTCTGTAGCTTTTTTAACGACTATAAGGTCATTAGTTTTGTTTTTTCACCAAATAAATTTGATTTACATTTATTAGGGAAGTAATATTGTTTTTGATAAATATCGCTTATATTAAACTAAAGGATCGTTTTACCCCTGTCGAGATAATAATTTTACCCCACCCAGTAGGACAAAATGATCTATTCGCAGTACATCTTATTTTTTATTATATGTTCCACCGTTTTAGAAATACATTTTTGAGAATATATGCTAAAGCAAATGCGTTGTGCCAGATAAAACGTAATTATTTTATTTTTATCGGACCACTGGAAAGAGCATCGAACCTTAAGGGGATCATTTTTACCCACACTCCCCTATTTATATGGTGATTCTTTGATCAATATGCCATATTTAAATAAATTGTGATTTCGTTTATTCATCACTAATTTTTCTATATTTCACAATCAACATGTATAATTCCGACATACTAAACAGGATTAATTGTATAATTAGAAAGAACAATTTGTAATTACACGTTGAAATAATAATATCCTTGAATTTCTGGGGGACACATTATGTCATGTCTTTGATTAAAATCTTTTAGTAAATCCAGGAAGCTATTTGGAGGCATCTTAATCGTATCCTTGGGGTGTATGGAAAATTTAATCATGGTAAATGCCTTCTAGAGTCTCACTGTAATACGGAAGAGAGGTTTTCTTTGATTATTTAATGGTCATTTCTTTTAGGTCAACGTTTCTAACGTTATTTTTTTCTTACAAATTAAGACAAATACTTTCTGGATTTTCTGTTTTCACCTTCAGATGTATTTTATGTATTTATTTATGTCTATGTATAATGAAAAATGTGTAGTTAAATGTAAATAATTAGTAAATAAAAAAAATATAATATACCGTTTTAAAACGAAGGTAAGAAAATAAACTGAGTAATTCAAATATTAAAATCAGCCTGTGAAATAAAATACAATAAAAACTGGACACAGCTTATCAATCAACACTAAACATTAAATTGTAAAAGCGATAAAAGCAAGTAAATAAAATTAGTACAGGACCGAAATATCAATTTATAAAAATAGATTCAGACAGTAAAAAGAAAAGCAAAAAATGAAAGACAGGATTGATCAGTTCGTAGAGTAGGTTGCAGGATGAACGAATGACAAAATAGGCTGAATGAGCCAAAAAAGAAATAAACAGGAACACGACGAGTCACTGGAGGAAGAAAAAATATTTAGAAAAGGTAAATTAACAGTACAACTCGTTACATAAAACAGAAAAATATCAAAAAATGGATGAATTAAGAAAAATATTACAGGAAATTATGGAAGATATATCAAGGAAGAATTACAAACAATAAAAACCGGATTATAAGAAATGAAATATGAACAAAAAGAAATAATGAAAGAAATCGAGCAAATCAGAGAACATCAAGAAGGGTTTGGAGATGCGATAACCAAAATAATAAGAGAAAATGAATCAATAAATAACGAAAATGAGGTAAAGCAAGAAAATAAGAAAATTAAAGAAGATTTGAATGAATTCAAAAAAACAATAGAATGGATAGAGAAAGACAAAAAGGAAAACAACATGGTAATACCTGGACTACCAATAGATGAGGAAGATCTTGTAATAGTAAACGTTTCAGTAGATAATTTTGGTAGGTAGAAGCTGAACGTGAACGTGTAGGTGAAATCAGCTACGGAACTAGGGCCCAGAACATGCCTGATAAAATTTAATTAGGAGAAAGACAAGGAACAAGTAATGCAGAATAATAATAAACTAAAGGACAACAAAGACCAACGAAGATTTAACGAAAAATGAGAGATTGAAACAGAAGCGAATGAGAGACACAGGGATGAGAGACAAAATGAAAGCGTAGTTAAAAATTGGATATAATAAGAAAATCATAATTTAAGAGAAATAGAGGTTGGACTACAAGGAGAGAGAAATAAAGAACTTCAACAAAAAAAACTCATCGAGGACATGAAAAGTATTAACTAAAATAAAAGCAGAAGAAAGCCATACAATAAAGAAGAAAAAAATAAAACAGTACTCGACAAATAAGTACCTGGAATATTAGACCAATGCCAACTGCAGGAAAAATACAAGAGATAGGAGAGAAATGGGACATGTACGGAATAAGCTGCCATACAAGAGAATAGATGGAACGTAAAAAGGGAAATAGAAAGCAAAAATTTCAGTCTTAGATACTCATGGAGCGAGAGACAAAGTGAAAAGGAGTAGCCTTTATGATATTTGGAGATGCAAAAAAAATATCCGGCCAATAAGTGACAGAATTGCATACTTGAGGGTATAGAAGTAAAACCGTCCAACCTATCATTGCTAAATATATATACACCAACGGAAACTGAGAGCAGAGAAGATAAAGATATATGGTACGAAGATATAGAGAAAGAAATAGAAAATATCCCTAAGGAAGATACGATCATGGTAATAGGAGATTTCAATGCTCAAATAGAAAAAGAACATTATATCGAACTCGTCACGCGAAAATATACAATACATGAAGGGACCACCGACAACGGACAGCGATTATCTAACCTAGCAACAAGAACATATAAGCAGCACAAAATTTTCCACATCCCGATAAGCACAAAATAACATGGATATTATCAAGCCAGCAAACAAAATCTCAAATAGACCACATAATAATAATAATCTCAATATTAAGTTTTTTGTGCCACCCTGTATTTTTATTATTCATTTGCTCGGAATATCTAATTTTAGCTCGCTTCATATCCCTTCTCTAGCTCTTCCTCTCTTTTAGGTATTACTATAAAATGTCTTTCTCATGTTACCAACTATCATATATTCACCAAAATCCCTTGCCATCATTTTTAATTATTTCGACGTTTTTAACTTTTATTTGCTGTTATTTTTAATTCTTTTTAATGCTGATATATATTGTTTTGTTATAATTACTGAAAAGTTCATATCTTATCTTTTATAACAATATAAATTATCTGATGTTCGTGGTGTTATTTGATTACAAAAAGAGAATCTATTTTTTTATTTGTTTTTACAGATTGTCTTAAAAATTTAATTCATTTTGATTATTTTTATATTTCGTATTTTGATCTAAAGATTCATGTATTTCATTTTAATATTATCATTGTTTTATATTCTCTCTCAAAAATAGGGACCACGAAATCTGGTAATTTATAAGATTTTTGTCTTACATTTACTTTATGTGAACTTTTAGGATTTTTCTTGGACCAAGTTTTTTTATTGGACTACATTTTTTTTCTTGGACTACGTTCTTTCCTGGACTACGTTTTTTCCTGAACCACGTATTTGTTTTGGACCAAGCGTTTTCTCTTTGGAACAAGTTTTGTTTTTTCCTTTGGACCACAATAGTTCTTTTTCTTTGGACCAAACTATTTTATAGCTACAAGTTTCCGTTGGAGCAGAAAGAAAAGAAAAACCTCAAGAACCAAGCTAAGTTTTTTTCTCCAAAAAAAGAAAAAAAAATCTCTGAAAGTTTCGTTTACTATAAATAAAACTAATATAACGTTTAATTTGAGTTTAATTTCCTTAAACCCACGAAAAAGAAAGAAAGGACGGATTTTGAAATATATCATAGTTTTATTGTCAATTGCTTCTAATTACATCAAAAAATCAATTAGACTGGCGTCAAAAAAATTTTTATTTAATATTTTACTTCTGATATATTTCAAATTCTATGAGTGGAACGAACCCATAATAAATAGGTTTGAGCTTAAATCACGTTTATTATTTATTATCAACAAATGAAAGTAACGCTTCAATAATAGAAAACCATCGTCTATTAAGGATGTAAGATCTTATAGAGGAGCTTGCGCAGACTCGAACCACTTCAGGGTAATGGAAAAAATAAAACAAAAAACAAGAGGTCGCAAGTTCAGAAACGAACAATTAAAATGGGACACTGAAAAATTAAAGGATAATCAGGTAAAAAGTTGCAGTGGAGAAAGTAATAGGTAAAAAGAAGAAAGAAAACAAGAAAGCATGGTACTATACCGAGTGTCAAAAAATAGTTCAGCTTGCAGAAGCTAGATTAAAACGCATAAGAACAAGCAAACCAGAAGATAGAAAAAAATATGAAACGAGAGAGCAAGAAAATAATCAGGCAAAAAAAAGGCAATGGATGGACCTAAGTATACAAGAGATAGAGAACGAGAAATGGAGCAGAAACTCAAAAAAAAAAAATTATAATAACAAAATCAAATTAACGTATTGTGAGATGATTTAATTTTTTGGAGGACATATGAATTTATAAAAATATCATTAATCTAAACAGTTATTCTTACCAATTAGGTTATAAAATAATAAGAGTAACTTTTCACAAAACTATTTAGTTTTCACTATAACAACAATATATTTTATTTCCTTAACGACTGTTCTTCAGCTTTATTCAATCAAGATTTAAATTCAAATTAAATTAAACAATTACGATTCGCTTCAAGTCTATTCTTCTAATTACTACTCCCAATTCATTTAAACAGTGCCAGTATCTAGAAATAAGTTCGTAGTTAAATGAAATCTTGTTAAAGACAAAACAATCGTCTTTAGAGAACGTCTTTCGCCTTTGAAACTACTTTGGCAAATTCGAACTTTATCTTAAACCTTTATTTAGCGATTAAATTATTTACGACTGACCTGCATCAAGACTTTTGAACCCTTTCTCAAGTCTTAACTCTCAAGTTTCCATTAATCAAGAAGTGTAAAACAATGACATAGGTTAAAATTGTTTTCCAACAAACTGACCCCCTTACATTTCCATCATTAATCTTCTTTGAACAAAAGCTAATTATGAACATCAACACGAAAATGTAATGAAAGTCCTTTGGCGATGTTGGTTGGAAATCTCGACTGAGATACAATAAATGTTTAGATTTATTAGGGTCGTGCAGCTTGTGATTCCCGACCATTCTACAAAACTCGCAAAGTGGAAAAACTTGCTAAAATAATAGTCATGGAGCTAAGTTAAAGTGCTGCAGCTAAAAATAAAGTAGCAGAGAAGTTCAAAACTTCGCGGAAGAAATACGATGGTTTTTTATACGAAGTTTAAAGATTGCTCTTCCACCATCTACTGGAATATTAAGTAACTATTAAAAAGACATAATATTCGCAACAATAAGTAGGAATAAATAAAAATAAAAAGTAAGGCAAGAAAAATTTACAAAAAACATAAAGCAAAATCAATTTTTTCAATTTAGATCCCTTAATATATGATTTTTACATTGGTTTTTAAATTTTTTACACTTTTTGGCAAAATAAATAGTCTTGATAATCTATTATACAGCGTGTTTCACGAAGAGGGTAAACTAGCTGTACATCAAAAAGTACTCACACCATAGTTATGAAAATTTGTATACCAGGGTTTGTCGTTGTGCCACATAAATTTCTTTTTAGAGGCTCACATATTTGATAATTCCTAGTCTTTTAAAAAACTTCAGAAGTTTCCCTAAAACTCCAATTTTTTGATCGATTTTGTTAAAGATAACAATTGAATTGTCTTGTAATCCAAAATTTAAATTATTAATTGTGGGCACTAGGCAAGTTCTTACACCCGCTCAATTTTGGAGCTGTCTAAAAAAAATTGAAAAATCAATTTGTTACATTTGTTTAGAGTAGATGAGTTCAGAATTATTGATAATGGCTGGTTTCAGTTTGGGGTTTGTCGGGAGAGTGGGACGTGGAACTGACAACGAATGATTTCATTCAAAAAGTTATAGATTTAATTTTTATCATAGGTAAATGTATAAAAAAATAGCTATAAAATTTAGTTTTCCTGGTGCACAGTGGCAAATTTGGTTTCTACAATGTACTAAATCATATAAAATAAAATATAAATATGTGTTCTCTAAAGTCTGACCGTTACCATGTGCCAGTATTACTCGAATCTTGGTATGAAGACCCCAAAAAAAGAGATATCTTACGTGATTTTCGTTGCCGCAATAACCTGATGGTAGAACCAATCGTAGCCTCCTGATGGTGGTTACAATGGGTTGACCGTTGGTGGAGTTGCAATCTACCAGAAATGATTGTGAAAGCAATGCGCTGAACTGGGCAAAATCGAACTTACCCAAGGTGAAATGGCCTCTTGACATAAGTAGGACTTCAAACGAATTGAAATATTATACTTATGTTGAAGTAGTAGATACTTTCTTTAAAATGATTAGAAAATCCAGAACAATCAAGAATAGTTATTTAACCTTGCTTTAAATCCAGTAACCATTTTTAAGAGAAAACAAAAGGATCCGAAATAGAGATAAGATATCCAAAAGTTCAAATTAGGACTTTTATTTTTATAAAAATGAAGATTTAGGTAGAAATCGAAAAAGAAGAGAATTGAAGATTGTCAATCTTAAAATGTAAACACACTGTGATTTGTTTTTTTAGCCACGGTTTTTGACGTATAGACTGTCAACCGCAGGATGGCTTGTTTTTACTCATAGTGTTGCCAGATGTATCGAAACTAAATAAATTCAATACTTTCTACTGAAAACGTAGAATGCATCTTTTAAACTCTCAATCAACGAATTTATCTCAAAAGATAACCATGAAATATTTAATCTCAACATTGTGCACGATCAAAACACATTTTACCAGTGAGAGAGTTGGAACGCAGAAAACACCAGTTATAATTTGTATAAAAATACACTTTTTTACATTGTCTTTTGAATTTGCCTATCAGAAAAATAGTTCAAAATTCTCTTATTACCAAACAATTTTATTACCTGCTCTATATACTATTTGATCCCGTCTTTCCAATGGTATTTTTATTTTCGTGGCAGCGCTACTATTTCTTGTTGTTTTTTTTAGTCAGAGACGTTATTTTATATTTTATTTCTCTTATTACCGATCATCCAAAAATTTTCATTACCTGGACTATATTTTGTATAATCTTTGAACCTCTCTTTCCAACGGTATTTTTATTTTCTTAACAGCGCTACTATTTCTTGGATTTGTATAGCCGGAGAAGTTTATTTTATATTTTATTTCTCTTATTACCGATCGTTCAAAGATTTTCATTACCCGTACTATATAGTCTTTGATCCCCTCTTTCCAATGGTATTTTTATTTTCCTGTCAGCGCTACTATTTCTTGGATTTATTTTAATTTTAGGTATAACCTCTTCAAAAGTATGCGTGTTTATATTACATATTTAAATATTTGTAAACCCGTAACACAATGAAAATAGATCGGACGCCCCTGACTATTCAAATCAGGATATTTCTTATGTTCGTTACAAATTGCGCCACATCCAGTTGCTTAAATTAAAGAAAATCGATATTTTAAAAGATAAAAGGCATCCACCTAGCATAAAAACATTGCTCGTGGACCCAAACATAATATTAACGAACTTTTACAGTCACAACAGGATAAAATATTTAATTTATCAAGCCTTTATACTCCCAGTTCGATTGGGAAAATGTAAAATATGATACACTAACCAGCCTCTATATTTACAAAAAAAAGATCTAAATTATATTTCTAATTAGTAGTATTTTTATTGTCATTTAAATTGCATTGGATTTAATTTATTACCTGGTACAGTTTTCTTGTTATTAGAGTTGAAAAAAGTTCACTAGAAAAACAGTTTTTTTCAAAATTTGGAAAAAAGCGAAATGGGGGGTATATATCTCGATTTTTGTTATTTTTCTCTAAAATCCACAATTGTGTTTCCAATATAATGAAAAAAATCCTACTTGTAGTATTTTTATTGACATTTAACTGCCGTTGGGTACAATTTAATATATTGTATAGTTTTCTTGTTACAAGAGTTAAAATAAATTTGAAAGTTATAATTTAGCATTATTTAGCAAATTTCAAAAATTTTCAAAATTTTAAAAATTGGTCTTAGAGAAAAATAGATCAGTTTTAGATCTTCCTGATCTAAACTACCTCCAGAATCTCTCGAAAAGAGGTTTTCAAAGAGAAATTGTTTTTATAATTTTAATTTGTTCTTTTTCTCTATTTTTCTCTAAAAATCCACAATTATATTTCCAATATTTTAAAAAGAAATCTCACTTATAGTACTTTTATTGTCGTTTAAATGGCGAATTTAAAATCTTGTATAATTTTATTATTATGAAAAATTTTTTCTAAAATAAAAAGAAACTATAAAATTTCAAATAATTGATCGTAGAGCAAAATAGATGGTTTTTTAACTTTGTGGTAGTACCTAGAAAAAAGTAATTTTCAAAAACAATTTTTTTCAAAATTTTATAAAAAAATATTTTCCCATATTAAATTTTTCTCTTAAGAATTGAACTAGATCAGTACAATTAAGGTACTTAATAATATTTTCTCAGATTTATCAATCTACCAAATACTATCTCTATTCTTGTAAACATTATTAATTAAACTTTAATTACATTTTATAGCAATTCTTACATATTAGGCAAATAATATTCTTAAGCATCACTCAAATTAATAAAAGAGCACCAGTTTCATTTTCTGTATACACCAATCGTATGTTTGTACTTACATTTGTCACATACTTGGCACATTCGTATCAATTCTTCTGCTACTTCATACAGCTTGTTTATTGATTTATACTTGACTCATTTGGGTTTAGAAAAACGACAAAGTGTCGAGACGGAACATGGAACAATTTGTTTTTTCATCAATTCAATTCTAATCCTAATCCTTGGAAAGCGGTTCGATACATATATCTCATACTTATAGTCCAGAATAAGCAAGACTTTATTTATAGAAATTTTCCGCTTTCTTCTTGTCTTAAATTTTCCACTTAAGAAAGCAAACACTTATTTTAAAATTGATTTAGTATGTGCCTATAATATTCTAAAATATAAAAAATGAGGTTAATAATAATTTATTCCTGTCTTAATACATGACCTTAAGTAATAAACCGAACACGATTTTTCATAGCGTTATGAATGTCACAATCGCATTACATCTGTCAAATTATGCATGTATGTAATCTAAATTTAAAGGTCGTGCTTAGGAAATAAATATACTAAAAATCCTGACGTTTAGGGGGTTAGCAGGAGGTGTGAGGAGATACAAAAAGGTCCCACATTTGAGTTTTTTGATTATTTCTCAAAAACGGTGCGTCGTAGGGAAAAATTTTCGCATGTGCTTGAAATTTTCTACAACTTTCATTCTATACAGATCTGGTAATATTTTTAAGGAACACCATTCTGAGGGTAACGTGTTGATGAGAGCGATAAACTCTCAGGTCTCAGACTGTCCGTTTATTTCCCCAAACGCCGACGTAGATCCGATGCGCTACGAAAAATTACGAATGTATTTAAAAAGGCGTATACCAAAATATTTTGTTCTTATTCCTCGCATATCGTTTATTGTGCTTCTTGTCTGTTGCATGAAATTCCCTATGTCCCGCAAAGTTTTGGCCAAATCTGTATATTATTTTTAAATTCGCAACCATTTTTGAGCTACAAACTCCAAAACAAATGAAAATTAAATAATACATAAAGTGGTAGAGAATTAAATTCCTTTCACGACTATATATACATGTGTCAGTTTATATCCAACCGGTCAATAGTTATACCAATTTAGGAATGTTTCGTAAAATTTAGTTATTTTAATTTAAGTGAATTTACGTCTTTTAATCGAAAAAATAACATTGCTTCACTCCTCTCCACACACAACGAGGTTAAAGTGCCTTCACTGTCTGTTTACAATGAGGATGCTGATGAAGCCGAAGTAGGGCTTCCAATAAGAATCACCACCTGCCGAGGATGAGGATACCATAGACAAAGAACCCTTTCCAGGATCCTTATGACCAAAAAAGATAAAACGTGAATAGAGAAAGTTGGGAGTTGAATATTAAGAAGTTATTGAGAGTGAGAATGATAAGAATTATTTAAAATTACTTAACTTATGTATGAATTTGCATCGTCTTTACAATACAATTTTCCATTTTTTAAACAACATGATTTTCGTATAACTGTTGACAGGTTGGATATAAATTGTTATATATGTTATTTAAAAACTTTCTTTAAGGGATTGTCTTTCTCAGATGAATACTTCAGACAATATAAGGGAATGTTTGATGAAAAATGTGAGGAATAAAAAAATCGGTTTTCCCCAAATGTTTGCTTTTTCGGAGTGTGTAGGTCAAAAACGTTCACGATTCAGAAAATGGTATATTAAACGAAAATTGTAGGTTTCATGTGGTTTCATTTGGTATCTCAAAAATTTTCAGTAGCGACGTACCGTTTTCAAGAAACCGCTAAAAGTGGGACATTTTTAGCATCTCCTCCTCCGGTTCACCTCCTATAGACATCAGGATTTTTAGTATGTTCACTTCCTAAGCATCAATAACAATTTTCTGAAGGAATCGTTTAGGTTCCTGCTCACGCACTTTACACGCCCTTTTGGGCCATTCGTTGACTCGACTATTATTTTAGAAATTAGAAATATGAAAAAAACTTCTTTATTACACAGCCGAGGAAAGTTCGTTCGTGGTTTTTTTAACAAAAGGTTGAGATAACTTTACGAAAATGATTTATAGTTTAATGGTTTATGATACCCAACCGATAACAACTTATTTTTATATTCTTTAGTGTCAACCATACATTTATCACCAGATTTGAGCTTTACTATAACAACATGTCTGTATCGTTGCGAAATAAATTATATATTGTCAGAATTTTCGGAAGTTTAATAAAATGAGTACAAGCAGCTAATATTTCGAAAATAAAAACTACAAGAAAATCCATGAAATATAACATGAAAAGAACTGCCAGTATCACTTAATCCGGCACGTAACGGAAAGCGTTAGAAATGTGATTTTAAGACTGTCCCTTATTATTTTAGTTAGTTAGTTTTTATTTACCCCAGGAAACAACGCTGTTGATACAGGAGATACTATTAATAATTTTTGTTAATATATGAACGTTTTATTCCTTAATAATTATGTCAAATTTAGAAACAATGAAGATGAATTTGAATTTCCGAAACTAACAGTAATATCTTAAATTTTGTAAGTTACTTTTTATCCAACATTATTTGTTATATTTTTTGCATATTAAGATTTACAATATACATAAAAAATATTAAGTCAATGTGTTAAAGTTAAATGCATAAAACTAGGCGATAATGGCAATAATAACTAAAAAAAACAGAGGGTACCAATATGGTACACTGCTATGGTAAGACCCATGAGAACCTACGGTTAGTTGATACTACATACTCATTTTGAATAAAATGGGTGTAGTGGATCACTGTATTAATATGAACCTCCCGGTAGTCCAGATGCCTTATTTTCTCTTTTTTTATCAACAATTCATAAAAACATTTTTTTATCAATCAATATTCCAACATCTCTTAAAAAAATTTTACCCGTAACAATTCAAAAAAATATATCATCCAATTTACAAAATTGACAAAAATCTTCGCTTTTTTTATCTCACTAGATTAATTTAGTTATTTAAAATTGCCAAGTAATAATTCAGTCAGGATTGATCATCTTCAATCTGACATCTGTGAATATTTTATACATATATTTAAATATTCTTAACAATATATTACGTTTTATTAAACTGTTAAAAGATAATGCAGAATAAAAATTATTTCAGTCGCAAAAAAATTGAACATAACCAATTATAACTTTTATACAATGGTTCTGTCCATCTGTCCGTTTGTCTGTCTGTTTGTAACAAGGTTTAACTCAGAAACGGTAATATCTATCGAGAAGCGGACAATGGCAATCGACTCAGTTTAGTTAAAAACCCCAAAATGATATTAACCTATGACATCAAGGTTATTTAAAATTTATGAAATCTGGAAAAATTACCGCAAAATTGTCGTTTTTCATTTATCTTAGAATTACTTGTGTCAAGATCAAGTTACATAGTATATTCTTGATTATTAACACAGGAAAATTTTGCGACAATGGTTTATATCATATAAATTGTATAATGTAATAAATTGATGGGTTTGATTTGTTGTTTAGAAAAATCCAACATGATTTAATTATAAGTGTATTTTCATCTTTTTAGAGCATTTAAAGAAAAGCTTGTTTTTTTATTATTAGTTTTTAGTTTTCGCTGGATATAAGTCAGTTCATTTCATTAAATATGTCACTGTTGCATGATCGTTTGCTTATTAATTTAGTACAGTAATTCTTCAATAAGGAGACATTCTAGCGATTTAACTGTACTTAACTCCTCGTTTGCTTGACCAGCAGCGAAGAGCTTTGAGCCTAAATTGACAACGACATGGTCAACAGTACTACCCTGCATTTTGTCTTCTGCAGTACTTTGGCTATTTTTTTTCGGATATTGCATAGATTTAGGTGGTAAGGTGAACAATATCTTTACCGAAGCCTATACGGACGAATGGTAAATCAGTTTCATATATTTGTATTCTCGGGAAGCAGGGTAATATGGTTTCTGTAATATGTCTAATGACACCATTCACCAGGCCTTTGGACGTATCTAAATTGTAACGGAACAATACCTTAAACAGTTCCTTTATCTGGTGCTAATCCTAAAATTCAATTCCGAAAGATAAGAAGATACCATTTTTAAATAGTATCAGACCATCATCACACGTCTCGCCATCTTAGAGCCATCAAATTGAATTTATTAATTTTGGTAAAAAAATCCATATTGTCCGACTATAAAAACTCCCACATACCAATTTTGAATAGAATCGGACCATAATCACACATCTTGATCGCCATTTTGTTTTTTTTTGTCGAACAAAAATTTCATTATGCATTATCATTTGAATTGAACAAGCATGTAAAATTTCACAGTCCTAAGTTTGGTTCTTCGGCTTGCAAAATTTGACCTAAACAAAGAAATAAATCTACTAACATATATTGCAACTTAAATAAAAGCTTGTAAAACTTACATGTCAACTAAACACTTTTACAAAAAGGATTTGACTTAAACAATATTAAATTACTATTCTACGAAGAGTTTATTCCAAATTTCATCAAAAGTGAGGAGGTTAAAGTTAAAAATGAAAAAATGATGTCCTATATTTCAATAAAGCACAATCTTCTAAACATTTCCAATCAAAATTTGATCTAAAGTAGGAACTTTTTGTTATATAGTTAATGGTTTTCTAATTTTAGTCATACAAACTTCTAGTGATTCTGTTTCTCTCATCTCTTCTTCTATATCATCGTCATTGTCATGAAGAATAATTTCTTTTTTATAATTCTTTTGATTATATAAGATATGGATTTTCATTCATGGACGACGAAGACTGTCTAAAAGTATTCTGCATTATATGTAGAAACTTATTATCACACGGTGGTATGGAACCATCTTTATTTATGCCTCATTTTTAAACCAAATATGCAAATTATAAAAGGAACGATATAAGACTCTACTATAACTTCTCTTGCTTTAAAAAGAAGAAAAATGTTTCAAATTTCAAATATTGTAAGAAACGTTAACTTCGGAAGCATTCAACCTTCCAAATGACCAAACCTGTCTAGGAATGATGCAAAAGATTTCAAAAACATAGATAAAAATGTTGGGATAGGAGAAAGTAATAGATTTTAAACAAACTGCATAGTAGACTAGACCCACTGGCAGGTCATTTGCAAAGGGGGAAAGAACAACATCTGGGCCCATCGGTGAACCGTTACCACTCAACGTATTAATGACGAATATGATGAACTTAGATGCGAAATATTTAATAGCTTTTTTAATCAACATAATCTTATTGAAAGATCATTCTTATCTTATTCTTATATCAAGAAAAATAAACTTAATGTACCTCCTAATTGTAGATTATACCAATCATCATTTGAACCAACTCAAAGGTCAATGAAATGAAACACAAAATTATGTAACAGAATATAATTATTCAAAAATTGCAACTAGTTTCGGCTAATAAGCCATCTTCAAGCCTCAATAGGGAAGACAATATTCGAAGCAAAGTAATGTAACTAGTACTCCGTCCTCTTTCACCAATCATATTACACACAAGAGTTCCTAACTGCTGTTCTCTTACATGACTGCCTTAAAGGCAACAGACTGAACTTGCGTGAAATTTAGGAGATGCACTCTTGTTTAAGAGTGATATGTCTATTTGTCTTAACGAACATTTAAGACCTAAAAAGAATCACATCTTTTTTTACGAATAATTCAGAAAATTTCTCTGAACTAACCTAATTTCGTTTTCTATTTAATTTCTCTTTGTTCTATTCCTACTTTGTTTGGTTCCTGGCTCCTGTATTTTGTTCTTTAAGTATGACTTAACCTAGTTTTTGCTCTTTTCTTTTTAATAAATTTTTATCCCCTGTCAACTCTTCTCTGTTAAAAACTAGTTGGACCTGTACCCAGTCTCTTTAAATTATAGCTGTTTAAATTTTCTAACATGTTCTAGGTTTTACTGTTGTTGTCACTATTTAGCTAATAGGGTCATATATAATTTTTTACCTACCTTTACCTTCACCCCCACTTCCGTTAACATGATACCACCATTTACCGACACGCGGCTAGTGCCGATGTCATGTTTTAAGTTGTTCTTGCTTTTACTTATGAGGAGAAGGCATAATCAAATATGTAAAGCATACTTAAGGAGTGAAAGAGAAAAAAGTATTAGAAACTACTGAAGGTAATAATATGAAATAATAATAATAATAATAATATTACATAAATTATAAATGTGTCGTATACTGACGAACGGCAAAAGTACAATTTTGTATCGATATAATTTACCCATGCAGACCCTTTGTATGCCTGCAATAAGCAAATTTTATTAAATCTTGCGGTTTTTTAAATAAAGTAACACCCTGTAGAGTTCAGTAACATGTATCTTCTTCTGGTTTCTATTCTTCTTATTTTTGATTTTATCTTTTGTGTGCGTAAGTAAATGCGGTCATTTCCGTGTTGATTTAGGAGTTATTAATATTGCCGGTGAGTGCAACTTTTAATACCTACATATCTGGGAAATACAAACGTAGCGAAAAGACTGAATTATTTTAACTATATACATAAATAAGTCTTTTATCTTGTACCTCATATTTTTGTACACTTGAGTGAATAAACTGTTATTATTATACCAATTCTCCTCCGCCACGCAGTTTTAAGGATGCTTCGTCAGCTGAAATGGTTATGTTCGCAGTTTTTGGGATAATTTTAGTTAATTCCCTTCAAAATGGAGCTACCATTACACACAATTAATTACAAAAAACGACCAGATCCAAATTGTTTTGTTTTAGTAAAAGAACGAATATTATACCTCTAGTGCTGCAACGACTGCAATTCATCAAGTCTGGTTTGAATTTGTGAAAAACTCACCTTAATATCCAAATATGTTTTTTATTCATTAAAATTTAAGAAAAATTTTTTTCGTGATGTTAAGGTAATATAAATGAATGTTTTAAATGAAAAAAAAAATATAATTTTTTCTTGAACCATTTTTTTCTTATTATAAAGGCAAAGCCTAATTACCCCGAGGTAAAGCCAAAAGGGGTTATAATCTTGGTTTTTTAAAAATTTTAACGGGAATCGATAAAACACAAGTATCTCCCTACACCGGTCTTGCCACGATTCGCTCTCAAACTAAAGCAAACGTAAACTTATGCGCATGCCTGTCCCAATAGCTTCTCAAATACGTCGCCACCATCGAATTCAGGAATTCCTGCAGTATGCCTTAGTGAGTGAAGTTAGACGGTACTGAAATGCGTCAAACCCCATCTATGTAATCACGTTTGTGATTGTGACGTTATTGGTAAGTTTTTATTTTTGACTTATTTGAATAAGGAAAATCGAGTTTAATACATTTTAGCTAAAATATCATGCCATACAAAGCGGAACAAAAGACGCTCGAAGCTTTATGGGCTGAAACTGAAGAAGTCGACGACATCGAATCGAGAGGCGAAGACGATATTGACCATATCTCTGAAGGCGAGCACAACACCGACTCGGGGCAGGATATCACAGCAGAAGATGAAGTTTATGATGGAGACTCAGAAAAGGAGACATCAGCAAGAGGAATTCAGAATGAGACGCGAAATAAAAATGCTGACGGGACTCAGAAATATATCACGGAAAAGATGGATATTGCTTCAAATCAACGCTTTCAAATGAGAACAGACAATATTATCACTCACTTTCTAGGTGTCAAGCAATATGCAAAATACGCAAAAGTGCTTTAAATCGTTTTTAGTTCTTTTTCGATTTCTAAATGATCGAAGACATGGTGTGTTGGACCAATGTTAAAATTCAGAAAAATTAATGCATATCAAAATAAATCCATTGGGAAAACAACCAGTGAATGTGAAATTAAAGCATTTATCGAACTTCTTTATTTAGCAGGTATGTTCCGATCTAATCGCCAGAATTTGAGAGACGTATGGCAATTGGATAGGACTTGGAGTCTTTTCGTGGAAGATGTGCTTTCAAACAGTATATTCCCAAGAAGCCTGCAAAGTTGGGTTCAAAGTGCCAGCTTTGGTTGATGCCTGTTCATTTTATGTTCTTTACTTGGAAGTATATCCAGGAAAACAGACAGAAGGGCCCTTCAATTGTAGCAACTCACCAATAAATATCGTTGAGACGCTCATACAACCTATTTCTGGTTCCAACCATAATGTAACCTTTAACAACTTACACGCTAGCTATGAATTAATGATAAAATTACTGAAAGAATATAAGCATATGTCAGTAGGCACGCTGAGGAAGAAAAACGATGCATTCCAGCACAATTATTGAAGGTTCGGAACAGAGAACCAAAAACATCTTTATTTGGCTTTCTAAAAGATGTTATACTTTTATCCTACGTGCCAAAAAAAAAATAAAAATGTGCTGCTGATGTACACCATGCACCATGATTGATGAAGCAACTGGGCAGAAAAATTTACATGAAATAATAAGCTTTTACAACTTTACTGAAAGTGGAGCAGATGTAGTAGATGGAACTCTCTGCAATATATGACGTGTCTAGAAATTCACAGAGATGGCCTCTTACGATCATGTTCTCTCTTTTAATTACAGCAGCCAAATTATTTGGTAGTATACAGAGATAATAATCAAAATTTCAAACTTGCAAGAAGATTATTTATCAAAATGGGGTTTAAACTGATCCAGGACTACATCTCTGAAAGAAAGAAGAATCCAAGGATACCAAGAAGTTTTCGCCAAAAAAAGATTTTTGTCAAAATACTCCTGAAGTTCCACCTGCCAATGTTCCGATACTCATGGAAAGGTGTTCCATATGTCCAAGGAGCCGATATCGGCAGACTAAATTTTCCTGTCAAAGGTGTAAATCATTATTGTGCCTGGAGAATGCTGTAATGAGTTGCCAAAACGGCATGCATTCAGAAAGAGACTAATTTTTACTTTTTACTTTACATTCTGCTTCGTTGTGTTTTCTAATTATTAAATTTCCATGTATGATTTTAGTTCTGGTTATAAAATGTTTATTTTATTTTTCAAAGGATTTTTCAGTTCGGGTGTTTTTTCGGTCTGTGAAAATCTATCTATTTTTAGTTTCTTTTTAATAAAGGTATTCTGATATTTATTATTGTTAATTTTGTTTTTTAATGGTCGTTAGATGATCACGTAAGACCATGTAGTTAAAAAAATAGAAATATGCAAAATATTTTTTTATTTTTTTAGAAATTGTCCCACATATGTACCTGAAAAAAAATCCACATATGTAACGCAAGGTTAATGTGTAAATTGAAAGCAACTTTAATGCAATGCAGTATATAGTCGCCAATCTAGTGAAAAATTAATTCTACATTTCAGTCACCCATGATATAAAAATGAAAAGTGGATGTTTTTATTCATTTTCTATATAATTAGGATCTACGTTACATTTTTCTTCAGCTCTAGAGAAAAATATGTCAACCTAGTATCTAAAAACTAGTTGACTCGAAGGAAAACATGTCAAAATATCCGTTTTTTCTCAAGAAGAGTTTTTATGTAAATGCAGATATATCTGTATTCATTTTTCTTTATAATATGAAAAATAAAACCACTATTCCAAAACAAAACTTTTTTAGTTGAGCTTTCAATACTGACATACAGTATAAAATTCCTCATTCCATATTTAGTAAAGGTATAACCAACGAATTAGGTTTTAATGGTTTTGCTAATTTCACTTTCGGTTTTTTTAATATTTTCTGGTTGAAAACAATTTTCTTAAGGAGATATCTTCTTATTATTAGGTTTTATCTTAGAAACTTGAATAAAATCTTAAGTTACTTTTTGCTGTTCTCTCAAAGCGCACAAAGACGGTTTTATTGGTCTTCTTTACTACTTCCAATTTATCAAAGGTAGAAATGGTTGCGAAGGTTTCTATAAATTCATCTTTTGTCTTCCTGACTTCTTCTTGGAGCTTCCCATTGTTCTTATCCAAATCCACTGATTTATTTATACATATTGGAATTAAATATAAAAATAATCAACTTTAGTAACTAAGTTATTAGGCCGCCAACTGATTTCTTGCTGATGACTGTTACCTGACAAACATCAGAAATCACTTAATGCGCATGAGAATCGTGGCGATACATATTATTTTCTACGATTTCCGGTTTAATTGATTTATTTTTTTCCTTGAGTGGCAACATTTAAAATAGAACGGGGGAAAATCTTGGAAAAATATTTTGTACCGATTTTATTTACGACTCTCTAAACGTGTATAATTTTCTAGAAATTTAGCCAAATATAAAAGGAATGATTAGAATATTGGACTGAGATATCTTACGCATAAAAATGATTACGGAAGGAAAAGGAACATCACGCAAATCGATCTGACCGCCAATGTCGCTACAAATCTTGATAAATAGTTGGGAAGTTACTCTAACTTCCGTTTGAAAACTTCCTGGAAACTATCTGCGAAGTGTTCTCAATGTTAAATTCATCGTGAAGTAATCTCAAGGATTTTGGAATCAGAATGGGATTCTTGTTGTTCGGAATTTTCTTTAAAAACATGTAGAAATTCTAAACTATCTAGTTGTGATTATAAAAGTAGAAAATGGTTGTTTTTATTTGTGAAATCTTTTCATGTACTAAATGGAATTAAATCATTAAATGGAATTTTCCTTTAAAATCACAATTAAACAAATAATTTAATATTAAAAGAAAAAGAATAATGAAACTCAAAGTCATACCACAATAATGTAATTTAAGATCTTATTTTTTCAACAATGGGCAAAATATTTCGACCATTCGATGGCCATCATCAGGCCTATAATACAAAAATTAAAATGTAGAACACAGTAAGACATAGTTTAAATGCTTACTTATAGAATTGCAGTTAAGCAAGGACAGCATATAAATTTTACAATTTTTTTCATTCATTCGTTCATTAAATAAAATATATACAGATTGGTTAACACTTAACCCTGCAGTACGCACGTGGAAAAAATTACTTCAATGTACTTAGACATCGGGCCCGACAGGCCCGAATATTGAATCATTTATAATACGTATGGGGTAATTTATATTTTAAGACTCAAAATGATTTATTGAACTCAACTTGTATTGAAAATAACAATTACAAAAAATTTCCTTATAAAAAATAACAATTCTTATTACATTAAATAATATTAACGAGTAAATTATTATTCACTATCCTGTTGATCTTCTACGATATTATTGGCACATTCTGGACAAAAAGTCTGTGTGTGTTGTAAGCAAATACACTTACTGCATTATTCGTAAAAATGTCGACTTTTTCTTCTGTTGTTGCAAAAGTTCCAGTCTTACACTGAACACGTGGGGCCTAGTAGGCCCGTTGTACCCTCTATTGCCATTTCAATCAACTTATAAACGTTTTCTGTTAATAAGTAAATTAGTTTTACTATTACAAGAAGCTACTTGGGATAAAAAGTTTTCTCTTTAATCTTCACTTATATTTTCACTTGGGTATCTCAGGAACACGTGCGTGTACTGCAGGGTTATTCATTGCCCAAGCATGAAACTGTCGTCAACTTGATGTTTTTTCATCATTTTTGGTACGGGACGTCATTTTACCAATAAATGACGTGATTTATGACGTTGATTTTTTGACGTATAGTAGACGTCGTCATAGAGATCCCGTCATTTATACAACCGTTTTTAAAAAGTTTATATTTTTTACGCCTACCTATAATTTTAGTACATTTTTTAGCCGACGTATTTTGTCAAAAAACTAGTTTTCCTATTTAAGATATTGAGTTTTAAAATCTAATAGTTTTAACAACCTGCTTCATATAATTTTATTATTTATTTCATATTTATTTATTATTCATATTGATCCAAGAGAAGAAAAATGAAAATAAAAATGAGTAGGACGTAGGACGAGTAATTACTTAACAACCGTGCTTTGTTTAAGCGGTAGTCAGCTAGCGACAATTATATTTAGACACTAGCGAAAACGCAAGACACAAAAATCACTGCAGCCTGTGAAAAGCATCAGGTTGCAATTAAGTATCCAGTAGTAATAAAGCGGTAGTCTATTTAACAATAATCATAAACGCTATCCTAAAATTCAAATACTTCTCAAAATGTAGGAAAAAGACAGGCAGGTAATTATGGTGATAAAACCAGTTAAATATTGCACTTTTTCACAAAATTATAGAGTAATAAGTCTATTTCCGGCTATGAGTAAAGTCGCTTTGAAACCACTAAAAAAGGAAACGGTATTTAATGTCATTTCGGCAATGCAGGTCCTTAGGTTGGTTGAGTTTGCAACCCAACTTGTAAATCACAGACAATCAACCGGAGTTGTATTTCTATCTGTAAGTAAGGCATTTGACAGAGTTTGGCATGAGGGACAAAAAGAGAGAGGTCAGGAAAAATTAATCAGTTTGGTATACAGTCGAGTTAAAAACAGAAGACAGCGCAGATGCTGGATTCTATAATATGAACTCAGAGATAAGATGTCTCAAAAACCCAGGTGAATCTACTGATTCGATTTTGTTTCGAACTTTTTGGGAGTACCACCTGTTGCGTTCAATTGAAGTTACCAGAATTCTGTAAGATGGCGATGTTTAGAATTGTTTGAGTCCTCGCTGAGTTTGTCACATTTTGTGTGGATAGTGTAAAGCTGCACATTCGAGCATTCATCTGTATTCAGTACCAGATTATAAATACACCCTATGTGATCTGTAATTACAGTTTACTATGAGCGATATATGCGCTATCTGAAATTTCTAATGTAAAACTCTAGTATTCTCTCAAAAATTAGTCTAAATTAAGTAGGCAGATATCTCTAGGTTTGACCCAAACTTTTTCAGGTATAAGTGGATACACCAGAGATTTTAGACATCTTACTCAGAGAGGACGTGCATTCTAAACCTGTGATTTAATTGGACAGCAATACATATGTAGTATTTCCTACCAACATGTAGTAGGTTTGCTGGAGAAACAATTAAGAGACAAACAAAGGGAGTACTGAATGGAAAAATGTACTAGGTGTCCTCACAGGACACTGCGAGCTCAGAAGACAGCTGAACTCCTCTTCATATTTTATGCTACTTCCAGGACCTGAATAGGGAAAGGGAATGACACTGTGGGGTACAGTACCCTGAACCCGAGGAGATAACGAAAGCTAATATCAAAATTATTCTGGACTTTCACAAGAGTACTTACTGGTCGATGTGAAAAACTGGCGGGGCAAAATAGGCCTAGAGTCTAAGTGCAGCTAAAAAAATTGACACGAGGGCCTCTTATGATGGATATCAAAGTATACGAAACCAGTGGCAAAATTAATTCACTCATTTTTGAGAAACCGATTGATCGGAGTCAAGATGGGATACACCCTACACAAAATTGGAAGCAGGAGGGCTCAAGGTGCATTTTTATCATCCCAGCTACATAAAATTTACACCACATACAATGCTCAGCCTGTATGCAGACGACACACAAACAACAACTCCAAAGTCAGCAAAATATCTATTTATGATCGTCTATAGACCTACCTCGTTATGTGGTCATTCGTAGGATATTGGAAGGCCTAGAGTCCACTAGGGTTTTAGACACTTTGAATAATTGTGCAAAACGGATATTCGGCGATCTGCGGACACTATAATGACGAAACCTACGAAAAACACGCGAGGCCAAAGAGGCACCTGAGGGGAGATCAAAAAATTGGTTTTATCGATAAACCACCCCTTTTATAACGGGACACCTTTTCGATTACTTTTTTATATATGGAAAAAATAGAACAAAAGAACAAGCCATTCACAAAAAAAATTAAAACACAACATGGACAAAAAGACCAAAAAAATTAAAAAGACAAAACAGAACTAGTCCACAACAAAAATAAAGGAGCGGGCTCAACCAACCAAATTCTTTATTTCAGAAATCTACAAGCAAGTAAGATTCGCCCCAAATTTAATCATTGCTAATAACTTGATTTTTATTTCAGGTGAACCCTACAGAGAAGACAATACATGACTAGCATACAATCCATATATTTACAACACGACAAAACTGACATGACAAAAAGGGATAGAGGCTTCGGTGATCCCTTAACGCCCTACTGAAATGACACGATAGCGCTCACTGTAGGGATCGTAGGAGGTGACAGAGAAGTAAGGGATTTTACATCATTCTAGATCATTCTCGATCTCATTGTAGTGGATGGATGGATACAGCCTCTGACAACTTTCGCCTCTGGTATGATTGACATAATGAGTGTTCGTCTCAACTCCTGAAGAAGCTATTATAATAGAAGCAAAATGTCTAGTATAGTAAGGAGAAGATATATTTGAGACTCATTATAAAGGTCGACTGTAATAAACTACCTACCCTTGACCACATTTAACACTGGTTTGTGAGTACGGTCATTAATTCAGTCCAAAGCTTATAACTCGCTTAGTTTTAATGCTACAGGCTTTATAAAAGAAAAATAAAGGTTTTTTTCAAGCACTTTAAAAAAGATTGTATAATTTTTCCCCGAAAATTGCATTGTTTTTTTGGTTATTCGCTTTGAAACTTTCAATTTTGGCTTTTGATGAATAAGAAACAACCTTCAACTAGCTATTACTCCGTTTTTATTGGGTCTACAGACAACACAAACCCACCATTTTTTTGTTTGTTTATAAGCTTATTTTTTGAGTTGTTGGGGAAAAACCGTCTGAAAATGTTTTTTTTTTGGTTGAAAAGTCGAAAAGTACTGAATTTCAGAAAAGAACTATTTAGAATAAAAGTTGCTTAGCATACGTTAACATATCCATTCCCGGACTTATTTTCAATGAAACATTTTTCAACACCGAGAAGGGGTCAACTTTGAAAGTGAGGTAAGTGGAACCTAAATCAAAATTTTTATGAAAATCGATGCTGTTGGGCAACATTATATGGCCATAATAACTTAGAGAATCAGAGAATAATCTCTAGTAATAGTTCTATCCAATATGACAAAATGATATAAGACCCTGTTTGGTACATGGAGAAACGTAATAGACACTATCAATAAACAATATAAGAAAATATAACAATTAATTAAAATATCTTTATAGAATGCAGATAAAAAGAAAATTTACAACATATAAGAAAAAATAAAATAGGGGGACCAAGAAGGATTAAGCTGGGATGACAAACAGTCGAAAAAGAAGGAGAATACATTGAAAATCGGAACTCCTGAAAAGACAACTGATTAATTAAGTAAGCCTATTTAGAATTATGTATAAAAAACATAAATAGAAGGAATGTAGTATATTGGCCATAACTCACTTTTAATCAACTAAGAACATTTTAGAAAAAAATAATTGTATATTACAATTAGAAAATGTAGCAAACGCAAAACACTTTATTTTATACTCTCGGCATCAGCGATAATTTGCGATGTCAGTTCTCGTTTTTCCGGTCGTATTATTTTTTCTCTTGTTCTTCCCGCTGGTCCAGACTTTCTGGAAACATTCGACGACGACTTGTAAATAAGTTGATACAATTAGCAGTGTCGGATGAGCTTTAAAATAAAACGATCTTCGTTTACGTCGTTTCTCGTTTATGACATTATTTGTGTCTCAATCTTGAGTTCAGTTTTAGGCCTCTAAGTTGTGTTTATAAGAAATAATTAATCATGTCGTTCTTTTGTTATAAAATTTGCAAGAAACAGTATCAATTTAGGTCTAAGATTAAGCGATTATGAGATTAAATTTGCAGGTCGTTGTACGATATTTAAAAAAACGGTATACCAGGCAACAATATTACAAGATGCAATAATACATAATGGGTAAAAAAAATTGCTTTGTTTATCGTAAAGTGTAGTATTCCTCTATAACAACTAATAATAAGAAATCGTTTTTATACAAGTAAAAATAAGAATTTGGCTATCAATATCATACGGTATATATCCCGAATAGAAAAAAAGTTAACAACAAAGTTTAAAATTGTACAGAGGACAGCTGGCACAAAGTTAATGGACAGGAAAACAAACAAGGATATTAGATGAATATACGAAACTGATAATAATATCGATGAGGCACTAGGAAAAACAAATTAAAACGAAGATATCAATAGTATAAGTGACCATAAATTGTCATAATAACCAGACTTAATTCATGGCTAGGACGGAGAAACATGGAAAGATTAAAAAATATAAAACTTTAAATACCTTAAATTGGTTATTAGGATTCAAACTGAATTAAGCCGATAAAAAAGCTCTGTATTATTCCACTTCTATTTTACTCCCAGATTTAAAGATCGGTGTGGTGATAGCGGTTTTCCAATATTCTGGAAAAACATTGGACTTAATTCTTAAATTAAAATCACACAACAAGGTATTTTTTTATTATATCCTATATTATTAATATTTGGTAATATCATTTATATTGAAATAACCTATTATGTAAGTATTTTCAATAGTAATACCACTAGTGCTTTAAAATTACCGATAATTTTTTACGAATGCGTGTTTTCTTTTAATTTCACGATAGGACGAGTGAAATTTGTAAAGAAAACACGCATGAGTAAAAAATTATCCGGTTAATTTCAAAGCACGCATGGTATTTAAAAGAATATTTCACGAACTTTAATAACTAAAAAATGACACTGACAGATATTTTAATTGCCATACTGGGTTGCCATGACGACGTGGTCTTTTCGTTTTCGTCTTTTCGATTTCGTCTTATCGATTTTGTATATCCGCTGTAAATTTGCGAAAATACTACTGTCCTTATGGGATTTTTTATACGTGAGTGGAATATTCACTAGTAGTTATTTGACTTTGTAAAAATTCATACCTGGAGCCAAGTGAATAAAAAATAGTAAATGCTTGTACTAGGGCATTTGTAGGTAAATACTTATGATTAAGTGAATAAAATATTGAGTAAATACTTAAGATCAAGCATATACTTCTCCTTGAAGTAATTACTCAGTTTTTTCAAATATTCACTTAAAATTGAGTGAATAATGCGAAGTTAATACTTTGTGTTGTTAGTAAACACTCGAGAATTTGTAAGGGAGATAACTAGTGTACTTACGGGGCAGTGTGAATAAAAAATAAGTGTTTACTTTAAGAATTAAGTTGTAGCATAAGTACAATCTTATTAGATTCATCTATAATTAAGTGTAAGTACATTCTAAGAAATGTGTGAATAATATTTTGCTTATACTTATAAGTGTTTACTAAAAAATTTAAGTTTAAACTAACAACAGTAAACACATCCCGGTTTTCTTATCGCTTTGCAAAAAGCGGCCGTATTCTAGTTTTGTCAACAGATTCTTTAGTTTATTTGTGCTTCATAGAGGCTTTATCTAATCACAAAGTATTATTTGATAAATCGAAGTTGAAATTAATAATAAAAAAGAAGGAAAATTCCTTAATTATAATGCAGGAATCATACCAAATAATTTATGGTAAAAGTATTAATCTAAAACAATAAAAAAAAAGATTCAAAATATGAAAACTGAATTAAAGAAGAAAGCAGATATAAAAGCAACTGGATATAAAAACATTATTTTGAAAGATTGGGAAAAAAAATTGCTGGACATTATAGATACAGATGGCAAAAACCCAACATTGAATAAAATTCCTGGAGCGGCGACAACTGGACTGAAGCCATTGGAAAATGCAGAAATGCAAAAATCAGCGAAAACATGGCACGTTTTAGTCAGACCTCTTCCTCCCTCTAATACTACACCATCAAAACAAAAAAAAAACAAGCTGGAAGGGAAAGAAACAGATGAAACTGCAAAATTATGCACAGCAGATCTACAAAGAATGGTTCTTATTAAGCAATGCAGATAGAGCGAGAACAACTTTTATTCAACAAGCTACGTCAAAGTCTACCGGAAACCCGATGTCCCATACGCCAAGGTCCCGAAAGCGAAGGTTCCAAAACTTCAACTTCGCTAGATTTACATCAAATATTTACAATGTTATAAATTATGAAACATGATACTTTTTTAAGGTATATGTTTGACATAGTCATTTTCTAAATTGTATTCATCTTCTTCTTCGTCATTCATGACATCTTCTTCTTCATCGACAGGAAGTGGATCATTTAAATACTTTTATATGTTATGAAGTACAGCACAACTAATAATAACAGATGCAACTCCGTCTAATTTTACCATAACCATATATTGGCCAAAGCACCTTTCAATGATGACTCTTCCTTTTTTGAAGAGTGTGTTAAACGCAATTTCTTCACGATTTTCAGGATTTCTGTATGGCGTCATCAGCCAATGACTGATTCCATAACCAGAATCACCTAATAACACCATATAATTATATCGCATATTATTCATGTGGACATAAATTGCAGAATTCTTTAGTATTCTACGGCCGTGTACTGACCCAGGCCACTGGACATCTATGGAAGTAAATTATTCTTTTCCATTACATGCTGCCTGTATATTTATGGAAAAGTAAACTTTTCTGTTATAGTATTCGTCTCCATGCTCAGATCGTTCCGGAATTCTTATATGTGTACAATCTATAGCGCCAAATGCACAAGGACTTGTATCTCTATAAAATGAAGTATTTAAAATTTGGTCATAAATCTGCTCATTTGTTAATTGTGTTATAAACTAACAATGACTTCTTTTACTACATGAAAGAGCGCCTCCCCTCTTATCTGCTACCACTTTTTCCGCCGCCTCTAAAGTGACGTATTTTTCGTCACGATAGATCATGCATTGTTCAATCCAAATTTATGGCAGATATGGGGTGGCGCCCTCGATCGATGGCATCAAATTTCGAGTCATTTTTAATTTTCATTTTTTTTTTAAAGTCCGTGACGTTCGATGCAGCAACTGACATTTTTGTGATCCTGGATACCCAGAGAACCCATTTCTATTACTTGCTGGTTGCGCGCTATCTACGATGCAGCAACTGTGTATAGGGTTTTTAAGGCATTCTTATCCCCCTCTCGTCCTGGTGCTTGCTGTTGCTTCTGTCCATGGAAGGACCGGAAAAAATTCAAATGACTTTTCTGCCACTTGGTTATAGGCGTCCTAATGCCAGATTCTATTATATGCTTCCCTCTACCATTTTATGTTCGTTTGTTTATGGGTTTTTTTAGAGTGAGCTCTCGGTCTATAAAGTGTGGATGTAATAAGGGAGCTTAACATTAATATGACCTATTTATTAGTTCTATTTTTGTTTGTTTTATTTATAAATTATAAAGCAAACAAAAAGCTTACGGACACAAAACGTGTTAGAAAGTTTAACATAACTGATCATTTCTCGAATTATTTATTGATTAATATTACTTTGGTTTTATAAAACCGTTATGTTTCTTTTTGTATTGGCATTTGTTAAAAAACTAAACTCATAAATATCAGGATTAAATTACATTTCTCCCTACCTAAAGTGGTTGCGTTATGTAAATATCCCCTCTGCGGTGAAACAATATCATCCGAAATGTACTTTGTCGAAAAATTATTTTTTTTGTTTGTTCGTGATTGTTGACATAAAAGCCACTTATATTAATGTTTTATGTTAACAGCCACTTTATTGCCAACACTCATTTCCCTATTACACATAAAATTGCTGCCATACAGGAAGACCTAAACCGAGTTTCCATGTACTCTAATATTCATAGAAAAATTTTATGGAAATTATCTTTTCTGTTTCCCTTTTAAAAATATTCCGTTTTTAATATGATAAATTGATTTATAAATACAAAATCAAGAATGTCAATCCTGTATTACTGGTAAAAATTTTCCTTTTTCCATCACAATAATTTCGTTAAAAGCCCGCTGGAGACCACATAAAAAGGTCGCGCAGTGGGGTTCTAATACGGTTTGCCACAGCGATTTCTACAGTAACTTTCAATATGCCTTTCAAGCTAAATTTACATATCGATTTAAAGAAGTTAAAAAGACCTGTCAGGTGCAGACAACTTTTTATGAATGTAACTTTTACATCATTGAAGATACAACTTTTAAATTTGACGATTTAAACTTTTAAAGTATTTGTCAAATTCTCTCCAGTCGTAACATTATTTAACAGTAATAATTTACTCTGCCTTAATTGACTAAAAAGGGGCATTTGACAGTGTGAAAAATGCGACTCTAAATCAATAAATGCTACAAAATTTCTTAAAAATGCAAAAAAAAATACAGAAAATGAAATAGGCTTAGTAACAAATCCTGCAACATTAAAAAAAGAAACCAAGCCAGATCTGTTCTATATACTGATAAAGAATAATTAAAAAAGGAAATTGACTCGATACGATCAATAAATGACAGAAATCGATTACTTACTCTACTGCAACAACGTCAAAACAACCACAACAAAAGAATAAGCGAAAATAAAAAACCTACCAAAATTATTGATGGAATCGAAAACTTGAATGAGCTAGGATAATTCATATGTCAAGTAATGAATAATTTTCAAATCAATAAAATAACAAAATTAGATCAATGTCGCAGACAGAAGATAAAAATAAATTACTTACAAAGGCACTATAGAGACAGAGACTAATCATTGCAATTTTTCGATAACTAACTCTTGTATTCGTAAACAAAAAGTCAGGGAACGTAAAGATAGAGAATTGTTGGAATCAACTAAAAAACTAAAATATAAAATAAAATAGGCTTGGAACATGGCCATGCTGTTATTTAGATGCAATATAGATGTAATTCAAGTTTTTCGGCTAACTGATATAATGGATGTTACAGTAGAAATCCAACCCAAAAGTAATGACAAACTAGTAAAGAAGTCAGATGCGTCAAATGCAGAAGAAAATATATTAAACTATAAAATGCTCCTCCAAAATGTGTACACTGCGACGAAAATCAACCAACAAACTATCGAGGACGCTTGATAGTAAAATAAATGAAAAAAATCACAGACCGATAAATAAAAAAAACTAATTTATCTCATTAACTATAAAAGGCAGCTCATTTTACCATAAAACACAAGAAAAAATCTGAACAGAAGCAAGTGCATATAGTATCGAAAATAAACCAAAACAAACAAGTTCGTCACTGATGTTACGCTTCACTAATTTTGGAGAAATATCGTACTCAATCAGAGATTTACTAAAAAGTAGGGACAGCACCTTGCTCGGGGGCTCAGTAGACGCTGGCATTATTGCCAGTAGTCTAGGGACAGCATCTTGCTTGAGGGGCTCAAAGTCCCTAGACGGCTGGCAATAATTCTAGTATCTACCGAGCAACCTCATTTAATTTTTTTTAATATTAAAATTCGTTTACTGTGTTTAGTTTTTAAAGTACCATAATGCGGTTAATTTAAATTTTTAATTTTTTCTTATTAAAGCATATCACAATATGTGATTCTTCTTCTCACTTGTTAAAGTATTCAATAATTTCCTGATGATGGTTTGTTACCGAAACTAGTAGCCTCCTTTAAACAATTAAATTCCTGTGGTATCTGACTTTGTGCTTTATTTCCTTAAAACATTTGAGATATGGATAACGTTTTGGATGTATTTTAATACACAGTTGCAATCAAGCTGTTAACAACAGCAACACGGGATGAAGATAATGCGAAGGTGAATAAAATGGGGTAATGGTGGTCACTTAACCAAAAATACCAATAAAAAAATGTAAAAACAATATATTTATTCAAAAATTAAAAAAATAAAACATAACCTTTATTCCTTGGATTATACCATAGAAAAAAACTCTAATCTAATATTTCTAACTAATACTAATTACGAAAAAAATACCTATTTGACCGGTATTGTCCTTGCTCTCGGGAAAAACAGGTCATGTCTCCGTGCATTACCGGTCAGCATGAACTATTGCAATAGTCACAAATATAAGCTGTCGGCGACTATTTTACAGAACATAATTTATTGTCTGCGCCGTAGTCATTACATATGACACATAAATAAAATTTCAGCGTCACTGCGAACACCATTCATGTCCATATCTGACTCGGATGATGATGATCTTGATTTCTTCCTAGTTAATTTTGCTCTCTTCTAAATTATTTTTTGGCTCGTACAGTCCAAGTACATTAACTTTACCAGGATACTTGGGTATGACTCTAGGCCATAGGCTACGCTGGAGGGTTCATGTCAAAAAGAAACAAGAACAAATTAATTTAAAATACTCCCATATCTCTGGTCCACTTTGACCTACACGGCTCAAATTTAAACTCGACTGAGGTATGATCATAACGTATCTACATACCAAGTTTAAAGCAGATTGGACTAGTGGAATGGCCGTGAGAGCTCTTACAGACAGGCACATTAACTTACTTAGGTCTGAAGAGCTCTGAAGTAAGTTAATAATCCACGAAGCCATGACAATCATTTTTCAGACAATACTTTCTAATGGAAACCGAAAGTAAATATAAATAAGTTACGAGTTTCAACGGAAATAAATAACTAACTAGGCAATAAATAATAATAGTAGATTATAATAGAAAGATTAAAACCATTTCCAAGATATGGTCTGTCTGTGTGCAATCTTCTGCGATAACTGCCGAACCGTTTGATCAATCAAGCTGAAATTTGGTATGAAGGGTCGGTGGGTGCCTTGAATGCGACCATTTTTGGTTTAAATTGGTACAGTAGAAGGTCCTCTAGACCGACATTGATTGAAGACACATGAAAGATTTTCTGTCTTTTTTTTTAATTTTATGGACAAACTACACTTTAGTGCAAAATGTTCTAGTGCAAAGTTTTGGAGCATAAAATTTCCTACAATTTTTATATCAAACTTTTTCCAGAATTTCCAATAATTGCGCTACTAGAGGCCGCGCAAAAAATATGCATTTAGGTTTTCTGCAGTTTTTCCAAATTTTGAGGACAAACAATGCATTTTAGTGCAAAATTTTTTAGTTCAAAGTTGTAGAGCACCCAATTTCCTTTAACTTTTATATTTAACTTTTTTCTGATTCCCCATAATTTCACCGCTAAACGACGAAAAATATACATATTTAGGCCTTTTCCATTTTTTTTTATTTTGTAGGCAAATAATGGGCAAACTTATAGAGCATAAAATTCACTACAACTTTTGTATCGAACTTTCTCCAGAATTCCCTAATTGTAGCAGTGTGCTATATAAGGTTCGTTCCAACCTCAAATCACAAACCGATTTCCAACAATTTTATTCTACTTAAGTTGGAACCATATGGAAAACTTTTTTATCAGTGGTTGTATGAAAAAAAGGTATTCTAGATAAAAAGTTCTGCATGGTTCAGAAGTTAAAATGCAACCATCACATATCAATTTTTCAAAGCTGTATACGAGGTTTGTCAAAAAATTTGAATTTTGTGCAAGAGTAAAGTATCATTATTTTTTACAATTCAGAAAAATGTTTTAAAGTAAAGTTGTTTTGAATTAAAAGTTATATTCAAATATGCAATTACAGCCATTTATTATGAAAATCCAGGTTTTGTGATTATTTACTAATCTTTCCGTAACATTTATTTAAAAAAAATGAATGTCGCTTGAAAGTGTATAAAGCTTGTATTAGACGTTACATATTTTATATGGATTTTTACAACATACGATTAGACAGTGTTCAACTTTATGTCAGCATCGTGCGACATACAAATTCGAACATGAGATAAGTTGCGCATAAAATAAACATTTAATTTTTGTTTTTAGTTTATTGTTCGTCTAACTACATTTACTTATTTCTTATAGTATGCGAGATAGTATAAAACTCTCAATGGACCCTAAATATATCCTCCAAACCGAAATCCATTTAACACATGCTATAAAAATGTAAAATAGACGAGCAATTCAAAAAAAAATTAGCCTAGACCTACATATTTTTGATAAATATGATTCTTCCTACTTCGTAATACCACTTTAAGTGAGTTAACGTAGAGAATAAATTAAATGAAAAATTTTCACGTATATATACCTAATATTTTGGACGCCTGAGATGAAAGTAAAGCGCATACCTATTCATTTGTAGGCGGAAAATTACGTCACTTATACATTCAATGGGTTTCGCGAACCATAATACTTGAAAATAAGGGATCTTCGAGGACTATAAAAGGGGAGAAATACCTTAAAAGTTGTACAGAATGAATTGTAAATGTTTACTAAATTAGACCCTAAAATTAATTGGCTAATTGTTGATGTCGAAGCCGCTAAATAAGTTGATATTATTTTTAATTATTGTTGTTTCTTTAATTACTTTTCTTTATTACTGAAACAAACTGTAATAATTAAAGTGTAATTTGTCTTATTGATTATATACCCAGTGTTTTGTATTTTTGTAATTGAAGTATCTCATTCTACACTTCTCCAAGACATATTTATTAAGGATATTACTAAAATGGAACCCGCTCCCCCTAAGGCATTATGATGGTGGATGGGTTCCACCATCTACCGGCACCAAGTTAGTCGCTTTTAAACAGGATTTATCCTATTCAGCTGCTTGATCGTTTGGTATACATCGATAGATGTGACTATCTATCATTTTTATAATATTTAGTTTACCATATTTTTGTGTACCTATATATAGCCATATTGCATATTATCCTAAATGGAATGTAATATTTATTTTGCCATATATTTGTGTATCCATATAGGCCCATATTGCATATTATCCTAAATCATTTAAAGAAATTCATGAAGAACTTATATTTTTAAGAAATCCTAATAGATTCATTTGATAGGCGTGATAATTTAGAAAAAACTAAAAAGGGCGATAATAGAGGGTTTTAGCACCCACTAACGCTAACGCTAAAAGTTAGCGTATAGAATAAGGGATTGTAAAAAATAGAGTTTTAGTGAAGCAATGGGGACGTATTATGTAAAAATTTTAAATTAGCACTTGAAAGTCTGTTATTAAATATGCCTACAAAGAGTATTTATAATTTTTTTAAGCCTATATTATATTTAAAAAAAAATAAATTAAAAATATCTACATTAATTGATAATGCTGTTAAGAGATGGCAGTATATACGAACTGAATTCCTTGTTAATAGAGGCCAGATGTAAACTTGAGAAAAGAAGAAACTTGTATAGGGACAAATCACAGACCGCGAGATGGTACTACAAAATATAGTTTTCATGAGGTCATATTCGGTCAGAAAACCAATAAACATAAAAGAAGAAGAAGAGTGTTCACAGAGATTTCAGTTGATTTTAATTTTTTAACAGTTGGATCAAAAGGTTTGTATTTGGAGTTTTAGTATTATTGTCACTGAATCGCTGATGGATTTGTGTTATTGGTTTTTAATAAGTAATGACTGTAAAAGGCGTCATTCCAATAACGAGAAAGTTATCAAAAGTTTATGCTTGAGATCTTCTACAATTTTCGAATTTTTCCATTCCTTAACTGCCTTGGGATGCAAAGGAAATTTATCTAGAGAAATAACAAATATATCTCTTTCGATGCATAAATGGCTCAATATAAGATAAAAATTAACTTTTCACCTATATAAACAACACGTAATTGGTTTTATCGATCACACCTCGAGTCGTTCAAACGGTCAAAGATAGATGTCGTGATGTGGTTTTTAGGAAGCTAAAAAATTATCAAAACAAAAATATTTGCGTACTGTAAATCGAACTCCGGCCCTTTTACATCGAAACCATATACTATACGCATTACGAAAAAAAAAACAGAAATATTAGCAAACTTACCAAGCAGATGCGCCAACATACTTCCATACTTTGTAAACCTAAATACAGGGTGTCCCAGATTTTTTTGTCCAATGGATATCAAAGTTGTTTGATGACACAAAATAAATTAAAAAAAAAACATGTAATGTATGCCTTGAAACCTTTAAATGTGTATTACTAAAAGTCAAACTCATCATTTACTCCCTTAGGAACGATCTTTAACTCTTTTTATTCAAATGCCACCCCCAGTGTTTTCTTTATGCATATTCATGTCTACCTGTTTACTTATACATTGATACCATATAGTTCATGTTTCAATAAATATTAATATTAAAAAAACAAAAAATAAAAAATAGTTAAATAAAAATATTAATATACTGTTTAGCAATGTTGTATCAGATTTTCGTAATATAACACCACTATTGAAAAAATTGAAATAATTTATCTAAATATTGAATGCAATAATAAATTTTTATTTTACTTCTTTCCAGGATCATGAAGTCACAGTTTTGCTGGCGTGAATACTCTGTTACAAAATAAATATTAAAGAGAAAAAAAATATTCAAAAATATTAATTTATTCAATTAATCAGAACTACCGTTTTAAAAAATAAACTTCATAAAAAGAAAATTATAAATTTATACCAAATAAATTAAATTTAGTAAATGAGTTATTATTATAGTGTATTTAAAATTTTATATGAAACTGTGTACCTACTACCTATGTGTATTTATTGTTTACTTAGAAATCTTTACTAGTAGTTTTTTTATGTATAGTCGATTAAAATTTAAAAATTGTCAACTGAATTCCCCCCATATAAGTATTCTATTATAATAAATAAAAAAAATAAATTATATTCAAACCAAATCGTCCTACGTCCGTTCCTGTAATCGTCTTGATCCAACACTAATAGCGAGTTTGTACTGTTGAATTAAAATCCTCTTCGTGTCTGCTGTTATTAAGCGAAGCCTGGACCCTCGTCTTCGTCTTCTGGACACCTTGTATACTAAATTACCATAAATCCCCTTCGTCAATCCTGCTTTCAAAACTATTGGCTGGTTTACACTTGTATTCGTTTATTATGTGCTCTTTCCCGCAAACTTTATCGCCAAATCAATTGATATCACCCGTATTCTTCTCTATACGTCTGAACTTGTTAAGAAAAAACCGCGCTCATCATTTTTATATGCCTTCCTGCATTCAATACCAATTTTCGTGACTTTTTATAACCTGATAATATATTTTAATTTGTAAATTTTTAAGCAGAGATGTTGCTTGTTCAAAATTTTTTAATAGACTTTTTGCAAAAAATTTTATTATACCCCTACGTTCCTATAACGAATACCAAATAAATCAATTATTTGGCAAACTTTCAAAATACCTTAATTTAAATTTTAAAAAACTTTCTTAATATTTAAAATTATGCAATTTCACTATTTTCTTTAGTTTATTCACAATTTTCCCTTCCTTTTCATATGCTTTTTGATGAGATTGGTTATATTTTATTTCCATTTTAACTTTCTCCATAAATATCCTTATAATTTTGATAAATTTACTTTTCCTAGTTATTTTCCATATTCTGCAGATGCTTTAAATCCCAATCAACAATTCTGAATAGTTTATACTTGATTTTAAACTCTTTGGCTCTAACTACTATAACTATGTTTCTACCCATTGTCCCTATCTTTTCAAAACTTCAGAATTTTCTTATTCTAGTATGTTTTAATGTTCTTGTAATATTGTCTAGTCAGTCTCCCTTTTGACTATTATCATTATTAATTTTGTATTTTTTTTAAAATTTTGGTATTTTTATAGGTGAACAGTTTCTTTACAATATTTTTGGTATTCAGATACCGTCTTTATATTTCATTAAAACATATTAAAATCCTACATATTATAATTACATTCAACAAAATTCCTCCCTTATAATTTCACATGTAACATATAACTCATGACACAATTCTTCAAATTTTAATTACAATTTTTTGGTGTGATTTTTTTTTATATTCATATTTTTTAAAATATTCATACTTTGAAATATAGTACAATATTTTTTTTTTATTTCCATGGCTACAAAAATTGTTCGAAGTATCTAACCATTGCTTGTGAACAATACTTCAATAAGTCTAATTAGTTCCCGAGTGCAAGATGCTTAATCATGTTATTACAGACCTAAATTTTTCTATTTTACAAATCTTCTAAATTCAGATTCTATGTTTCAAACACTGTTTTAAGATATCCCCATAAGAAAAATCAAGAGGTGTTGAATCTGCAGACCATGAAGACCACCTGAGAGGATCCTGTTTCCAATCCACCGATTTCCAAAACGTTCATGTAAGTATTCTATTACCACATTACTACTGTGTGTAGAAAGCTCCATCTTATTGCCACCACATAGCGTCTCTATCCTCTAGAGGAATTTCTTCGATAACTTCGGGAAGACCATTAAATAACCCACACCATACATTTACTCCCCAGATGGTTTGGAACCTAGTTTCCGAATCTAGTGAGGATTTTCACGATACCAATAGTGCATATTGTGGCGATTTACAGTCGCATTATTGTAGAACCTTGATTCATCACTCTACAGTATCTGGTTCAAAATATTAGGATTTTGATCAATTAAAAATTCCAAATGAGCAATGAAGGTAATTCTTTTTTCAAAATCACCAGCGCTTAGTTCCTGATGCAAATGACTTGCGTGGAAATTGGTAAGCTATAACACATTAATGCACATTTCTTCAGTTCTTGCAGAAAGAAGCAGCATGTTGACGATGTTTTTCTTTTCCGCGAAATGAACCTTCTCTCAACCTGTTTTCAACACAACAAAACGTTTGACGTGCCGGTAGTCGTTACTCAGAAAACCTTTCATGCTGCTATAGCACGAGAATTTTTTTGGCACTCACTAAAAATTAAAAGCATATCAACATATTCACTTGAAGCAAATGTAAGAGGCATTTTGTTGTTTTGATAAACGTAGCGAAATATTTCAGTACTGGTATAAAAGTCTTATTAAGTTCCGAAACAAAAAAAAGCAAAAAAAAATATAAGATACGATAGTAACTTTTTATCAAAATTGTTGTAGTAGGTGGGACAAGCACAGGAAAACCACCGAAAATAATTACAAAAAACACTTTTTTAAATTTTGATTACACCATTACACCTTCATTGAAAAGCGGCATTCAAAAGCGTATTTTTGACCCAAAATCCCTCACTTAATCAATAAATTAATATAAGAATAAATTATAGCCCAATCAGCATTTGACAGGTTAATAACTTAAATAATTATAAGAATACTGAAAAAACAATTGAATATAAAATATAACGTTCTGACCTGTTTCTTTGTTTAATTATATTTATAATAATAAAATATATTTTATTTCACAAATTACAACAAAATAATGGTAAAATACCAGGTGAAACACTATTCACAACATTAAGCAAAATGTATGTTTTTATTCTATTGTGACTTAATGTTCCTTAAAGTAAATCAAATAACAACTAGAATTTCAATAACAAAGAAAAAAACATATAGAGATAACATTTAAAGAAACAAGAGTTAAGGGTCGTTCCTATTGTATGTCATCAAACAACCTAGATAATAGATGAGCAAAAAAATCTGGGACGCCCGGTATATGGAATTTTATGTAATTATGTATAGTGTTTTTAATTAATTCTTGTTGTATAAATAAATTAATAACAATATTTCTAGTGTCATGTTCAAATAAGGGTTTTTAATCCCTCTGTGGAAAACTTTTTTTGTGCTATATATTCAGCGACATTTTTACAAATGATAAGTTCCTGGGGATTTAAACACCTACATTATACGTTTGCGATATACACAGAGATATCTGGCAATCGCATTGTAAAAACATGCGTTGGAACGGGATTTATTAGTTTAGATATGTAAAAAGGGTTTTTCTCTTTTAAAACCAGTAGAAAAATCTATAACTCGGTGGATATGACATTAACAAAGGTGATTTTTGATTTATGGAACTGAGAATAGTCAATTGAAATAGGCTTCGGTTATAGGAGGCAATAAAACACCAAACCACTTTATTTCACTTCTAAAGTCAGGTAATAACTAAAGGACAATTCAAGAAACAATATTCAGTCAACGTATAACAATTATTTTCGTTAAAAAAAAAAATATAAATAAAAAATTGAAATTGGAAAAAACTTAGTGACGTCTAAAAATAACAGTTTGTATTGGTGCAAAAAAAAAGAAAAATATTGTATTTTATTTTATTCTCACGCCTCATAAAATCCAAAAACGAAGACTCTAATGATAATAATGATAAGGTTATGCATGCTGGTGTTCATAATCAAAACTTGTACATAATTGGTGAATATTTTAAATTATGGTGACAGTTATCATTATTATTTCGTACCCATTCAAATATCACTGGTTGCGATTACTCATCTCTACGTTCGTGATTACACTAGTAAGGAGGCAATTAGGACCAAAAAGGCAACTGATAAAATTTTATTTTTTCTTCTTAAATTGTCATAATTAGATCTTTATAGTCCAGTCGTTAGTATAAATAATTTAAAATTTCTGAATCCTGTCAATGAATACATTAACATTGAACCTGTCTTAGACCACCTTATATTTTATATACAGGGTGGTACCAATTTAATTGAGCACTATCTGGATTTCGTAAGGCATTATAGATACAAAGTGGTTAAATGGGAAAATCATGTGTATTTTAAATTAATTGTTTTTTTGAGATATTTCGAAAAAACCGAAATTCATGATTTTCGTTTTATTTAATTAACACCTTAATTATTAAGGATAGAAAAAACTCTCTTATTAAAGGCCAAATATCCATTTTATAAAAACGATCTGTTCCGTCTTTGAAGGGCCACTCTCGACTATTTTTTTAAACGGACCTGTGCTTTTATTTCATCTTTGAAATCCTCATGTTAAGAAAACTTATTTTTTACTTTCCCGGACCCATCAAAGGGAAAGTATAGTGAACGAGCAAAAAATATTTTGTATCTATTGATGGAAATATCCATTTTGAGGTCCCCCGAGAAGATTGAAACCATTTCCAGAGTATGGTCTGTCTGTGTGTCTGTGTGTAATTTTCCACGATAGCTGCCGAACCGTTTGACCAATCAAGCTGAAATTTGGTATGAAGGGTCGGTGTGTGCCTGGAATGGGACCATTAGTTTTTAGTTTAAATTGGTAAAGTAGAAGGTCCACAAGGCCGACATTGGTTGAAGGCAGATGTAAGATTTTTTGCCTTTTTTTAAATTTTATAGACAAACAATAGGCTTTAGTGCAAAGTTGTAGAGCATAAAATTATCTACAACTTTTGTATTAAACTTTTTCCAGAATTGTCAATAATTTTCAACCATGATTTTAGGAGATCTTAATTATAGCAGTGTGCTATATATTGTGCGCATGCGCCTGCTTATGTCATATAAACATTGAAATATCAATTCGGTAGAGGATTCACCATTGGCTTGATATTTAAAATAATCCTATTCTCTACAGCTGACCCGAAAAAGTTCTGGGTGACACAGCCGATTTTTTATTAGGTTTTGACAATCACTTTAAGAACTTTTGTAAGTACGGTCCTGTTCATTTTTACCCGGAAAATATGAGTACACGAATTAAATATTTTGAACAAGGGTGAGGAAAATTTGAGCAATTTTACAAAATTAAAATAATTCACAATGACTATTTTAACACATTGTAATTTCTAGTCATCTGTTATCATTTATTAATTGAAGTTTAAATAATTTTATTATTTTTTTGATGGTAATTATTTAAGCAAAATTTAATTTAAAATACTAAATTAATTTATCTAACAGTAAACTGATATATTCTGAAATTCATTTGCCTAATCTGAAATTAAATAAATACTTTCTGAAATTTATGATAAGCAAAAAAAATCCTTTAGCTTTTCAGGCATTAATTGAGTCAGATCTTGCAACTTGCGGTTAATTTATGGATATACGTAACATTTTTATTACACAGCGCTGCAAAATTAACGCATAAAAGTATATTTTAAAAAAGTGTCTTTATTATTTTTGTCAAATGTTTATATAGGTTGTTTTCAAAGTTTTGTGGGTTAGTTTTTTCGTATGCCTTTACGCAAAATCAGCGGATGCTTGAAAAAGAAACATTGCGAATTTTACTTTATTTTATTGAACTTTAAGTAAAACAAGAATATGCAAAACATTCCTCTTGCTGTAATAACGTTCTGAAATTTTCTTCAGATGCTTAAAATTAGGTTTATGACTTCGACTTGGTCAATTTGGTTCCATACATCTACAAGTCGCAGTTACAAGCTCATTTAGATTTTCTAGAGGTACTTCCGAAGCTCTAATACGTCGTCCCATATTGTCCCGCAAATGCTCGATAGTATAGGCTTCTTCCAGGTCAAAAGATTGTTGTAATTTCGACGTTCTGTAGATAATTTTGTACCACCTTTGCGATGTGTGGCCATGCGTTGTCGTGCATCAATAAAAAATTTCCGCCTATAAATGGGGCTCTAAAATACCTGCGATCTATCTATCATCAGTTGTCAGACTATTACTAACTCCCAACACGCTTCTAAGTTGATGCCTCTCCATATCCTAACAGACCTCTTGTTGTTGCTGCAATATTACATTACACTCTCTTCATTAAATAGGCAAAAACAAGACTCATCTGTAAACGAGGCATTCTTCCAATGATGGTCTTCAAAGTTTGTGTGTTATTGAGTCTTCGATTTACGGTAAATAGTGGACCAGTTGCGGTTCTGTTGTGCATCAAACTGTCGTCTGTTAACCCTTTTTAGACCTTATCTTAGCTAATGTTGCTGTAAGAGAGTATTTGTTACAAACCTTGTTCTTATAGCTCGGAGTTGAAAAAAACTATTTTCACGGTCTGTAAGAATCTTGGCTGTCCCTCTCCATTTATTCTTTGATTTTAGATTCCATAATTTCGATGCGTGGTGCCACTTGTTGTTGATATAATACTTCGTCCATAAGAACTATAGCGTCAGCACAGTTCTCTGGGAAAAGATTTCTTACTTTACATTCTGGTACGTACATTTTATGTCAGTTTCAATAATAAAATTACCAAACTCACTTTGAAAGGAACCGAAGCAAAATAAACAGAGATACACTGTTGAAAGTTTCATCAAAATCTTTTTTTAGAACATAATTATTATGTGCAGGTTTTGCGATAAAGCAGAAAAAAATTGCTTGATAAAAGTCGAAGATAACACTAATGAACATTTATTAACCATAAGCATCCATTTAAAAAACTTATATCTGAAGTTCATACCATAACGACCCCTGAAGTATTTCTTCTCCACTGATGCTGCCCGCGCAAGTGCCCTTCATACTATAAACGGAAGGTGGCGCCAGAGTAATTATGTTCATACTGTATTTTATATTTATATTGTTTTATGTTTTGGCAACATTGGAAAATATAATTGTTGTATAAGTTTTTTGCATATTAGTGAAATTACTACCGATTAAAAATTTTTGAGAAAGGTCGTAAAAATCGAACCATTATTTTTTAGCAAAATTTGGGCAACATATATAACAATTATAATACTATACAATTTTAGTAAAATGATTATTTGTGACTTAATATGCTCTCAAATCAGGAAATTGTTTTTGTTTTTGTTTTCAGTAAAAGCTTCAAATAATGTTTTCCAATTCATAAACTTCTCAAGAACAAGCCCATAAACTCAAACACTGATCCCAATTTCACCACAACACTCACGAGATATTGAAATATAGCTGGGTTTCTAAATTTCTGCTGATGTTTGCTTCGGTTAGATCGTCCTGAATGTGTTAAAGCCATGAAAACAATCCCCATAAATCTATTATTCTCGCGTTTCCCTACAACCAGAAAGCAATAACCTCGAACAATGTATAGGGTGTCTCGATAATAATGCGACAGAATCCTTCATCACTACTAATTATTATAATGAGGTAGGTATATTTTGCAAATTATAGTTGTCAGGTTCTAGCAAGACTTCATAGAGTGATGAAACAATATCTGGAACTGGATTACAGGGGTTAGAAATTCAACATATTTTTTCAAATCTATCAATTTATTGATAAGAAGAAATAATTTTTTTGGTAGTTCTGATTTTCACGTCTACGACTCTAATAAAATTATCCAGTCCTGTATAGGTTTTTATTATTCTTACCAGTGGCCATATTTTTTTTGTTAATTTACTATCTACTTTTAGGACTGTATACCTGGTGACAATATCTTCTTCACTTTTCAATCGATTTGAATAAAATTTGGTACATAGATATGGAATACAATTCTGGATTAACAGACATATAAAAACAAAATGGCCGAATTCCGGTTTCATCAGAAATGTTATTAAATTTGATTCTTCAAATGGAACACCCTGTATATTTGACGTTTTTTGGATTCTACGGCTCAAACTACATACGAGATTGCAGCCGAATTTTTCATTTTTTAACAAAAAAATTAAAATTCTCAGATTTTTTTTAGCACAGAAGGCCTTGATCCAGTCAAAATCTATTCTAATTGACAATAGTAATTCATAGTAATAGTCATTTCATTGATAAGACAAATAGAAAATCCTGCAGCAGGAATTTAAATTTTTTGAATTATATTTTAACGAATAAATCGTATTTTATCAAATGATACCTACCGAGTGCCATCTTGAGAATTTAATTACCAATTCAACGATATATATTATGTACCAATTCATATTTGTTCAAATCTAAACATGATCATTTCTTAAAGAAAAATCTGAGAATTTGAATTTTTTATTGAAAAACAAAAAATTTGACAACAATATCATTTGTAATTTGAGCCGTAGACAAGGCTAGGAATCCTGATAAACATCACAAAACTTTTCATCTGCTAACAAAGATGTAACTGGCATAAATACTTCTTAAGGCTGCAGTGTTGAAGCTAAATCTCCAGTAACATCAACCTAATGAATCAATAGATTAATTCGAAATTAGCACATTTATATTTACTTCTAATATTCGAAAGTAGTGAAAAATATTATAACCAGATCACTAAAATAATAATTGGGCAACTTTCTTTTTATGTGGTCGCTTGAAATGTCCCTCTAAAACCACCCTAACCGTTAAAAAAAGTCAGTGGACCCTTTCCTTCATGTCGTATTTTTAAACCCCCTTCTGTGCTCCCAGACCTCGTCGTTGCATTAAACGGAACACATACTGAGTTGTTTGCCGTGGCGATTATGGTGACCACTGTCCGTCCGTTACTGAAACTAAATCACGTTCTACCGCCTGATATTTTATTGTGAGGGTCCCACAAGGCGTTCTCACAACAGATCGTAAATATGTTAAAAAATATAGTTATATATTTGTTTTATCCGGACTAGAAATGTATACTTTGAAACACAAATCTGTAAACCTAAAATTGCTCACCGGTAGTCTTCTAATATTGACGATATAAGGATAGGTGAATTCTTGTCTTAAATAGTTCAGTCCATTTTTCTGGTATTCGCAGTATTGAAAAAAATATTGAAAATAGTGCATATTGTGATTTGTTTGTAGTTTTAAAATAGTTTTTTCATTTTTATTAACTAATTTTTCATCACTTTTATAATTTTTTTAAAATAATTGTCTTTTATCACTCCCTGCCAGTAAATATTGACCCTGTACCGAACTGTAGCGAATAGGAACTAAGTGTATTTTTCTACGTGTTATGTGCAGGCTTCAATAGGATAAGCACTAGGAAATCATACCTTAAAAAATTAATCTCCGCAATATCTTTAATGCTAAAGTCTTAATCCACCAGCTTGAGTTATAAAATTATTAATTATTAATTCTTTCGATATGTTTGTTTTATCAATAGTATTTTGTATCCACCCACGTATCCTCAAAGAAGGTTCATGCACCGTCTAGGACTATAATTTTGATTTAATAATTGTACGATGTTGAAACGTCTACGTAAACCGCATTAGATTTTAATTCAATTAATGTTAAATGAGAAGCCTAGATTTCAATTCCCTTGTGTCATTATTAGTAATTGGCCTCAAAGAAAATATTAATAGCTGTCTGTTTTCTGATGGGTGAAATATACCATTTTAGTTCTAGAATTCAGAAAGTAATAATAAAAAAATGTACACTCAGTATAAAAAATGTTGAAAGAAAATATTTATTGGGTGACAGAGAAGGATGAAAGAAAGAATGTATCAGATTTACATGCAGAAGATATATGAAAAGTAAGTGTGCTGATTGATGATGGATGAAGGTTTCAAACACGTCAAACAGATGTGGGTAAAGAGATAAATTTATATAAGAACATCAAAATGAAAACATGAAACGGTTCAATATACGAAGGGGAAGCAAAAAATCCAGGGTATAAAAACAACAAGCAGGAATGCTGCAGGAGATAATTACAGATTGTAGAGAAATTATTAATAGGAAATAAAGAAGTGTATAGATAATTTAAAAAAAACTGAGACAGAAGATAATCATAAAAGTTAAAAAATGAAACTGGTGATCCAAATCATAACTACGAATCAGAAGTGAAATAATAAAAATTTATTGACTATTTATTATCGGCTTTGATTAATTTTCTTTGTTTTTAACATATATTTTCCGTCGCACCTGCCTGTCCAGTCACCTGTCATTTGTCCATTCAGCCGTCATTCTTTTTAGCTTTTACTGATTTATTATAACTTTTCCCTAGTCACCTGCCTGTCATTTGACCAGTCATCTGTCAGTTATCCATCCGGTTGTCGTTCTTCTTCATTTCCCGTCATAATTTTTATTTATTATAACTTTGATTATTTTTCGCTTATTTGTTGACTATTTACATTTGTCCATTTGTCATTTGTCTGTGAAGTTTGTTCCATTCAATTCTAATCAATAATAACGAAGACAGGTATTGATACTTATACGTTTTTTATTATGTATTTATTCTACGTCCCATTTAACTAGTGCCATTTGTTACGTTCAATTTTGACCAATAGTAACCAAAGTAGGAGATAGTGTCCTTTTGGCATTGATGTTGCTAATGATTTTTGCTTAAGCATTCAATGTACGGCTCATTTATAATACAGTACCGTTTGTTCCCTCTAATTATGATCAATAATAACGAAGATAAGTGCTAATGCCCTTCTGCCTTTGATGCTGCTTATGCACAGCCCTGACCTATTATTTGCATTTTACTTATATGCTAATAAGACTTTTGCAATTTGGACGTTAGCGATTTCCCATAAGAAGTGGGTTAGAACTGTTGCTGCGTTACTTTTAAGTAGAAAAAAGGACAAAAGCAAAGAGCTATAATATATAGGAACGTTCTGAGCAAATAGAGCAAATTAGAATAGAAATAAAATAACCTGGGGAAGAATTAATTTTGGAAACGGAGACGAAAATAATAAAAGAATCAGAGGACAGTTAAGGCTGGGCTTTAGGCGGGAAATGTACATGTGTAAACTATAGTGTGAAACATGGTCACCTTATTGCGCACAGGTCAAACAAACAGAAACAAATATATTGAAAGTTAAATTAAAAATGTGTTTATAGAGGTTAATTCTTTGCAATAGTCTGGTTTTTAACTAAATTCTACTACAAATAAAATCACAAATAAATCTTAAAAATCGTGTAAATTATCGTACTATATTGTATCTCGATTTTTATTAAACTGAACTGAAAAATTTAAATTCTGATATGGCCAATGCAAAGAATATCAATTTTTCTTTAGTTTGGATTATCAAACTTGTCGATTATTAAAGTAATATAAATGTTCTGTGCGAAGTTAACTATAAATTGACAAATGAATCTAAATAAAATATGGCGTTTGTATATGAGAATGTGAGAACGCGGAAATTACTGATATTATTTGTGACATTCACTAACAGATAGCGCTACTAAAAGTCAGACGATCTATTGAACTTTGAACCATAAAGTTAATCAGACAAAGCTTATATTCATTAATATTGTATGTTAGATGATATTATTTTGCTGAGTTATTGTAGAACGATTTATAGACTGATTTCGGAACTATATACCAGTAATTCGCAAAAGTTTTTTTTAAAAACGCAACTTTTTTATTTTATAAGTTACAAATAATTTTAATATTTTTATATTGAATGGAAGTGACTTTTACTTGATGAACATCCATGTTAAAAATTAAATAACACGAGTACTGTTCGATATATTCATTTTAATTTACAAACTGCATGTTTCGATATACAATATCTTCCTTCAGATATAAAATCAGAGTCAGAGTACTAACCTAATATGTTAATGATTGGGGAATTAGAAAATTATGTAGAGATTAAGCAATTTAAGGGGCCAAGTGGGGCCAACTTATAGGGCCAGTTAATGAAACTTGGGATTTGACAATAATTGCAAACAATCCGAAACTTGGGATTTATGGTTGATGTCAGAAAACTATAAACTATAAAAATTTGCAATTTTGTTTAATCGGAAAAAATAAATAATAAAGTATATCTCCTTGGTTAAAATTTCAAAAAACGTGCAAATTGACAAAAAAGTTTAAGATTACGTGACATGAAAAACTAAAAGTTTAAGTTGTAAAAAATGAACGTAACCGTTTTATTTCAACCAACGCAGAACACGCGTGAACACTATAATTAAAACTAATAAAATGACAAAAATCATCAAACTACAAAAAATAATCCAGTATCTACTCAAGAACAAAAAGCAATATAAAAAATACACAAAGGGATCAACTTGAAAATACTAGTGCGAAAACTGTTGGATAATAGCATGAATAAAAACATTAAAAACGGTGGAAAAGTTTCTATTCAACTACATTTTGTATTCTTATATTAATCTAACAACGCACTTTTAAGAAAAATAAACATTCAGGTTATAGGACGGATATGGTAGCGTCATCGTGCACTTAAAATAAACTAATAAACATATTAAATATACATACTAGCCCTTAATATTATTTCTTCTTTCAGAAGTATAGTAAACATTTATTAAATTAGTTTTTGTAAATATTCCAACAGAAACAACCAAGACTCACATAAATAAAGAATTTGTAGATAAGTCAAATTCGATGATTTAACTGTTTTGGTTTCTCTGGTTACATGTATCTTTGAGAGAATCTCAAAAATAACAAGTAGCGAGTTCGCCCAACTTTTTAATATGCATGATTATAACTGGATTTGTGAAAAGTAATTAGTTGGTCGAATAGAATGTCACAGAAATAAATAAGAATTAAATTTTGGTAAGAAAACTGCGATTTAAAAAATAACTTTCAATAGTGCAGCTTTTTGCCAATAGATACCATCATTTTTTGGAAAGGTGTATATATATTTTATTTGAATATCCAAGTACTGGCTTTCCCGCCTAAATCCCAGCCTTAAGAAAATAAAGCTTTGTAAAACAAACCCGCGAAATAGGATACAACAGAAAAGTACTGAAAACAATAGAAGGACAAAAGGTTTTTAATAAAATATTTATGAACAAATACGATATTAGATAGGCAAAAACATAAAGAATTGTTTATAAATGAGAACGTAATAAAATAATTCTAAAATATTGTTTCAGGGAGTTAAGAAGAGATATCGAATAAAGGTCTAAAGTGAAATAAGAATAAATAAACGTATTTAAATGAATGCATTTATGGATGGCACTGAGGAAAATGAAATGGTACAAGATGGAATGGTACAAGATGGAATTTTATTTCGTTTTTAATAAAAAAACATAAAAGTAAGTATGTGTATATAGATATCAGACAATAGTAATAAAAAAATTTAATTGAAAATTATTATTATAATACTTTCAGTAATAATATTTTAGAAAACCGATGAAAAAGAATAGAATGAAGGTTTAAAAATTGGAAACGTATAGGGAAACGTATGGAAATAAGTAATAATAAAACTGTATTAGGAAAATATTATTGGAATCAGATTGACAATAATGAAGAATTTAATACAATTATTTATGAATGGCAATTTAGAAAAATGAGAATTTGATAAAAAATACAACCAATTTCACTAATTATTCATTTTCTAACAAAAAGATAATTAAGAATACGTATGTTTACCTATATGGAAGTATATGTATAATGTAAATCATAAGACGTTAAGAACATAAATCGAAAGTAAAGTACTAAAGGGAAACCAAGCTTGGAGAGCTTTAAAAGAAAGAATCAAAGGATCAGAAAGGATATACGTGAATAAGTGTAGTTAAGATGGTTGGTGTCGAAAATATTAAGGTTCGATAGTTCTTAGCATTAATGGTTTATTTTAGGTATAGGCCTGTATTTGCATACTAAAAAACATTTAAGGATTTGAAAATTTCCAACAAGAATTACGTTAGCTTGTGGAATTTATGTTTATTTAGTAATCTTACTCAAATCTCAAATGTTATCGAGAATTTGCAAAACAAAACATGTTTTACCATGCCATAATCTAAAACTAGATTTAAACTTAAATTCATATAATTTCTTGTCATTCAGAGAGACGTGTGCAAAAAACATCTTTTTCTTAATAGTTTACTTAATGCATCCTGTTGTCATTGATTAACGTCTGTCTCTAAGCGCTATAATCTGAACAAGTGCAAATGTAACTCTAATCATCGGACGAGTCGATTGTAAAGCGAGAAACTAAAAAGCCGTTAAAAATCCCCATTTGCAATAAGCTTCACGCCAATTTAGATACTCGTGGATCCGAAGCTTCTAGATCGTTGATCAGCATGGTGGTTTGTCAACGAGATTTTTTCAATAAAAAAATTGGGTAAGTAGATTTTCTGAGGTTTTTAAATGTAATAAAATTGTAAATATTATTTGCACAGTTATATTGAGTGAGAGCAGTTTCTCTATAAAAAAATAAATTGAAAAAATGTAACATTAATGATATTGTTTCATAATAAACGGGTAAATAAATAGCCTTTACAGTTGACTTAAATGATTTATTTGTGTTAAAATATTAATTAATTAGTTTGCTAACTGATTTGTTCCTTCGATCTGATGATGGTTGATGTCAACACATCTACCACCTAGTAATTATTCCAAACTTATTTCGATTCGTAATCATATTTGTTCAAGTAAATATATTAAGAAAAAATAAATAATTCCAAGATTTATTCATAAAATCATTAAGTTCAACAATTTTAATGCCGATATGTAGGTAGAGAAACCAATACGAGGAAATATAGCGTAGATGTAAAACTTGATCTTACCTGAGATTAGGAAGTCGTAATTAAATATTGAAATGTTCGAAATAATTGTATAACCAATCATATAAATAACAATAAGATTTTTTAAACAAGCTTAAGTTATATGATTCTCCAGATATGCGAAATATTAGTGGAATGAAACGAGAAAATACGTTTTTTGAAATATTTTATAAATTATGTAGAGTATTGGAACTGCAGGTATTAATAAATAGTCAGGTAATATAAAATACCTTAAGGTACTGCAATCTGTTGTACGGATGCAAAACTACAGAAGCAGAAGTATTTAATAAAAATTAAAAGTAATAAAATTTTTAACCTCTTATAAAGTCTATTTACATATAGTAAACATGAGTCCAAAGCAAAATACCATTTATAGATTTGTGATAACTTTCAGAAAATTTATTAGTAATGAAAGACTATTTATGCTATTTTTTTAACCTTTCCTCGTAAAAATATTAGTGCAGGCGAGATAGCTGATTTAGCAGCAAAATCCGAATCAAATTGATATCCAAACACCTTCAGTTCGAAATAATAAAAGTGGTCGCAAGGAAAATGTAAACAAAAAACGGCGCTCTAGGGGTTGGTCTAATTTATTTGGGGGTGATTAAAAGGGTGAAAAATGGTTTTGTATAAATCAATTTTGACCATAACCTCAACATTATTTCCGAGGAAAATGAGGAAGTCCAAAAAAAACTTTTTTGTTTGTTTTTTATTTTTCATTTCCGCAAAAACTAATCGATTTTGATGAAACTTTGTGAAAGTATTCGCCTTTAACTTTTTAATGACCACAAATAAAATTAAAAAAAGAAATATAATTTTTTTGAGATATTTATTTTTTTCAGTCAAAAACACAGTTTTTTCAAAATAGAAGTTGAATGACGAAATTTTATCGTACAGAGTTCTCCAATTCCGCATTTTTTTGTTTTGATATGTACTTTTTGATACAATGGTATACAACTACAATTCTCGTTTAAAAGCATGTTCAAAAATTGAAAAAACTGAAAAAATTACTGTTTTAACAACGAATTTCTTAATAATTGTTGATAATTTATTTAAAACTTTAAGAAAATTGAAAAATTGTAAATTGAAAAATTGTAAATTGTACGGAAAAAACACAAACGAAATTATATTTTGTGTTTGATCCAAATGTACATTATTATTATAAACATTAAACTGAAATGTTTCAAGGCTCAGATAGAAGATAAAAATAAGCATTTTTTAATTGTTGTATGACAGAATCGAAAAAGTTGTCAATACAAAAGTTGTAGATTATGAAAAACTCTTTAACTCTTGTAGATTAACATCACCTTTTTAATTCAAATAAAATTATTGCACCTAACCAACCAAAATTTCAAACTTAAAGTCAACTTCCTACTTCATTTTAATACGAAAAATTCTGGATTTTGATTCTATGTACTACAAAAAATGACTAAATAAAAAGTTTTTTTATGTACAATAAAATAAATAAAACTTGAGTATTTGATATAGATAAACAACATTTTGTTACATGTATGATTTAAAACTGAATAACGTTTTAACTACAACAAAGTTATAGTTGAACTAAACCAATCCAAACCTGCCTAACAACGAAAAAAGAAAGTTTTGGTGAATAACAAAATATAAAGGTTCCTGTCAAGATAGAAAATATTTTAGTACTTTCCATTTTAAAAGTTTCAAACATTCCCCGAACGATTGTGCTTCGTCTCTTTATACTCCAGGGAAGAGATGTTCCATAATAGAGAGATAAAAACACTGACTTATATATACTGTCATACATGATGACCTAGTTATATTTTCTAAATTATTTTGTTTTTATTAAAATATAAAACTGCAATCTAAAACATGGATTTTTTCTTAAAGTTATCTAATAAATATAAGGATGCTTCGATTTTCCATCGAATATCTTGGCGAAATGTGAACTTTTACTGGAATTGGTAACAATTTGTATTTGTATACAGGGTTATGTATTTCAATAAAGGAATAGGTATTGCTGAAAATTTGTTAAAGAATTTATGAAAAAGAGTGCAAAAATTCCATCTAGTTTTTGCAGGTGACATGCTACAGAAACGGTCACTATGATGAGATTTTATGAATGCAAAGTTAAACGTGTGGTTATTTGTTGTTTTATATTGGTAAGAGCTGTAAGGATTTATCTGATAAAAAATCATCATGAAGCAGTTAGCCAAGTTCTCGTAAAAAGAAAAAGGACAAAGTTGGATTTCGTTATCACGATTTTTATAAAAAATTAAATATTGCAAAACGAGTACATTGAAGAAAAAAAATGTTCTTCTCCTAAATATAAAAAAAATGTTTAGGGGTAGTTTTCACTCTTAAAATTTTAATTCCATCCTTTACTTTTATCCGTACGAACACGAGTATAATTTTTTTTTAAGTTTTTTTTTTATTTTTATACTTGATTTTATTACTCGTTTCAAACAAGTTTTTAAAATTTATTCTATTATAAATATCATTGCCTGTTCGAGACTGTTTGGGTTACTTACGACGATGAAATATATTTTGTAATTAGCTTGTAAGATGAGGAATGAACGTTATAAAAGTTCGATCGATTTATTTTAGACATTTTAGACATAATTTAAATTAGACTTTTATTGTTTACTAAACATACGAATTTATAGATGTAGCAACGTTCTGCTGATCGAAATATTATTTTATTAGATTTTTAAAAACAACTTTTTCTAAATTGTTTAGTTCTACCTAGATTAGGTGAATGTTAGGCATTGTATTATTAAATTAGTTTTAATTCGCTATCAGGGATTATCCTTACAAAAAATGGCGAATGCGCAAATTGGTATGTATTAATAAAATGCAAATATCAGCCAAACGGTTAATTTTATCGAATTCCAACAAGAGTATCTTTTTGTTAGCTTAAGATATGAGAAAGCAATTTTTAAAATTTTTATGCAGGGTGTGTAATCGATACAAAAATTCTGGATCCTTAACTTTTACGACTAGTACGTCCCTGTCTTTACGGCAATACTGTAAATCTGTTTACACGTTTAAAATAGGCATAGATGTACATTATAATCATACAGAAAATTTTATAAAGATCGAATAAACAGTACGAAAATAATAAATAAAAAACGAATTTAAAAATCCAATTTTGAAGGCCCATAATTCGAAAACGAGGGCCCGTATTAAAAAAGTTTATATGAAGTACTCATATTATTTTAGCTCAAATATCCTCCCGACTTTTTTCCCATAGTTCCTGTATAAGTTGCTTAATCCGGGATAGGTTCACTATATGTATAATAAATTTTAAAAATTGTAAAAAAAAATACAATTTATTTTAATTTTTAATTTTCCTTTTCTACTCCCTTCGGTCCTCCCCTTTAACTAATGTGTCTTTTATTAATCTGGTTTTTTCTTCTTTCTGACATTCTATCAGTATCGCCTGCTAGTTTTTTTCTGTCTTCTTAAAATATTATATATGTTTCTATCTATCTGTCTAACATCTAAATTGCATTGTCTTCTTATAGCTATGTGTTTATATCTTTTTCTTGCTTACTTTTTTTACGGAATAAGATAGATTTACCTTTATGTAAATAGTTTATTTCTTTCAATCATCCATTATACATTAAATACAATACAAACTCCTTCTTATTTTACCTTTCTTACAAATTCCTATAATTGAATTAATATTCTTCAAAAATTGACAAATCTCGAAAACCTTTTTTTATTACTTGATTAATTCAATTTTTCAAATTGAAAAACAATAACTTAACCAAGACGGATCATCCGCTTTATATAAAATTTCCTTATCAGTATATCCTCTGTTTCGATTTTTGCCCGTAAATTATTGATGCAGATAATATAACACATTTTTTGTTATTAATCAAATCCTACTGACTGCGCCACTTTTAGATTCGTTTAATAAAATAGGGTTTTAATAAAGATTTTATTTTTAAAAAGTAGAACTCTATTATAAATGTACATATAACCAAGATTTGAATTTCGCGCCATGTGTACGGTTATGCTTAAAAAAATAAGATACAGAATAACAGCTGATAGTTCAGGGTTATTAAAAATGGATCACTACACGAAAGAATAACCCGATTTCATCGTTGAGCAATATTTTAAAAATAACAAAGGTTTGGCAGCTACAGTTCGCAATTTTCGTTTAAAATATGGTCGGAATAATGATTTTAGTTCATCAACTGTGAAAAGATTAATTAAAAAGTTCTGGTAGACTGCATTAATTAGTAATCTTAGAGACTCTGGCAGTCCTTAAATAATTCGTTCAATACAAAACATTAGAGCAATTCGTGAGAGTGTTTCCAGAAACATCAATTCGGCACCGTAGTCAATAATTAGACATTTTAATAATTAATTTAAAATTATGGTAAAGACAAAGTTCTTTCGACTGGGAGGTTAAGTACGATCAGTTAAACCTCGCAAGCCTCTTGACCACAGTCACCAAAAGCTAGGAATCGTCAAACAGACTATGACTCCAGCCTGGAAGTCGTGCCTTTACCGCCTGACACGTCACCGAGTAAAAGGACCTTGTTACACACCTTTTTCTTCCTCGCTGGATTTGATATTAATAAAGTGTCATTGATTACTTGTTGATTTTATTTGGTATGAGTTTTAACTTTTACCAGTCTAAATACTCAGTACTAAACCCAGTAGGGTAAGTAAAGACCGTCCTTCTGGTCGCTAAGGATTTTGTCGATTCCATAACGACCCCTAGATTTATTGACGCTGTCCAGTGCAAGTGTCCTTTACACTATAAACGAAAGGTGGCGCATGAGAAAATCGAAGACCTGAATCAAGGTGTTTGGTGTGAATGGAGGCATCATCGGACCATTCTTCTTCAAAAATTCGGAAGGCTAGGCAATAACAGTTAACGGTATTTGATATCGCGACATGTTAATCACGTTTTTTGTGTCTTAACTGTATGATATGCATGCAGACGCCATTTGGTTTCAACAAGACAGTGTCGCATAAACAATTCAAATTGGCCGCTCAAGTCATGCGTTGGACTTTTTTAAAGTCTAAGGTTTATGCCAACAAGCGCTGTATCAGCGAAATTAAGCTACATATATGGAGAACGATCATGGAAAATTTTGAGCAAAGCCGTGGAGAAAAATTAGCCGAAATTCTATTGTCCAAATAACCGTATAGTGTAAACATTAGAAATCAATAAAAAATATACAATTTTTAATTCAATACTTACCTATGTTTTCTATCAAATTACTTCGTGCGTGAATTTTTGGACATCTTTTATTTAACGCAACGATACCATATTAAAAGACAAAAAACTAGTTTTGTAGTCGAGCACTCCTGGTGGGGAAAATATCTATAGCGAAGTCGGCAGAATTCACGGGAATCGGGGCTAGTTGGGTTTTTATAACTCGAACGTAGCTTTTTCATTATTATTTTCTTTTCTAATATTCTTTTATAACAAAAAGGAAACTTTTATGATAGCTCCGAATATTTTCTTAAATTCCATTTTCGTACAGTTTTAATATTAAAGTGATTTATAGCAGCTTTTAAAGGATATATTTACCTGTTTATACATGTTGATATAGTTATTCAGCAAACGTGTATTCTTCCGTAGATAAAGAGGTATACAGTAAAATGGACCTCTGGTTTAAATACAAGTTATAATGATATTATACGTAACATAGTTTTTTTAAATGAGTTACAGTCAGTACCTAGTACTTCAAGAGCTAGAAAGCTGCCTTTTTTGTTAAAATCCAATTTTGATATCTCATGCATGGTTAAACTTTTTTTAAATGTTTACCTACAAATAGTTCATGTATAGAACATGAACCAGTGCAGATATTGCAAAATTTAAAGATAAATTTTGCAATAATGTCCAAATTAGTGTTATTTGAAGAAGCAATATGTGTAAGGAATTTAATAAAGTTATGGTTGAGAAAAGAGTAAGTCCTATGTACATTTTCAACTTTTGGTGAACATGTAAGACCGAAAGAAATGGACAAGTGACAGCATCAAGGACATTCCTGGTGAGAGGATCTGGTACACAGATAGATCCAAGACAAGGGAAGGAACTGGTGCTGGAATATATAGCGTAGGGAGAAACTAACAAGCGAGCATCCCACGGTAAATAAATACTTCCGTATTTCAAGCGGAATTGCGCACAATCGTGTAATGCACGAGAGAAAAAAATACGAGGACAGTGCGCAATGTACAGATAAAAATACATACAGAATCAGTGTCCTATCAGAACACAACAAAATAAGTTTGACGTGGGTTTCAGGATACGGTGGCATCGAGAGCAATGAACTAACCAGAAAAGTTTCATAAACTCCATATGTGGACCAGAACCAGCATTCGGAATTACAAAATCTGCCATCCGAGGATGTATATGGGACTGGATCAAACGGAAACGAATAGAGAGATGGAATAAAGCCCCTCTCAAGTACCACGAAAAAACATTCATTAAAGAACCGTCGAAACAGAAAACTGAAGAACTACTCAAAATGAGTAGGAACCAAGTTAGAATTATAATGGGCCTCCTCATTGGTCATGGTCAAATTAGAGGACATCTGCACAAAATGGAGTTGTACAACGGAGAACTTTCCAGCAGATAATGCGGAAAATGGACAGAAACGAGTAAACATATATTGTCAAAATGCGAGGCATTAGACAGTAAAAGATAAGCTATATTCAAACAGCCGAGGTTAACTCCCAATATGTGGTGACTTATACAGACCAGTACTCTGGCTTCTCTTCAGTATGCCAATAAATCTTTCGCCTTCGACTGATAGTGATAGTAAAGTTTTGTGCGTGAGACACTAGAGATATAGCGCGGCTGTATTTCGCACTTTAATTTTGTAAGCAGTTATTTTATTTCATTTAGAATGTATGTTGTTTGTCTCCACAGGATCTGGCAAAGGTGTTTAGTTTCTTATTGTTATTTATTTTATTTTGATAGTTTGTTGTTTATTGTTACGCCACTGATAAATTACTCATTGGTTTTAATTTTTATTTTCACCATTAGATGTTCAGAAAGTCCACAAAAGTCCACAAAAGTGCAAAAACAGCTGAGCTGCTTGATTTCTTTCGCCGCATCAGAATAAAAAAGAAAAGAAAACAAGCCAACTTATTTACAGTGAGTCCATTACATTTATTATCTACCCTTATTTCACATTACAATTACCTTAAACAGTTTATTTGTGATAAAAAATTAATGTATTTTTCCTTAAAAAGTAAGGTTTGGTTAAGGTAAATAATATAAATTGTTGAAAAAATCACGCTTAGTGCATAAAATCAATAAAATACAATAATATGATATAATACATTGCAATATTTCATTAAAAGGTGTTAAAAACATAAACATGAACATTTCCTTTGCTGCTACTAAGTTTTAGCCCGCGTTTTTTTCATGCTATGGAGAAATTTAATTGCCTATTGGTCGAAGTTTAAATTTCTCGCGGTGTTCGAACCGTTTCAAGCGTTGGGTCGTTGAGACTTGTCTGAAAACCTTTGATGCAAAAACAGGTAGTTATAAAGCAAATCTATACAGTCCACTTAATACTACAGGTGGAAACGATTGGTTGGCAGTAAAGACATGCACTGCACGGGTTTACCCAGGAAGCGTAAGTTCAACCTACGGCTAAGAGGGCAAGGGGCCCCCTCGAGGGCACCCAAACAATCTCTAGCGCGGTAGTGGTCAGGTTCGACGGGTGTTAAGGATCTATAAAGTGACTAGTTAAGATTAAAATTGTTAGTGTTAGTGTAATTAAGTATAGTTTTTATTTAAATTCATAGTGTTAGTTTAAATAAGTATAAGTAAAATATCTGATACCACCAATCTGATGGTACATTCTGCAGTGGCCAAGGTCACCCATAAGATTGAACTAATTGGTGGGGCAACGATGGGATTGATTGTAACCATAATGAACCCCTTTTCCGAATCACGGATCAGTGCACTGACGACAATCTCTTCTACTAAGAACTCTCTCGAGAAGCGGAATAAGATGTAAAAGGCCGAAGAAGAGCTCAACGCCATATTCCAGCAGGTAGCTCTATTGTGCGCGTCGAATGGCGGCACAGGTCAAATTAAGGAAGCAATAACTCACCTCTCAACAAAGATCGATACGACCTTTTATGCTGAGAAACTTAAGCAACCTGGAGTTAATGTGTAGGTCACAGCGAAGAAGACTGTTACACCAGCTAAAGTGTGCTCTGCTAATCATCACCCCTCTGGTTCCCAACTAAGATCTTCGATCTTCGGACGATACTAAGAAACGGCTCAGTGATTTGGAAGTGAAACCTGACCGAATATAACTGCTGCTGAAATCGATCAAAATAAGATAAATGTCTTAGCGCTCAAAAAGGCTGAGTACAAAATATCTGGAAAATTGAGACCAAGAATTGCCATTTTTGGAGTCCTCTCATCGTATGATGCCGAGCAAATCATGATATTGAAGATGACGAATTAGGTCCACGAGAAAAGACCTATAACCATTGGATCGCCGAATTCTCTTCCAGATTGAGGGAGAAGCTACTTTCTACCGAACGAGTATATTTAGGCTGGTCCTCTTGCCTGGTCAGAGATCTGCCACAACTGTCAGAAATTTGGGCATGGGCATATACAGCGAGATTGCAGGGGCAATGCTGCATGCGGACACTGTGGCGGAGATCACGATAATAAAAACTGCCGCAATCTAAACTTAGCACCAAGATGTGCAAATTATATGTCTGCCAAAATGAGGGATATAAAACAAGAGACCACCAACTCTAAATGTCCAATGCTACAAAGGCGGACTAACTATTTTTTATCAAATATGATTATGGTAAATAGAATTTATATTCGTTTTATATGGGCGTTTAATATACGAAATTTTAGATACTGGAGTGATGCCTACAGAGAGACGGAAAGAATCATTATTAATTCCTGGCAGGCATAATGGGACCAAGGGGACAAGGCTAGGCACCTACTTGACATAATACCTGAAATTGCGCCCTGGTTTGGTCAGGAAGTGCCTCCGCTTAGTAGGAAATCGGTGCAGGTCCTGACCGGTCATGGCAATTCGATGGTCGGAAAGTCGACATAGGTCATTGCCTCCCCTGTAACGTTGTTGATTCTCCAATACACCGTATCTTCTATTGGTCAATTTTCGACGATGTTCTACATTTTCCAAATTTTGCAGAACCATTGTTTCCACCTTTAATCTTCGATCTAATTAACCTCCTGCTAAATAATTTGCACCTCTTTGAATCTGATGACTTACCTTAGGAAAGCCAAAGTAAAGACTTAACCCTACCTATTAACTCATTTTTGAAATAGATCTTTATTTTAGATCAGAACTAATTCAATCCCTCTTTAGTAAGATAACCCTACTTATCAACACGTTTTTTAATTCGATTCTTTATTTTGATTGGAATTAATAGAGTCCTTCTTTAGTTTAGTTTTCAGTTGTATATTCTTTTAAATTACTGTTTTCTTAACAGGACTTCATTATCTCCAATTTCATTATTCTGTTAGTTTTAGTACTTTCTCTTTGACCAGAGATATTCTGGGGCTAATCAATAACTGGCTTCGACCCCGTATGCCTGTATCCACGGATATGTTTAGCAAGAAGATTCAGAAGAATGTATATTATTAATTTTAATTTACTATGTTTGTAAATAAAAATATCCTCTTCCTTACTAGCGGTTGCCCAAAACTGTTTTCCCTATATTCATTTTATTACTGTGTCTGCTCGTGGAGAGCAGGGGTACGAGGTGGTTCCTCCTAACCCCACTTCTTTTTTTATACAGACTAATGCAGGGGACTGCAGTTATAGAGTGGATGCTGTAGAACAAAATTGGTATGTACAAAAAGCCCAAGAGACTGACGTGCCACTGCGAAAAGGACCAGCATTCGGGGAAAACAGAGGGAAAAGAGTATGTTTAGGCACAACCAATATAATGTTTAAACAAAGCACAGGTTTGTAATTTCCAAAATTATTACTATAAGTCATTTTTAAGTGAAATACATTTTTGGAGATATCTTTGACTAAAAACATTGCTCTTTTTATATATTTATATTTTTGTAAGCTCACTCACCTAGCACCATCTTTATGAAAATGTATTTCAAAGTTAGTTTTTTACTCAATATCACTTCTACTATTACCTTTTAAGTTAGCTACTGAATAATAAAACCGTTAAAGTTCCCTTTCACTGGATAGTATTGCATACATATTTCAAAAAAAAACAAGTATAAGAAAACTTGTTTTCCGGATTATTTCCATTTTCACTTTTATTCAAGAATTATCATACATATGGATTAAGCGATCGTCAATATGTGTTGGATAACAGTTCTGAAAATATCGCTATCATAAAAAAAATTTTCTTTTGTTTATTGTTTCGTTCTGGTAGCGTAACTGATTCTTTCAGCCGAAAAACGAGTTATTAGTAGTTTTCTCTCTTAATTATATCAAGCACAGACGTTGTTTACCAAACCTGGTATAACTGTAGATTTATGTCCACAATTTTTTCATGTTTTTGCTGACTGAGTATCAATTAATTATTCTGAAACTACAGGGTTAAAAATAATTTATAATACAAATACTATTCATATATAACATGAAAGTGTTATGTTAGTTACAATCCACTTTTTATACACAATGTAAATTAAGTTTTATATCAACTATAATCCTAATAGTTTGTATAATTGATATAATTAATTTAAAATCACCCCGCTACTGATTCTTACAATACCATCAATCCTAAACAATCAAAGATTATTACTTGCTCAAATTTATGTAGGAGAGAGATATGAAAATTTCCTCAACTGTAAAATTATTCTGAAAGGACAAATACAATTATTTTGAAATAATTAATTTCGCAATAAACAAGGACTTAATAATAGAATTATATGTTGGAGCTTGGTCTTTGAGAGCAAATTCACAATTTTTGTTCAAATTAAATCATATATAAATTTCCAAAGGCTAACATTTGATATTCTCGGAGCACATATATTTATTTATTTTTTCAGATTTTTTTACTTGTAGAGAGATATAGTAATTAGTAAAATTATTGATATAAAATATCAGATTATAATATATGAGATTTTATTAAATTGATTAGTTTAAGCATTTTGTATACTTCTAATTAATCTGAGCGTGTATTTTTTTTGGAATTTTTGCATTTTGTTTTTAGTAGCAGAAACAGCATTAAAAAGTAAAATAGGAATATAAAGAAAATGGCGGCCAAAAAACTAATTTTAATATTATTTACATTTTATGCTAAAAAATATTTTTATAGTTGAGATAAATAAAGTTATTTGTCCAAAGTTTTTTGCGACCCATTAGCACAGAACAACTTAACTATACAGAAGCGAAAGTACAAGACAGCAATTTGATCTTCAAGGGGCGAATTTTCATGACCTTCATTGTCTACTAAGTATTACATCTGTCATTTTAGAGCGGCGAATTTGAATTTTAAAAAAATTAAGTTAATTTATTGCGCACCTACTTTCCGCAAATTTTAAATTATATCTATTCGATTAAAAAATATATTCTGGGTTTTCTTCTCAGTTGACTTCTTACTTTTGTAAATTTACTCATATTCTACCTTTTCAAAGAATGGGGAAAATAGTAATAGTGTGAACAGCATGCTGAATCTTTAATTACTTTTCTGGATAAACATAGAATCATCAAACAATAGTTGACGTAACCAATAACTTGTATTAAGCTCTGAAAAGAATAATTCTAGCACAGCGGAAAAATAATAAAATTACCTTTCGACATCTATTGGAAATTTGAAAACAGATAAATTCTTATTAATTATTCTAGAAGAAGATCCTCTGTAGGCACACCAACTTCCTACTTTGGTCTATTCAACAAAAATAACTACAATTTTACAAAACAACTCAAAGTAAACCAATATATAATACACTAATAATAAAGAGTTCAAAAAAGTAAAGCATACAGAGTCATTCATTTATTTAAACAAGCACTTGCGAAGAGCGAAATAAAAATGGACACTTCTAAAACAAAAAGACGAATAAAACCAGCGAGAAGTTTGAATTTGACGTTCACAAGTATAATACTGCGCTGTCAATTAAAATTTAGAAGTAGCAAAATTGTTTTAGTAAAAAACATTTTTGTTTTAGACAAAAATGCTTTTATTTTTACAAGAATTCAGGTGCCAGCTGATATAAACATGAGTAAATACTTGGTTAAAACTGACAAAAACATCGTAGTTTTTTCCGCAAATACTAGGTTTTAGTTCTGTGAAGATCACTTTGATGTAAGTACCCGTGTAAACAAGTGTATTTACTATGTAATAACTATTTTATGAAGAAAAGAAAACTTCATGATGATATCGTAAAATCAAATTTTGTAATTTATTTATAGGTTATGTTATGATAGTGATAGATAATGTAAAGATTATTGCATGTTTTAGATGAAAAATTACATGAAGAATTTATACACAATTTAAAATAATGAGTTCTGTTATAGAATAGATGCACTGCTGTTTTAAGATTCCTCAACTCGGCAGAACAGAAATTCGCCACCAGCAGATTAGTACTTTCTGATTTTATGAAATCATCATTCATAGAATATACGGGATGATAAAAGTCTACAAACACATAGTACCAGAAAAATCTATTGTGTTTACTAGAAAATGACATCAATGATTTTTAAAATTGAAATATAAATTTATATTGCATTTTTATGCATTTAAATCAACATTTATCGGTTCCTTTTTACAAAATCTATCATAAATACCTATTTGTAGATTTTTCTTACATGGTGCAAAATACCCTATTGTGGGTGCATTCTATAAATGAAAAAAGGACTGCTGAAAAAACCGTGTAAACTATTCTATTTGCAGAAATAATATAAATGTGTTTACTGGGTATCCAGTATCACAAAATAATTGTCACTTGCTGCATCTCACGTGGTTCAAGTGCTAGGGAGGGAGGCAAAAAAAGGGCGGCGAAACTTTTTTTAACTTGGCTCGTCGGTAGAAAATAAAGGATCTAATATTTAGCCATTGTTGTACCCACATCTTGTTAATTAGATTATAAACTAACGAAAATGTATTTTGCTACATGAAAGAGCGTTTTATAGTAACTTTACATAAATTTGACGTGACAAAAAATACGTCACTTTGGGAGCGGTGTCAAAAGTATTAGCAGAGAGCACTGTTTTATGCAGCAAAAGAGATTTTTGTTAGTTTATAACCCTATTAACAAGACGTGGGTACAAAATTTTCTTTTGAAAATTTTTTCCGCCCCGTTTTTGCTCTCTTCCTTAGCAGGTACACCTTTATGATGCAGAAAAACACATTTTTGGCCACCCTATCTCGATCTCATAAAATTTGGAGTGTTTACACCTCCGTGGGTCGGGCGCCATGTTGTGGCGCAAATTTTCAATTTATATAATTTTTGGATCACGTGCGATGCAGCAAGTTACATTTTTGTAATCCTGTGACCCAGTGGACCCATTTTTATTACTTCCTACATTTTCTTCCCTGATGGGTTTGGCCACTTCCGGTTGCGCGCCCTGTATGATACAGCAACTGCGTATATAGGGTCTTTAAGATATTCCCCCTCTGAGGAAGGGCGAAAATCAATCCAAATGACATTTTCCCCTACTTCCATGACACTTGGGTATAGGAATCTTGATGCTAGATCATATTATATGCTCCCCTCTAACATTCTATCCGGGTTGCTGTATCTCCTTTTGCTTACGGCATTTTTTGCACTTGGGTCTCGGCCTATTGAAGAAGGAGAGAATCACGCCTTCAGAGATACCTTATTAGCGGAGAACATCAAATGTCGCACTGGCAAAGCGTAATTTATTTGTGCAATATTTTAATTCGCCAGATGGATGGGTATAAATGAATACAATAGTTAACTAATGCCATTGCCTATACCTAAGGCTTTTATATCCACTGAAATTTCCTCCCCCAGTTTGTAAATCGAATCCCGATTATGATGGTTTTTTAATTGGTAGTTGTGTAAAGGTGGCCTGGTCTTAATCTTTAGGTTTTCTGAATCCACTGCCATAATTTTTAAATAGGTAATATTACCAAAATGTCTCTAAATCAAATACCACATGTATATATTGCAATTTTTAAATTTTAAAACTAATGTTACATTGAAGGGGGGAGGACCAGCAATTAGTTTCGGCAATTATGCCATCATCAGGCCAAATTAATTATAAAGAGTAACTGAGAGAGTATATACCAAAATTTTAATACACGGTTAAACGAACAATAATAGTATATTCTTCAACAAGCATAGACATAATTCTATGCGAGTTCAAGACTATACTTTCTCCACGACTATACATGAAATTACATACCTAAAATCATAGTTTTTATCACAAATCTTTAATTGACACTTAAAATATTGACGTTTGTGTATTTAGACTTATTAGGATGTTGATAATATGCGATTAGTTAGCTATTTTCAAAGCAATGTGATTTGTGTTGATATTAATGTAAATTCTAGAAACCAAAGGATGTGATTGGCTGATTACCGTGGATTCTTAAATTTATTCTTCACTTTCAACAGAAAATGTAGTCAGAATTAACTCATTATTAAACAGTCGTGGAGAAAGTTTATTACACCTTTGCGCACTGGTACGAGGAGGTAAAATGTGAAAAACAGTTATTGAAAATGAAAAAAAAATTGAGAAAGGCAATGAGTGGTACTAGGGAAAAAGAGGAGTTTATAGTAAAGCAAAATGTTTATAAAAATTTATAGAATTGACATTATTAGGGGGTGATGACAACAACTAATTCTAGAAATTTTTACAAAAATTTTCCTATACTCTTTTTACCTAGTACCATTCATTTCATTTCGCAAGTATTCTTTCCTTTTCAATAACTGTTTTTCACATTTTACCTCCTCGTACCAGGGCGCACAAATGTAATGAGCTTTACTATTCGTTTAACCATGTATTAAAAATTTTTTGGTATATAATCTCTTAGTTACTTAATATAATTAATTTGGCCTGATAATGGCATAATTACCGAATCTAGTTACTGTTCCTCCCCACTTCAATATAACATCAGTTTAAAAAAAATTGGTACTAAATTTAGAGTAAAACAAAAATCCAGTGCCCGATTGTAATTAAATATAACTGTAATTAAAAAGGCCTAAACGTGATTTAAGACTGGTCTATGAAACTTTAAGTCAAAAACGTTTTTGGCTAAAACAGTTTTGCTCTTTATGTGTGCAATCGGCTTTAGGCTTCAAACAGCTAATAATTATTTATAAAAATAACAGAAATTTATTTTGCTGTTATAAATAACTATAAATTATATCAGATCCAATAATGAATCGTACCAATATAAAATTATAAAGAACTCTTCCTAAATTTCACGTTGACAAGTTGTAGCCTTTCGAAATAAGTATGATATAACCTGTTTTATTTTTCAACTATTCATCTGTTGCTATATTAAAATAGTTGAAGCATGATATTACACCGTCCTTTATTATCATAACGTGATATAGATTTGAAAATTGAAACGTGCGTTCACCATTACTGGCCAACTAAATTTTGCAAAATTCATGAATAAGTCATGCACCTGCCATTCGCTTTTACCAAAATTGATGAAATATCTGAACATTGTGAAAGTTCCAAACTTTAAATGACTTTCTCCTTTAGAATAGGCCCATTTCGATTTATCTCCGCATTTTATTAAAATTATTATTATTCAAAATAGACAAAGCCGATGAAGATGATTTTGATTTATGGGATCATTTATTACAGATAATACAAGGTGTTTCAAAAAATCAGAAAACTAAAAGGGACAAATTTTTGACCCTGTATGTAATTATCTTTATTTATTGATGCTTTTATAGCCCTTACATTCCTTGAATATCACAAACGTAATCAAACAATAAGGGATAATCTGCTGGGGAAGTTTTTTTATTCAAATTAGTGGAAGATAATGATATTCGTGTGGAAATTCACGTTAATCCAGTAGTCTGGTAATCCATGGAAGTTCATGAAAATCGGTAAAAGTCTACGTTATCCTGTAATAATTACCGGAAGTTACTGAGATTTAGTAGTATATTTAATTTAGTAAAAAAGGTAGGTTGTAACGGGAAGCTACTTTTTTATAAAAAATAAAAAAATCTAGATACTTTTTGTGAGACTATTAAGGTCATTTTTGACCTTAATATATGTTGAATTGGGAATTTGGAACCTTTGGTTTTCAACAATGTTGAAGAATATCGTCACCACTAACCAAAACTACACTTTTTAAAACACTACGTACGTTTCGCTAACTATGTTAGCATCATTAGAAGTCGATGATAAACAGTTAAAAAATACAATTCTTGTGACATAAAATAACGATATTAAGTGGAAAATTAATAATTTTGATAGGCCCCCGGTGTGATACACCACAATTCACTCCCTGAAGTTTAATAGATATTTACCACAAATATTTATAAAATTTCACAACTAAAAATGAAGCAAATAATAAAAAAAACTCTGCTAATTCAAATTTATACGTTTTATTTTTACGATATCAGTTTTAATTTAATTTAACATTGTTACATTCGGGTCTTTCTATCTATTGATTTTAAAGTGATTTGGTAAAACACGGAAGTAGGCTGAGCGAGGCACATGTGGATTCTGTAAGATGAGATCGCGAGATAGAAGCAATTCGACGTCGCGAGCACAGAGAATTTCTGTATCTTATAAAAAGATCTTGCACCTAACTTTTTCTGACGAGTAATCTTCAACTCGTAATCATGATGAAGGAGGTCGTAGCCACTATTTTTCACACATTTTAGGTTACGGGAGTATAATTATTTTCTTTGAAACACGAGATAAATACTAATTAATTTTATTGGCGAGATGTCTATATGCATGACCATAAGTATTACTAAAAAACAATTAAGAATGAATTAGTTTACAAATTATTGAAAAATGGAGTTTAATAATCATTAAAGAACAACAGCTACCCAGTTCCCTATCAAGCAGACTCTCATTAATAGCTAGGCGCGTAAGAAACTAATATTTGCTTAAACAGCCCCGTAACCGTGAAACCCGAATTTCAGTTGAGAAACTTACTCTGAATATTACTATCTAAATCAACTAACTGCTTATTGGAAGAAAAACCGATCCCGAGCGAAGTTGGAAATTAACTAACTCAAATTTGGAAATAATTTTCAAAGTTACAAACGAAATTAGTGTCACACATTGAAAGACTTCCGGATTGGTTCGACCCCCGTAAGCTTCCCGGTACCACCCTTAATCTTACTGGAATCTAGCCAATCAGAAATGAGAGCATTTTACTAAGCGAACTAAAAAGGGCGTATCCCTTTTTATTATAAATTTGATTTTAGTAAGTGCAAATTTGAAAGAGTTTACTTGAATTTAATTATGCAATATATTAGCGACTATATAATTTGAATCCGCACCATATAATATTAAGTCTGATCTCTCGAGACAGGTAAAGGTCGGGTTACAAATCATGTACTTTGGACTTTTCAGGGATGGAAAAACCAGCCAAAAAACCATCATCCAAAGCCATGTCCTGCCTTCCAATTTCTTATCTAATAACATAATTTGACTACACTAAATACGTTGTTTTATATTTTTATATTTTTATATTTTTGAACGAGTAAATTTAATTTCGTGTCAGAAGGTTTTATGTTGGATTTTTCCTTTGCAGGCTCTTCTGAGAAGGACAGCCTTTATCCTATTGATTTATATATCCTGTTAATATTTCTAAAGTGAATATTTACAATGTATTGAATTCTAACGCCTATTTTTCTGAAGTGGTTGACAATTTATTACTTCCTTGATGTCGAATATAAGTTACTAAGACCCCCCTGAATAAGGTACTGTTACAACATGTACATCAATTACTTTTTTTAAACTAACTTAGATTATTAAAACTAAAACTAAATTCATTATTCATAACCGTCAGTCTTTTTTAATCTTCGAGCATTTGTAGAATCCCCATATTCATTACCAATTGAAGAGCTCTGTAAGCTTTCATTTGCCGGGTTAAGATTTTCCTTTTATTTCTCTTTATTTGTTTTATGGTCTGATATTTTTTTGATATCGGTGCTGGTGCGGACTCTGCCTCTGGTAAATTGCCACTGATTGATGGTAGGGCTTGGCACTTTTTATCACTAATTCTAATATTCTTCCAAATTTTTATTTTTTTCTCTTTCTTTTTTTTCAACTAATAAATCATTCCTCCTAGTAAAATGCCTAATTTTTTTATTTTGTGTGTTTTGATTTGTCTTGTTCTTCTTCCGATAGTGTCCCAACGCATAAGATGATGGTTGTGATGTGGGTATTTTCGTCCCAGACTGTTGAATCCATTTTATAATCTTTCTCTTCCTTTTTTCCCTCTTAGCACTTTTGCTCTTAATTATTTTTAAACTTTCCTTTAATTTGGCGTCCATTTTGCACAAAATAAAATTTAAACAATTGAATTTTCCCTCATCAGTTAATAGTAAGTACCGAAGTTTTGCACAGCGTCGGTCAATTCGTCTACATGGTCATAGGGAATGTTTTCAGGATTAGCCACAGAAGGATTTGCCCTATTTCTCTGCCTTTGGGTATGCCTTGAAATGCTTACCTCAAATTCCAAGTCATTACACATTTGTTTGAACAATGATTCAAAATTTAAACTAGCATTTTCTCGTCTCAATTTTAATGTATTTATTATATTGGTGATCCATTTCTTAGCATATGCCCCATATAGTATATTTTTTGTAACTGCCTACTAAGATTAACTGTTACATTAAAAATGATTGACAAACAAACTAAACTTACAATAAAGTGGCTAGTACTTACTGCACTTATTAAAAACTGAACTTTTGACGAAGATTCTGGATCTTTAAAACTGGAAATAGTACGTAAAGCATCTAGGATGTTTAGCAAATTCTCAAGAAAAATCAAAACTGATTCGTGGCATTCGACCCATCGCGTACATAATTAATATCATAACGTTTTATGGACTTTATTCTCGATGTGATTTTTCATCTATTCTCTATATGGTTTATTTTTTGTCAATAGCATCGATCATCTTGGAAGGGTAATTATCCCCATTACCCTCCCCCCATGTATACGCCGGTGGTTAAAGTTGGGCGCCATTTTTGAGTGCCGAAGAATAAACAATCAGTAATTAATAAATTTTAAACTGATGCCTAAACAAGGTAAAAATAATAAATAAATTTAAACAAATATTTAATAACGATTTTAATCTGAATAAGGGAGCAAATATTTTTTTCTTTTTTGGCCTCAAAAATACACTGTCGCTAAAATAAAATAAAAAATTTCCTGTTAAATATGGTGTATGTATATCAGGTTAAAGTTTGAACAAAAAGAATGGGAATGTTAATTTAATTTTTTTTTAATTTTTGGTAAAACAGTGAAATGTTTATTACCCAAAAATAACACATAAAAAGTTAACGAAAAACAATCATCAAAACAAAAGTGTTTTAATTGAAATCATCTCAAGTTGATGGACATTTTAGTCAAATAAGTTTTATTGCGTACTTGAATTTAGCTTATGTGTCCACGTGCGTGTGGAATTAACATACGGTACAAAACCGGATCGTATATAAAGCCAGGCAACTACAAGATTATGTAAACTTGGGTATTACAATTTGATTGTACCAAACTCGAAGGTGCAAATTAGATTTTGTAACTCTCAATGCTTTAGTTAATCTAGAAGTCGATACTACAACAAAATTGAATCCGTATGTCGAATTGAAGTAATAAGTATAGGTAACGAATCCAGTAGATGAATCCAGGAGATGATTCTACAAGACGATTCGTATATATAGGAGCTAAAAAAAAAATATGAAACTTGTTCCTGTTAATTTAAATGAATTCAAAGTAGTTTTTCCCGTACAGGAAATTTTATTAACACGTTGACTGCCAACTACCAGATAACTAGTAATCAGACTACAAGATATCTCGTAGTTGACACTCAATGTGTTAAACAAAAAAGAAGCGAAAACTAAGTTTGACTGTCATTGAAAAAAATACTGGTATACATTATATGGAATTGAAATATGAATTTTGGTATAAATGGATTTTGACCACAATCTGTTGTAATATTTTTACTTTCCCGACCCACCTCCGAGAAGGGAAAGTATTGTGAACGAGCTAAAAAATTTTTCGAGATAAAGATGAAAATATCCATTTTGAGGTCACCTGAGATGATTAAGCCCATTTCCAGATGGAATTCTGTCTGTCTGTGTGTATTCTTCCACGATAGGGGCCACACCTTTAATCCGATTGAGCTGAAATTTAGTATATGGGTTTTCGTTACCCATCGGAAGAACCCATTAGTTTTTGTACGACATCTGTCAAACGATAGTGTCACTCTCAAAAACTGAGAGATGCCATATGTCACCGAATTTGACTTGCTATATGTCATTTCAAAGATCTTGAAAAACTCTATACAGAACAGTCAAAATTATTTCACCAAGTGTCACCTGCCAAAAATAAAAAATGTCAAAATTTGATACTTTAAGATTAAATATCTCAAAGTGAATACTCGTCTTAAAAGCTTTGGGGCGACACAACCGATTTTTGTATTTTGGGTTCGAATTTAAACACTCCGCCGAATTATAACTAATTTATTTAACACGTTCCTTGATAATACGACATGAATTCGCGTCGTTGGCAATGAGTCATACGCGTCGAGAATGTGAATTCGAATCATTGTATACGGTGCTTTCTATGAACTCCAAAGTCAACAAGCTTTTCACACGTTCATCTGATATTTGTATGGCGTATTCCTAGGACTGCAGGTAACATCGTGGTGGGATTCAGTTGAAGTTTTGAAGCCTCTATGTACACATGGTATTTCTGTGACATAATGGATGGACCTAGTACATCAAAGGATACGTACGAAGGCGTAGAAGAGGCACTTTAAATGAAAAAAAAATATTTATAAAATTTCGTGTTATATCTCGAAATTTTTTATCTAAAATTTCGTGTTATATCTCGAAATTTTAAAATTTCGTGTTAATTTTAAGCTAACCCTACATCTTAATTGCAGTTGTTCAGATATTATTGTTTAGCATCTTTTACGTTTACTTAAGATCTTAACTTTTTGTCTTTTTTTTGCTAAAGGCATTTAATACTCGACATGGCCTCAAGAGACGTACTTGTAAAGAAATACTACCTGTTGGGTTTTTAACAAAGGAAAATCTTAGAAATTTTAGAAAATGTTCACAATATAACAATCCAACCAAGACCATTAAAACGCTTTCTTAACAAGCAGAATCTGTTTAGAAGGAAAAAAATTTACCTCTTGAAAACTTTGTTAAAAACAAATTGGAAAAATCAGATCAGCTGCACGGATACCGTTGGGTGCATTTAAAATAGATTCAACGCTGGTTCACCGTAACACAAGATATTATTCGGGAGATGTTACTGTTATTAGATCCTGACAGGGTAGAAGTAAGGAAAGGAAAGCGGGTTCGTCGACGACATTACAGTAATTAGGGGCCTAATAGACTCTGAACATCTTTCCAACGAACTCGTTATACTTATTTTCTTCGTTCCAAAACATAATTTCAAGTCCAAATCGCTTTACTTCTCTAACTAGTAAAAGTTAGAATCAAAGAACATGAGTGATGTATAAAACAGGTTTATTCAGCAACTCAACAATTATTGAACAGCAGCTTTAAACTGACGCCAGATCCTGTTTGATGAAAATACTATACTGGCTGATGTTCCACAATATTACAATAGGAAGATACTTAAAAGTATGGGAATCTACTTACATCTAGAAAATATCAGTGGGGAAGAAGGATATTACTTCTTACCAATATGGAAAACCTTCACTTTCATTGCCACCAAAACAATTTCTGTAACTCGTCTCAATCAATCAAGATCCTACTAAGAAGCTGTCTATAACCTAAGCGAAATATCGAGTATCCATCTTGAAATTAATATGGTCCAATCCCTAAATACGAGATTTTTAATATATTACTTTTACGTCCGAGAGAGCTTGAATTTGATGATGAATTTATAGAAGTATTTATAGCTTGCTGTCGATTTTTGTCCAAACGTCAACATCTTCTTCCGTTAATGCTTTTCCTTTTTCAAGTCCGATTAGTAAAAAAAGACACGTTTTGAAAAATTAAATATGTATGTACGTATCCACGGATTGTTCTAAAATGATTTTTGAAACTACTAAAATCACTTTTAGCTTAATTTTTAACGAAAATTATTTTGTCCAAACTACGAACTGATTAATTGTTGATAGCATTCAAGACATGTTAAAGACAATTACAGCGTTGTCCAAGTTTTAAAAAAAATCATAGACAAAATTGAATCTACTGTACTTCAATAAAAATGTGGTTTCACATTTTTCTTCTATTTTATGTATTTTATTTAAAATATATTATCTTCATATCATTTACCGTTATTATGTGACTTTAGTTTAAATACGGGTTGAATTACAATTTTTGTAGAAAACCCCAATAACCGCCTAATAGCACCCTTTTTGTTTAATAATCACTTGATATCAAAATTTTAATGGGTTATGTATCATGTGTATCATATCAATAAAAAGATAAATATACCGGGAATTGAAATATATATGTATTAACATACCTTACTTAATTTTCATTATAACTTATGTGATATTATTTTGGTATATTTGTTAATTAATTAAGCATTATTTAAAACGTCTTAATACCCCATAATAATAAAAGAGTTTTATTAATAATTAATAATTGAGCACCATAATTGGTTATAAATATTGTACCTAACAGGATATCCTTAACAGAAAAATGGACATAGTAATTGGAAAAATAACCTTTAGTATAAAGTATGTATTAAATTATTTAATATTTACTAAAAAATTGTAAGACCTTCTTTGGAATATGGTGGATATAAAAAATGACATAAACAGAATCAGAAAATGAGATTTCTAAGTAAAACATAAGAAAAGTTAAACTAAAGAAAGGACATTTTAAGGTGCAAATTATGGTAAACGGACATCATATTAAAAAAATAATAATAAATAATTAAGTATATAACGAAGGTTAAAAAATTATAAATAAAACCTTAAAAAAATATATAGTAATAATATATATCAATAGCAGGAAAATAGTATGTTGGCCACAACCCATTTTTTATTATAGATCGACAACTTTATCACAACGATTTAAAACATTACAGCACGTGTCTATTAAAAAATCTCTTTGGAACAGAAAAGTTGTATTTGTTTTTTTGATATTTTGTTTAATAAAAAACTAGCTGTTAGTTTTTTTTTCTAAATTTAACACAATTAGTAAAGTTATGATTCCAAATAATATAAAAAAAAACCTAAATTATCCAATTCATTGAGTTTATGTTGATTTCGACCTTCAGATTTGCAGGAATCATAAAATTTCCGAACGGTTTACCAAGCGAGTCACAGTTTCCTAATATTCCAGTCATTCCTAATATTCCGGAACATTTAGCTTCCGGGAAACTTGCAGTAACAAATCCAGTGTATGTTGAAGAGAATTTCCAACGGTTGAATTGCGAGAATTCATGTTGTAAGCAGTTTAGAGGAAGGTTAAGCCCAGAATATCTGAATTTGAACTAGTGCAAAAATATATAAAATTGATGTTTTATTAAGGAATATACAGCGTGTCAATTTTTTTGATCTCCTATTTTTATTCACATCAGACTTACTTTTCAGAAGACTCTCTCCCTCAATGTGGTAATCAACTTCGAAATCGCTTTGAATTTCATCAGAATTAAATTCACTCGCAAATAATCGTTCGATTGCCTCCTCTAGAGTATACACAAATTTTCAAATTAAATTAATTCAAATCCATATTTTCAATTAGTACTTTAAATGTACCTTTTTGGCTTTCCTTTATCACTTAATTCTGAATATCACGTATCTGCGACGGCGTAGAAAAGACATTTAAAATAAAAGAAAATATTTTTAAAATTTTGTGTTATACCTTTAACATGTCTTGAATGCTACCAAAATTAATCAGTTCTTAGTTTGGACCAAAATAATTTTCGGTAAAAATTTAGCTAAAAGTGATTTTAGTAGTTTCAAAAATCATTTTAGAAAAAGCCGTCGATACATACATACATATTTAATTTTTCAAAACGTGTTTTTTTACTAATGAAAAGGAAACGCATTAACGGAGGAAGATGTTGACGTTTAGACAAAAATCGGCAGCAAACTATAAATACCTGTATAAATTCATCTTCAAATTCATGCTCTGTCGGACGTATATTAAAAATTTCGTGTTTAAGGATTGGATCATATTAATTTCAAGATGGATACTCGATATTTCGCTTCCGTTATAGACAACTTCTTAGTAGGCTCTTGATTGATTGAGATGAGCGACAGAATCTGTTTTGGTGGCAATGAAAGTGCAGTTTTTCCATATTGGTAGAAGTAATATCCTTCTTCCCCACTGATATTTTCTAGATGTTAGTAGATTCCTACACTTACAAGTATCTTCCTATTGTAATCTTGTGTAGACTCCATACTCCACACTGGACGATAAATTTGAAGTAGGCTAGTTGTAAAGAATTTAGTCCATTCGATCTGTTGTGGAATAAATATAGGTCAGAAATAAAGCGATTTTGACTTGAAATTATGTTTTAGAACGAAGCAAATAAGTATAACGAGTTCGTTGGAAAGATGTTCAGGGTCCGAAATATAGATGGCACGTTGAATCATATAATTAATGACAGAATTATTTTAGGTGAAAAGGAGTATGAAGGTATTTGTTGGTTGGTATCGCTTGAAAACTGAAAAGAGACTGATTTTTTTGACAAGTCTGATAAATGTATGTTAAACATATAAAATTGTAAATTTAAGAGATGAATAAAGAATTTTATTATTATTATTATTATTATTATTATTATTATTATTATTATTACACACAATTATTAAACACTTTTATGTTCTTTAGAAATGTTCGATTTACACTGTTCTGAAACAAAATATTCGAAGACTAGAAAAGAATTGTATAATATAAAAATGTACAATAAATAATTTTTTATTTTGGTTTCTTTCCCTTCGTTATGTTATGTGGAGATAACCTTTAATTTTTATATGTGCTATACGTGGTTTCAGAAGCAATAAAAATTATCATTATTATTATCTATTTAATTTCATTGTTAAATCCGTATATTAAATATAAACATATGCCATGTTTTTAATGTATTTATCTTTAATACAGAGAATATAAAATATGTTACTATGCACGATAGAGTTAATGCTAATATGAAAACTGCATATAAAATGAATAATACAATTTTAATTATCTGTTTTTTTTTACTAAATATACTTCAATAAATATTAGCTCTTCGGACCACCACTGCTTAATACCAATTGTTACGTCACGTCAATTTTTATTGTGGTTTTCCTACTTTTCTTGTGATTTTTAGCTCGTCGTACGTCCCTCACTACCAAGCTTTGCAGAGAGAGGATTAGATGTGGGCCTAATTTATTTAAACAACAAGATATATTTATGTACTAGTTCTTTTATCTTAGGTTCAAAATATCCTATCGAGCAGTCCTAGTAGAAAATCTATCGACGAAGAACAAACGACGTAAGTCATTATGAAAATTATGGCACATGAATATTAATTTTCTATGGTGTCCTGTTTATTCTAAACAGGGAATTCATGCCCAATAGAAATATGGCATCCTTGAGTCTTTGCTACTATATCTAAATGTGATTGTTAGAGTGGATTTCTCGATCGTCGACTGTTTCCTTGTTGTCATATGGGTTACTCGAGACATTGCTATACACAATAAAAAGATTTACAATCTGTAGTTCTTGAAACAAACAGTTAAAAGATTCAGTCAGTTCAACATTTAGTCACCCTTCAACTCATCACCAAACAATTTCACATATTGCATAGTTATTCATTTTTTTATTTCTGCTTTGTTGTTTGTTAAAATTCGTAATTTATTCTTCTTTATTCATAGAATCAGTTATGTACAGTGTCAGTTTGCATTTGGAAGTCAAATTTGTTTCTTTCCAATATTTTAAATGTAGGTGACAAAAATGATAGGTGACGAGTTTCAGTGGGACCAAATGTTGGGTGACGAAATGTCTAGTTAACCAAATGTCTAGGTTATGAGTTGCAGGGTAACCAAATGTTGGGTGACAAAGTGCGGAATGACTATTAGGCCTGCAGTAATCATATTTATCTCAATATATTTGTTGAAAAAGTACTCCTTCAAGGTCAAAAATGGCGAAATCTGAAAAAGTGCAAATTTTAAGCCGGTTAAACGTTATATGGGGGTAATCCGGAAAGTTGCCGAGGTCGAAAAATTGGATTTGGCATCTCTGTACTATCCTAAATAATATAAAAAAAGAAACCTACTACCCCAAACCATGTAAGGTAAGATGTACTAGGTGACTAGATTATTTCCGGTATAATGAAATAAATATTTCAGCCTACTCATTTCTATTGACTCCGAGTTTACATAAGATCTAATAAAAAGCTTAGAATGTTTGGAGAAAGCAATTTCGAGCTGACCAAAAATGGTAACGTCTAGAGTTTGCATCTTGTGAGATGTATGAGAAGGTAAATTAATCATGAATATTAAACTTTTCCTAAAAATCTCATAAATTTTAAGAAAAATGTGGCTGCTGTGAATTTTCTTCTGTTGCTGACTCTTTTGTTTTAAAATGGTACAACTATTTAAAAATATTTTTCCATTAATCTAATCATTCGAGGCGCAGCATTGCAATACAGTTGTTGGACCTGTTTTTATCCATTTTCTGGGATATACTAATAACGGTGAAATAAATGATCCAATGGCTTGCTTAGACCCTTCTCGGAATTTTAAATGATAACTGACATTATTTATAATGATAAGTTATAATTCTTTCACACGATTTTTTTTTACTTATAATCGTTTATATTTTCAGGATATTTTTGTATCGAACCAACCTCACGCGTACCTATACCTCTATACAAACTAATCAGAATATTGACTATGTATTGAAATATATTTATATCTAAGAGGAATTTTCAGATCTATATTTGCAGCCCTCGATTAATTAAAATAATTTTAATATTGGTGTACCGCGATAACAGTACGTGACCCTATTGTACTTGTCAATCTGGTTAAGCAGGTCTTACCATATCTTGAGGGATGCTAGCTGTCTATTGGAGGGGGTGTCCCTAATGACTTTTGACCTACTAATGTGGACTTTATGTACAGAATACGATTGTCGATATTTGTAGTTTCCAGATTTCTATCTCTGTAAATCAATATTTTGTGGAATAAATTAACATTTATAGCCAAACTTACAAATTGTCTGCTAGAATAACTAAATATCACTGTTAATAGTTTATCTGATACTACCTGCATAAAAATGTGAGTAAATATTTCTTTTTAACACGCCTAAGATTAGTATCATAAACTGGATCACATTAGCTGAGTAGTTCTTCAAATTGTGGTTTTGTTAAAGACATTAATACCTTGAAAACTTCATCCGAAAATGAGTCTACATTTAAAAAATTAAATATTTCTTGAGCGTTGCATGTAAGAATTTTTATTTTTACTCAATTCCAATACTTTTCCTTTCCATATACCTGATATACAATAATGCATGAGGTAAAATGTAAAAACGCAACCTATAACATTGTCACTCACCTTCGAAATGAATTTTTCATGTTTCTGTCGACTTTATAAAATATTTCCTACCTTTATATACATAAGGTAGTTTAAAGCCTGATATGAATAAATTTTAAGGAGCAAATATTTCTTGATTTTTCGATCAATTCTTCGGCAACGAAGTTTACAAGAGAATTGCATTGGCGAAAGGTATCTTAAAATGCGTGATTTGAGTTCAGCATCGGAGCTGAGAGAATTTTATCATGTCACTGAATATCAAAAAGCGATGGGTATCCAGATACAAAAGAGAATAGAAATTACGGAAAAAAATGTTTGGAATGAAGTTTTTTGAAATAAAATAGGGTCGTGATATGTTTGACCACATTCTTCATGATGTCTAAAGGGAAAAGCCAGTTCTTTTCATAGATTAACCTAAAAGAATTTATTTCATATATTTTTTATCCAATTTCAGTTTAATATAAATAATAAATAATAATAAAACATTAATTTACATTCTGTTATTCATCAAATTATCCAATTAGATATATCAACTTGTTTCCGCTTTTCAAAATGTAAATTCCAAAGTTTTTGGAGTATTATATGATATAAAAATGTCAGTTGTACTCAAAAGTTAGGTTCGTTGTTAATTCTAAATTAACATAACAGGGAAAAGGGCTTTTGTAACTTTTGTTATCCACACAGAAATCTGTTAAGTGCTCTAACAGGACTTCCTATAATTTTACCAACTTTTGAAAATGATATTTTGGTTTCGAATAATGCATAATGTAACACCTTAATTTATACGTAAATTACCGAATATACAGATATTTGTAAATGACGAAATTCAAAATTTTGAACTAATTGTGAACACCACTTAAAAAATGTATTTTGTAATATTCAAAAATGGGTATTATTACTTTATTATACAAATAATATGATGTAATTACTTAAACCATTATAACGAAAGAAATGTATATATTTTTCATTGCAAATAGAATAAAGGTAAAAAAATAATGCAATTTTTTTTTATGTTAATAACAAAATGTAATATCGATTCAAACCCTATTTGGATTCTGATACAGTGGTTATCATCAATTTAATTGCACAATAAAGTTGTTTGCAAATAATCACATAGGGTGAAACTTTTCAGATCAAATTACCAGTTTTATTTCCTGTTAGTAAATACACTTTTTACGGCTTTTACTTTGAAGAACTTTGGGCTTTTTAACGAGTATGGAAAAAATATAAATAATTTACCTTATGCTTAAATGAAATGTTTATATGTACCAGGCGAAAATATAAAGAAAAGTAATTTGTTAAGGTTCAATATTATTATTATAACTATACAGATTACCTGTAGTAATAAACACAGAAAATAACTGGTACTGTATCCTCTTTACCATTTTCGCGGAAAAATACCTAAATGTAGATACAATAATTCCCACATATTTCCTCCCTTTTCCTCACCATCCTTGTTTCGGCTGTCCCCTTTGTTACTACTCACTCTTTATACTTTGGTTTTTTTCACCTACGATTCATTATTGTGAACCGTATCCGACTGAAAGCATTTAAGACCTGATAGTTTCATTTTAGGTTTAAGACCATGCAGTACTTTTTATGAAGAATAACTTTTTTTCTTAAAATTAATATTAAAAATGTTTTTTGTATACCGCCGGCTAACTTACGTAAACACTTTGTATATAAATTTTTGACTGATTTTTGAGAGATTACTAAAATTTCAGATTAAAAATTTTAGATGGCGCATACATCGCTCATAGTAAACTGTAATCACAGATCACACAGGGTGTATTTATTATCTGGTACTGAATACAGACGAATGCACGAATCTGCAGCTTTACACTGTCCACACAAAATACAGTATACGGCCCCATTTGACGAAAAGTATCCATACTTGTATACTATTTAGAACTATTCCTTATGAACTGATACTAATATACTACATACATAAAAAAATCCGCATTGACATTGACATTGACAGAAAATAATTTATTTGACATCTCATCTGCTTTAGTGATCTGTGCCAAACTAAGCTAGGACACGAACAATTCTAAACAGCGCCATCTTACAAAACTCTGGTAAGTTCTATTGGACGCAACAGGTGGTACTCCCAGGCAGTTTGAAACAAAATCTAATCAGTGGATACATCAGGGTTTTAGACATCTTATTACAACTAATAGGCAGTCGGACCGTGCGCATGCCGAAGCTCGGGTGATAAAGTAGACACTTTCTAATCAAATTAATCCACAAGAATCTCTAGACTCTTGTGGATTAATTTGATTAGAAAGTGTTAGTTCTCGGTACCATGATCAGCTCGGTGTCAGATGTCTAAAAACCCTGATGTATCTACTGATTCGATTTTGTTACGAACTATTTCGAAGTACCACCTGTTGCGTTCAACAGAACTTATCAGAATTCTGTAAGATGACGCTGTTTAGAATTGTTGGAGTCCTCGCTGTTTAACTTGCATTAAATGCGGTATTAATGTTGTTATCGAATTCCAACAAGAGTATCTTTTCGTTAGCTTATGGTATAAGGAAACCATTTTTAAAATTATTTATACAGGGTGAGTCATCGATACAAAAATGTTGGATAATTAACTATTACGACTAGGACGTCCCTGACAATACTGTGAATCTGTTTACACATTTAAAATAAACATACATGTACATTATAACCATACCGAAAATTTTATAAAAATCAAATAAACAGTACGAAAATAAAAAATAAAATACGAATTTAAAATTCCATTTTTGAGGCCCATAATTCGAAAACGAGGGCCCGTATTAAAAAAGTTTATATGAAGTACTAACATTATTGTAGCTTAAGCTATACCGTCCCGAATTTTTTTCCTTTAGTCCCGGGACACCCTATATAATTTATATGCATAAGAATTCTGTTTATATTCTTTTAATTTTACAATTATTTATTCGATATACGGCAAATAGATTTTTTTAATAAAAAATAATCACCTTACCAAATTGTAATAATTATAATACACTGTAAATATTTGTTATTTTATAATTACACTAAATATTTTGTTTTCATCTAAATTTTGCGTTTGATCGTTTTTGGTTCAATATACGAAAAATAAGGATTTGTTTTCATTTCCTTCATTTTATATTATACCGCTGCGTCTTTTAGTTTTTTTTTTTATAAAATTGATATAAGAAAACAAAATATGAAAGGACTAAAACGCCATTCAGATTCTACCTTTTTAATATATTTTTGATCTTTACGGATATTTATGTGGGAAGATCCAATTTATTTTAGAAAACAGCGAAGGTAAAAGATGAATACAAATTGATATTGAAAAATATTTTTGTTATTTCAGATGTTTCCGATTCCTAATAAATTCATTTTGTTTCTTGTTTTTGCCCAATTTGTTTTATTTTTGTTTAATGAAGGATGGGTAAAGTTTCTTATTTGCGTAATATTAAAATTTATGAAAAAAGCAGTAGATGATATTTTTTGTAAAGGAAACAACATGAAATAATTTAATAATTTTGAATACTAATTTATTTGCGATATGTTTTTCAAACTGCTGTCATTAATTTATTATTATAGTCAACAATAACATACTATACAAGGGGAGGAACGGATCAAACTCGTTAGACACATAAAAATAATTAAAAAATACTAATATATTGTTAAGATATTCTGCTATGGAATATTTTCTAACTATTGGACAAAATAAATTTATGTTTATTACTCAAATAAAAAGTTACCTCGGCTACACTCAATTTTTTTTCTTAATTTTTTTTTATAAAATTTTATTGGAACATGAAACTCTCGTTATATTGTTGATAATTTAAGTTTACTTGTCATACTTGTCAGTATTAATTTTTTTTTATATTAATTTTATAATTTTTTTTTATTATGTTATCAATATTATTATATATAATATAATATATACAAATATAAATAACTGTATGGAAATTTTGAGAATTCCTTTGTATTTTTACTGTTTAATAATTCATTTGTTATTAATTAAATAATCAAACATAACATTTAATAAAAAAACTTTTACATAAATTACAATAACTTCTAATATAAAAAAACCTTAAATTAACCTTTTACTCAGTCATACATTTTTTAGGTAACTAAAAAATTAAAATCTAACTAAATATATTACATATACATCAAGGCTTTAACTTTCAAAACATTCCTGTTTGAGAATTTTTTCATCCAAATGTTGCCTAACCTGACGAGTGAAATGTGCAGGAGCTCGGTCGTATTGGTAGTACATTTATATTTTGATGTTTAAAAGAACGTCCTGGTATTTCACTGTATAGAAAATGAAGTAGTGGTCTCCTGTGAGGCGATTGTCCAAAATGAAAGTGCCAAACCAAGTAAAAATCGAATTAGAAACGGTTTTTTAACATTGTTTTCATGTATAAACCACTCTTGAAATTTTTTCTGGTCCTGGCAAAACTTATACCATACTAATATGAAATAATAAAAATTACATTTGAGACTAAAAAATAGCTCTTTAAGGTGTATAATAAGTCGATAGCCAAGAATTTAGACCCTTGAAAATCATAATTTTTGTTCTTGGAAAACAATGGTATGTTAATATTTATAGTTAAATAATATAGAAAAATATGTAACTGGCGAGTAAAAGGATTCTCCACTTCAAAAGAATCCGAAAGAAAATGTGGAAGCTAAAGAATATGTTGAACAATGCGAGAGTTGGGGATACAGACATTCTATTTTTTTTTTCTTCCGGGACCGTTCTTTACAACCGGATTCACTGCAGCCTCTTGGGCTTATTAAGTTATCTCTAGTCTCTTTGTCTACTGCACCTAGTCCATCAACCTTGTTCCCTGTACTAGTTGGTAAAGGTTCTTTATTGGCTGCTTGCAGTAGTCTTCTGGATCCAGTTTTGGTTTTCTGTCATTTAGCGCCTAACAGTTGCATAGTATATGGAGTGCATTCTCGGTCCCTTTATTGCATTGTCTGCATTTAAGGTCGCCGTGTAGAAGTCTGGAAGTGGTCTCGCTTGATCCAGTCTTTTATCTGGATCCTGAACATACGTTTTGGTACTCCTATCGCTGGTTCTGGACCAACTAATGGGGTTGACGATCCGATTCTTGCGAGTTCGTCAGCCTTTTCGTTTCCAGCGATACCTTTCTGACCTGGTACCCACGATAAAGTTGCTTTATTGTGAGTCGCCAGTTCCCTAAGTTCTTCACCACATTCCCATACCAGTCTAGATGTCACATTCGGAATCCTTATAGCCTTAAGGGCTGCTTTACGAGTGGATAATAATTGTTTTTCTCTCGTAGGCCCTCATATAACTATTTCTCGCACATTCTAGTATTGCATAGTGAGAAGCTCTCTTGGTACTAATTCTGTTCGCAGTATATATCAGATCCAGACAGTCTATTACTAAAGCATTTATTATCTTGTTGATGTAGAAATTGTACCACAAATTATATGATAGCATGGCATAATAATAAAAACGAGTATGGCTTCGGTTAAGACTAAAGTTCGTATTAAAAGTAAGTCTGTAAAAATGATTCCAAAGCGTATTGGTAAAGATTATTTGAAAGAACCAATAATTATAATTCAACCTAAAATCAGTATTCAGACCATTGGAAACGTATATAAAAGCCAAAGGATCGCTTTTATAAAATACGTTAGCAAGTAAAATCGATAACATTATAGATAATTTGATAACCAAAGATAACTTATGTATGTATCAGACTGCTTGAAATAAAGTTGTAAATCTAGATTGAACTTAATGGAGTTAATCAATATTGGGTGTGAAGAAAATCGAGCCTTTTACAGTCACCAGCAAAAACTTGTTAAATATTAATTTATAGAATATTTATTTTGTAATGAAAACGAAAAGATGAACAAACAAATAATATTATAAAAAGATTTGATTCTAATGAAAATAAAGCATATCCTGTCTTTACTTAGAAGTGGCTGCGAATTTTAGATACAAAAGCAACATAACAAATGCCAGTACACAAACAATGTTTTAAAGCGTTAACCATTTTATAGTATCATTCTTTAGAAAATAATGATGTTTTTCTCTGTAAGGTGGGAACGCTATCCCACCGCACTCACGCACCACTAGACCTACTGTACGTCCTAACTAATAATTTAGACCTTTCTTAGTTCATCAGCAATTTTACAGTTTTTTTGTAGTTGACAACATCGCCAAGATGTTAACCAATACTCGCCGAACTCAATTTTAATAATCGAGCAATTATAGATGATATGTTCGATGGTCTCAGTTGAACAGTCCATCAAGAAACCTGGTATCATCATCCGGTATGTATTCAATGATCTGTTAACATATGATTCATTTTCTATTATCCAAGTATCAAACGGCTTATTTTTGGCCCTATTAGGGGTTACTTTGTTTCTATGAGAAGATTCAGCATCACCATCGTGTTCAGGGTTTGATAATTGGCGGTTTGGATGGATGGAGTTAACTCGAAAGGGTTTAAACCATGGCGGTCGTGTTGATTATCCTCGTAAACTGGGAGGGGGCTCTGAATTAGTGTCACCTCCCGAGATTTTTTCTGACTTATAAAAACCATTAAAAGTATTTTTCTTTTCATAAAAGAATGAAGTACAAAATGGCATAAACGCGTGTATTTTCAAAATAAAAAAATGACTGGAATAAAGGTAAATGTTTTTAAATTTTAAAATGGTGAAAAATGTTCTATCAGTACATTTTAGTCAATTTCTACTACAATGTTAGAAGCTTGACAACTCTGCATGGTTGTACCAACTTTTAATGGTTGATCACAAGGCATGGTAGAACTTCGCTCTCTGACAACGTTATTAAACTTTTTGTCAGTTAATAAATGTTTATCGACCATATATGTTTGAGTGAAGGAACCCTTTTAACAAAACATGATGGCCGCTTGTACATTTTTTTTAAGCAAATCACATAGCTCTTCCGTCGAAAACTTTCAAAGTTACTTGTCCGATAAAACAATTCCTGATCTTGATATTTTGTCATTCATCGCTATCATGTCAGAGCCGGAGAATAATCCAATACCACAAATTATTCCCCCGCCAGAAAAATTCTACTTTTCATCTCCAATTGCATAGCCAGGATGGCGTAAAAGATTTGAGAGATATGCCTGTATGAGGGCAAATAAATAAAAGTGAGGAAGAGAAAATAAATATACTTGCATGTATAATGGGTGAAGAATCTGAGGAAATCATGGTTTAATTTCAAACCACTATAACTACCTATAGTGAGGCTTTAGCAGCTTCAAAGCTTACTATATACTGATACGAAATATCAACTTTGAACTTGAAAGTTCAATTCTAGAATCTAAAATCCAGGAGAACTTATGAAATCCTTTAAAACAGGTTTACACTCATTAGAAGAGCAATGAGTGATTGTAGTACAAGCAAGGAATGCCTTATTAGAGATAGCACAGTTGTAGGTATGCTCGATTCATAAACATCAGAAAGGTTACAACTTAAAGATAAGCTTAACTTATGTGCTAATAGCAAAATAAGATGAGCTACAAGCAACTCAAAATAGAGAATTACATAGTAACGAACGTCAGATAGGCATTGTACAAGATCTAAAAGTGCGGTTGCCAGTTCATCTTCATTAAATTAGCTTGTTCAAAAAGTATAAATCAAGCCAACAGAAAAATGCGGATTTTGTAGTCTTCGACCTCAAAGCAGAAATCGGTATCCAACAAATCACTCTACCTGCAGAAAGTGTCATTATAAGGGTAACTGAGAAAATTTATACAGGGACTCTATGAAGAACGTTTAAATTATAAACAAATACCAAAAATATTAAAAAGATCTCTTAAAAAGAGGGATATTCTGTCAGTGCTATTTAGCCCGTTTCGACTGCAATGTTGGAATCTGTTTCTGGTTGTAAAAACTTCCGACGCTAGATCATGAGTCATCTTAGCTTTGCTCTCTGGCAACGTTATTAAACCTTTTGCTGGTTAATAACTGTTTATCAACAGTATATCTTTTACTAAACAAACCCTTCCAACAAAACAAAAAATATATTTCAATGAATTTTGAGCTAAAATGTAATCACAATGAAAAATTAAATCCCATGAGCATATGGAACTGACGGATGAGCGAAAATTTAATTATAAAGGCAAGAGCATGTTTTTAAAATACTTTTTATGAAAAATCCATTTATATCTCATTTCATAATCTGTAAAAAAGTTTCTTTGCACATTTATACAGAAGCACAATCAATCATTGTTTTTAGATATTCTCTTTAAATATTTTTCTGATGTACTCATTAAAATTATATTGCTGTAATTTGTACAAACAAAATATAAATTGTTTCAGATTAAACGATAAATGGCTAAGAATAAGTCATGAGCAGAACAAACGTTTCAAGTATAAATTCTAATAATTAGATTTTGAGAAATAAACATTACATCCAAATGTTTCTTTTCCATGAAGAAAGCAATCAGAAAAAGAAACCTTATAAAATTTAATTGAACACCTGCCTTCGGCAGTTAATAAAGACGTTTATGGTTTCAAATTTTTTACTGCCGACGTCGACATTAAATAAATTTTTAATTAAAAAACTAGACGACTCTCCGTGACGAAAATATAAAAAGTGTTATATTAAACACCTCATTTTTAGGAGCCATAATACAAAAGAACAATGCACTTTGTTTATTACGAACAGATCCTGGTTAAGAAGGACATGCTGAAATTTTCTTTAGCGTCACTTTGTTATGAAAAATGTGAAAGACTAAGAGCACATCATTCAACTTGTGACGGTACAATGTTACCGAACGCATTTAGGTTGATTCCGTTTCTGGGATTTTCTTTAAATTTGTCTTGTTTGTGGAATGTTTTGTATAGTCGACGTGGAATTTTCTTGTTGGATTGAATTCCTTGTTATATTACGGGTTATTAGAGGTAAATCCGTTGTAATCTTGAAGACAGTAGTTTGTGATAGGTTAGGTTTTTTTTAACGAGTTAAATTCCTCATATTAATTTTTATGTAAAAGAAGTATTTGTGTTTTTTTTATTATAAAAATATATTATGTTATTGATATTTAATCTTGAAATCCATATAATTAGATCGAAATTTTTAAAAACAAATAACTAACCTGATTGTAACAAATGGGATATTCTTTTATATAACAGTATCTATATTGTTGTCATATAATATCTCTTTATTAGGCCGAGCGAACCTGAACATGCGTGGATTACAGTAAAATGATAATTATAGAAGTCTACATTATCAACATTGAATGAAGTTCTGTTCCATCAGGAGTTATGTCTATAAAGTTTTGGGTACCTTTGCCATTGATAGAGAAATATTACGCCTTTTCACTGATTATTAATTATTGAAATTTAATATATCAGCAAGAAGAGGCAACTAGTTTCTGTCACTGACCATCATTAGGCCTATAGATACAAACGTTCATAGTTAAAAATAGATACAATTAAAAGTATAAAAAACTTATCCATAAGGAGAAATAGTTGTTCACATATCTAATACCCGGATAATACTTTTTTGTAATTTTCAACTTACTACACTTAAGTTTCGGAATCATCATTACCATTATTTTTTACTATTTTATAAATTTGTAGGGTGTAGGATGGTACTTTTTCTGTCATCTGTCATCTGTCATGTCACTATCACAAATTGTCGGTGAGAATTTTTGGTGTTACGTGCGGACTTTCATAGTTTGTGGGTCTTTAATTCAAAATTCTAAATTCACTACTACTGGCTTTATCCTTATCGTGGTTTATAACAGAAAGGGTATAGTAAAAAAATAGTGATATGTAAAAGGTATGACTGTAGACTGACATTAACTTTTTAAAGCATCATATTTAGCATTTGAAATAGGCAATGGTTTAAAATATGCGTGCTTGAGAACAAAGTCGTTTATATCTTTAAATGTCTGATTTACTAAAGGTGGCTTAAGTATGTTAATAGTCGAATATTTTGCATCCAGAAAACTATATAAAAACTGTAAAGTATGTGTGTGTGAAGTTAGTCCCCATTTGTCGAATTTTAATATTTTGAAAGTTGTTCCAAATTGTTCTGGGTTTGTAAAAAATTATTCCAGAAAATTATTCCTTAAACTTAAATAAAAATTCCGGAAAACTTAAAAAACTATTTTTAGAGCTAGCAGCCAATTATTTTATTTCGATTTTTTTCTGTTGCACCAGATTGTTCAAGTTAAATTAATAAAACCATTTGAGTCCAGCCCCCCATTATTTTTTTTCGGAGTTTTTTTTTGTTGTACTAGATTGTTCTAGTTATTCCTGGCATTGTTCCAAATTTTCATGTCTTAAAAAAATTATTTCAAGCTCAAAATCAATTAAAACCTTTTATAGCTAACCCCCATTATTTTTTTATCGAAATTTTTTTTGTTGCACCATATTGCTCTAATTCTTAACATTGTTCCAAATTGTAATGTCTTAGAAAAAATTATTTCAATCTCAAAATCAATTAAAACCATTTACATCTAGGCCCCTGACTTACTATGTAATTTGTCTTAAAAAAAAATAACTGACATACCATTTCCGGTTACAAAACTAGAATATAAAATTTTTATCCCGTTACAATGTTGTAACTCAAAAACGCTAAAAAAATGAGTTACAATATTTTTCCACTGACAATGTTTTTACTAGAGAGTATCGAAGTTTTTATATTTTTAATTGCATATATGTTTGTAATCTATAGGCCCGATGAAGGTCAGTGACCAAAACTAGTTGCCTCCTTTTGTTTATATATTAAATTCTTGTGGTACCTGTCTTTGTACTTTATTTCCTAAAAACTTGGACCACATTTGAGATATAGGTAACTTCTACGATTTAATTATTATTATTGAAAGGAGATAAAAACTCAAGGTCAATACAACATAAAATTTAATTAAAGGTAATTTAAATTAAACTGAAATTATCAGTATTGCAACATGTTTCGGAACTCAGGCAATTCATCAGCCGCTAAAAATTACAGATCAAAGGCGAACAGTTGTAACCCCCGCTTGCATGGAATCAGTCGCGTACGTGCTCCGCAAATACAGAAAACCTTACCATATATCACAATTCAATGAGTTCTTATCAGTTCGAATTGGAGCTCGAGCTGAGTACTGAGTACCGGGTCAGAGACATTTCGGGCCGAGAGCAGAATACTGAGTACCGATTCAGAACCTAATAATATACAGATAATAGGTCGAGACGAAGAAGCGCAGTTCAGTCGACCGCAAGCCGCTTGACCAATCGTGCTGGAATCGTCTATCCGACCACTACACCATCCTGGAGGTCGTGCCTGTAAGATCCGATACATCACCGAATAAACCTTGTTGCACACTTTTCCTGGAAGGATGGTATTAAATAGACAGTTATTTTCATTTTCTGACTTTTGATGATATTTAATTCATTCGTTCTGGTTTTAATCAGGTGATACGAGGGATTTCAGCCAAGTAGGGCAAGTAAATCCCGCCCCTTTTTCTGAGCTACACCATAACGACCTCGGAGTATTTTTCCCCACTGATGCTGCCGCAGCAAGTGGCCTGTACACTATAAACGGAAGGTCGCACCTGAGGTTATTCTAAATCTGGATTAAGTCTTCAAACCAATCGCGTAACGACGAAAGAGCGTTATATCAAATATTCGAATATATTTTACCAGCCCTGAATTTCGGGTGATAATATCAAGAATTTTTTAATTTTCGACAAATTTTAAAAAAGTTCGTTACTGAATTCCATACGTATGTCTGTCTGTCTATATGTAGTATTTTTTATATTTTGTAATTTAATATAAAATTTAATGTTTTGATTTTATATTTGGATTCAGCACAACAAGTTTCTGTCTATTAAGATAAAAATTAGTTATAATGGTCTGAAGTTTTAAAATTTGTGAATTAAAAGTTCATCTTGGCAATGCTAACTATATTCAATTTGTTAAAAGGAAAATTTGTAACTGTCAATAGAAATAATAACTAACCAAACATTTTGGTCTTTGTAGCTCCTTAATTTTAAAAATTATAAAAAATTAAAGTTTTTATTTTATTGTTAATTACTTGATTCACTTTTATTTCAATGTTTAGTAATTATAAGTTATTACGCTGATAATTTCGATATGTGTAAAGCACAGCAATGGGCGCCCATATATGCAAATATTTTTCCGTTTAAACAATATCCTAACTATTACAGCTTAAAAATTAGCAATATATTCCCATTAAAATAAAATAAAATTACACAATTATATAATGAATGTGAACTTTATAGTCCAAATTTTATGTTTACGATTGTAGATTTAATTCTAATGTCAGTGGTTGAAATATTCTAAGCACTTTTTTTATTCTAATAATTTCGAATTCGTTTAGAACCTTGATTAATTTAAAAATCAGTCTGAAAAAGAACAATTTAAAAGTTAAAAAAATATTAAGAGACAAAGCTTGCAATCACTGAGATATAATTGCTGCGGAACTTGTAAAAGAATTTCAATTTTCACAAGATTTCGTTGAAAGTGCTGTTTTATTTTTTAGCAATTTAGAACTTTTTATATTCGTTTTCTAATACAAGCAGAATACGTTTTTTTATTAGCAATGTCGGTTTGTGCTAAAAGATTAAAATATCTAAAAAAAATTCAAGGACGTTACAGAATTGTACAAGATTTCAATTCACTTTTGCAGTATTTTACAAAATTTGTAAAGTAATGAGTTAATCTGTTGCACCAAAATAAAATAATATTATCTTTGAAGTTTTTACTCAATATTTTTAATACTATAAATTGTGTTATTTTTACTTGTCAGTAATTTATCACCGGGCGTCGTTACTATGATTAGTAAAAGACGAGAAAAAAATTGCAAAAAACAAAATGAATAAAAGTATATTGTATTGGAATATTTATCGTCATGTACAAATAAAAATTGGATTAGTGGCATATATAAACTGATAAATGGAGAACCAACTATTAAATTATACAGATATAAAATTTGTGTTAGTTTTATTTCCACTGTTAGAAATCAATAAAAAAATTCAAACCTTCATTTAAAAACTAATAGTACTTAATATACTGATACGGAACACCCGTTATTACAGATGTCCTATCTACGAATCTCAATCCGGGTTGGGTTCAATATACTATAAATAAAAAAAAATATCAAAACAAATACAATTTGATCAATATTAGTATTTCTTCCCGGCTTCACTTCCCATAAAATTACATATTTGCACTTATTCCATTTGGACTCTCACATTTCACCTTCTGATAAAATAATTTAAATCTTCTGTTAGCCAAAATCTGCCCCTGTTTGAACTTTTTCATACTGTATCTATCTGTCTCACCTGCCGTTATCTTTTCTTTCTTCTTATTAACCTTCCAGTATGAAAATTTGTATTTGTATAATTTATTTTTTTATTTATCCATTTTCAAAAATAGGCTCACCTTGTACATATTCTTTTATTACCTCTTTTTTTTAAATTGACAAAACTTCATATCTTTTTTTATTTCTTACTTGACTAATTTTTTTTTTAATTGCCAGATAAATAGTCAACCAGGACTGATCATCCTATATATGATATCTGAAATGACCTGGCATCATTATATTGTAATTTTCATATTAATACATATAAACTTTTGTTATTCATTAATAAATGAAATTGAAAATGAAGTATACGTGAACATTTATGTGGAAATAAAGAAATAAATAAAGATTGATAATACCGTATTAAAAATATGTAATTTTACAATTCAACACTCTGTAAAAAAATCTGTCCATAATTGCAGCTGTGCCCATGGACACTTTCAATCAGGATGGTCAAAATTACAACATATCAAAAATTTAGCGAATTTCACCGAGAGCCACTTTGCATAAGAATAGGATGAGGTAATTTAATTGGTCTTTTACCATATGTGCTTATACAGGGTTTCTACTTTTTAATAGGGACAGTATTGCTATCTCGTAAACGGTAGACGCTAGAAAGACGGTTAAATCCGAATTTGTCGAAAATCGTTTTTTGCCCAAGATCTGTTAATATACAATATTTGGGATAACTTTATTAAAAATTTTTGTTGTATTCTAACATCGTTATAAATTGCAGTAGTTAAATCTTAAATCTGACGTTTTGTCTCTTCCGGGCCACCATCGAATTTATCTTTTTAAATATAGACCTGTCAATTTTATTTAATATTTTTAAATCGCTTCGAATACTAAATTCAACGATATAACTTGATTATTCCGTGACGTTTTGTCTCTCCGGGGCCACCATCAACTTTATTTTTTAAAGGCGGACCTGTCTATTTTATTTAAATTCATTGCTGTGGTTCAAAGTATACTATATTTAGATATCAGGAAATTCTTTTTGATTATTTATTTATTACATATTACACTAACAATTGCTACTGTATCTTAGTAATTCTCTAGGTCCAGAACCACTAGCAGGTGCATTGTTGTCTTCCCCTCAAAAAATATGTAAAACCACGTATGTCATGTATTGTTCACTTCTTGATCGGGCAAAACGTCACTAGACCATGGCTGAAGCCTTTGAAAATGGTAAAAAATGAAGAAAAAAAATAATAGTAGGATGAAACCCATTGGAAAATTAAGATAATATAACAAAAATGAAAAGAAAAATAATTTACGGGCGATCTGAGGTCGGAAAGTGGAAGGGGGTGAGTTTTTAACGGTAGAAAACTTTTTATCTCGATTTCCGGCAAAACTAAAGTCCCATGGAAAAAAGTTAAAGAGCAAAGATGTAGGTAATGAAAAGATCTACAACTTGTGTATTTACACTTTTTCATATAGCCTCAAAATGTATGTGAAAAATTCAAATAATAAACTTTTGGTTTTTTATGTTTCTTTTACAAAAAAAAATCTTTTCACGAAATTGCTTTGAAAACTTACTTTTTTAGGTCCCCAAATACACTGTAATTTTTTTGATTTAAAATATTTATTTTTTCACCTAATTTTGATTTAATATCAAAAAAGCACACTAATTTTGAATCGGAAATTCTCGCGTCGAAATATCTGCTTTTTTAAAAACTCGGTGGGCTTTTTGTTCGTTGAAGTCTCTACTTTTTGATGGTGTAAAAAAAATAAACATTGCTATAGTAAATGTTCTCAAAAAATGCAAAGAAACGAAAAAAACTCGAATCTGATTTTTTTAATCATTATGTACAATTTTGAGCTATTTATTAAAATTTCTGACCTCAGATCGGCCGTAAATTATTTTTCCTTTCATTCCTTTTCCAATGGGTTTCATCAAACTTTTATTTTTTTTGGTTTCAAAAAATATCGACCCTGGTCTACGTAGAATAATCAAGTGTGATTATTGTTGAATGTAGTAGTCAAAGCGATTAAGTACTTTTAAATAAAATAGACAGGTCCGTAATTAAAAACAAATTTTATGGTGGCCCCGAAGTGACAAAACGTCACGGAATAAATAATCAAATGCGATATATCGTTGAATTTAGAATTTGACGCGATTTAATAATATTAAACAAAATAGATAAAAAGATAAAGTTGATGGTGGCCCCGAAGAGACAAAACGTCAGATTTAAAATTTAACAATGGGGGTTTATAACGATGTTAGACTACAACAAAAACTTTTAATAAAGTTATCAAAAATTTTGTATAATAACAGAGCTTTGGCAAAAAAACGATTTTCCACAAATTCGGATTTTGTCGTTTAACTCCGGAACTAATAGGAATATTTTGGATTTCAAAAAATCGTTTTGTCTATTTTTATATTTCGCACATTTTTTCCCATTTAACCGTCTTTCTAGCGTCTGACGTTTACGAGATAGCTATACTGTCCCTATTAAAAAGTGGCCACCCTGTATTAATAATATTATCATGTAACTGATGATGATTATTTAACCGAAACTAGTTGCCTAAAAATAGCTTTTAATACAAACTGTAGTACACGACTTTATGATTGATTTTAATTGTTGATAATTCTGGACTACATTCGAGATATGGATAATCTTTGGATTTTTCCTTTTATATTGTTATTTTCATTCCCGATATACAAAACAGCACCAAAACTATATACAGGGTTGCTATATTCGACCGACAACGCTCTACCCTAGATATCTCTTGTTAATTGTTGAATTTTGATATCGGTACATATACCCTTAAAGGGCTTAGTTGCTGAGATACAGGGTGTTAAAAGTTTTAGATAAAAATTAAAAAATTCCTATAAATCAAAAACGCCTTTAAATATTTTTTCAAATCTGGTGACCAATATACTCTGTAAGAAAGTCATATTTTGACACAAACTAACTTTTGAAAAATTTAACCAGTGGCGCGCTATTAGGGTTAGTGGCAACTTTCGACCCCCTATTTTTAATGCCACTGGACCAAAAACATTTTTAATTAATTTTTTTTATTATATGTTCAGTTTAAATTAAAAAAATAATAGCCTTTTATGGTGTTAAAAAGAACAAATTATGATTTGTAGTGTAATTTGCCCGTCGACGTTTTGCTAAACCATTAAATATTTGCCTTAATACATACTATTATTTGGATTTCGACTAATAATTAACCTTAAATAGTTGAAAAGGGATACAAGCTATTTATGGACTTAATTTTGTTATTGCAATTTAATAAAAATCAAAATCACAATAGCGCAAAAGCTATTCAAATTAAATTCAAACAAATGTATTATGATAATAACAGTATATAGGTCACCAGATTTGAAAAAAATATTTAAAGGTGTTTTTGATTTATGGGAATTTTTTAATTTTTATCTAAAACTTTTAACACCCTCTATTTCAGCAACTAATCCATTTAAGGGTATCAACAATTAACAAGAGATATCTAGGGTAGAGCGTTGTCGGTCGAATATAGCAACATCCTGTATAGGAATAATAGTATATTATACACCAAGGTCGAGAAGTAATTTTTCTCAAACGAGCATCTCGGGATAATAAGTTGCGAGGCTGAGAAAAATCTGCTCTACAGTGGTTTATATAAAATGATATTTTTTTAATTTTTTTGGTTATATATTTGAATAGAATTTAATGGAAAAGAATCAGTTTGTGAAAACCATTGAATGAGAATATTCAATAAATTAAATTGACATTTCAATATGTTAATTACACTGTGAATTTTAAAACTTTCAAGTAGCGATGAAGACATGAATTCGGTTCATTGGACACTTAGATTTGAAAAACTATTAAATTAATTTTTAAGTTACTTTTAGAATAGGTATTATTGCATAAATAGCAGTAATCAATATCAAAACATTTATTACATAACCTTAAACTATTTCAAACAAAAATATATTTGATAAAGAATTACTTACCTCTATTTTATTTGATTAGTTCACTTAAAATGATAGGAATTCAAAAGAAAGTGCTTATTTGCTGTCGAATTTATTTTAATTTGAAAGATTTCCTAAAATCGCCTACCTCTGACATCACGTTTAATCTTCAATTGTTTTTATTATCTATTACAAGTCAATAATCAAAAATTACCTACTTTTAGGAATTTAACTTTTCGACTCAAACACAGCATAAATAATGACATACTGAATTTAAAACCATTTAATATTTATTAATTACCTCTCAACCTTCAGAGACGAGAGGTATAGTAATCATGCTAAAAATTGGGTAGTGATGGATGTTTTAGTAACGATAGCTCAAAAACTACTGTATTAAAAATATTGAAATTTTGCATACAAAATTCTGATGCCCTAGATTAGATTTCATTGGATTTTGGTGTTAATCGGAGAAACTTTTGCAATTGTTGCCAGATTTACGAAAAAGTCAATTTTTTCCATATACCTACTTTGTGTGAACGTGTTAATTTTTGATTCAAAGATGGCAAGAGGGCATGTGCTGGCCACGTCAGATTTCTGTATTAATGAATAATGTGAATAATTAACTCATCTAAATACGTATTTTATCTTACCACTATATTTCTTTTTCTAACTTGATTTAATCTCACTCCCTGCTGCTAAATCATTTTTTTAATTCTCTTTTACTACATTTTTTTTGTGTATGTAAACAGAGAAGGGCTATGACGTTTATTGTCAAAGAATAGTTTTTAGTTAAACTTTATTTTTACAGTACGTTTGTTGAGGAAAGAGATATTATTGTTATCAGTTAAAATTAAAAAAACGAAGAAATCATGTAATAAATCGGTTAAAAGTCTAGTTCAGGGTAACACTCCTGTTTACAAGATTTTTTTTTCTACACGAAAATGGGTATTGTCGAATCTACACACACAGAATGTATTTGTACGCAATAGCGGTCTACTGACTTTCATTAGCTTGAGATATGAAATCTACCAATCAGAGTTCACATTTAGTAACCAACCATTTTTTTTATTTAAAAAAACCTGTCAAAACGACTGTCATAATTTTTATACTAATGCAGAAACATATTTGTAAAAATGAGTAATTTTAATGATAACCTAATAAATGTTACTTCACCCGATATTCATTTAGCTGTAAAGGTGTAATAATAATAGTAATATTATTACCTCAAAATGAAAGACTGAATATGAATATGACCTACTTAAAAATAGATAGTGTCTATTAGTTTTATAGATTTTATAATAAATTCGTGACAGCCCATAATAGCGCAGTCACGGAAGATAAACTAACACAGATGCGAAGGATCCTGTCGGCCCTTTTGATGTAGCGATGATCCAAATTTGGGTAACAATTGAGGTTTCTGCCGCTTCATACACTGGAAAAATGTTCAAAATTCGTAAGTCTAGATAGAGTAATTTACGAATTTTGAACATTTTTCCTAGTGTATTAAGCGGCAGAAACTTCAACTGCCACTCAAATTTTGACCATCGCTACATCAGGAACCTTCGCTTCTGTGGCACAGTGCTAACGCTCTCGCTTTCGGATACGAATGTCGTCGGTTCAAACCTTGGGAACATTATCTTTTTTTATTTATTTTTTATATTTTTTAGTTTTTCCTTTAGTGGGTTGTAGAAAAAGTGTACTGTTCAACTCGTGTGGATTGTCCATATCCCACTCGGACGATTGAGCACTGCTCGTGCTCAAACTTCGTTCGCGTGCAATTTGGCTATCATATCCACACTTGTTGCACAAACTACTATTGTGGACTAATTTGAGGAACATGAAAATGTGAATAAAAATTGGCATTCTCTTACCGAAAAAATTTTTAAAACTAACACCAAACCATTCGTGCACAATTTTTTTGGAACATTAATAACTGCTTTTTATGATTTTTTTAATCACAAATCTAAACTTAATAAGGAACATGAAAAATTGACGGTATTTTTAAGTTAAAAAAAGTGAACAAATAACTGAAATTAGTTGAGGGTAATGTTCATCGGAAAAGGTGAAAAAATTATGAAAAATAGTTCTGGGTAATTTTAAGCGTGAAAAGCGAAAAAATGAAAAAATTTAGTTGGGTTAATTTGAACTCAAAAAAATAAATAATTATGAAAATTTGTTGAGGGTGATTCTCATTGAAAAAAGTGAAAAAATGATAATTTGTTAAGGCTAATTTTAGTTCAAAGAAGTTAGAAAATTAAATTTGGTTGGGGGTAATTTTATATCAAAAAATTGAAAAAATTAATAATTAGCAGTGTGGTCATTTTTGGTCAAAAAGAGAAAAAAAGAAATTAAAAAATAAGACAGAAAATATGGGTAACAATTACCGATATTGATATTAACCTGATAAGAACGCGATAATACTATTTGATCTTTGTCATTTGGTCTGGAAGAGGAGGTTTGAAGAAAAATGAAAAAAAAGAGGTAATATTTGCAGAAAATTGAAAAAAAAAGAGAATTATGTTTAAAGAAAAATGAGAAAAAACGGATTCATTAAGCTAGTTGCTGAAAAAAGAACGAAAAAGAACCTAAAAATCACATTAAGTTTTTTTTTTGGTAAAAGACCGCCAAGTTTCTTTTACATCTACGTATTCACTGACCAGTACTTATTCTATAAAAACATTATCAAAATCTGTGGTTTTAACCCAAACTAGATTTTTAAAAAAATTATTTTCTTAACGCAATTATTTTAACACTAATTTATTTATTTCATTATATTTTTTTATCATCTATAAAAAGAGTAATAAAAAATTTAATACAATACTAAACATTTTAATTATGTTCATTTCGTTCGAAAATTTTTAATAAAAGTTATAAAATTATTAATAATATTTTCCTACCTTATAAACTGCTTCTTGATCTTTGAAAAACTTAGCTGTTGAAAAACGACGACGAATCGGGAAGAATCCGGCACTAATGTGAAAATTTACACATCAAGTTTCGCTACCGATCAAACCACTACTGAAATTTCAGCGCTTTTCAGCGTGAAGCCTGTTGCACGTAGTCCTCACACGCGCAGTACACGCAATAAGGACTAAGAGTATCCTTTATAGTTTATGAGACAAAATATATTTATTTTTCTTAATAAAAACATAAAATATTTCGATCTTCAAATAATTTTTTACTGTATTCGATATTCTATGGAAGGGCATTGTTTTTATTTTTAATAACAAGGAAATAATTAATATAAATTATGAATATAACAATAGATTTAATTTGTGAACAGACACAAACAAGCTGTCATTAGTAAGAGATTAGCAATTAATTACTTAACGGGATGTTAATAAAATGTTGAAGTGTTAATGTGAAATTGTTTATAAAATACGAGTGTAACCAATTTATGGTAATTATTATTTTGTTTTAAAAATATAAATTTATCCAATTGTTTACAATTTTTCTTTATGAGATTAATATAATAGTATTTTCATCGGTTTAAGAGACTTAAAAAGTGTATTTATTTATTTTTCATTTGGCGCCGTCTCGAATCACGACTGCATTTATTCCGAATCTTAATGATACTATAACTTAAAATTGAGATTAAATAAAAACCTAAACTTTTTTGGTTTTGTTATCTGCTTTAATATTTTTTTGTAAAACAATTATGATGAAGTATAAAATTTACTTTTCAAAAAATCATTAACATATACAGAAAATACTCCCATGTTTGAATAAAATAATTTTGATAAAATTAAAGAGAAATATTAATAAATGTTAAACGTACTAGAAAATGTAAAATGTACTTTTATTCCTGATAAAGTAAATACAATTAGTTACCTTAATACTGTTTAATTAATTGGGATAATTTAAACAGGACTTTCCCCAGTCTTTGATTTATTTAAGAAGAGAAATTTAACATTCTAAATCTCTGTCAGAAAAATGAAATAAAAGATTATGCCTAAAATAAATGAGAAATGGAGTAACTGAGCTTTAATTTTAAAGTTATTCTAACATTTAATTTCTGGTATATTTTAAAGGTGACTTTGATTATACATATGGAATTAAAAGTAAAAGCTATTTTAAAAATAATTTCTAAATTACTACAATTATGTATTAGTTGCCTATATTTTTTTTGTCGAACTATTTAAGACTGACACAAAGTGTTTCCTGACATCATTCGAAAAATGAAATGGATATTTTGGAAAATTTTCGAAGTATCTCAAATCATATCAAAATTGAATGAAACAGATAAACGCTTTTCATAAGAACTTTTCTCATGTACAGCAAAAAAGTACTCTTGACATTTTTCGATATTTCTCCTCGTTTCCGATATTTTTGGAATTTATTTTCGTTATGTATTTCCCTATTTTTCATTATTTCTTCCCCTTTTTTTATAAACATTTTTCGCCATTTTTCATTTCTCTCTATTTTACTTTATTTTTTATCTATTTTTCTTTATTTTTTTACCTATTATTCATTATATTTTTCCGTATTTTTCATTATTTTTTTTCTTTCTCATTATATTTTACACAATTTTTTATAATTCTTCTCCCCATTTATCATTATTTTTCCCATATTTTTCATTATTTTTTTCTCTATTTTTTATCAATTTTTTTCCCCTATTTTTCGTTATTTTTTTTTATTTTAAAATATTTCTTTTCCTATTTTTCATTATTTTTTTCTTATTTTCCATTATTTTTTTCACATTTTTTTATTATTTATTCCCCATTTTTCATTAGTTTTGTTTTCCTATTTTCCAATATTTTTCCATATTTTTCATAATTTTTTTTTTGATAATTTTTTTTAATTCCGTAGGATCTTCTCAAGTACAGCACAAGGTACTCGATAGTCCCCCTCGTTTCCGAGATTTTTGGAATTTAATTTCGAAAAATTTCTTTTTTTTGATATTTAATTTTTTTTCCCAACTGTCTCAACAATTTTCTGGAAAATACTTGGAATAAGGCTTGTTCGCCTATTTAATTTCTACATTTAAGTATTTTTCTTGTTTGAATACCTTTCCATGTTTGGTATATTTTAAAAATGATGACATTTTCGAAAAAACAACTTGTGAAAATCCACAAGAAATTTTCCGATTATTTCGATTTTCAATAGGCTTCGTAACAGTACTTCAAGGTATCTTTTTCCCAAATTTGAAGCGGCTTGCTCAAAAATTACGACCTGTAGCGCGTTTCCTGTGAAACTAGAAAAAAGTGAGAAAATTCCGGAAAGATCCGTTTATTCATTTTCCCATTCCGCTTATTTTCTATTTAAAATATAATACTTATGGGTCTTAAAAAATGGATAAAATTTCACGTCGATACATTGAGGCATTAAAAAGTTATGGCAATTTTAAGCTTTGCTAATGACAACCAGACATAGAGACAGACAGACAGACATACAGACCACAGAAAAAAATTAAGTTGTTCGATGGGGATCATTTCTCCCGAAGATACTAGGACCCGTTTTCGCTTAATTGCGAAGATAGCGATTTCATAGTAAGCAACTACCTATTGGGTCATCGCTAACAAGGTAAGAAACAATAAGCTAGTAAAAGGAATAATCTCTGAGCGATTTTTCAATTCTACGGCCCGTTTCCGTCTGCGGAAGAAAGTCCGATTCGAAAAAATATTTTTTTTTTCAATTTTTTTTTCAACGAGCCGGTTGCGATATGGATATCAATCAACGCGTCTCGACAAATTTGCTTTCCTTATCGAGATATCTCAAATAGAAGTTTCACTAAGTAAGCGGGGCAGGGATCCTCTGACCCGAAATTGCTCATCTTCTGATAGAGCCTTTCTTTTTTGAATAAAAACCGATGGCCGAAAGAATTTTCCGGATCGACGGTATCGTTCTCGAGTTATCGTGCGCACAGATATCCACACATCCACACAGACAGACTTTTTTTTTGCGGAAAATCAATTTTTTCCACGTTTCATGACATTTCAAGCCATTTGGAGCCAAAAAGTTTTTTGAGATTTTTGCACGATTTCAATACTACGGTTTGCACCAAAGGTCATTACTAAACAAAATGACAATACAGTTTTGCACATATTTTTTGTATAAACTATAGTTTATTTTCGAATCATTAAAATTTTCAAGACTTTTGCCATTATTGAAAGATTTACAAAAAAGTCAGTTTTTTCATACTTTTTTGTGTTAACGTGTAAATTTTTAATTCAAAAATGGCGAGAGGTCATGGACTGGCCACATCAGATTTTTCAACATTATTTTTTAATGATCACTGTCATAGGGAGTGTTTTTTGGGGGTTGAAAATTTTCAATTCATCATAATTTTTCCCTCAGAATTTCAACTGACGTTCAATCAATTTATTTAAAGATAATTTCAATCGATTACCGCTTGAACCTACAATTCTAAAATTTATTTCCGATTAAGGGTAGGTTTATCCCCTAAAAAAATAGAAAGCAACCCTAGGCACAGAGTCAACTTTGAAGTAGAGGGCAAGTATAACCCAAATCCCAATTTCTGTACAAATCGATGCTATTTGGCAAAATTATACAGTATGGTCGTATTTTATCTTAAATGAGTGTAACAAAATACGCAATAGTTATTTATTACAATTTTAATTAAAATGATATTAAATCCCCTTTATTTTTATCAGTAGATACCATCAAAAATTGATCAAATTATTTTTAAAAAAATTATTAAAAATAAAGCATACTTCACAATATATTTTTTATCATTTCCACTAGAGATTAATTAAAATATTACCTTAGATATTTAAGTACTTTTTTACATATTACAAAATTAGTTGTTTTTATTAGTTGAACTGGAACGATACTTCTGTAAGTTTATTTTATGTATATTGTAATTATTTGCAACCAATGTTTCCTAAATTAATACTGTAAAAAAATCGTTAGAAAGTCTTTGATATTGTCATTTTTACTTGGTAAAAGAGACGCATAATAGACTTCCTTTAGGATAATACTAATTATTGAATGTGTTAGATTTTTCCAAAATGTTGATTCACAAATGAATAATTGTAAAAAAGCTTCCTGTCATGATATATGTATGTTTTATCATATATCTATTGGTCATTTATTGAAGTTATTGAGGACGTAAATGAAATATGGGCGCTTTTCTATCGAATAATTCTATATATGTTCAAAAACATAAAAAATACAAACGCAAGTATCCCTTTTGGTAAACTTTAAACATAATTCAAAATATTAAAGTTAAAAATTTTTATCATTAACGATTTACAAAAACTCAATAACTGATGGATTTTCGACGTTGATTAGATTTATTAAAGCTCAAGTACAAGAAACTTATAAAAACTGAAAATAATATTAGATAGTAAAAATGGGACTATGAGGATTAAGGGAAAGATATTTTGGAATGATAATGTTCTTAATACGTCAAGTTCATTACGGGTTATTTTAGCGCTTTGGTTCAGGCCTCGGATTGCCTCCGGCGTCACTTTCCGTTTATACTATGAAGGCCACTTGCTTGGGCAGCATCAGTGAAGTATTAAATACTCCAGGGATCGTTATGGTATCAACCAATCGGTAGTGCAGGTTTTACTTGCGAACTCGGGCAGTGTATCTGCTGTTACGATGTTAACTTATGTGAACAGAAGTAAAAATAATTCAAAATAACCAATTTTATTTATTATTAGTCACTAGAAAAACCTTCCAAAACTTGGTGGAGGAAGGCGTGAAGATGTGTAACTAGCGGTAAGCAACAGTGAAAGAGGTAGACCGTACGCATGATCCGTTTTTTGGTCAAATGATGAGCAGTATGCATCCTACGAGATAAAGTCAAAATGTTAAGTTTATGGACGGTATTAAGCTTGCGGAGGGGGGGAGGTGAAAGACAGTGAAACAATGCTTGTAAAAGGCGGTGAAACAATCCATGCAGGTGCCCAGTAAAACGTACACTGTTTTACAGGTCGGAGAGTAAAATTTTATTTGAAAATCATTATATGCTCTCCCCTCGTATACAAAATAATTTTTACTTTAAATGTTACCACCCAATATATTATAATTGTTCTCGCCCTCGCATAAAAAGGAATAAATGCTTATTAACAGTGAAAAATTCTTGATTGGTTCCGGTTTAGGCTGAACGTTAGTAGTGAGTTGGGAAAACTTGACTGAAATACTGCTTATTGTTTCCCTCTGGTATACTAAATAATTTTTACTTGAATAAGTTTTTCCTTGTATATGAAATGATTTCCGCCTAAGAAAGTATATCGAGATAACTCGCCAGATATTTGTTCCCAGTCTAGGTCTAATGATAGTAGTCAGGATAACTCGCCAGAAATACTATTTATCGTTTTTCTCCGGTATTCTAAATAATTTTTATTAAGAATATTTTTCTGGTACATCAAATAATGTTTTCCCCTATATATGAAATAATTTAACTACTAACGTCTAAAATTTTTCCATGAATTACAATATACCATATGTAATTTTTCCTCGTCGATAATCTCTCTGATCTGGGTGCGGTACTAGAAGGGAACTGGTGTTTATTAATCTCACGGCTCATCAGGCACATGATCTTTGTTCGAGTAAAATAAGAATAAATCGCGGATCAGTATAAGCTAATGACTGTTGCATACAAGTCGATACTCGAAGCCTGATCGCAACTGCTCCATCTTCTGGCCGAAGGTACAGATGATCGCGTTTAACCATATATTCGCTTTTACCATAATTTATTTTTTATTTATTAGCCGATTTTTATGTTTAAGTTTAACTGAATATAGTAATAGTAATTTCTGATTTTCTGACTTATATATTCAAGATGGCGGACTTCCGGTTTCGCCGGAAATGGACAACAATTTTGTTTCTTAAGTGGAACACTCTGTATATATTTTGATAAATTTGGATTCTACCAATAAAAATACATGCAATCCACTAGTCAAATGTCAATTTGAGAGAACTTTTTCTCATTGTACTTTGCTACAATGCATAACAGTAAGTGGGTATATAGCATATCATTTTATTCGTATTGAAATGGGCTTCAAGGGGTAATATTAAAAAAAATGAGTTTAGTTAAAAAAACGGTTGCTTTTCTAATAACGGTTGCTTTTCTAATAAAATTATAATAAATCAGACAAAAACTGGTTTTTAAAGGAAATAACATTTTTTGTGAAGTTCTCTGTCAGCTTTAATTGATATTGTACAATTTTAGCCAAGTACACTGAAAAAATATTTTATTTTCAAGAAATGAAAATTCTTTCAAATTGACATTTGGCTAGTGGATTGCACGTATTTTGATCCGTAGATTCCAAATGTATCAAAATATACAGGATGTTTAATTAAGAAAACAAAATTGTTGTCCATTTCCGGCGAAATCGGAAGTCGGGCATTTTAAACATATATGTCAGAAAATGAGAAATTACTATTACTATACTCAGTTAAACTTTCATAAAAATCAGCTTATAAATAAAAAAGTTTAGAGGGGTGATCCTGTACACATATAAAAAGAAATGTTTCTCGGACACCATATATTTTAAATCAAATTGTAATAGTAAATGCGTTAGTATTTTAGCTGCAATCTGTTACAACTGTATTGCTAAAGTAGCATAATTGAGCCGATTTGAAAAAAATCAGATTTTGAAACCCTACATTCGGGTCCGTATGTAATTTTTCAAACATTACATAGCGTAGTTTTTCTTTAACTACTGACCTGTAAAATATATAATTTTTTCAAGAACATCTGGCCGTTTGTTTTAAAGTTATTAGGAATTGATCAAAACTGAGGTTTATTGGTATTCAATATTAAAGTCATTTTAAAAATAAAGTAGCTCCACTGATTTTTGGAAAGCCTGTATATATAATTATTATATTCTCTTAAAGACCAATCTTTTGACTAAATTTTCCCATAAATAAATTCAAGATAAGCTGATCAGATTTCATAAAAATTAAAAAAATGGAAATTAAAACAAAATTACCTAAATACTCAATTACTGAACTTTGACCATCAATATCTCGAAAACTAGTCATAGGATTGAGTTGGGCCCATGGAGACATTTAATCAGAACGTCAAGATCTACAACATACTAAAATTTTAAAAAAATTGGCCGAAAGCCATTTTCCATAAGAGAAGTGAGAGGTCCTTTTATTCCACTCTACATTTCAAAATTTTTGAAACCATTTTTGACAGGAAATATGTAGACTTCCAAATAAACTCTTATCGTGAAGTGAAAGTCTTCTTCTAAGAGAATGTAACAACATTATTTAAAATATTTAATCTCATCTTACAAAAAGTTGTATATAGAGATAAAAAAATTATCGATCAATATCTATTTTAAACAACTTTGCCAAGGTTTTAGAGATATCAATCTATAACCTAAATTATGTTCAAGTTAACGATTTTATTTTAACCAAATGGCACAGATTCATGCGACAAAGATCCACCAGTTCCAATCTTACAGAAATTTCACAGTGCATAGCTGAAGCTGCATACAGCAGACAAAAGATCATATATTAATTAATAAATTAAATAACTTTACTTTCAGTGCTTCTCTCACTAGAATAATAAAATAATATTTACAAAAGGCAATGTTTGATTTATAAAGGTTTTTCTTCCATAATGTAATGCCTAAATCAAACAAGGAACTAATTTAGGATCTTTACTGTTTCTATTATTGAATAAAATTGATAGCAAATAACATCTAATAATATAGGACTGTCAGATAAATAATACATATGCTTAAGGTTATGTTATATTTAATACTGGTTTTCAGTTTGTAGATCGCATCAATAATATAGTCTCTCAGGTTTCTAAATCGTTAGGATTTATTACAAAAAATTTCTGTTAGAATCCTGTAATTTTCTGACCACCAATAGTTAGAAATTGTCTTGTTTCGATGCATTAAAATAACAAGTTTTAATGCAAATAATATGAAAACTATATTTTTTGATTAATTTATATTTTTTTTTTAGAATAATGAAGTTAATTCCGTTTATTGCTGTAGTCTTCTTCACCTATGCAAGTGGAGAGATTGTAAAATTTAACAACTATTCTGTATACAGATTTACACCCAAAGATGTAGAGGAACTAAATATTTTAAAATCATTAACAAATGAAAAACCAAACCCGTACGACTTTTGGACCGAACCGAGGAGTATACAATTACCTGTAGATATTATGGTACCACCAGAAAGAAAACATGATATCAACAAAATGATTTCGGAACATAAAATGAACTTTAATATTATGATCGAAGATGTCCAAAAACAAATAGTAGCAGAAAATCGTTTAAATTCAGTTGGGAAACGGCTTCATGATTGGACTAGTTATCACACATTAGAAGAAGTATGTTATTAACTCATTCACCGAAAAGATATAAATCGATATTAAAGTTATAATTATTTATTAATTTCAGATAAACGATTGGCTTGAAAGTATCGTTAATAATAATCCTTCAATAGCCACTTTAGTTGTAGGAGGAAAATCATACGAGGGCCGCGATATTTTAGGAGTGAAAATATCTTACAGTCCTGAAAATAAGAACAATTCTGTATGGATCGATTCACAAATGCATGCTAGAGAATGGTAATATTTTTTTTTTACCTAAAAACCGACAGCGACTATAAGAGACAGGGCAGATTGCCAACGCTTTACAGCCCAAAACATGTTTACACCTTGTAAATTTTTTTAACGTAAATATTGTAATTTATACAGTAGAATCTTGGTGTCCGCGTAAAAAATATGTTTATTGAATTTTTAAGAATATTCATTTATTTTCTTACAAAGAGACAAGTTAAAAAAGTAATGAAAAATTCAAATCGTTCATATAAAAAAAATATTGGAAAAATTTTGGCCAGTTATAAATAAAATTAATGCTATTTTTCAATATTGTGTATCGTAAAACAAAACCATTGACTTATAAAAGAAACTTGTGTCTAGATTAGCGGGAAACCAAATAAACCAAACACAAGGTTCACAGAAACACAAATGTCTAAAATAGACAGTCACCAATTAATTTAAGTGGAACAATTGAAAAATATAAAAAGAAAAAAATCGATCTTTTAGTGAGTCAATCAAAAACGGTCCTAGTAGTATCAAATGTCAAAATACATTTTTATATTCGTCATTGGGCCGAGGAATTTGTTTCCGGACTTCCTAGTTAAAAAAATACGATCCAGCGGCCGGAGCGTATCGGCCAGTCGCGTTCCATTGATAGAAAAGATATTTTTTTTCTTGTTATATAGTAATTTTTGGATCGCTACCAGAAAATTTTCATAGCAAATGATTAAGTATCTCAAGTGCTGAACAGTGAGATTTTTATATATAATTTTCTAATAAATGTGCTAAGCAGTTTTGGTTTTATCAAGGGATACCTTGATAAAATTATACTCCTTAGGAATAATAATTTAATGTCTAAGGCTCTGTTTTATATTTAAGTAACTTTTGTTAGTCAAAAAACACACACACACACATTTAGATTGTGTTCTATATTGAAATAATTTTTGTGAGCCAATTTGCTGTTTTTGGAGATCATTGGGTGGGTGACTGAGTCCTTCTTTAAATTTAGGTGCAGTTTCCCGGGACTTTTTTTTCTAATCACAAGACGAAATATTAATTCTTCTCTATCCATATGGGATAACATATCTTTTTTATCTAATCTCTTTGATTAAAGTTAATTAGTAAAATCCGATGTCACAAGTCAATTGTGTACGTGCAAACCTGACCTTCATATATTTCATAATCGTATTGAATTCCCCATTTCCAAGAGAGAAAAATAATAATAAACCTAACCGGGCAGGTATAAGACCCTCACCATCAGCATCATTTCTATCACGTAATCTTTAGCTCTCAATCCTTATCTGTAGTTTGTAATAGGTGAGGTTTTTTTTGTATTGTATTATCCTAAGTTGTTGAGGCGGAAATCTTTTAAAGGACTCTCCCCTGATCGCCCTGGTCAACCTTCCTCGGCAATTTGTTCTATTCCTTGTACACTGCTGTAGGAAAAATTTACTCCTTTTTAGGGATACATTGGAGGATGTTGTCCTGAAAAGGAAAAGTGTTAGAAAAAAACTATGATATTTGATTGTATTTTATTATTGGATGATACTTAAGAGCCTCCCTGAATGGAGACTCAGCGAGAGTAAAGTCCATGGACATCAGTAGGGGACCAGCTCATTTGATGACCAAAGGTGCATCCTCGATGACATATAACACCTCGCCCGGACGATCTTTGGCTTCTTTGAGAATCCTGATATTCGGCTGTGGGAATTTTTTCTTGGGTCTTCTTGGTATTACTCTTCTATTCCTTATGTCTGTAATACGGAGAGTTTATTGTACGTGGATGTTGGAGCTGTCCAGTCTTCTCCTGACGTATCTTCTCTGAAAATTTTTAAACCTGGAAATTATTGAAGGAATATTAGTTTGGTTGTAAATTTCATTTGGGAAGTGTCAGGGGAGGTAGGAACATTTCCCGAGGATTCTCCTCTCGGTTGCTATAACGATGTGAAAGAGAGAAAGGGGAAGGGAGGAGAAGTTTAGAGCTCTGCAGTCTATTACTGGACGAATGTACATTTATATGTATGTAGCAACGTTTGAGTGTTACATCTACCAGATTGAGGGATTGGTTAAATTTTAGGATGTGATTGGGATGTTTGAATATGATGAGTTGGGTTTTTTAAAGGTCTAGAGTAATCCTCCAGTTGCCACATAATTGGGAAAAGTGGTTTAAAAGTTGCTGGGTTCTAATGGATGGTGCTGTTGTAGAGATTGCGGAGTCCTTAGCGTAGAGCTGAATATCTTGGCTAAGTGAGGGATGTCTGCTTGAGTTAAACTACCCTTTTTCCCAGAAATAGATCCTAGTAAATCAGCTGTAACTATTTCTGGATACTTCTTTGGCCAGCCAGTAACACGAGGACCCAATATTACCATTAGGTTTAATAGGGTGGTGGCAGAAATTGCTGCCAAAAAATAATTGATATATGTTAGACCACGCAATATATACCAAATTTGAAATTAAATAAAACAACCATCAATTGTGTCGTTGTTACGCAAAAAATCTGAAGAATAGCCTTTTATGGGTTATAGTGAAAATGTTAATAGATAATCCAAAGATAAAAAAATGATAATAAGCAGAAAATATAATGTAGAGTAACACATTTATCAGAGAGCATCTATAGGAAATAGAAAAAATGTTTTACAAATTTTTTATCGAACTCAAGAATTTAAGTTTTTGGTAAGATATAATGTGTAAAATTTCAAATGTTCAAATCATGATTTTTTTTTTAATAAAATTTGCTGTTCATTTTCCATCAATATTAATCAATTAAACACACTAAGCACAGTGTATCACTTGAATTTTTCCCTTTATTTTCAGGATAACTGCTGGAGTTAGTACTTACATTTTAAATGAAGTACTAACTAGCACAGATCCAATCATGAGAAGCCTTGCTGAAAGCCACGATTGGTACTTCTTCCCTGTTATCAACCCTGATGGATTTGTATACACACATACCACTGTAAGTTATGATTAAATTAGTGTTTTACCATAGCATATATTATTCATTATCTTAATCTTTAACGTTACTAGAAACTTATATTGTTTCAACTTATACAAGTTTGAATATTTGTGTTATTTGTTTAATAAAAAGTTAATTAACCTACGAAGAAAAGTAGAAAAATCTAGATTATCGTCTGATGACTATTTTTATTTTATATGAGTATGGAAACGATTAAAGATTGTACTCAGACACAAATGATGAATATTTCATAAATTATTATGTAGGTTAGTTATATTATGAGGGGGTTTTTTATTTTTCTTCTTAGCCATATTAGACCCGATTGATGTATTTAGATAGAGTTGTACGAGAGGACCCCAACAAATAATTCAATATATTTTTTATTACTAAAAAAATAAAATAGAATAGAGTTTATACTGTTCGTTAACAGGCCTTTCCGGGGATAGGTATTGCCCAAAATGCGTAGGGTCGTGCCTTCAGTAAATGGCGGAAAGGTCTTTGGTAGTTTCAGACCGGAATTCCACGAAATGAAATATACTTCAAGTCCAGAAAGTTATCCATAATCCTGAATGTGGTTGACTAATAAAAATCAAAGTCTAGTATCTTTAATACAAAAAGTCGGAAGGGAAACTGGTAACTAGTATACTTTGAAATGATAATTTGATTAACATGTGCGCACCTAAGTAACCAAAAGACGTCTTTACGACGTTATTTTGTGACTTCGCATGACGTGAAAAAGTCACATAATTTTGACGTCAATTATTGACGTCATATTTATTTGACGTAACGTCATAATGCGCCAGCAGTTTCCAAGTTTGATGTTTCTCCGGCTTTTTTTGCCTTTTTATAGGCCACTTCCAAATTGTCTTAAAATTATTGAAAATATTTTTCAATGAAAACAAATAATCGTAATGAGATTCTCTACCTATTTTAGACGTTTTCAGGCATTGTACTATTTGTGCGAGAAATGTCAGTAGGGTTTTTAACATATTGATTTGAAAACCCCTGTTTTCTAAATAATTTTCAATCCTTATCATGTAGTTCTCATTTTTTGGCTATATTACTTCGTTTTTCTCTTAGATGTTTTTTGTTTTTGCTATTATTTCTGATATTTTATCTGCTACTTTGTATTGATGATTCTGTCTCTTCTTTTTATTAACCCGGCATTTAATTATTTCTTATATAAATAAAATTTTGCCTTTTTAAATTTTTTTTTATTTTCCATAATATTTTAATATCAATTCTATAACATTTATTTACAAATACATTCTGTTCTATCTAACAAATTCCTTGTCTTTTTATCCTACCAAACATTCGTTGACAAACTTTAATCAATTAATAATTATTTAATTTTTTTTTATCCCATTTTCGCCTACTCAATTTTTACCATTTTACAAAATCTAAATTTACTAACCCCATTTACATTGTTCCATATCAAAACTGTTAATTTTGATATTTCCATATAAAAGTTATATTCAGTACTTACTATATCTATTACAACCATAATAATTCAACTAATGAATGTAACGCTACCACAATCTATAACTATTACTAATTCTCATATTTTTTTATTTTAATATAGGGTGTACCTATATAATATTACAATACGTACATAATGATAGTAGTATTAACTCAAATGTTTAGAATTTGATCTACCTATTTTACTAAAAACTCGGGCAACATGGAAGAGCTTCCAAGGAATCACCTATGGATTTCTATTTTTGTAGTCAAAAGATAATTGGTATTTATAAGGTAGCCAGGAAAGTTCTATTTTTCAGAGAGTCATTGTAGATAAAACCACAGCCACCCCTCCATTGTCAGAAAATTCAATTATTTTATATATTGACATGGACATTTTTAATCAAAGCATGAAATGAAGTTGAGATTTTGTAGCTTATAGTAGAAAATGTCGAAAAGTTATCTATTTGTATACATATAATTTGTGTTTCCTTTTCGTATTAAAAGAACGTTCAAATAATTAACAGATTTAGTATTTTTGCCACTATGACTAATAGGCGTGACTTGTATCACTTGAACGTAATTGCATACAAACTCCAAACTAAAATGTCTCCAATCCATTAAAGAAATTAGTTATTAACAACTTTTTATTTATTCTCAAAAGTAAAAATTTATGAGTGTAAATAAAAGATCATTTTTTTCTTCCCCAGACGCCGAACTGAAATATATCTATCTATGTACGGAAATTAAAGTATAATCTAACTTCCCATTTTTGGTATTAACAACTTTTTGTTAATTCTTTATATCAATTCTCTTTTCATTTGTTTTATATTTTTAAATAATATAATTTTTAGGATCGTTTGTGGCGCAAAACAAGAAATCCCTATGGTTCCTGCTTTGGAACTGATCCAAACCGAAACTGGGGTTATAAATGGAATGAAGGTGGTTCAACTAATGATCCATGCGACGAAACTTATGCTGGACCTTACGCATTTTCTGATGTTGAAAGTAAATCTTTGTCCGAATATATGTCTACAATAGCCGAAGATTTGGTACTTTTTGTAACATTCCATTCGTATTCACAACTTCTGCTTTTGCCATACGGACATACGACTGAACATCTTGACAATTATAACGTTACAGTGAGTAAATATAAATATCTTGAAATATATAATATTAGTAGGAGAACCCACTGCAATAAGGATACCTCGAACGTGGCGGATTACATCCAGTTGCGATTACCCGTAATTTCTTGCTTTTTGTCATTTTTACTATTTCAAGGCTGCCACAAAATGACTGTTTCAGATGATTCATAGCAATGAACACTGTCACTGTTATGTTTTTCAATTACTCTTTCATTTTCATCGTAGAATCGTCAGAAGTTCACAAATATTGATGGTCAGAGAACGGATGATAAAAAAAATAACGAGTCAAAGACATATTATTTATTGCTGAAGTTAATGTTGTCGATGAGTAAATATAGGGAATTATTACCAACCTACAACAGAACTCAAATATTAATGATAAACTTATATATAATGCAAGTCGTTACAATGATAATATCGTCCACCATCAAGGGAGTGGATCACCATAGAGCCAAAGCGGTTCTAATGTGTTTATAGTCGTTAATGTGTTTGTGGTTGTTATTAGTGATAGTATAATATGTTTTTACATTTATCTAAAATATAGGCAAAAACTAAAAAATCGGTAAAAAAAATTTTAAAATCGGTCAATAAATAACCGAGAAATATAATTTTTAAATTGTTGATTTTTGTCGCGAATTCAGGTCCGTGTGATGTCACATATCTGCATAGCCAAAGCGCCTTTATTCTATCCCACGACACGATTGATGCATGTCTGACTTTAATTTTATTTTATTTCTATCACCGTAATTTATTAACTGTCACACAACAAATTATAGTCCAAGAGCCAAATACTTTTTTCTGCAATATTCTACAGAAGAGATTTTATTGTTGGAACATGTTCAGAGGTGTCCCTTTTATTTAAATTTTAGTTAACCTTTAATTTTACGTTAAAAAAAGATGGGAATCAAAGTAAAGCATATATTTTTTAAAAAAATCATGTAAATCTTTTTCCCGTAAAATTTAAAGTTTTAGAGCTATAGCTGCACATAATATTAATAATAATAAGGAAAAGGTGTACATGAGCATAAAAGATCTCAATTATTGTTTTAAAATAAAAATAGAATCAAACATTTATTGATTTAAAAAATGCAGCACATTATTTTACTGCGCCAACTTGAATTTATTTACAGGGGACACCCTATGAACATGTTCCAACAATAAAATTTCTTCTGTAGAGAATTGCATTGTGAACCTACTTTGATTGCTCTGGCTCTCGCTTTGTTTATAATTATCTTGTATACTATTAGGATACATGACGTCAGGACGGAACAAAATTATTAATTCAAACCGCAACTTTAAAATGTTGTAATGTCAAAAAGGATCAATAAATTATTATTATTATTATTATTATTATTATTATAAATCTGTTAGTTTTTGAGATATCTTAATTTCATTTACACACTTTTGTTCAGTTTTGCTTTAACTTTCAGTTTCATTCGTTAAAAAAATGGTAAACTTCTCCATTAGGGGACATCAAAACACACTTTGGTTCTGTAGTGTTCTTCCACATAGAAGTTATGTATAACGTTCTACGAATTTTTTGTTTCAGACTTTAGAAGTTTGAATCGAACTCGAATCAAATCCTTTGACCTTTTTCATGAGATTTTCGGTTTGTTGTTTAGAAAGTAGTAACCACATTATCACACTTTTTGACTCTATATATCAGTGATGGGAATCCTGCATGGCGTTTATTTTCTTTTTATCATCTACATCGAATGAATCAATCAAAAATGCGAAAGCTTTTTGTTACCAAACGTTTTTTTCCATTATTTGAAAGAGTAAAACCTTGCTTTCCGATAAAAGGCTACTGTGTAATAGTATCTAGTGTACGCATGAAAGTCAAACAACGCACTACATAATAATGGTCTCTTGCACTCTTGGGTATATTTTTTTTGGGAACAGCAACTTTCTGATAGCACAGAACATGATATCCACTGTCGTTTTTTGTCCAGAATGTAATCATATTCGAACATTTTTGAAACGTTGCGTCAGTGAAAGTAATTACATTTTTACCTCCCTGGTCACACACATTTTAAGTAAATGATATCATAGCTAACGTGTTGTAATTGCTTACTTCGATCTACTCTCAACGTGGCTTCAAATGAATGACTGAAATGACAATGCCAAATGCATTAAGTAATAATTTTGCGCTGAAAACCGAATGGATTCACCTTATCTCGAGAAGTGCGACAGGAGAATGCTCGAAGCAAGGGCGGATTCGCCTCGCTGTGCCAGGGGTCAGCAACCATGAGAAAACTGACACAGTTGATTTTTCATTCAAAGTTTATCATAATCTTCAATTTTTGTTAAGGTTTTTTTCAGCCTCCATGAAAAAGTGGTTAGAATTAAGTCCCAGGGATAGTAACTAAATTAAGGGTGTCCCATGCAGTGACTATTTCCGATACTGTTCATTGCTGTAATTAACACAAACAGCTATTTTATGGCCGCCGTGTAATCATAGACATGACAAAAAAAAGCAACAATTTTAATTAATTACGGATAACCGAAATTGGATGCAGCACAGCACGGCTTCGATTCCACGCCTCCGTTCGAGGTATACTTTTTACGGTGGGCTCTCGGACTATATAATTAGAGAGTTTTAGTTAGTAAATTTCTAAATAATCTTATATTTATTATACCTAAAGTATGTTTTCTTAATAACTTTAGTATCCAGTGGGACTTAAGGCAGCTGCTTCTTTGGCTCAAAGATATGGAACCAAGTATACCGTTGGAGATATTGCTGAAACTATATGTAAGTACAAAACGTAATACAATTTGTGCAATTAGTGTGTATATGGGGGCTATAAAGGAAAAACATAAAAATATTAAAAAAAGATTGCAGTCATCTGGTTTGAACCGACGACCTTCGTATCTGAATGCGAGAGCGTTAGCACTGGGATATCATGAGCTGTCACGGATTTATTATAAAATCATATAAAACTACTACTACTACTTTTAAGTAGGTCATATTCATGTTTAGTTTTTGATTCTTGGGGTAATAATATTATTATTATTATATCTTTTCGGATAAATAAATATATAGGGAATATAAATATATATCATTTATTATTTCATTACTGGAATTACTCGTTTATACAAATATGTTTGTGTATTAGTATAGAAAATTCTGACAGTTGTTTTGACTGGTTATTTAAAATTAAAAAAAAATAGTTGGTTGGTTACTAAATGTGAACTCTGATTGGTGGATTTCATATCTCACGCTAATGAGATTACATCCGTTCAGTATTCAGTAGACTGTATTGCCTATATATACATTCTGTAAAGTGTGCTTAGAATCGACAGTATCCATGTGGGTGTAGAAAAAATCAATTTATTTATCTTTACAGTTTAGTGTTTAAATTATTCGTATTATTTTTTGTTTAAAGTCAGCTTGTATCAAATCGCTACCTAAATTGATCTGTCAGCTGTAATTTAAAATATTTTATTTCGACTAATCTCTTATTGATTTAATAACTTGTTACTACCACTATTCTTCTTCTTCTACTGCTTCTACTTCTTCATCCTGCTTACGACTACCAACATAATGTCTGTATTTTTTTTATTAACTGATTATTTATTTTTCCTTATTTTAGATGTAGCAACTGGTTCCAATATGGATTGGTTGAAAGCAAACTATCATGTACCATTTGCTTATGCATATGAACTCCGTGATACTGGTAAATACGGTTTCTTACTTCCTGCAGATCAAATCATACCAACATCAGAAGAAACTCTAGATTCAATTGTGACTATTTTGCAAGAAGCTGATAAAATTTTAAACTGAAAATATTATAATTTTATCTAATATATATTTTAAATAAATAATTGAAATTTTCTAATTTAAAAAGCCAACGCAGTATTTTTTTATATATTTGATTAATTTAAATGGCAAAAAGAGTCGACTGATAGCTGTTTATAATTATTTGTTAAACTACTTACTTAAATAATTTTAAATTAAAAAAATAGTTATAATTAAATTTTTAATTTTAATTATAAATTAATTTAAAATTAGTTAAAGCGTTAAATGAGAATTTAAAATAATTTAAAATGAGCTATCAGTTGACCACTGTTGATAGCTACCCTGCGCAAGTGTAAGTAACATTTTTACTGTAGAATTATGCTTTCTCAAAAAAAATCGACCTATCTCTCCAATATTTATTTTACTGCACGGAAGTTAGTATAGGAGGGAGTAACACTTTAACCATTTTGTGCTCAATGAAGGAATATTTCTTAAGTGTTTAATAGCCTATTTAATTTATTTGAAAATTTTGGATTCAATAATAAAGGTTTTCAAAATTTTGGTTTGGAAATTACCATCACTAAATAAGTACCACAACATTTAAAGAAAGATTAATTAAAAAGTATCGTCTGGAATTAAATATTGCAACAAATCATTGAACAAACATCTGCCTTTGTTTTTTTTATATATCACCCAGTGCGATCCTCGGTTTCCAAGACGAATATCATCAGGAACGCTATAATTATATTTTAGACGTTTTGGAATTGGATCTATAAAGCTTCTCTTTCTTTTAGGATAATTAGCAGTAAAGAAAATTTATATTCTAAATTCAAAAGTAGACATTTTTCGGAAAATTGATTATATGCCACATAAGCATTAATGAAGGCTATATCCAGGAATCCCCACAATAAACGGTGCCACCATTTCCTAAACTTGCGGTTCACCCCATATATGCCTCTTAGTTGATCTGCCCGATTAACACCCCCAAGTCTTTATTGTAAGCTGCTACTACCAAAGGACATTTGACATCTAGTCGTGTTCCATCTTTTTGCGTTCTATTTACTGTGGTTTCATTTGTGGCGTGGACATTAGAGGCTAAATGTACTATACGATTATCCTACCATTTGAAAGTCCTTATATTTGTATTTGAGGTATGATATCCCCTCTTTTCATACTTTTATATTCTACCATTTGTTTTAGAAATCCAATTCTATCTTTTTGGATCGTACCACATGCGAATAAATTATCTTACATTTACCCCAATCAGGCTTTGTCAGTAAAAGCACCACATGTTTTCCGAGAACAAAATTCTTCTTCTATTTTTTCATTTTTAAATTGATACAGTTCAAAGTATGCATTTTGATCTGCTTGGCACCAACATTTATAACCCCACTTTAAGGGCTTTTTAGCATTATATTGTTTCAATGAACTTCGACCTTTGAACAAAATCATAGTTTCATGTTTTATAATATTTATGATTTTTTTATTCAGAGTGGTTACTAATGTCCTTACTTTATAAATCTTATCTTTATTATTTTTGGGAATTAAAATGCTATCATTGCAATGAAGAAACCGAAGAATTTCTTCCAAATGATTTCTTGACATGCAGTTAGCTACTAAATTTAAGCCCAAATTAGGACTACCATTCCAGTATTGCTTCAAATTAGGCAAGCGGTGATAGGCTATCAAAAAATTAATACATATGAATGAAAGTAATTCATTTTTGGGTATATTGACTGTTTTATTACATTGAGTTGCATAGAGATTAGTCTGAAATAATATATCATCTGTGGAATACCCAAGCAAAAGTAAGTCCATAGGACTAGAACAGTGACTAAATTCTTCTTCTACAAGACCACTTGACAAATTATACTGTGGCATTAATTCGTCTTTAATTTCTTTCTTCCACTTTCTTCTGGCTTCTTCTACTTCACCTTTCTTTTTATGGATGGGTTTCTGCTTTTGGTTGTTTTGTTTTCTTCAGACTAGTTTTCTTCCTCAGCATTTTCATCATCCCCTGGTGTATTATTACTTTTTAATACCAGTTGACAAGAACATCTGTTGCTTGATGATGATGCTGAAGTTGACTTATCATTATCTTCATCTTTAGAATCAATTTCATTGTTTATATTCGATGTAGTAGTTAGATTATCACCATTCACTTCTATCTGATTCTCATCACTCAATGCTGTTGACGGATGCTGTTCAGTAACATTTCCAGTAAAAAAATAATATTCAAAAAAATCGCCAACATTATCATCATCATCTTCCTCATCTGTTACAATATTGTTGTCCAGCAGCAAATCCTCAAATAAAATTTTATCGGCAATCTCCTGTAACCCCCTTTCTGATAATGATCTCCGAAAATTCCACCTTACTTTTTATCAGATATGATGATTTTAATTCCTGGCGGTATTTTTCATACATCTGAAATAAAATAATTGATACATATTATTAATTTTTACATAAAAAATAAGTAAACTAACGTGATTAACATGTAATTTAGTTGGAAATACACTTACCTAAAGTAACACCTTGTCACACATTGTGCACCTATTAAGAAACTAACCGAATACTCCTGCAAATAATGGCTCCCTATCTCGTCTAAATATTGTAATTGGTTGAAAAAGCTGTCTCTTAAATACTGTTAGCCATTTATAAGCATTACTTAAAAGCTCACTTAATATCAGCGTGAAATATTCGTTAGTATTTTAAAGTACCGTCAGGCACTAAAGAGTTTATTACTCCTTAAAAGGACCATCATCAACCAGATATTGGACTTATACAAATAATAAATAAAATATTTTTATTGCTATTAATAAAATATATACCTAACCTTTTAACTTTGACTCTTTATACTCAGCAAAAAATAAATATCAAGCATTGGTTAATAAAAATAAAAGCGTTTATAATTTTATGATAAATATCACATCTATAAACGTCGTACTTCACTTTTATCACTAATATTTAAAATGTTTCGACACCTTCTTGGTATTAAGAATATACAGGGTGTTTCAGATTTCGACGTTCAACCGTTTATGGTAGGTAGACTCCTCTCGTAAAATAAAGAATATCTACGTCAGGACTCAAAACTCAAAACTCAAAAATTCTTAGTTTTCTAAATATGATAGCTGATATTGTAATCTTCCATTTACCGACCATAAATGACTTTAGGATAAGTAGATTTACTGGACGGGATGAAATAAATATTTTATAAACTATGAAATTAGGAACAACAGACGAGAAGTTAAAGTTTGTACCGTAGTGTAATAAATCGTTTTTAAATAGCGGAAAAAAATATGTTTGCCACAAATCTGTTTTGGTTAGGGTATCAGAATATTAGTGTCAGTTTAGTCAATCAACGGGAAAACAGGATTTCTGAAGGGAAGCCTTATAAAGTTAACGTAGCGAATATGGTTTCTGGAAGATTTATGATATATGTACTTACAGTATACGATGGCTAAAACCGCTAGTTTAAATATATTTAACACAAATTGGATACCGCAGTTTAAAGATTTAAATATCTTGAGTAGATTCCTATATCTATTTCCAAGAAAATATTTCAGTCTTTTTTAATTAATTAATTTTTAAAACATTGCAAAATGTCGCATTTTAATGTTTTAAAATTAATACCAAAAGCTGCATGGTTTTACATCCCCTAACCCTTGCATTAAAATAATTACTTTTAAGGGATTATGTTTTGAAAAAATAATAAAAATAGTAAATTACATCAGAAAAAAAGCGTTCACGAGTACTAAGATTGGTTTCAATAGTCAACGTCCTAAAATAATTTTTCTGTCAAAAAATAGAATTTATATACAGGGTATCTCAGTATATTCCGGTTTACCCGCTATAAAAGTGACATGTTTTTAGTATACCAGTTAAAGTTCTCAAGCTTCGCTTTCTGTGTACCGATTTTAAACTTTAAGGTACCGTTACAAAGTTAAAATATGTGTCTTTTAGAATACTGCTTAATAACATCTATTGTCTTCTGAAAACACGCCACTTTCTAGTGGCTAGACGGGCGATTTAAGTATGTCACAACAAAACTTAAACCAATTTTAAATGGAACTGTGAAAACCGCATCTCATCTAGAGCCATTTAGAAGATATAAGCTTTTATCTACAACTATTTTATATTATATCCATTACATATACGATTTTTAATAGGTAACGTCATGCTTTACTATGTACAATTGAATAATAATGACAGTTCGATTGAGTAATATTTATTACTCTATACTAAACTGCTTTAACAAACTCAAACTTAATAATCATATTTTCGTCTAGTTCCTTAATTCTCATTTTTATAAAATTATGTTTTTTTAATATATTGCAGTAATATTTCGCTATAACGTGAACATTATTAATTTTTATGTATGTATCTACTTGAAATTGTAAAAGTGTTATACCTGGAGTGAAAAGACTCACATGGAGTTATTGTCCTTTGAAGGATTTCTGTAAGTTCTGCCCAAATATGTGCTGAAAATGTCCAGTTATCATCTATATATAATTTTTGACAAGATTGTCACATAATTGTGTTATCTTGTCTTTTCTGGCTGAATTGCAACCAATCCAAAAGCATAAACTTCTCCAACATCTTTAGGTTCAAGAAAAGATAGACCAAACATGTACTTCAAAAAATTCGAAATTTCGTTATATTGGTCTGACTTATTTTGATATTCGACTGAGAAGTCAACGGTTTGAATTTTTCCAAACCAAGATTGTCCCAAATGAAATTTACAGCCATGGATAGGCGATAAAGGAAAAGTTTCTAAAATAGTTTTGTGAATTGCAATTTTAAAATCTACAGTTATTGTTTTAAGGATTAAAGATTTAAGCATGTTTCTTTTATAAGTAAAACGGTACATATTTATTATAAGTAAAGTTTAATCGAATATATTATTCTAATATTTTATTGACATATCATAATTGCACGTTTAAGTTGCAATTACGTTAAGTACAAACAACTAATAAAATTATTTATTTAATGCTTCATTAAAAATATTTCGAAAATGATTTTACGATTTTTGCAAAACAAATAAAAGTTACTCTAAAAATAGGCAAAGAAATAAAAAATGCATAGTCTCATAAATAATAACCTTTACATCTTACGTATTAGTTTATCAAAATTTAAGTATTATTAAATAAATAAAGAAATTTTTTATTTTTTGTAATTTTATATTGTCTCTTAATGACGGTTTAGTATACCTACACAGGAATTTTATATTTCTATTTTAGTCCAGTTTGCAGTAATGAATATTTATTTCGATATTCTAATATTTAGTAAACGTAACAACGCTGTCGGTTATTATCACAAAATATATTAGTTTTGCTGCTGAAATTAAATTGGTCAATGGGTTGTAATTCTGATGGTCCTGGGATGCAACTTGGATGGTAAAAAATCTACCTGCTTCACCCGAGATGCATTTCAGACTCTCCGATTTTACTTTTCTATATATCATTTAATTTTTAACATAGTCAAAGCCCATAAACCAATAGTGCTGGGTGATTCTCATGATACGTGGAAAATTCCAAAACGAAAATTCAAAAACTTAGAATTAACGCAACTAAAAAAATATTACGGCAAATGATTGGTAACATGTGAATGAAGAACCCACTATATGTGGTTACACACTTTATAAGTTATTACGAAAAAAATAAAAAAAAAATTAAATTGATGATTTTGCAGGTGAGATTGTATATTACGGCCGTTAGAATTTCATGTAATTAGAGTGGTTACTAGCACATTTTTTATACAGTAAATGATGAGTTGCTGTTAAGATATTTATTGTTTTCAGAAATATCGGAACATTGATTTTTATAACTTTATTTGAACAAATATGATTAAGAATCGATATAAGTTTGTAATAATTATACTTCCTATGTGTTATATTTGTAATATAACTTTATCAGATCGATGGATAAACCTTAATACAGAGTATCAAGGATTTAGTATATTAACACAAATAATCAAATAAATCAGTTAAATGAACTGTAAGGGCTATTTACTCACCCATTTATTATAACACCAAAATTATTAATTATTACATTTTATTACAACTTATTATTATAGAGCAACAACATACAAAACATATTTACAATTTATATACATTTAGAAACCTCAAAAAATCTAGTGATATTAGAAATTTATTTTATTAGCTACTTATTTTATTGGATACTGAATTAATCTGAACCTATTTCCCTATTTATAATGCCAAAATATTTATAATTTGTAATGGTTTTCTTCTTTCTAGTATGAAAATCGACCTGTTCGGTGATCAGAGGTATTTCTGCGCTTGTCGCTCTTATCAATATTATATTGCTTAGAGGGAGAAGCAGATAGGGTGAATTATTGTTTATAACCTGTACTTTTGCACACGGTTTTAAAGGCAATGACGCACTAAAAGAAAAACAATCTATTTTTAGATGATGGAATAACAAAATATACAGTACTGGCCAAAAGTATAAATTAAAATGAATCTTATTAAATTTAAATGAAATATTAGTTTGTTTTGTGAATTCTGGATAAGATTCCAGTGAAATTCCTTTTCTAACTGCGTTAGAGAAGGTGAATTTATTTGTAGAATGCATTCTTCGCATAAACTTCTCTGTAAAATCTTCGACATCTACAGAGATAATGACCCCGACTTAATGTTTAACAACTGTCTTGTCCAAAAATGCTACTACAACATAATTATTTTCTTTGGCAATCAACGGCTGACGCTTTCTATTTTCTGATTATTCGTCGTCACTACTTGAAGAGTAAACATCAGAGACACAAAGACGCTGCTTACTATGTGTTGATAACTTCCTATAGAACAGTGTTAACGATGTGATGAAGCTAAACATTACACTTCCAATATCCATCTCAATTTTATCTTTCGCCCAATCTACTTCATGTGTTTTAAAAATCCCTTTGAATTTTGGAGGCTTTTGGGGTATTTTTGCTTCTATGGCAGCAAGTTGAGAATAATTTAAATCTAATTGAAATATTTCTACTCCTTGATAATTCTGTTTTATAGCAGAAATGAAAGAGATCAAATCACTAACATCTTATCCTCGTGATCAGCTTTCGGTCAGCTCTTGAACAGCTTTCGAACAGGTCTCGAAAAGCTTTCGAACAAGTCTCCAACAGCTTTAAACAGCTCTTAACCAGATTTAAACAGCTCGTGGACAGCTTTAAACAGCTCTTGAACAGGACTCCAGGAGATGTTTAAAGCAGTTCAAGAGCTGTTTAAAGCAGTTCAAGAGCTGTTTAAAGCTGTTGGAGACCTGTTCAAGAGCTGTTTAAATCTGTTCAAGAGCTGTTTAAAGCTGTTTTAGACCTGTTCGAAAGCTGTTCAAGAGCTGATCGAAAGCTGTTCAAGAGCTGATCGAAAGCTGATCAAAAGAAGATCGAGACCTGATTGGGAAAGGGGGCGTGGCTTACAATGCTATTGAGATAGGAAATTTTCCCACGCTCAAGTACCGTAACCCCTACTCTTGTGCAACTGAAGAATCAGCAGTACGTTTAAGGCAATTGCCTACACCATTTGGTGCTCCTTTACCATGTTCTTTTTCTGTATAATGCCATCTTGTGGTTTCGAGTTCAAGTTGTGCCGATAAATATATTCCTATTAAATAAAACGTTGCTCGATTTCGATATTGCGTGGTAGGTCCATCCCTTAAAAAATGCACAACTTTAAGATTCTGTTTTATTGATTTTAATTTACCAATAATAGGCATTAAATGAGCACAAATAGCAACTTTATTGTGTCGTAAGTTTTCTGACACTGTAGAAAAACTAACACAATTTGTTGTAACTTGTGTATCTAGATCTGATTTGTGCTAAGTTACTACAGTGTGGAATGATAACTGAAGTTTGGATCCTTCAAAATTAGCAGATTGAACTTCGTCTGCGTATTTGCAGGAATAATTTTCTTAAAAGTCCATATGGATCACAACTTCAAAAGTTCCAAGGTTGTCTTTCAACTGTTTTATAACACCATGTTGATGCTGGATATTTCTTACATGTAACAGAAAGTCTTCTGTAGAGTATTTCTTTAGTAGCGTAAACATTTTCTTTAATAGTCTTCTTACAAATTTTTTCATTGCCTCTAATCATCAGTTTGTGTTTTTGTGCCGCTCAAAAACTACATGATATCCAGTAGGAACGTATATCGGAGGTGAGATTACGACTTTTTAAAAGGCTTTATTTTTACTTTAATTTTATTTAACTCTAACTTTTATTGAAATTTATAAAATTATTGATTGATTGAATTATTATAAATATACGCGTTTTTGAGTTACGGTATATTTCTATATCTCGTGAGAATCACCCTGCTACTCTTAATTCTTATACAAATATTAGCTTTACTTTTATATAATTTTTTAGTGTAAAATAAAACATTCAAATTTATTTTTTTAAAAATTACTAGAAATTATTTCCTATTTTTATAGCATCGTCCTTAAATAATTAATATTTTCATTGTGTATTTAACGGACTGACATACTTTTTTCGAGGCGATGATCTTTATAAAATGCATGAAATGTTTAAACAAATAATTAGACTAAAATAACAAAGGCCATAAACAATTTATATAAAAAAAATTAATGTAGAAAGTGGTAGCAAGTACTCGAAGTCGATGATTTTGTGATTTTCTTCATCTAGACAGATCATATATCAAGGTGAGATATTTTTTGTAAGATTATCTAAGATGATTATAAGATTAAATTAATAATAATATTATTTTTTTAAATATATCTACTATATATCATTTACGTCATAAAAATAGTTCGTTTATTGACTAGTCATTTTTATTTCTAAAATTAATAAATCAAATTCAATTTAGTAAGGTATTGCAATTAAAAAATAACAATATATGCTTTTATCTGTATTATCTAAATTTACTAATATTCACATAGGAATTATTGATAGGAGATATATCAATATTTTTTATCTCACGGATAAACTATAAAAATATATGATCATTTAAAAATCTACAGACTTTTGTTTTGTATCTTTGATGTAAGTACACTTATGTTCTATGATTATTTAAATAATATTGTTCATTTTAGCAAACAATGATTTTGTTAACGTTTTTGGCTCTATTTGCCACCGCATCTTCAACTATTGTAAGATACGACAATTTCACCCTATATCGTTTGGTTCCCAAAAATTTAAATGAAGTTAATATTATTGCAAACTTAGAAAGTTCCTATTTGACTGGATACGATTTCTGGACACATCCTAAAGATGTTGGACTATCCGTAGATGTTTTAGTGTCACCTGATAAAAAGAACGAAATTATAAAACTAATTCGTGACAATGACATGCAATATGAAATTTTAATGGACAATATCCAAGAACAAATCGACAAAGAAGCAAATCTTAATAAACCTAGTATCAAAGGACGATTAGGAGCATTAGATTGGACACGATACTACAGAGTGGATGAGGTAATTATTTTTCATAAATCGTCATTAATTGCAGCAATTTTTTATTTTTCTTTCGCTTTTTTTAACTTCCTGCATTTTTTTTCGAACTTCTTAAATTTTGTCACATATTCGTGACACATTTTTAGAGCTTTCCAACAGATTTTCTAACTCCTGCCATTTTGTTTATTTTCCTTATTGTTTTTTTAACTGACTGAATTTTTTTTGAACTTCCTGACTTTTGTTCGATATTCGTGACATATTTTTCGAACTTTTCAACGAATTTTCTGACTCCTGCAATTTTTTTTATTTTCCTTTCACTCTTTTTTAGCTTCCTGATATTTTTTTTTTGATTTTCCTGACTTTTGTCCGATATTCGTGACACATTTTTCTAACTTTCTGTCTGTCGCTTTTTTTAACTTCCTCAATGTTTTTTCGAACTTCCTGCCGTTTGTTCGATATACGTGATACATTTTTCCAACTATTCCAAAACATTTCTAACTCGTGCCTTTCTTTATTTTCGTGTCACTTTCTTTCAACTTCCTGAATTTTTTTTCGAACTTCCTAACCTTTGTTTGATATTCGTGACACGTTTTTTGAACTTTTCAACAACTTATGGAATTTTTTTCAGAGGCTTTTTTTAAATTTCCATTTTTTTTTTCGTACTTCCTGAGTTTTATTCGGTATTCGTAATACTTTTTTCGAACATTTCAACAAATTTTCTAACTCATGGATTTTTTTTTATTTTCCTGTCGCTTTTTTTTAAACTAATTGAATTTCTTTTCGAACTTCCTGACATTTGTTCGATATTCGTGACACATTATTAGAAGTTTTCAATAAAGTTAATTCCTTCATTTTTTTTTTATTTTTTTTGTCACTTTTTTTTTAAATCTCTTGATTTTTTTGGAACTTCCTGTTTTTTATGGGATATTTGTGACACATTTTCGAACCTTTCAACAAATTTTCTCTAACTCACGGAATTTTTTTATTTTTCTATCGCTTTTTTTAAACTTCCTGAATTTTATTTCGAACATTTTTACCTTTTTTGCTGCCGCTTATTTTAAACTTCCTGAATTTTATTTCGAACTTTCTGACTGTTGTCCGATATTCGTAACACATTCTTCGAAGTTTTTAACAAATTTTCTAACTCATGAATTTTTTTTTATTTTAGTGTCGCTTTTTTTTAAACTTCCTGAATTTTATTTCCAATTTCCTGACTTTTGTTCGATATTCGTGACACATTTTTCGAATTTTTCAACAAATTTTCCAACTTATGGAATTTTTTTATTTTCCTGTCGCTTTTTTAAATTTCCTGAATTTTTCTTCGAGCTTCCTGACTTTTTTTCGATATTCGTAATACATTTTTCGAACTTTTCAACCAATTTTCTAACTCATGGATTTTTTTTTATTTTCCTGCATTTTTTTTCGAACTTCTTAAATTTTGTCACATATTCGTGACACATTTTCAGAGCTTTCCAACAGATTTTCTAACTCCAGCCATTTTGTTTATTTTCCTTATTGTTTTTTTAACTTACTGAATTTTTTTTTGAACTTCCTGACCTTTGTTCGATATTCGTGACACATTTTTCGAACTCTTCAACACGCTTTCTAACTCCTGCCATTTTTACTATTTTCCTGCCGCTTTTTTTCATCTTCCTGAATTTTTGTTCGAACTTTTTACGATATTAGTGACATATTTTTCGAACTTTTCAACAAATTTTCTAACTTATGGATTTTTTTTATTTTCCTGTTGCATTTTTGTAACTTTCTGAATTTTTTGCTGAACTTCCTGACTTTTTTTCGATATTCATGACTTTTTCGAACTCTTCAACAATTCTAACTTCTGCCATTTTTACTATTTTCCTGCAGCATTTTTTCAACTTCCTGAACTTCTGACTTTTGTCCGATATTAGTGACATATTTTTAGAACTTTTCAACAAATTTTCTAACTTATGGAGTTTTTTTTCATATTTTCCTTTCGCTTTTATTTAATCTAATTGAATTTCTTTTCGAACTTCTTCACTTTAGTTCGATATTCGTGATACATTTTTCGAACTCTTCAACAAGTTTTCTAACTTCTGCCATTTTTACTATTTTCCTGCCGCTTGTTTTCAATTTCCTGAATTTTTTTTCGAACTTTCTTACTTTTGTCCGATATTAGTGTATTTTGTCGAACTTTTTTACAAATTTTCTAACTTATGGAATTTTTATTCATTGTCGCTTTTTTTTAAACCACCTGAATTTTCTAATTCCTGTCATTTTTGTATTTTTGTTCGAACTTAATGACTTTGCTTCGATATTCGTGACACAATTTTCGAACTTTTCAACAAATTATCCAACTCCTGCCAATTATTTTATTTTTGTGTCGCTTTTTTTAATTTCCTAGATTTTTTTTTGATCTTCCTGACTTTTGTCCGATATTCGTGACACATTTTTCAAACTTTTCAACAGATTTTCTAACTCTTCTTTTATTTCCTGCGGCTATTTTTAAACTTCCTAAATTTTTTTTCGAAATTCCTGACTTTTCTTCGGTATTCGTGACACAATTTGCGAACTTTTTATCAATTTTGATGGTCTTTTTTTGTTTTTATTTGATATTACTTCATTTTAATTTTCTGTATTTTTTCCATTCCTTATTTTATTCCAATGTCTCTTTTTCTCCATTTCTATTTCCTGATCATCATTAATTATTTTCTTCTTTCAATTATTTAGTTTTAATTTGTTTCTGTGTCGTTCTTTTATTATCAATCTTCTCGTATTGTTACTTTGGTATAACGAGTAATTTACCGTTTTCATCTTTTATTCTCTACTTTTTGCCATAATATATTTTTCATTTCTCTCTCGCATTCATTTTTTAGTATTTTTTCATATGTTACTTTTTTTTAGTCCCGCCTTCTAAGTGAAACTTCTATCCGAGATATCTCGATAAGGAAAGCAAATTTGTCGATACTGATTTCTATTAAGGTGTTGTGTAAGTCAAGACGCGTTGATTGATATCCATAACGCAACCGGCTCGTTCAAAAAAAAAAATTGAAAAAAAAAATTATTGGAAAAATTCCGATTTTTTCGAATCGGACTTTCTTCCTCTGATGGAAACGGGCCGTAGTCTTGAAAAATCGGGCAGAGATTGTTCCTTTTACTAGTTTATTCTTGTATTTATTGCACTAAGATTTTTAGTTTGTCAATTTGTTATAATACATATAATAGGAATTATTGGATTCTAAACAAAATATGGTAATATTTTAGATTTATAATTGGCTTAGATCATTAGCTGAACAATACCCGGATAAAGTAACACTAATCGAAGGAGGAAGATCTTATGAGGGCCGACAAATTTTGGGAGTAAAAGTATCTTTTAAAAAAGGAAACGAAAAAAGAGGAGTATGGATCGACTCTTTAATCCATGCTAGAGAATGGTATTTATATTTATTAAAAGTCGTACCTAAATATTAATTAAACATTCTAGGATTGCAGGAGCAACCACTACATATATCTTAAATGAATTATTAACTCGCCAAGATTTGGAAATAAAGCAAATTGCTGAAAGTCACGATTGGTACTTTTTCCCAGTACTAAACCCTGACGGCTATGAATTTACCCACACTAGTGTAAGTATATTAGATAGTAAGACTGGTGAAATTTTAAACAATTACAAAAATATTCTTCACTTTAAAATATGTTTATAAAATCAACATCATGAAACATTTTAAAAATAAGCAAGGGAAATAAGAGCCTTTTACAGCTGATTATAAAACATTTTAATTTCATATTCCTTCTTTATTTTATTATCTACAACCAATCACATAATACCTGGTGTCTCGCTTATTAGTCAAATAGTTTTTGGAATAAAAACATTCCATTTTCGCCAGTTTTATAAAAATTTATATATATATTTATAAATGTTTTTTCTCAATAATGAAATATTTTATAGTAATTCCGGTTTGAACTTAAATTAACACTGTCATTTTGGATTTTAGGAATAGGGCAACTTTCTTATTTTAAATAGAACACCCTGTATGTTATAAGCCTAATATAAAGCTTAATCAGTAAGCTTTCTAAACATATATAGCTTGTGCCACTTTCTCCGGAAAATATTCCCTAAAATTTAATTTTAAAAAAATTGGATATTTTAATCAAACACTTTACAAGAGAAAAAGTCGACAAATATTTGTCTTTGTTCCTTAGAAAATTACTTTCTTCCTTTCAATGTTGTTTTAGTAAAGTAAACTTCCTTTAAACTTAATTCATTAATGTCCAATTATAATGTATGTGTTATTATAATTAAAAGTGCAGTGATTACCAAATTTGTGCTTATCAAAAGTGTAAATCAACAAATTTGTTTTTCGAACTATTGTTTTACAAAAACAATTAGTAGATGATATAATTTCACCTATATCATTTATTTCTGCATCTCAAATACTTAAAAGATACAGTCCGATGTAAAACAAAATTATATTACAAAGATTATGGCCTTAAATAAAAGCCAATTTCTTCATGAATAATATTCAATATAGAGTTGAGGATATCATGAACTCAACAAATCAAGAAAAAAAGTGTTTTCTTAAAAATAAAAATATTAGATTAACAAGGCTTTATTATCAATTTAACATATTGCTAAAAATATTTTGTGTGAACTATTTTTGATATAAATACTTATAGGTTGTGAGAATTTGATTTCCTTGTTTCCATATTTCCATGTATACCGAACAGTTATTTCGTCCCTTGCCCAGATGCATAGAATTCAAATCTAACCTCGAAACACAACAGTGCTAATATTAAGTAAACATGATGTAGAAACGATGGTAGACAACTAACGCCATCTACCAATGGGACACGGTGTAACTTATTACTTGGGAAAATATTTTGCCTGTGTAATAAGAGTCAGTACTAACTAAAACCGAAAGAAAGCCATTCTCAAAAGGGTGTGGAACCGTAAAAATAAGTGTTAAATACTTGTAGGTGGTTGTGAGAATTCGATTCCAATGCATCAGGTCGTATAACGGACATTTGTTTTGTCCCTTGAGCGACAATGTTCCCAGATACATAGAATTCAAACACCACTGTGCTAATATTGAGTAAACATGATGTAAAAATGATGGTAGTCAGCTAACGCCATCTACCAATGGAGCACGGTGTCATTTATTACTAATAATAAAATTTATAATCTTTTCCCAAGTAATAAGTGTCACCGTGTCCCATTGGTAGCTGGCGTTAGCTGTCTACCATCATTTTTACATCAAGTTTATTTTTAATTTAATAACGTAAAAACATTTTTGTACAAAATTAATACAATTTGATTTTCAAAATAAATTCCATTTTTGCTTTTCTTATTATATTCTAACACTAGATTAATAATTCCTGGAAGAGACATAATGTTGCAAGAGTCTTTTTTAGTTTGGTTCTATTTTGGGCCTTGCTTTAGCTTTTAGTTTTTTTACAGTTTATCAGGTTGATTTCATTTCTTATTCTGCGATATTTATGTAGAGCTGTTTTACATTCAGGAATAGCAGTGTTACAATTTTCTTTCCAGCAAAGAACAGCTTTATGTGCAGTAGATATACAGTTTTTCCTCTGCAGCTATTATTATGCACTTATTAAATTATATTAAAACTTTGTCGACATTTTGTGATAGTTTGAGTTGGTACATTTCATTTTCAATTTGATATTTAAAAACGTTCCAGTCGGCTTTTGCGATTTTTCATTTTACTATGATTGGGAAATTATTACTGTACACAAAGACTTAAATCTGTTGAAGCGAAGTTGAGGTGAGTGTTAGAGCCAGTATTCAGTAGGCTTATGTCAGAACTATTTAGCACATTTTCCTTGGTTTTACCTCTACCAAAGGTTCGTTCTGAACCCCACATTGAGTTATGGGTAATAAAATGTTTTACAAGTACTAGTTCGGCCTCGAGTAGGTTATAATTTGGTGAAATGTAGACAGAGCAGATAGAAGTTTTATTTGGGCACCAGATAGATATAGCAACTGCTCCCAGGATTGCAGTTAAAGGCAAATTTTTTGAATATAGGTCACTGTGACCAGGGCCCTACTATATAGAGTTGGTCCTCAGAAGCATAAATAATACAGTAGGTATTCAAAGTAAACCACTTTTTATGATGTAACAGGTACAATAGTTATTATTGTAACTGCCAAGCTGGAAGCATATATATAGAAGTGTATCCACTATTTCTCCGGCATGCGGTTCTAAGTCGATGATATCCTTCGTAATTGGGTTTGGGTTTCTTTAAAGTTAGTCTCTTATATGTACACGAAGTCAGCATTAATAATATAGATTGTAAATCTTTTTACTGTGCATAGGAATGTCTTGAGTAAACAATATGATAATAGGGGCTTACTTTTTGATACAGTCGACGATTGAGAAATCGCTTCCAACAATCACATTTCCATTATCTTGTTGTGCTCCGATATATTGATCGTGTTTTGTGGCCTTAAAAGTCACATTATTGCCTCCCTATTATGTGGAACAGGTTTAATTATCACTGAATTTTAGCCCCCGTGTGCTTGTAAAACTTTATACTGCTTCAAAATCATGTAATATAAAAAATTGCAGTTGTAAAAGCTACATGTTACATTATATTTTTAGTTACAGTTCTCTTGGATGTCATTGCTTGTGACCCCAATATTTTTTTCATTACATTTTTATATTATAATTTGTAGTTTTTTACCATTAGTTAAATGGAAAAAATCTAGTTAAGGGCGACACCTCAGATTTTGACATTTTTTTTGTAGACTAATTTAAAAAAAACTTGGCGTTTTCTTACCAAAAAGAGTTATGATTTTTTGAAACCATCACCAAACCATTCTGTCACATTTTTTTCTGTAACAGTATGTCTTCTTTAATACCTGTATTGTACGATTTTCTTTTCAAACGCAATTCTTAATCCAATCAGTTACACTGAACTCGACAAAATCGTCTTGAACTAATACCGAAATAAAGTATAATTTATTAAAACTCTTTAAGGAACATATTTTTCAGGCGCCATTTTATTTCTTACTTCATTTTACTCAAACCACAGTCACCACAGTGTGTATCATCTGTGCTCATACAGAAACTAAAATCATAGTGCAATGTTTAAACCGATTAAACAGCGCCCAAAAAGTTGCTGAATCTGCCTCATTTTCAAAATTTATGAGATCCATGAATGTTGCTACATTTTTATTTATTAATATGCAAGTACGAACTCAGACACAAAAACACAAATTAATGCGTTTTCCAATGGACGAAAAAATTTTGTGTTTGAGTTTGCTTAAAAGCAGTGGTAGAGGGTATTAACTTTTATCAAAAATTTTCGCTTTCCCTTCAAAAAGCACCTTAGCCTTCCATTTGGGCCAGTGCCAGTTTACCTGTATGACTTTACTTTTATTGAATATTCAGCCAGTTGATCCTCTGTTCTGTGCAATTGGCAAAATAATCATCTTTTTTAATATCATTTGCTTATTCAAAAATTACCTCCTCTTCCCGACCATCTGATATAGATCAAAGAGTATTATTGCGTTCTAATCAGCTTAATATCAATATTTTTAATTGTTATCAATCGTTTCTTTCTTAATTTTCTCACTTTTTAACTAGTTTTTCCTCTTTTCAATCAAAAATTACCCCCACTTCTAATTATGCATTTTTTGGTTAAACTTACATTTCCTGGAAATGTGTTATGGAAAAAGATAACATTCTGATTTTGGGCACTCAGTCGATACAAATGGTTATTTTTGTTTTATGGAAATGTCCTGTTGCCAAATTGGTCATTTTGAATTACTTGAAATCTGATATCAAGATGACATTATTCTATCCCATCAGATAAGTATTGATATAAAATTCGAAGTTTGTGGAAATGCGTTATTTCCAAGTTATAGATGATGGCTATTATCACTTCGTATTACTGGATATCTAATAGAAAGATGGTCGATAAAACGCACGCAATCATCATGTTCCTACCTTGTCCACCTTAATAGGTATATTCCACGAGACACGACATCGTAAATTTTAGTACAATCTAGTACATTTCATTATTCTTCTGATCAGTACATTTCAGAAACTCAGCGCGGAAACCCTGATTAATAATGACGTAAATAATTAAATGGCGTCTGAATAAAATGTTATTCAAAGATTTTAATAAATTAAACTTTATTAGTTCAAAAAGATTTTAACAATTTCCATGTTCCTTATTTAGATTTGTGATTAACAAAAAAAATTGTAAAAAACAGGTATTAAGAAGAGATGAAATTACAAAAAAAATTGTGCGAGAATGGTTTGATGATAGTTGATGGATTTAAAAATTCATAACTTTTTTTGCCCGAATGGTCCGCCCTCTCGCGTTTGTTACTTAAACGATAATTAAGTTCAAGGTCACCCATTTACGTTTCCACTATATTTTAATTTCTGCACAGTAATAGTGTATCTTCTGTGGTTTTTAAATAAGTAAAATAACGTAAGAAATAAAATGGGGTCTTAAAAATATGTTCATTAAAAATTTTTAATAAATTATACTTTATTTTGGTATTAGTTCAAGAAGATTTTGTCGATTTCCGTGTAACTTATCAGATCAAGATTTGTGTGTGAAAAGGAAATCGTAAAACACAGGTATTAAGAATAGATAATGTTACAAAAAAAATATTGTTACAGAATTTTTTTTTTACATTTTTGTGTTCCCTGACCCCAATTAGTCTTCAAAAAAAAATTATTTTAATATGAAGTGACGCCCTAAACTGGACGTTTACCACTTAAATTATATTTTCGTATCCCCAACTGGAGTGCCCATGTGTCCGAGTTTGAGATTCGCTAATCGCTATATGTAGGACAATTAGACTCTACCCGTCAAAAAATGTAACTTGGTAAATACTGAATAAGATTTATATCAAATAAGAAAAAATTGATAGCAATATTTAAAATGGTAGTTAAAAAACTCAATCACGAAGTAGACGATAATCAAGAATAATGAATAACTTAAATTTTAGATTGCTACAATGTTAAAAATTTGAGATATTAAGAATTAATAAGGCGTTTCCTAAACTCAAACAAAGCAGCTTGACCTCAGTTGAGTATTAGTTTTTAGTTCATATATATTATACAGAAATCCAGATGTACCTGAGAGCTCATTCAATAGGAAATCTTGCACTGACAGCATTGACGGTTGTGTCCAAAAGAGCGACGTAAAAATTAATACTGAAATTCTCCAAGGGATCAGTTTCAAGCTTGTCTCTTGACTCATAATCAAACATTCTCTTCATTCTTTGTACGTGGACCTTCTTTCTCTTAAAACCGGCTTCTATTTCGTCTTCTTCTGCTAATTCTTGAGTATCCACCAATACTGTTGAATTTCAAAAACTCTTCTGTGCTTTTGATTTGGATAACTGCTCTTTCAATAGTTAAATACTTTTCCTGAGGTATCTTACTAGTTATATTTACAAAACATGTAATAACAGCGATAATAAACTTGTACTTTGAGGTCTTTTTAGTAGACCAAGTGCTTCTGCCTTGGTTTTAGTACCACTAAAACCTGTATGATAGGGATCCTCAGAGAATTCTTCCAAAGTATCACATATTTCGAGTACCATCATGTTTAATTTTTATCTAATCTACCCTTAATGGGTACTTTACTTATGTGATTAAAAAAATTTTCTTCCCTTCTTAGTATTAATATTAGCCTGATGATGGTCAGTGGCCGAAACTAGTTGCCTGCTAGTATTATATATTTTGTGGTGTCTGCCTTTGTGCTTTATTACCCTTGGACTACATTTGAGAAATGGATAACCTTTGGGATTTAATAGTAAGTTATTTAGCTTTTTCAACTAAAAACAATCTTTCTCTATGTGTAACACAGCCATTAGTTGAACTAGATCATTTTATACAATTTTAACTCTTCTGTTCATTTATAATAGGATGAACCATTGCAAGATATTCAATAATTTTGGGAAATTTGCCGTTATTGTGAGCATTCAGTTTTTTATTGTTACCTCTAAATGCCAGATTTTGGGAGTTCGAAGAAGGGCAATCAATCTCTCTAAAATATTCTATGTATAGACTTCTATTGTTTTAATTTTTTAAGCTTTTTTATACGGTTTTCTTCAAGTTTTTGCAGTTTTGGAAGTTATTAAAATGTTTAATGCTTTTTTCATGTAATAATGTAATAATGAAGGAAATGTTCCTCTCTTGTAAAAATAATTTTGTCATATAGTAGCTTTTACGTCGATAATGAAAATATCTTAATTTAAAATTTCAGAATCGCCTTTGGCGTAAAACAAGAAGACCTTACGGTATTCTGTGCTACGGAGCTGATCCAAATAGAAACTGGGCATACAGATGGAATACGGGTGGTGCCAGTAGTCAAGCATGTTCGGACACATATGCCGGACCTAATGCATTTTCTGAAATTGAAACTGAGTCTCTATCCCGTTATATACAAAGTATAAGTCAAAATTTAAAAGCATACATCAGTTTTCATTCCTATTCTCAAATGATTCTTCTGCCATATGGACATACCACGCAACATTTGGATAATTATAATGAAGTTGTAAGTATTAAAAGAAATGATATGTCGAGTAAGTACTACAAGCAAGGGTTACGCTGCTTGAGAGCAAAGGTTTAACGTATAATTTTCTTATTTTTTGAAGAGAGCCATTGGATTAGAAGGTGCTAAGTCTATTGCTAGTGTATATGGTACTCAATATGTGGTAGGAAATGTTGCAGAAACTATTTGTAAGTACATTTAATTTTAAAACTTTAATATTAGCAGTATAAGAACAAAATTACAAGACATGAAGTTATAAACACAACGGATCCCTAAGTTACTAGCTTTTTCTATATGATGTATCTTATTACCTTATTAGGTTGTTCGGCTTGCGAAATTCAAAACAGTTACAAAATATTGGTAAACTACACAGAACTGTCTGTGTACTTGTTTGATGTTGGAGTTTCTAATTTAGTTCAAAATATGAGAAAAACGCGACCGCCTAAAATTTTTCTGTCTTGGCTCATTGCTTGTTGGCAAGTAACAATTAATAAGTAAAGGTAAGAGGACTAGGACTGGGAAAAGAAAAAGTCTGTTGTCTGTATTATTTTATTTGATTGTGTTTAGTTGCTGTAACACATTTTTTAATTTATACTTTGGATAATAGGAAATTTAAACCTGACAATGACTGAAGGTAATCTATTATCAGATGAAATAAAAAGTTTAATACTGGAACTGGATGATATATCATTTATATCCATAATATTTGAATTTTATTAAAACCGTAGAGATACAATAACTAGCATATGCAATCTAAACAGTTTTGATTAATTCTTACCAAAAGAGCAAGTGCTGTCCGTGCAATTCGGTATAGTCCCAGATTGGTTTAAAAAGGACGCAAACATAATCTTAACTATATGTAGTTCAAAAAAGTTCACAACACAACGCGAACGTCATAATGCGCAAACTTTTGACTATTTTGCACCGGTTCTGGTCACAAGTTGAACAAACCTATTAGCTCTCTCTCTCTCTCTCTCTGTAATATATCGAAATTTTATTCGTGCAATAAGTGTCTTGGGTAATATCTCCCGTCTCTCGATTGTAGTTACAACTAAGACCATATGCTATTTTATAAAGGCGAGTTCTTATATGATGGCATCAGCAATCTCTCTATTACATTTGTTTTTTTTGCTGAAACGGGCGTGGGAGGTCCCACCTGCACTGAGGCCAGTTTTCACATCAGACCAGTACTCTTGACGAAGTCAAAAATAGTTCTGATGTTAGCTTCCGCTATCTCTTCGGGTTCAGGATACTGTACCCCATAGTGCCAATCCCTTTTCCTATTCAGGTCCCGGCAATAGTATAATACATGAAAAGGAGTTTCGTCTTCTTCCTCACATTTCCAGTTTTGAGTTCCTGTCGTTTTAGATTGTCTCTATTTTGGGTGGACCTCCTATAAGTGCTTTGGACTGTCTAAGTCTCAGAAGGTCCGTCAAGTATTCCCTATGTTTGTCCCTTAATTATTTTTCCAGCATATCCTATACATGTTGGTAGGAAATACCACATGTGGGTTGCGGTAGAATTAAAAGTTTTGTGGTTCCTTTACCAGTCAGGCGGTCTGCCTCTCTATTTCCTTCTATGCTCTCATGCCCAGAATTATCTTGTTGTATTCTGCCAGGGCATTTAGGTTTTTATGGAAGTCTAATACTAGTTGGGGATGCTTGGCTATCTGTGAGTATACGGATTCTCTTATCACAGTTATTTCCGCTTGAAAGACCGGTGCCATAGATCCCTGGTTTAGAATACAAGTTATCCCTGAATTCAAATGATAGAATCCAGCACCTGTGCTGTCTTCTGTTTTTGACCCGTCCGTATACCAGACTGATTGATTTTTCTGATTCCTGACCTCACTCTTTCTGTCCCTCTCAGGTATGTTTACCCCGAAAAGTTTCACAAAGTTATGGCTAACTGGCATTATGTCCGCTGGAATGGTATCCTTTCCTTGAAAGTTCCCATACTATGGCGTTCATACCCAGCCTGTACGTTGCTGCCAATGCCTCTTTTTCTACCACTTGGTGTAGCGGAGAAAGCCCCAGCAGAACTTCCATAGCCGCAGTTGGCGTTGTTCTAAACGCCCCTATAATCTGGAGACAAATGCTGTCCGGGCAATTTGGTACAGTCCCAGATTGGTTTAAAAGGAACAAGAACATGATCTAAACTATATATTGTTCAAAAATGTTCATAATACAACCCGAACGCCATATTTCTGTAATGCACAAACTCTTGACTATTTTGTACGATTGTAGTTCAAATTACGACCGAATGCTATTTTACAAAGGCGCGTTCTATATATGATGATATCCGCAATCTTTATATCACATTAATTCTGCAATCCTGATGAGCATAATAAATAAGTATATCTACTTATGTCGTAGAAACTTTTAAAAACACATGACACGAAAATCCCTTCGGGAAAATTCTTCGCCAGACGGTCGTTCCTCAGACAATCCTTCCTGGGCAATCCTTCAGCAAACAATCGCTCCCTATAACAATTTACCCACAATTATTCTTTACTACAATGATTACCATAATATGATTCTTCACAAGAAATGTGTTGATTATGAAAAAAAATTATTTAATCAAGACGACAAAACAGAGGTAATATTAGTTGTCAAGATTTTTTATTTCTGATCTTTAGATATATTTTTTTCAAAATTTGTCATACGAAACACATTCAAATGTACTTTTTGGATATTTCCCAATATTTATAGTTGTACGAAGACTGCTTAGTCCTTTTTTATACGAAAAAATAAGTGACTTTTTGGCATTGCGTTGCTCGAGTGAACATATATGAGAAATATGTAAGATTGTCACTGGGAAAAATTGTCATGGGAAGAATTGTCATGGGAAGAATTGTCCAGGAAAAATTGTCCGGGAAGGATTGTACTAAATAAGTAAGATGCACTGTACTCTGATTTATCAATTTCATGATGACAATAAGGACTCAATATCCAAACGTATTTTATTAATTTTATATGTGAATTGAATTTAAAAAAAATCTTAATTTTTAGACGTGGCAACTGGTGCCAGTATGGATTGGGTAAAAGGAAGTTTCCAAGTGCCATTTGCAATTACTTTTGAGCTTCGTGACAAAGGAAATAACGGTTTTATATTACCACCTAGTGAAATTATCCCAAGTGGAATAGAGACTTTGGCAGGAGTGGTTACAATGTTGCGGCAAGCTGATCGATTAAATGCTACAATTGTTTAAATTCCTAATTTTGTTTAAATAACTAAAAAATAAATTGCTTTCGAACAAATTGTTTTGTTTTTTTCTAACATTCCCTAATACTAAAGATACGTTTAAAATAGTATATTAAAATATAAGTGGATACAAACGTCTTAAAACAGGCTCAATTTTTCGAGCACGAAGGCGTAACGTAGTGTAAAAAAGAATACAAGTTCATCAAATGGATGGAAGACCAAAAAGCATTAATTTGAACATTTTCTAAAATTTAAAATAAAAATATTTAATATTTCAAACAATGCTAACTGTACTTTTCACATTCACTTAAAAAATTAAGATTGTTAAGTATTTGAATAAAGTTTTAAAAACATCTGTTAGTAAAATTTTATTTGACGTTACAAGGTATTACTGTTGTGACGTCACTTATGTGCAATGAAGTTGCCGTCAAGCCATTAACTGCAAATGTGTAAAGAAGAGAATACGAATGGATTACAGCTGTTAAATCTCACTTATACAGACAAAGATGGAGAAAAAAATTATATGATAATTGGACAAAGATAAAAACTTGGACCTATCCACTGTGAATTCGCATTCAAAATCGAGAGAGATAAATAGATATTAGATTCCGCTGTTAGATAAAGAAAACGACTATTTTGACGAGATCAGGTATTAATTTGCTGTTTGGTACATAAGTGCTGGGCACAAGCGTTCCTAATTAAGGGAAATCTCGCGTCAGCGTCTGCTTACTGCATAGTTCACTGTCACTGTTGTAGTTTGTACTCTGTAGAGCTGGTGATGTTGATAATTTTTCGTGTTTATTTGTATTTGTAAAGATACGTAAAAAAAGGTAAAAGTAAACACAATTAAAAACATATTGACCAAACGGCACTTTATAAGCAAACGTCATCTATATTTGAAAGCGTCAATTTTATTTAGGGAAACTGGCCCACGTTAATATTATGCTGCAGCTATTGCACATAAGTGACAAGTGACGTAGGTGCACTACAAGTTGCATAGATGCAGTAATTTTTAAATATCAATTTTTTCATGTTAAATTAAAGAAAAAACCAGAAAAAACGATTTTTTCATAAACAGAAATTCATTTTTTTCTGAAATAATGCAAAAAAAGATGGACTCATTTTTCAAGTTGAACTCCCCCCCCATTATTTAAAACTAGATTATTTTGTGACGTAGTGGTCACTGTTCATTGAACAAACTATACTAGTATCTATAATATTTCTAATACTCCGTCTGATTTTTAATTGTTTTTAGAGAGTTTGTTTAACAATCCTTTTCCGTTACGTCATAATCGGTGAAATACTCTGCTGTTTTACGTATGAATGATACATGTTAAGATGTGTTTGTATGAATAAATTGGTAATACCAAAAATTTTATTTTGCTTTATGCGTTACGTACCTTTTAACATTATTTAGTATTTTTTTTTAACTTGGATCCTCCGTTTTTGTTTTACTGGCTTGTTTCAAATTTTTTGCTTGGGGATGTTTAATGTATTATACGATTATATTTTTGGGTGAACCCAAACTTTGTAGACTGCATTTAACGGTAAAAGCGGTATTCCAGTATCTCTTTCTCTTGAAAAGTAATGAGTCAACTTCAAAATTGAACTTTGCTCTTTCTCATTATCGGGAAGGTATTTTGACAATGAAAAATTAATTGAACTGTCAAAAGTAATAAATAACATTTACGTCGATATTAGCTAAGAAATACGTTAATAACGCCATAATTTCGTCTCATCCATTTCATGATTGAGAAATCAAGTTGACAATGTATGAAGTAACGGCAGAGGATGGTTAAACAAACTACTAAACTAAATGTGGGTGTATTCTTAGAATTTTTCAAAATATTTTAAAGTGCGAAAAGTAAAGAACGGCGTTTATAGTTGTTTTTCTGTTTCACTGCACACCGTTTTGTCTACACGAGACTGCTTATCCCCTTTTATTTAATGTAAATATATGAAAATAATACTTTAATGACTAACAAAACATAATTTGTTTTATTGCAATAAATGACAATAATTCGACTGTATTATTTTCCTCGACCTAGGCTCTCGGCCAAAATTGACACTATCAAGTGCCGTTAAAAGTTTTCTATTACTTCCTTTAGTGTAGCTTTGATTTTGCGAATTGCCTGGTTACATTTCTCGTTTCAACTTGGATCAAACCATTTCGATTGGGTTAAAATGGCAGTGACAAGGAACCTAATAATATAGGCTCAAAATCTTTCAACTATTTGTTCAAATAGGAAGCTTTTTCTTGCTTTTCTCTTGGTCAACTATTTGTCAACAATAATTTTGTGTTTTTTTTGAAACCAATTTATTTATTATATTTTTTATACGGAATTGTTTCTTGCAAACGATTGTGACAAGGGCCAATGACAGGAATGGTAACTGTGGATTTCCCTCTAACCCGTAAATTTTTAGAGGCACATTGATTTTTCGCCAATTTTGCCTGTTAATAAAGAATAGTAAGTTCCGTCCATTTATTAGTTTCTCTCTTAAACTTAGGTTTTACAGTAAGTATTTCAGATTTTTCGTGTTTCTGTTAGGAATGAATTCTGATCGCTTCTCCATTCTTTCATCCCGTTTCATTTTTATTGGTTTCCTGTTGATATCCATCCATTTTTATTGAATAAGTAGCAGGAAAGTAAAAATGGTAAATGGTAAAATAAATAAAAAATACTGCATTGGCTTATTAAATTGGAAAACTCAAATTATTTATTTAAAATTCAAATTAGATAAAACTAAAAAAATTTTAGTTTAAAATTTTATCAGCTTCTTGTATAATAGTCACAATTGAATCTAGAGTTTCTTCTGATGTTGGTATGATTTGATCTGCAGGAAGTAAGAAACCGTACTTACCAGTATCACGGAGTTCATATGCATAAACAAATGGTACATGATAGTTTCCTTTCAACCAATCCAAATTAGTACCAGTAGCTACATCTAATAAAATAATGAAAAATAAATAATTAGTTATAATAAATTAAATGAAACTCGAAATCATGTACCACAAAATTTTTAATATTAACAATGTAAACAACAACAGTTTCGGCTAAAGAGCCATCTTCAGGCCATATATAAAAGTGTGCAAGTTGTAAAAATTATTAGTAAGGGCACATAACGCAGGTTACTAATTAATTAGTAAGTGGTGTATGGGAAATTAAGTGGAGGGGAGAAGACTGAGGATACATGAATATAATTATAAAAATGTTTAAAAAATATAGGTTAAAAATTTATATCAAAGAAAAACTTCAAACGGGTTGTAGGTGAACGTGGAAAATTAGGAATAAGACCGGGGAGGTGGACACTTTTACCTTATTACAACTTCAACCTGTTTGAAGTTTTTGTTTCATATTAATTTTAAACATTTTTATAATTATTTTCATGTACCCTCAGTCTCCTCCCCTCTACTTAATTTCCCTACATCACCTACTACTTAATTAGTAACTTGCGTTATGCTCCCTTAATCAAGGACGTAGATAATTTTTTTCCTGGGAGGAGTACTATTTTTCCTGAGGAAAGTACTTATTTTCCTGGGGGATACTTTTTTTGGGGGAGGGCGTAATCAAATTATACTTTATTTCTTCTTTTCATGCTATTTGTTGGTATCCTGGGGTGAGTAATTATCTCCTTTACCCCCCACATATACGCCCTTGCGTGTAAACGAGCCAAATGATCCTCCAGAAGCAGATTAGAAGTGATTTCTTTTCTCTTTTTGTCCAAGATATAAGAAAATGAATTGTTACTTTGTTTTTCAATTTTTTGTATGAAAAAATGTATTGTTGCTTTATTTTTCAATATCCTGTATGCAAAGTGCATTCGTGCTTTGTATTTCAAATTCTTGTTGAAAAAATATGCATTGTCGCTTTGTTTATTTAATTTCCTGTGTGGAAAAATGCATTCTCGCTTTGATTTTCAAATTTTTATATACATAAATGCATTGTTGCTTTGTTTTTTAATTTTCTTTTTTTCTCTGTGGAAAAATGCACTTTTGCTTTGAATTTAAAATTTTTATGTGAAAAAATGTTTTTGTTTCATTTTTCAGTTTCCTGTGGGGAAAAATGCATTTTTGCTATATTTTATAAATTTGTGCGATAAATGTATTTTTGCTGTTTTTCCATTTTTTTGTAGGGAAATATAAATTTTTGCTGTTTTTTCCAATTTTTTTTGTAGGGAAAATGCTCTTGTTTTTTCTAAAATTCATATTTGAAAACTGCATTTTTGCTGTTTTCTATGAAATGGACTATATCAGCTCAATAATTTACCGAAAAATAAATAATTCTAAATTTTGATTTGTGAATATTAACTGTGAAAAATATATTCTTGCTTCTTTGTGTGATTTTTTCTAGGTCTTTTTAGAATTTTCTCCTAACTTTTGTGAAAAAATTTGCATATGTGTTTTTTCCTTACTTTCGTTTTCATTGGAAGAATTTTAGAAAAAAACATCCCCATTGGAAACTGTGGGCATTTGTATATCATTTTTCCATGAATTTTCCTTCACTTTTTTCCGGATTTGTTCCAACAATGATTAACTAATTGATTATTTTCTCCTAGCCCTCGCGATGAAACCCTATTGTGAAACAGGCTGTATAGAAGGGGGTAGATAACTTTATTCCCAGGGACGGTGGTAGTTTTTTCCTGGGGAGGGGGTACTCAAACTTTTAAACAAAAATAGAAGATTATCGATTCTCAAATGTGGTAAAATTATTCATAGAATAATAATAATAAAGTCAAAGTCATACCGCATAAAATAAATTGTAAATTAGTTCATTAAGCGGGGAAGGGCGACATGTTTCGGCCAAACAATGGCCATCATTAGGCAAATGAGTTGCAAATTGGTATGATTAAGTGAAAATATCAAAACATTTTTTAAAAAACTGCCCAAACGTTGTACAGTCGTAAAAACATTTTTAACTTAAAATTAAAGAAAAATTATATGAAATTTTTTCTGACTCCAAATCGGTTTTGAAAGCTATTACAAAACCTTAAAAATGAATTAATATCTAATATACAAAAAAAGCTTTATGATTTATATTTGAACAACGCTGGAATTACAGGTAATGAAAAAGTAGATAAATTCGCCAAACTCGGAGTCGCATTGGACTGAATACGTCAATAGTTCTGAAAACCACTACACTTTAATTCACCCCAAAAAATATAATCCACATATTTGAGTTCTACCATTCCCGATTCTATTCAACAACAAATACTAGACAAGATTAACTATAGCAGGTTTCTCGTACACGTTTCAAGTATTTCAGTTGATATTTCACTTATTTGTAACTGGCTGATGTAAACCATATCTTATTTTCTTATAAAAACTACATATAATATCGAAGAGAATTTGAAAACGAACTGCAATTGGTAGGAATACAATTTTTTAAACAACTGCCTAAAATGTATAAAATCTGTGGCTCATGGGTAATCCAAAGCCTACCAACCCAAAAAAAATGGCACTAATCCAAGACCAGAACACAAGTGAAGACATAAAGCACACGTAACATAAAAAATATCAACCAGTAAATATAATGGAATATAATCAATACATAAGAAACGTGGCAAATCATAATATACAAGTCTCCGATAAGACGCCCAAAATGAGATGGAGCTACAATCTATAAACCATAGAATAAAAAAATACAGGCATTGTGCCTATAGTCCTAAACAGAAAGTAGAAGAAGAAAAATAGTAGTATTAATAAATTATTAAATATATAAGAAATAATAGAAACAAAATGTTCTAAATAACAGATGACAGTTCTGATCCAGATCTATTTAGATGGTGATTTGATATATGCAGACTTTAAACAAAAAATTACGAATAATTTAAACATTACGCTAAAGATAAATTGATTTCCTATTTTATACTTACATATGGTTTCAGCAATGTCTCCGACGACATATTCAGTTCCGTATCTTTGAGCCAAAGAAGCAGCTGCCTTAAGTCCCACTGGATACTAAAGTTAACAATATATACTTTAAGTATAATAAATAAAAGGTTTAGGACTTTACTAACTTATAAACTTTCAAACCATATTATATATTTCTAAATATTCACATTTACTTACTGTAACATTATAATTGTCAAGATGTTCAGTCGTGTGTCCGTATGGTATAAGCAATAGTTGTGAATATGAATGTAATGTAACGAAAACTACCAAATCTTCCGCTATTGTAGACATATATTCAGACAAAGATTTACTTTCAACATCAGAAAATGCGTAAGGTCCAGGATAAGTTTCGTCGCATGGATCAACAGATGATCCATCGTCATTCCATTTATAACCCCAGTTTCGGTTTGGATCAGTTCCATAGCAGGAACCATACGGTTTTCTAGTTTTTCGCCATAAACGGTCCTAAAAATAATATTAATTCAAAATATAAAATAAATACAAAGAAGCTAATATATAAGAATGGGAGGTGAGATAATAATTTAATTACCATAAATGAAAAGATGGATTTGGGGAAGAAAAGTTAGTCTTTTAATTACACTTTTTTATATTGTTACCGACAGCTCATAGAGTCAACTGCTTAGTTAGACAATTAATTACCGATAACGATATTACTGTAGGAATATACGTTTTTGTTAAATGTACAAAAAATATAAGAGGTAATAAAACTCAAAATCTAGTACCACGCAATATATTACTGCTTCGTTATTAAATTGTTTAGAGAAGATAACGGCAACTAGTCGATCGTCATCTTGGACGCACCACTACATAATTGTAACGAAAAACCTCAGATACCACAAATTATGTGCAAGGTTGGTACCGAAAATACTTACCAACCAGCATAAAAAGCAAATAATGTCCAGTGGACGAGCATTTTTGATCCGCTACCGATGAAATGGAGATTATTTGTTTTCTAAGATTGTTACCACCGACGAGACGTAGATATCCTATCTCAATGAAGAAACAAAACAAAAATCAATACAGTGACGATACTTAACTTCACCAAAACAGAAAAAGTTTAGACAAACTCCGTACACAAGTTGAAAAATGATTGCTACTGTTGTTTTGGGACAAAAAGGTTGTTCTTTTGATTAATTTTATGGAACGTGGGATAAAACTTACAGCTCATGTGTATTCTGAAATGCTCAACAAGCTGAGTTCGGCGACATGAGAAATTCTTTCCCGGAGTAATCCTCTTCTACCACAATACGTGTCCTCACACCGTTCCCTATGATTTTCATTTAAAACTTTTTGACCACACACTATACAGTCCTTTTCTTGCACTGAAAATACTGGGTTTTGGATACGATGAGGAAATCAAGAATGCCATTGTCAACCGGTTCAACTCTCTATGCAAAAAGTTTAAAGAAGCTAATTTGGCGGTACGAGAAATGCTTAGAAATGAACGAAGATTATGTGGAAAATTGAAGTAGGTTTGTAGGAAACTAAATATGCTAATAAACCCTGTTTGTCATGATTATAATTTTATTTATGACCAAACGGCTCGTACTTTTCAAATATACCTCCAATGAGCGCTATAATTTCAATCTTATTTGGTTGCATATCAACGTCAGTTCTAGCTCGTCAAGTAACATTTAAATGCCACAATAATGTAATTTAAGATATTTAACAAAGCAATCATAGGACAAAGTTGAGAGGTTATTTACAAAAAATTTGTTAAGCAAGCACAACATATTCAATTGTACAATAACAATCATATGAAAATTTAAATGAAAACTTTAACTCAATACATGCGGTGGTTTAAATTATAAAAAAAATTTAAACTTATTTTATTATATAAAAAATTTAGAAAAAAATAAGTTTTTATAGCCGCTCCATACAATTGTGAAAAAAGTCGTAGTGCATCCTACAATGCGCTTTACAAAATTATTTTAAAATCGCGAATTAAATTTGGTTATCACTTTTCGATCACCATGCGGCAACTGACTAAGTGACAAGTGACAAGTGACAATTGACAAATATTAAATATCTTACTTACTACGAGTTTTATCATTCTTTGAATAATTTTTACCACATTACTTTTTTTTATTTATAGGCTGTTTGTCATTTTTTTTGGCGATAAAATGTTCTATGTATCACGTAGGAACGAATTTATTGGTTTTATATTAATAAATGAATAGCTTAAAGAACGTAGTTGCTTATGTTGATTTTCATTGTTCTTATAATATTCATTAATTAATAAAAATCAATAAAAAGTAATTAATATATTTTGAAAGTGGCGCGCTTCTTGACCAATAATTAACGTTTTACTTTTGACAGCATTGCCAAGATTTTAGCTTTGTTCTTTTGTAGAAAAATTTGACATATATCTTTCCTTCTTTTAATGATAACAAATGAGAAGACGAGAGTTGCCAGTTTTATCGATATGACAACATAGCCAAATATAATCAGTTTCAATTGGGCCACGTCACAAACCACAATAAGAATTAATTACAGCCGCAGGATCGGTCTCAGAAGGGCTGGACCCGGTGAAATGTGTTATGGTAGGCCAAAATTATGAAATAAAAATTTTAAAAAAAATCACTGGATGAGTCCATTAAAGAGTCTTTATCGAACTCACCTGTTACTTTCCTCGCTCACTTTACTCGCTCGGCTCGTAATTTCAGACTCGTTCGATAAAGAATCACTTTACTGACTTGGTACATAAATAACTATAACCTTTACGTACCAATGCGCACACTTAAAAATTTTTAATCTTTTGTACCAACCATGTACCATTAAGTATGCAATTTCTCCGTTTTTCATAATAATTAATTTGGCCTGATGATGGCATTACTGCCGAAATTAGTTGCCATTCCTTCTCCTTTAATTTAATAACGAAGCAGTAATATATTTTATTTCATTCTGTCCAGTAAGTCTACTTACCCTGTACTCATTTGTGGTCGGTAAATGGAACATGAATACCGTAAAGTGTTGCCTAGCTACTTTGTTTTTATTTTAAAAACCTCCATAATTTCAAACATAGATAATTCTTAACTAATTGAAAGTGACAAGCAAATAGCAATCAAACATAAGTATAAAAACCCATGGCTCAATTGTAATTATAGGCCTCGGGCACCTGCCTATAAAAGTTTGTGATAACCTAACCGTTCAGACTTTGTATCCCTAATAGCACAGAGACGTTTAAAAAACGTACACGAACGGCCGTCGGGACGTTTTAAAAACGTTTGTTAAAGTACGCGAGAACGTTTATAAGACGTTTTTCTCTAGTGCAAATGTCACAACTTCTAACGTCATATAGACGTCGAAAAGATACGTTTTAAAAACCTTTCAAAACGGACTAAATAAATGGTTCGACAAAAGACGTTTTTTAGACCTATTTTAGAACGTCCGCTTATACTTTTATGGACCCCAAAACATAACGTCTTTTGAATTTTTTTCACAGTGGTTGTAAAAACGACTTACAAAAACGTAACTTTCTGACTTTTACTGAAAACATACTTTTGAAGACCTAGATAAAACGTTTTTTATAAAGTTTTTAACGGTGGTTTTAAAAACGACTAAAATAAAACGTTTAAACTTTTTTTCTCAAAATATACTTTTGTGGACCCAAAAACACAACGCCTTTTGAAAACATATTTTTTGTAACGTTATAAAAATCATTCTGACATGGACGTTCAAGATAGGTTTAGTAGTCATTTTTTATCGTACTGTAGCGTACAAAACGTTTTGTTTTTAATTTATGAGTTCGGACGTTTTGTGGACATATTTTTGACGTTTCTTTATATCCATTTTAAAAACGTTCGTGCAGAAACGTTTATACAACGTTTTATTATGGTCTTCGGACGTTCTGACGTTAAATGGGATATAGGTATATTCTTTATATAGAGTCGGACAAATGTAGGGGGCGCTTTTTCTGGTCTCTCGCAAATTCATTGCACAAGGGAAATTAATGGCCTACATATAGTTTTTCTTTCAATCGGAAGTTTTTCTAATTTAAAGCCAAAAAAAAACTGTTCAGCCGAATATATTGGGACACCCCAAACATGGTAAAGTTATGACGTCATGAAATTAAGTACCTCGCAGCTAATTTTTGGACGGGTACTTGTTGTCGGACGCGCTAAACTTTTTTAGACGTGTATTCTAGGCCTATTAAGGTAATGTCATTTCAAATTGCTGTTTATATCATACGATATACGCGTCAGTTGGGTGCTATTACAGTATTACTTTATATTCCTGCGTCGCCTCGTCTGTAAAACAACTCGTACTTTAATAAGTCACCTACCGGACTTGTAACGTAAAATACCCTAATAACACAGGGATATCCTAGGTGTGCCTTTTTTATGTACCGCGGTACAAGGACATGATTGGCTTATCCAGGGAATATCCCACACAGGTTGTTCAGAGGACATCCCATCTGGTATATACATAGGTTGTCCCTTTCATGTCCCTGCTATTTCTGATATATGTTCAGATAAGACTCATCGAAACTAGTCAAAATATTAATTGAAGATTTAAAGTTGATATTTTTACTTAAAAATGTGTTTCCTGCTTACCAAGAAATTGAAAAATATATCTCAGGAATTTCTGGGATGCAAGTGTTTCGCATATGTAAAAAATACAATTTCATTTCATTTTCGTTTCTGTGGTTTTGTCCTGTTTCTGGCTTTGGCAACATTGTTTGGTGATCTGTCAACAATGCTAACCTCACTTTTCCTAATGTTTGTGCACGTCTCGTTTCTAATTTTTTTTTTGATGTACAAATAAAATGTAGTAAAAAGAATTGTTGTATTGACGATTTTTGTTTTATTTTGTTAATTAGCTAAAGTTGTGTATTTTAAAATTGTAAAACTGAAATAATAAGTGGAGTTTAAGGTTGGTATAACAATAATCATGGTATCGAATATACTTTTTCCTCTTTTGAATCAAAGACTTGATTGTTCTAATGATACTATTAGTTATTCCATTCTGAATATTTTATCAATATATTAGGTACATATTATTACAATGGATCGTATAAGGAAGGTATCCTCAAGGCTTGAAAGAAAAAGTAGACTAAGTAACCAGTTATTTCATTTTTGCAGTATAGTCATTTTGTTTTGAACATCTTTGGATTTAATTTTTTTGAATTTTCCAAGAAATAATTGAAATTAAATTAATAATAATAATTAATAATAAAAAAAACAGAACAATCGAGGAAGTCCTCATATATCCCAGTGATGTTCTTGGAACATCCCTAGAGTGTCGCTTTGATGTAGTTTGTTAGAACTTGGCACATCTCTGATACGTACCAGAAAGACATCCCATATATGTCCTTTTTGCTGGAAAGTCCCTATTACGTACAATGTCCCGATGAAGAATATCCTGAGGACGTCTCAGTAGTAAATGAAGGATATTCCTGGAATGTACTTGTGTTGTTTGGGTACTAGATTTTGACTTTTATTAACTCATTAATTTACCATATTCGAGATAATGGATAACCACCTTTTAGACTTAAATAATCTAAGTTATTGCAAAATACTAACTTAAACAAAACTTACAGTGGTATGTGTGTATACAAATCCATCAGGGTTGATAACAGGGAAGAAGTACCAATCGTGGCTTTCAGCAAGGCTTCTCATGATTGGATCTGTACTAGTTAGTACTTCATTTAGAATGTAAGTACTAACCCCAGCAGTTATCCTGAAAATAAAGGAAAAAATTCAGGTGATAGCAGAATTTTGTTTATTTGTGAACCTTAACTTTGGTTTGTTTGGTTTTTCTTCTAAAACTACCATATTTGTGTTCATACAAGAGTTTATTTTTTTATTTTATTTGTAACTGGCCAATATTGTTCTAGTGTTTTCTTTATACATTTAAATAATTTTATCTACCAACGTTTTCAATTCTTTTCTCGGACTGCATAATAAACTTTTAATATAAAATACCACAACGACGAAGAAATAAACAAAATACAATATATACAAATTTACAAATGGTACAACAAAATTCTTGTACGGTCAAACAGCTAATAATATTTAAAAACTGAAAATCGTCACATGTCAAAACCTTTTTGAGGGTCTAAGGGTCTCATAGATTAGGATTGAGAGACAAATACTCGCAATTTGGAGACAAATACTCCATAAAAATAATTTTTTTTGAGAAAATAGATGCAAAAATAAATGCAATTTTTTATTATTGATTAACCCCGGTTAGATTCGAATAGTAGTTTTTTTTATTTTTATTCTAAATAATCAGAAAAACCTTAACGACGAATGCGCACATTTTTCTCCCATTAATAGTGAAAATGGGATCCGGTTACAAACCCTTGGGAGTACTTTAAGTTCGAGATTAAACACTATTCTTTGTAAGGAAATTTTTCTTAAAATATCATTATCGAAAGTACGGGATTATGTATTTTTTCTGTAAATTTATTTTGATAGAGAGTGGGAAGATTCTAATGTATAAATTGCAATATTCATGCTAAAAAATCTACAAGGATTAAACATGCATTGGGTTTCTTAGAGTTGACAATCCGTAAGTTAATTAAATTTTATGTAAAAAATATATTACCATTCTCTAGCATGCATTTGTGAGTCGATCCATACAGAATTGTTCTTATTTTCAGGACTGTAAGATATTTTCACTCCTAAAATATCGCGACCTTCATATGATTTTCCTCCTACAACTAAAGTAGCTATTGAAGGATTATTTTTAACGATACTTTCGAGCCAATCATTGATCTGAAATTAATAAATAATTATAACTTTAAGATCGATTTATATATTGGCCTATGAATGTGTTAATAACTTACTTCTTCTAATGTGTGATAACTGATCCAATCGTGAAGCCGTTTCCCAACTGATTGTAAACCATTTTCTGCAACTATTTGTTTTTGAACATCTTCTATCATAATATTAAAGTTCATTTTATGTTTCAAAATCATTTTGTTGATGTCGTTTTTTCTTTCTGGTGGTACCATAATATCTACAGGTAATTGTGTACTCCTCGGTTCCGTCCAAAAGTCGTACGGGTTCGGTTTTTCATTTTTTAATGACTTTAAAATATTTAATTCCTCAATATCTTGAGGTAAAAATCTGTATACGGAATAGTTGTTAAATTTTACAGTCTCTCCACTGGCATAGGTAAATAAGACCACAGCAATAACCGGAATTAACTTCATCATTCTAAAAAAAAATTGGAATAATATTTTTCATATTATCATATGCCTGTTTAAACAATTTTTAACTGTTAATAATCAGAATGTTACAGGTTTCTACCAAAGGAGAAAAACCATCTTTCACTGACATAATTAATTTAACAAATCTCATGAACAAAATTTCAAGATTCTGTAGTAATTTTATTTCAAAATTTTTTAACCGAAAATACCGAACAAACGAAAAAAATGTAATTAAATTAAATAAAATGAAATAAATTAACAAACAATTTTTAGGATATTTGGATACTATTAAAGATCTAATTGAGATAAATTTTTTAGTTTTATACGAGTTGCAGTTTTTCTACTTCTTCAATCATAACCTTTTTGAAGTATTTTAAAAAAGTTTTCTGAGAATCTTTGAGAAAACTTGTTTCTAAACTTTTGACTAAATGACACTAAAAAACGAATTATTTGTTGTATATTGTGATAAGGATAATTTACATTAGTTCAAGGGTCTCATGATATTTTTTTTTTGGCAAAAAAGACTCCTCGTTGGTGCTTGGTGGGTAAAAATGAATCTTAGACCATATTGATGTTGCTATCAGCATTGTGCAATATTTTTTAAAACGAAAAATAGGCTTTTATCTACTCAATGAGCTCTATTCAACGATATCTCACTCGATGGGGTAGGCCAAATTTTTTTTTCAGCGCCCCCATGTAGCTGTATGGGAGCCCCCCTTGAAAACATTTAAAAAAATTTTATAATATATGTGGCTTTGGGACAATAAAACGCATATACTGTGAAAATTTGAAGACTGTAGCTCCAACGGTTTAGGTGCTAGACCGGTGTCACAGTGGGACGGACGGACGGACGGACAGACGGACACGCGAGTGAGAGCAATAGGGTTCCGTTTGGACCCTTTGGGGTAAGGAACCCTAAAAATGGCTAGACACGTATATAATAGCAGGCGGATAAGGATGGCCATTTATATCTCCAGGGGTCGACGGAATCTATCCAGCACTGCTTCAGTTTGGGCAATAAGATACCCTGCCCCACATCAACCGCAGTCGGAGAAATCTAGAACTGGGATAAATAATAGTAGTATGGAGAAGTTCCATAGTCATTCCCATTTCAAAAAAATGGAAAAGTGCCATTACGCAGAAATCACATCACTAAGAAAAATCAGCATCAAATCGTTTATTCTAAAACGATGAAAAAGCTGAAGATTATTATTAATAGAACAGAAATCCTGTAGCGGATGCCACTTCTTTCCAGTCAGCATGCATATCGAGCAGGTAGGTCCAAGGACGTATGCAACTGACTAACAAATTTCAAGAAGCACCTGATAAATAAGGTAATCGTAGTAGGAACCTTTCTAGAGTGCTTATTCTGTCAGAAGAGCATTTGACGACAGCAGTGTAGACAATACGACTTTCTGATAGATCTCGCAGTTGCTTTTCACTATAACAGAAGCCGCCAAAGATAGTGAAAGATACCATTTCTTATCTATAATACTAGGGGATGTCTACAGAGGCAGTAGTATCTCTGCTTATGTGAAGCCTAATAGTAGATAAACACTTTCACATTCTGACTGATTTCGCTATATCCTGCCAAAGATATGCTGACGATATAGTCATAATCGCCAGAGGCATGTTTGTAAACACCCCATACAACATAATTCCAAATTGACTAAAATAATGATGCCATTCTATGGAACTAAAGCTGTACTGGAACTTTGCAAGGAAAAACTGGATATGCATTACAAAAATCCTGCATTGGATGTGCACAACCATTGCTAAATCAATTAACATTCTGTTGCTTGAAATAGTCTAGTAATCTCGAAGTGCAATCTTTCGCAGGCACAGATGCTAGTATAACAGGAGCAGTTAGAACGTGTCTGATATCTACTATGGAGATAATCCTAAACCCTGAATATAAGATACCAAAAAAATACGAATTTGCTAAGGAATACAGCTGGGTGGCAACAATAAATGGGGCGGAGACACTATATCTGGCTAAACATAAATGTCATTAAATATGGTATACTGACTAGTAAAGAATAGCCAAGGAGATTATAATATAGATCTGGAACCAGATACTCCGGAAACTTGGGCAAATCCACAAGTATTCTCCAAGCAAAAATATACGATATCGCAAAAAGGGCCCAGTTCAATGTCGAATATTGACATCATATCCTAGATGTAAGCAGTCATCAAAGGTCGGTTAATGAAAGATGGTTAATGAAACTAAATGAGTTACAAGAATAGCAGATGAATTCACCAAAAAAAGGGCTAAAACGCCTATTCAGGGACCAGTATCCTTTAGCGGGATCAGTAACAGTGCAGTACTGGAAGAACTAAAAATAAAAGTGGACATAAAAAGATCCAATCACTGGAGTAATCTACAAGGGATAAACAAACCAAAGTACATCTTGGAAACTATAACCAGAAGAGATTTATGAACCTGAGTAAAACCAAGCTTTGCTTCAACAAGCTTCTACTAGTAGAGAAGAAAAAATGCAGATTTTGTGACATAAGAATCAAATCTACAATAAACGTTTAAGCAATAAAATATAATATAATATTAAAACTGACAGAAGTAGAAACACAATGAGCAAGATATCATATAAGTTAGACATTTAAAAATTCATCAATAGAGTACAATTCATTGGTCATCAGATGACTATTTAGTTTAAATTTAAATTTATTAAAACTGTAATTACCGTGATTTTTGTGAAGTGATTGTAATATGTACTTCCTTGCTATACGTATGAGTTCTTGGCAACAAATAAGCGCGAAAATTGGAGTCTTAAGACGAACCTCAATCCACATATCAAAATGCATTGCATATCAGATAGAAGAGAGAGATCTACCCAATCTGAAATCGTTTGACATCCTAAATATTCGAGATATCCTTAACTACTTAGCATTAAAAGGAGGCACAATAGATCTTAATAATCTAGGAGTCCCCAGGATGTTCGATATTGGTCCCAAGTTAGAATAAAATTTCCTTCCTAGGATATATATAGGACGTTTCTAGAACCGATTTAGGATCCTTTTCGGACCTGTATAAAACCTTTCTGGGAACACTCAACCTCCTTAGACCTGTATGGGATCTTTCTGGGACCATTATGGTCAAATAAATATTAATACAATATTATAAACGAGTTTATTAAAAAGACAGTATAAACATTATTTGTTGATTGTTTTTTCTCGTTCTGTGGGTACTCCAGTTTCAACCAGGACTTTATTGACAATTCAGTCTGTGCCTCAATAGTTAAATTACCTTAAAAGGGTATATTTATGGGTTAGTTCAGCATTAAGACATTTTACTTAATATATATTTTTTCCAATATATCTATCAACAGCATCAGTTTACGCAATTATTAATGATGAAAAATATAAAAATTTAAAATCGCTGGAATGCTAAATCGGATGTCCTGGAGATGTACAAGAAAAATATCCCAGGGAACTCCAAAATCTGTTAACCCGAGGACGTCCTAAAAATGGCCTGGGACCTTCAGACCTAAATCGGATCTAAATCGGAGGTCCTCGAAACGGCTTGTGCTGTTTGGGTAAAGATTATTTATTTATATGTGATAAATTGTATTAGACATTAATAATAAAATTTTGCTTTTGATGGTATAAGAAGGTTATAAATCTTATCACTGCTGAATATAAAAAATATCACAATTATTGATTTAACAAGTGGCAAAAATAATTGTGTTATAAATAATTGCAATATATTTAAAAAAAAAACTTACAGAAAAGTATCTTTCTAATTCAAATGATAAAAACAACTCATTCTATGATACGTAAAAAAGTACTTAAATATGAATGGTGATATTTTAATTAATCAATTATCTTTAGTGAAAATGATAAAAAAATATTAGGTGAAATCCTGTCGAAAAAATTTTTATCATTTTTTTGATGGTATCGATAACAATGAAGGGGATTTAATATCATTTTAATTAAAATTTATACTAAATGAACATTATCTATTTTTAGAAAAATTTGTATAAAACAAAACATTGAGAGCTTTGGTTTTTATTAATTTTTGTTCACGACATTTTTCGAAATATCTCAACGAAAAATTTCGTAGCAGCCTGTTTTCAGCGAAATTCCGTCAGCAAAAATCCATGTGCTTTTTATTACTTTTTAGTTTCTGACTTGTACCGATTGCTGATTGTGCAATGGACCTAAATATTTTGTGGGTGACTGCATTATTAAAACAAGTGAAAATCGGCAATAGTTCTATATAGGTATATACCTTATATACTAGAGTATATATGGTATAAGTAACGGGAAAGTAAAAAAAGGTCAAAGGAAAATATTTCGCTTATGCTCTGGATGGAGTGCTTAAAGAAAAATTCTCGTTATGCGGCATTTCATATGGTTACAATTTTTTTTGTCTGCGTTACTGTCTAATAGTGTTATTTTTATGGATTGTTGCCTTTAAAATGTTGCCTATTCCTAAGAAAAAGTCAGAAAGAGGATTAGGTACACCTCAAAAAGTAATTATCTACCGTTCAATTTTCATCACAATTTTTTTCATTACACGTTTAATTTTTAATTTTTTTAACAACATAAAAAATATTGGAGAAAATTTAAATTTGGAAACTTTTGTTTGCGATAGTCATTTATTTCATTATACAATTTAATTACATTTCCTCAATTTATTTCCTCAATTTAGAGTTTGTGCAAATAAAGTGTTAATTGGTATCGCCCAAAATATCGACTTTAAAATTTTGATTAATTTTTACGATTTGAAGGTGGTGGTTGAAATGGTTCATGAAGTAATAATGTAATAACATCGAGCCCTCAACGTCGAACAGTCCGTTGACTGACCATTTGTGGCATCTAGCGTAGCCGAAGTATTTTAAAAAGTTCCTGCGTGTCTCTGATAGAGGGCACTCCGCAGACAAATAAATCTAGCCTGTGAATTTTAAATAATATTCCTGTTTTATTCAATTTTTTTTTTAAAAAAAACTGTCTCGTATACTTTTTATTAAATACTTGTAAATTGACTCTTTCAAATAGATTTCAACAAGATTTATGTCAATACAAAAAAATAAAAGATTTAGAAATAATTTCTTTTTGACCAAAACCGTAAAAGATTTAGAAATGATTTCTTTTGGACCAAAACCGTAAATTCAAAAATTTTGAAAAAAATTGTTGTGGATGTTAAGTTCAGCAATAGTACATTGTTTATCTAGTAGTAAAAGCGATACATTCCCGGACGACAATGTAAACTGTAGGCCGAGGGGTTAAGCCGAGGCCAACAAGCATTGGAGTCAGGGAATAATAAATTACTTCGCAAAAAATAGTTGATATCGAGAAAGTAATTTTTTATATATTTTTTTCGAAAACCACATTGCCGATTTTGCTGAAAATTTAGAAAAATACTAGTCCAGATATCATATGCATACATATTCATAATTTTGTATTTAATTTTTCCGGGAATCACCTTAAACCTTGAACCTTAATCTCGGGTATTTGAATATGAAAATTGAAGTGACATTAATCATTTCGATACAAGTGACTTTATTGCCATCTAACAGGCCTTCATATATTTTTTTATTTCAATTAAATTTTGAGTGCTGCGTCGTATTTAAAGTTATGGTTTCAGATTTGGTAGGGGTAATTGCGATGCTGCCCATTAGAAAATATTCGACCTGCCATTCGTTTAAATAGTTAAAAATAAATTCGTGGTACAGTGACAATAACTTAGAATGTTTAATTTTTATTCTTAAATAATTTAAAGACTGAGGAGAGTCATTTTTAAATTATGTATTTACTTTATCATGACTAAAAGTATATTTTACATTTTTAGTATAATATTTATTAATAATCAATCGTCTTCAATTTTATCCAAATTAGTTTATTGGAATATGCAAGTATTTTCTATAAATATTTTATAAATTCCTGTCGTGAGACAAATTATTAAGTCTGAATACGATATTCAGAAAAATCACTGAGTGGGCGACATCTATCTTTGGCCGTTTGAACCACTCCAGGTATAATCAATAAACCAATGGGATCGTTACCTCAAAGTTGCCAACCTAGAAAAAGGTTTATAAACTGGGAAGGCAAATTTAATGACTTTTTAATAAACTCCATTTCTGATTAGTTCAAATTAATGTTAGTATCATGAGTCGAGGTGACAATTGACATATTTCGTTGTCAAATGTCAATAGCCATAGAGTACGTATTAACCAGAGTGGCAACATGTTTCATTTGACGCGACTGACCTGCAGCCTCTGAGGGTTCATGGAACTAAACTGAATTTGGCGGTTAATTTTCATATTCTATATTCAAATTCTCATATTCCGAATATTAGCATTTTCTGTTACACCTAAAATGTAATTTTTAGATCAAAGGTGCATAAAAATAAGTAGAAAAGTATAATTAGCAACACATAATAAAACAAATTTATTTGAATACATTTAAGTTTACAAATTTTAACGTAGTATAATACTGATAGAAAATCTCAAAGAATGATATTTTCCATCTCTTCAGCTTTCAAAATTAAAGTTCAACATAATTCATACGTCATTTGGCATACTTCAATAACAGCAGTAACAAAAAACAACGATAATGACGAATGAAGTATACAATGAGTTTATTAAAATCATTATATTTCTCCAACGATACATTCTGGAAAGCTTTGTAAAATATTTTACCATTGCGAAAATAATGAAGTAGAAAAACTAATCCTTCCCCGTTGGTAGACCTTTTTCCATGTTGGCAACTTGAACTGAACTCATCCCATTTAGTTTATTTATATGGGTGAATAGTGAATTTTTATATTATTTTAATTATTTTATTAATTTTCTGAAGCATTGTTCATAATAAATCAGACCAACTGAAAATGCAAAGAATTGGAATAGGTGATATATAGAAAAATATGCTTTGTTCCACAATGCTCTACATACGGCAATTCTGTTATTTGTCTACATAAATTTCATTTGTATTCCAAGGCAGTTACAAAATGGAAGAATATCTTGAAGAACGAGTGACTCGCGGCTAACCTAATCTTGGCTGTCCAAGGTCAAATCTAACATTTTACCGCCGAATTCAAATTGAGGTTAATTTTTATCTTTTTTTCTGTTTCTTGTTTATTAGTATCGACGAAGATATTATTTGTGAAGAATGTGGCTTGCAATTCATATACGAGAAAAATGTATACGCTCATCTAAGAAACATCTATAAGTTTTCCAATTTCCAATACAAATATTATGGCCAGCAGTTTATAAATAAACAAAATCATACTCGTCATCTTATAGAATTTCACAAAATATCAACTTTAAATTATGAAGAGTTCCCTATTTAGAGAATAATATATTCATTTGAAGACTGTTGGTGTACATAAAGTGCAGTTCAGTGAATTTGAGCTTGAATCATCTTTAGGTACGTTTGGAAAATGTTTCATGTATAGTTATACTTATGATACGTATTTTTTGCGTTTGACTAATGGAAAAATCAAGTCGAAGAACGTTCTTTGTTTTGGTTTAGTTAGAAGTAAAGAAAATTATTCAGTAATATTAGTAAAAAAGAATTTTATAATTGTCATCGTACATATCCTATATGTCCCAAAAGGAAAAGGTTTAAACGGCAAAGGAAGTAATAAAATTGGGAAATTTATAGCAAAATGATGATTGTATCAAAATCATAACTACTCAACGATCAGCAGAGCAGGATCAAAATCTTAAAGTGGGGTGTATATTATTAATTAAAGTCAAGCAATGAATTTGGTTTTTTTAAACCAAAGCATTTTTATGATTGATACTTTTGCAGAAAGCCAAATATAAGTGTCAAGTAGTTAGTCATTTTAAAATTTAGGACATTAAGACAACATGGAGAAATGGTAAAATCAACTACAAAAGTAACTAATAAAAATATAAGCCTGATTGTTATATTATCTATTCGCAGATTTCAGAAGTAGAAGATTATCAAATCCAGGACGAAAAGAACACATATTTTATTATTGTAAATTTCATGATAGCATACCTAATTCATTTTTATTATATATTTGATTATTATTATACATTTTAAAATATCTTAAGGTCAAACAACATATAAAATTAATAAACTTATTTTTTCAGAACGGTAAGATCTGAAAATTTTATTTACAATAAGGTAATTATTTATAAATTAATATATTCAATATTATGGTTGTTTTCCTTGTTTCCTTAGATCTTTATGCTAAATGGCACCTGGGCGCAACAGAAACTTTGCTTTATGAATAAATATTCTTGAGATTTTTGTGTCTTGATTTTTTTACCTCACAAAACCCTTATAAAAATTCTGAAGTTATTAATTATTGCTGTACTATTATCACGTAAAAAGAATTTAATATGAAGTGGGTCCTAAATATACTTAAAAAATATGATCTAATATGAAAAAGGCCAAATACAATAAGTATAAATCATTGTAATAACAGGAAAAAAGGAGATTTTTTTAATAAACTGACAGTAAAACTATACACAACTAAGAGGAGGGTATAGGCTTATATGAAATCCTTTACCTAAACATTTTAGGTAATTAACTAAAGTTTGAATTCTGTTTTAGATTTGTCTATTTTGCTTTATTTCTTACAAAATTTGGCCGTACTAAACACCTAATGAAATTTGAAATTGGCGGTAAAATGCTTGATTTGACCTTGGACAGCCAAGATTGGGTTAGGCGCGAGTCACTCGTCTTGAAGATACAAAAACTTCAAAATACATGTTTATTATCAGCAAACACTTTGTAAATGAAATTTTTTTAGTGTTAAAAGTTCCATAATTTCCATAAGTGTTCCATTCATACTAATTTATTTATGATTATTAATATAATGACTTCAACAACACAGAGAAAGTGTTTGAAACACACTAGCCAGAATCCCCTTCAGTATCTAATCATCAATATTCAAAAACTAATTAATGAGCGAAACTGATAAGTATGAACTAAAAAAAGAAATAGTTACTATCATTACATAATATTTATTTATTTTACGCTCAGACGAAAATCCAATGGATATGAAATTCACTTCCCAGATCAAAATCAGCGAGAAAAGGGGTTAAAATATTTGTTCTTATTGTTCACACCTCAATCCGACATTTTGTCATTTTACAGCGCCATCTCGCGGTACGTGATTTTCCCTTGTACTAAGCGCGTTCGGTAATGTAATCAGAGAGTAGTTATCTTCAAGATGTTCGCAACATAATTTTTGTATTATGCCTCTAGGTTCGTAATTTTTCGTTGATGAATAACATGTACATTTTAATTTATTTAGATAACAGTTTTCTATTACATAAATAGTTTTAGCCATTTCCTACTTACTTTAATTTACCACTATTTCGTTGTGTCCTTCTCTTGCGGATAATATAGTAATTTTTTGTTGTTGATCTACATCAAACAATTCAAGTTCCCCCATAATATTAGTGAAATATTAAAAATAATAAAGTAATTTTCAACTAAAGTTTAACCTCATAAATTCAGATTAATCCCTCTGCTCGGTTAAAAAGCAAAAAGACTATCATCCGATTGTTCAGACTATAATTGCCGAACGGTCAAGATTTACTTCCAGTGTTGTTACGCAAGAAATATTGACTATGCTGAATTTGGTTACAAAATAGTACCTATAATAATGTTCCTCGTATGGAGGGTATAGAAGGAGGCACATCTCAACGTTATAAAAAGTGGCCCGATTTTGGAAGCCAGTTGGTGGCGCTGTTGATCGACTGTTGATGACAGTTTTGACATTTCCTTTGTTTTTTTCAAATAATAATTTTAATTCATTACGTAAATTTTTAAAACACATATATTTTATAAAAATAGGGTGGCTCATTACATAAAACATGTTATTTGAGACTATGGATCTAATCAACTTACAAACATTTTTTCAACATACGATCGTCAGCGCCACGACGGTTATTTTATGTACCATTAGTTGCATATAAAATGTTGACCACATTTTAAACGTGTTGTCCATTATAGATTGCCCTCCTTCTATACGCTCCATAGTTCCTCGATTTCGATTCCTTTGATGGTTTTATCTTCAAAGCTGCGTGGTTTATGACGTCATAAAATAGCAGATTCCATTTGACTGTAGTAGTAAAGTGAAGTTTTTGTTCGACCCAGGCCAAAAACGTTAAAGAACGAAATAGTGCAGTTTTTGTTTATATTTCAATAGTGTCACTCTAGATCTAAAAGTGCTGCTTTTGACCTCAGATAAAGGAACTACTAGATATGCCCTGTATATCTAATATCATTTACAAAATTTAAGCCAACATCTAGCCCTCTCTCTCGGTAAAGTTTGTAGGCGAGGGACGTGAGACGCGCAAAAAAATCTCATGCAGAGGACGAAATCAACAATAAAAATTGACGTGATGTTTTAGACAGTGGCGACGCGAAGAATTCTAACTTTTTATTTATATTAGCAAAAAAATAGAAAATTAAAATTGGGTATTTTACATGTTATTAATATATCACATTTGAATTAAATATGTCGTGAGAAGTTATATAATTTCGATAAAGTTGTATTTTCTGTAATACTGATAAATATTAACATTAAAACATAAAAAAAATGTGAATGGTATATAACATAAAAAAGAAAGGAAGCAAAATAAAAAATTATCAAATCTTATCAACTTGTATTATATTTTAAATTATTCAAAAACTACTTTCATAACTTACTTGTGAAGTGTAAGATTGATTATCTAATGGCTTGAGAAAAGCACCACATTTTTCACATTTCTTTCTCATGGTTAACAACCTCTCAAGAAAATCACTTAAAATAGTTCAAAATATTTAGTACAACCTATAACACTAAAAAATAAAACAAATCAATTCACAAACTGTAAACTATTTAATGTATGATTTTAAATTATCCTGCTTGAAAGTACGCTTATGGAATCTCTAGAGGACGATGTCAACAAAAGTTAACTAGATGTTGGCTTAATAAAAAAGGATAGAATGCCCTCTCTATATATATTTACTCTGAGCTTTTGACACATTTGTCCCACAAATGACAACACTGTTTACTTCCCCTACATTATAGAATTATCGAACGAGCAATCTGGATGTGATGTACTTGCCGAACTCGCCAATTAAATTATTTTACCAAGAAAAAGAAGACGAAATGTCAAATGTCTGTCATATTCATATATTAAATTCTTTTCAAAACAAAGTTTATTTAAAAATTTTTTTAAATGTCTTCTCCAGCACCAAAATCACCGGAACAAACAGATAAAAGCAAAAAATATGATAGGCAATTAAGGTAAATATTTATTAATTTTTTTAAATATCACTGAATTTGGTTTAAATTTCTTAGGTTATGGGGTGATCATGGACAAAAACTTCTAGAGCATTCAAAAGTATGTCTTATTAATGCTACAGCACTAGGAACAGAAATTTTAAAGAGTCTTATTTTACCAGGAATAGGTTCATTTACTATTGTGGATGGAGAAAAAGTTACTGAAGAAGATATAGGCTCAAAGTATAACTTTTCGATAAACTTATTCTACTATGAATAACTTTTAATTTGTTTCATTTTAGTTTTTTCTTAGAAAGTGATAGTATCGGTCTCTCACGGGCACAAGTAGCGACACAGTGTCTATTAGAACACAATCTCGATGTTAGAGGTGATTACATTGATGAGTCGCCTGAACACGTTATGTCACATACCCAAGATTTTTTTAACAAGTTTACCGTTGTAATTGCGACAGCTTTGCCAGAAAAGTAAGTGAAATAATCAAAATATCGATACAAAATAATCAATTATAGTTTTCTTATATTTATTTGTCTTAAATTTAAATTGTCATTTTATATTAGATTGTGTGCAAAACTCCTAGTTTTGAACATCTCTGAGCACGAGATTTCTTATTTAAGTCAATTTACCGTAATTTAACATCTTGAGAATGATACTATAATGCTTTGTTTATCAATAGAAAGGTTTCATTTTTACATGATTACCTCGCAAACTACTTAATATCTGTTGATCACTGATGCGAATTTGCTCTGCATTAGTTTCACAGTCCAATTTTATTATATTCAAATAGTATTATGAATTAATGAATATGTTTATAGTAATTTCTTACAAGGGGCTATCGAATGTGGTCGTTCTGCCTATTAACTTTACATATTTTTAAACATTTTATTATATAAATTTACACAAGTTCTTGGATGCTTTCCTGTGTAGTCTCTGGAAATTTACATCTTGATATTCTGTTTTCTTTTGGTGATACAGTATTTCTTGTGTGTATTGTGTTCGTTTTTTGTATGTTTTCTTTTCCCCAAACGTTTGATCGAGCGAAATAAAATATTCACTAATCGAGAAAGAGGCTTTGGCGATAATTTTTGGCGTTAAAAACAAATAAACAAACTTATTGCAGGCGAAAAATGTCCTTAACGACATAATACCAGTTTTTGTCTATTTTTTAATGGTGTGTGCTCTAATAATGCTACTTCAAAGCTAAAAGTGCCACATTTGGCACAATTGTGCTACATTTGACAACACTGATTTTAAGTAAAGTAGGGTGGGTCTCAGAATAATAAATAATCTGAGATCTGAGGGTGGTGTGCATCTAGTGTAATCAATGGCGCCACGTTAGCGTGCCTGTAATCACTGAAAATTTTAATAAACTTTAACCTCCCTTTTCATTTTATTTGAATTTTGGCCGAGACTACACACACGTTAACCTGTGGATTAATTTCAGAAATTCCCCACACCTTAAAACATGAAACTTGGTTATCTGTCCTAAAAAAAGTTTTGACTGTCTAAATCTAGTCTGTGTTTAAAAAAAATATAAAAGGCCATGGGATTCGGTCCACGGTCCCACTGCACAGTCGATTGGACTGAAAGAGTAACACGTTGAGGACTAAATAGCTTATCTGAGAGCTAGATTCACACAAATAAATTATTTTTTTTGAATACATAAAAAATAATTGAAAAGGAGAATTGAGAATTCTTCTTTTTTTTAATAATAACACATCAACGCAGTTGAACGACGCTCCCAGTTGGCTCTTCGAACCTCAGATAAAGGAACTACTAGATATGCCCTCAGAGTAAATATATATAGAGAGGGCATTCTATCCTTTTTTATTAAGCCAACATCTAGTTAACTTTTGTTGACATCGTCCTCTAGAGATTCCATAAGCGTACTTTCAAGCAGGATAATTTAAAATCATACATTAAATAGTTTACAGTTTGTGAATTGATTTGTATTATTTTTTAGTGTTATAGGTTGTACCGTTGTCTGTATATTCAGACAACGGTTGTACAAATATTTTTGTAAACATTTTGAACTATTTTAAGTGATTTTCTTGAGAGGTTGCTAACCATGAGAAAGAAATGTGAAAAATGTGGTGCTTTTCTCAAGCCATTAGATAATCAATCTTACACTTCACAAGTAAGTTAGGAAAGTAGTTATATACCATTCACATTTTTTTATGTTATTCGCATTTACTCCTTACTGTAAACAAGGTTTTAGAAACAATAAAAAATATTATTTATTTGATTCCATTATTAAATACGTACATTTAATATAAATTTACAAGCATTTGCTATGTTTTAATGTTAATATATTTATCAGTATTAAAGAAAATACAACTTTATCGAAATTATATAACTTCTCACGACATATTTAATTCAAATGTGATATATTAATAACATGTAAAATACCCAATTTTAATTTTCTATTTTTTGCTATAATAAATAAAAAGTTATAATTCTTCGCGTCGCCACTGACTAATACTTCACGTCAATTTTTATTGTTGATTTCGTCCTCTGCACGAGATTTTTCTGCGCGTCTCACGTCCCTCGCCTACAAACTTTGCCGAGAGAGAGGGCTAGATGTTGGCTTAAATTTTGTAAATGACATTAGATATACAGGGCATATCTAGTAGTTCCTTTATCTGAGGATATGCCCTGTATATCTAATGTCATTTACAAAATTTAAGCCAACATCTAGCCCTCTCTCTCGGCAAAGTTTGTTGGCGAGGGACGTGAGACGCGCAGAAAAATCTCGTGCAGAGGACGAAATCAACAATAAAAATTGACGTGAAGTATTAGACAGTGGCGACGCGAAGAATTATAACTTTTTATTTATTATAGCAAAAAATAGAAAATTAAAATTGGGTATTTTACATGTTATTAATATATCACATTTGAATTAAATATGTCGTGAGAAGTTATATAATTTCGATAAAGTTGTATTTTCTTTAATACTGATAAATATATTTACATCAAAACATAGCAAATGCTTGTAAATTTATATTAAATGTACGTATTTAATAATGGAATCAAATAAATAATATTTTTTATTGTTTCTAAAACCTTGTTTACAGTAAGGAGTAAATGCGAATAACATAAAAAAATGTGAATGGTATATAACTACTTTCCTATAACTTACTTGTGAAGTGTAAGATTGATTATCTAATGGCTTGAGAAAAGCACCACATTTTTCACATTTCTTTCTCATGGTTAGCAACCTCTCAAGAAAATCACTTAAAATAGTTCAAAATGTTTACAAAAATATTTAGTACAACCGTTGTCTGAATATACAGACAACGGTACAACCTATAACACTAAAAAATAATACAAATCAATTCACAAACTGTAAACTATTTAATGTATGATTTTAAATTATCCTGCTTGAAAGTACGCTTATGGAATCTCTAGAGGACGATGTCAACAAAAGTTAACTAGATGTTGGCTTAATAAAAAAGGATAGAATGCCCTCTCTATATATATTTACTCTGAGCTTCGAACCCTTACTCTGAGTTCGAACCCAGTCACAATCTCCCTTAGGAACACATCTTCTTTTTTTTTTAAGACTTACTATAAAAATGTACATGATTTGATCCACAATTCTTCTTTCCCAAAAGTGACAAGTAGATAAATATTCGAAATGTCATGTCAGATCCAGATGACAAAAGAAGAAAAGAAAAGATAAAAAGTGTTGTCAGGCGGACTAGGAGACTAAAATTTTATCAAGTGGACTAGGGAACTAAAGCAGTGTTAAAAGGGCTAGAACTAGTCCCATCGGACTAAAATGTCCATCACTACCACTGCACCACTAGTGGGCACTATGTCACGCGGCTACCAGAACTCATGATTAAATATGTTCAAACTTATTATTTAAGCGAATCACGTTTCACGTGTGGGTAATTTCTATAATTATCCACAGGTTAACGTGTGGCTAGTCACAGTATTGAATTTTTGCACCTACAAATTTTAACGGCTTATCAAATTCCCCAAAACAAACTTCCAAAACATTCTTCTTTTCTAATTTTTGAATTAAATAGAAAAAGACGCATATATTAAAATTATTGAACCCTATACCTACTTACGTAGTATAGAGTTCAATGATTAAAACAACCAAAGTGATAACACTGTGACTAGCCACACGTTACCCTGTGGATAATTTTAGAAATTACCCACACGTGAAACGTGATTCGCTTAAATAATAAGTTTGAACACATTTATGCAAGAGCTCTGGTAGCCGCGTGGTCATACTGCTCGCTAGTAGTGCAGTGGGTCCGGGGATCGAATCTCACATGGCCCTTTTTTTTAAACACAGGTTAGATTTCGATAGTAAGAATTCTTTTAATATTTTTTTTTAAATATACAGGCTAGATTTAGATAGTAAAGAAAATACTTCTTTTAATAAAATAAATATGTTTTAGGTCCGATAACCAAGTTTAATATTTTAACGTGTTGGGAATTTCTGAAATTATCCACAGGTTAACGTGTGTGTAGTCTCGGCCTAAATAGATAGGACTCGTCTTTTTCTAGTTTAGACGTTCTTTTTAGAATCATTTCAACAAAACGCACCTATTAAATATTGACATATGACATTTAAGAAATAGGGTAAGGTTATGTGTTTTGTTTTGTATTGAAAATGATGTGTTGGACTTTGATTACATAGTTTAGTTTAGTTCAAAGTTTAATTCTTGTTTTTATATATTTATTTTAAAATCAAAAAATACGAAAATGTCTTTAAGAAGTTTACTTAGTTTGAAAGTTCACAAAATAGGCCTCAGACAATTTAGCAGTAATGCAAAATTGGTATCAGTTGCTATAAACGACAAAACGGGAATAGCGACGTTAAGTCTCCAAAGGCCTCCTGTAAATAGTCTTAATTTGGAGCTTTTAACTGAATTATCGTCTGCTCTAACTGACCTCGAAAAAAATAAATCCAGAGGATTGATACTCACTTCCAAAAATGATGGGGTATTTTCTGCTGGTTTAGATATTATGGAAATGTATAAACCTGACGTAGAGAGAATGAAGAATTTTTGGACTACGTTGCAAGATACTTGGTTAAAACTTTATGGTTGCTCATATCCATCAGTTGCTGTAATTAATGGTCACGCTCCAGCAGGTGGTTGCTTGTTAGCGCTTTCTTGTGAATATCGAATAATGTTTAAAAACTGCAATATTGGATTAAATGAAACTCAACTTGGCATTGTTGCTCCTGACTGGTTCATCTCTTCCATGAGAAATGTAATAGGTCAAAGACAAACTGAGAAAGCACTTACCACGGGAAATATGTTTAAAACAGATGAAGCGTTTCAAATTGGTTTAATAGATGAAGTTATAGAAAATAAAGAGGAAGGAATTGTCCAAGCTGAAACTTTTATAAATAAATTTGCAAAAATACCACCTATAGCTAGGGCCCTCTCAAAGAAGTATATTAGGAAGGAAGCCATTGAAAATTTAATTAAAACTAGAGAAGAGGACTTGAATAATTTTGTAATGTTTGGTACTCAGCCTGCAGTTCAAAATTATCTTGGTGCTTATTTGGAGAATTTAAAGAAAAAATCAAAAAAATCTTAATTTTTTTTAATTATCCAAGAAGCAAATTTTTACCTTTTTAAAAGCATAAAATATGGCCAAATGAGATATTGATTAAGTGTCAAAATTTATTTAATATGGGAATAGGATACAGTTAGTTTTAGAATCATATATTGTGATTTAATTTCATATTTTAATAATTTTATTTTCCAAAAACTACATTTTTTATTCAAATTATACTTTTGAACTTATTTTTATTTTATTATACCTTAAATATTTATATATTGCTCATATACTTTCACTTATTTGCCACAGATGTTGAATTGCAATTGAGTATACATGGTCACATATGTGAGAAATCATTCAGTTCTTAAGATAAAAGAGTACCTGACCATAATCATTTGTTACCTGAGAAAAATTATAGAGGAGCTGCTCATGATGGATGTAATATAAATTACCAAGACAGTCATATGGTTCACAATCTCTCAGGATATGATGCTCATTTTATCATTAATGATATAGCCACTTAAATTCAGGGACAAGTTGATCTGCAACCCCTCACCAAAATAAATACATTTCATTTACTAAAAAAATCGATGGTCCGCCAATCCAGTTTAGATTTATCAATAGTTTTCGATTCACGAACTCGTCGTTAGTTAAATTAGCATTATACATGAAAGAATTTACAAATTTAAAATCACAATTTACAATTTTTGAAGATGAACAATTCAATCTAATTACGGAGAAGGGAATGATGCCGTTTGACTCTCTTGATTCATTTGAAAGATTTCTCGGGCTACGTTTACCACTAAAGGATGCTTTCTACAATAAGTTAATGGACACAACTTGTTCACGTAGATTGTACCAAATAGCTCGTAAGTTTCATTACAAAGACTTGGGCAGGGACGCGCCAAGTACTCTTCGGTGCTGTCATGCGAAATACTGATAAGCACTTTTACCCTATATTTATTGAGCCAAAATTACCACCTAATCCCTCACGGTATTTTTCCAAATGTACACCACTGGATCAAAAATCGAAATACGTTTTTTTACGTTTTCCTATTTTTTCTATTTTTCCCCATTTTTTTATTTTTTACTACTTTATCCTATTTTATACCATTTCATTTTTTTTTTCTATTTTTTACTAATTTTCCATTTTTTTCTACATTTGCTTGTTTCTTTTTTTATTGTTTTTTTTTTCTATTTTGGCTATATTTCCCCATTTTCCCCTTTTCTCTATTTCTCCCATTTTTTTACGTTTTCCTATTTTTCCAATTTTTCCCTCTTATTTCATTTTTTTCCTATTTTTGTCTACTTTTGCCTATTTTTTACTATTTTTCTCTATATTTTCAACTTTTTCCAATTATTGTCAATTTTTTTCCTTATGTTCCCTGTTTTTTCCCATTTTCATATTGTTTCCTGATTTTTACAATTTTCCCTGGTTTTTCTGGTTTTTCTTATTTTTCCTATTTTATACTGCTTTTTTCTATTTTTTTTTACTATTTTTTACTAATTTTCTATGTTGTCTATATTTCTGTTTCTTTTTTTCCTGGTTTTCTCTATTTTGCCCATTTTCTCTATTTCTCTACCGTGGTTTATATACAATTTTTTCTACTACTAGAACATTTAATCATTTTTACAATGATATTTTTTGGGTATATATTTGAAAAGAATTTCATAGAAAAGAAGCAGTTTGTGAAAATAATTGAATGAGAATATTCAATAAATTAAATTGACATTTCATTATTTGCACTGTGAATTTTAAAACTTTCAAGTAGCGATGATGACATGAATAATTCGTTTCATTTGACACTTATAGATTTGAAAAACTATTAAACTGATTTTTATGTTACTGTTAGAATAGGTATTATTGCATAAATAGCATTAACCAATATTAAAATATATTTATTACAAAGCCTTAAACTATTTAAATCAAAAATAAAAATATATCTGATAAAGAATTACTTACCTCTATTTTATCTGATTAGGTCGAAAATTCACTTGAAATGATAGGAATTCAATTGAAAGTGCTTATTTGCTGTCGAATTTTTTGTAATAATTAAAAAAAACGACAAACGCAAATAATGACATCTTCTAATACTGTGGGAAAAAATACTATTATACATTTGTGTTGGAAACAGTTGGAATACCGAAACGTCAAAAATAAAATTGGATTTGTATTATAGTGGTTTAATTTCCAACTAATGCTTTTGCCAATCTATCACAAATATAATCCAGTATAATGGTAAATGTGACTATTTTATCAAAAGCAGTTTGGTCTAATAACAAATGTAGTCCTGAATAGTCAAATTTATAATTATTAACTTAATATTTTTTTATTTTTAAACCTTAAACTCATACCGCATGAAAGTAAGTTATTTAATTATGTATACCTAATATTCATGAATCAACTTCTCTAAAATATTGCTATTTTTTTTACTTTAAAAACGAAGATTACATTGGTTAATTCTTGCGGCAATAAATTTGAGTAATTTAAAATTTTTATCATTGAAAACAAAACCTTTACTTTTAATAAATTGTTTAATAAGGAATTGGGTCCTTATAAAAGAGAACAAAGTTGCTCATAATAAGTATAAATTGTAGAAATGTTTCCATGACTATTTATAACCAATATATTGTTGGTGAACGGCTCTGGTCTTTGTTATTTCACTAAATAAACTACTCTAGAAGCTTTTATAATGGTTTTTAATTAAGGGAAACTACAAGTCAATAATAACCCCACTCTACTTCTCGTCGTTCGCCATCTTGACTTCCCTCGTCTACTATAACGCCATCTATATTAATATATCAAAATAGTACAAATTTAAAATAAAAAGTATTAGTAATGTAATATATCCAGCTGAATTGCTTATTTCGGATTCCAAGAATTTTAGTAATTCTATAAATAATAGAAGAAAATTTGATGATCTACAATGTACTACGATGATGTCTTAGCTGAAGGGGTACAAATTGTTGAGAACTGCGAATTCTTTACAGTATATACCATTTCTAATTACAGAAGACAAGAGTTTATAACGTCCCATGTCCTAATTTTATTTTATTTTATGGAAATTATTTTTGATAAATTTCTTATAAACTTTGTCATTTCCAATGTATTTCTTAAATATATTTGCCATTATGAGATTCTGTAAAAACGAACGAACGAAATTATAAAAAATTTTGAATCACCATTTATTTTCGAAAATCGTCAATAAGGAACTTGTCTTAAGCGATACGCACTCTGGTGATCGCTATGATTACTAATGGCCATTATCACAGAAGACGTGCCATTATTTTTGTTTACCCGCCTATTATCAGGGTGCACATTTTAGAGTAATTTCACTAGTCTGTTAGTAATTTTATGAATGTAGGGAAATTGTGAGTCAAATGTGAGTAATCGGACGGTTAGCATGTATTTTTTCTAATGGAAGTTAGGAAAAGTTCTGATCTACTCTTATAAATTATTAAATCCTTTTAGTTTTCAAAAATCTTACTTTATACCTAATTTTACGCGCTCTATTAGTCAGGTATAATTTTCAGTTTTAAATTTATACCGTATATTTAATTTCTCTAACAGGAATGGTCTCATTACCCCAAATAAATAAATAAAACAGTATCTTTACAATATGTTTAGTAATAATAATAATAATATTTTTATTGCTTATCAACTTACAACACTGATTGAGTGATATATAACATAAAAAACAAAAAACTTAAAGAAAATGCAAGGAAGTAAGGTACAAAAAAAAAGAAAAAAATTATTTTATGTCATACTAGTTCAGTAGTTTTTATTGCTTAGTTACTAACTATATAAAGGTGTACTTTATGCCCGTGCTGGCCATAAAGTGACTTAATGGCCCGCGCGTATATAAAGTGCACTTTACAGCCCGCAAAGTGCACTTTATGGCCCGCGATTTTTTAAAATATTCATATTATGTACGAAATATTGAACTAGTATGACATAAAAGTTTTTATGCACCGCGGGTATAAACAGATGATTATACCCTCAGGTTTTGTAAGATCATCGCCCTCGCAAGGCATAAAGATCTATTTATACCCTTGGTACATAAATAACTATTATAGATGTATAAAAATAACAATAATAACATCGTTATTCGTTCAAAATAAATGATCTCGGTTTTAATATATTACATATGTAAGAATAAATATGCTTTAGCATCGCTGACTGTCATATTTTCTAGTGTTGCAGTAAGAGTATTTTCGTTAACAAGTGATCGAATTCTAGGCTTCACACTGTAAATCGGACACTCGAAAAGAATATGTAAAAGAGTTTCGTTCTGTGTCTTATTGCACACCGTGCAGATACATTTAGGATCTATTGTATACAGAATGTTATTAATAGTGAATTTTAGCCTATATTTGTTACTTAGACGAAGCTGGGCAAGTGTACGCATGATTTAAATGGGTAATTTTAATAGAAGATAACTCTTAGGATTTCCTTCCGGAAGAAATGAATTATAAAATGTAAGAAAGTGACATCGTTTGAAAAAGGAAACATCCAAATTATGCAATTTGTTGTAATAATCGGTTAACAACTTTTTTTTGTATGACTTTAAAGTTCTGACCGTCAGATTATTCCATAGATCCACTTGATCAATATTTCTAAATAATTCTTTAACTTGTATGTGTATCTTTACAATATGTTTAGATAGTGATAATCAGAAATATTGGACATCAAGTTAAACTCTATAAATTTATTTTCAGAGTTCTCATTCCGCTATCCAAACATCTATGGGAATCAGATGTGCCATTTGTAGTATGTCGAAGTATTGGGTTTTTAGGCTATATTAGATTACAAGTTAAAGAGCACACCGTAATTGAAGCACATCCTGATAGTGAAACGTCCGATCTACGTTTATTATCTCCATGGCGATCGCTTAGAGAACACTTAGAGAGCATAGATGTCGCTATGTTAGATTCCAAGACCAGAAGCCATACCCCAGCATTAGTAATTTTGTATTATTATCTAACAAAGTACAAAGAACTCAATGAAGGTATGAATTTAATATGCAGTCTGTCCGAATTTTTTTAAGTTAACAAAAATTAACAATTACTGACACTTTGACCTTTAGTAAAAAAATAACACTGTAATGATTAAAAGCTAGTAGAATGAAATATTCGTCTTAGGTTCAATTCCAAAATCGAGGCAAGAAAAAGAAGTTCTAAAAAAGATGATAAGAGAAAGTCCGGTAGCTGATGAAGGGAATCTTAAAATACTTGAAGAAAACTTCGAAGAAGCTGTTCGATATATAAATACATCTCTTAACCCCCCTACCATTCCTTCTAATGTACAGGTAAGGAATATTTCCGGCCAATAAAAAATCCCAAGTAAATAATAAATTCTTAGGATATTTTGGATGATGATTGTTGTAAGAATCTGACGCAAAACACTCCACCATTTTGGATAATGTGTGCGGCTCTTAGAGAATTTGTAGAATGTGAGGGTGTCTTACCAGTTAGAGGAAGTTTACCAGATATGGCTGCTGATACGACAAGTTATGTATCTTTGCAACAAATGTATTACAGACAGGCTGAATTACACGCCGAAATCGTCTATAGAAGAGCATCTGATATGACAAGAGATTTGGGTCTACCATTAGATACTATCACTCAAAACGAGGTAAATTATTTCAAAATATTGTTAATAACTTTTATATTATCTTTGTTCTAGGTCAAACTGTTTTGCAAACATGCCAGCGAACTTAATGTTGTACGAGGAAGCTGTATAGCTGACGAATACGAACGAACGCGATTGGATTTATCTTTTTATCTTGAAGATCCAGATAGTTTAATGTTCTATTATGTGATACTAAGAGGCCTGGAAAGATTTATTAGCGAATTTAATACGTATCCTGGACAGTTTGATGATCAGGTAATTTTGTTCTTTTGTGTTTGTTTCGATTGATTGATAACTGATTTTGATGCAATTGTAGTAATTATATCAATCAACATGTAGTCAGACGAAGTTCTGTTTGTAATTTACTGAGTTCGAAGGACCATAACATTCAACTTTCTAGTTCATTCCCTTTATTTGAATATAAATTTTTCTTTTGATTTGTTTTCTGCTTTTTGACCAAATTTATTGTGAAGTAATATTTTTTAGGTGGAACCTGACGTACTAAAATTAAAGGGTATAATCGGGAAGTTACTTTCAGAATGGAGTTGTTCGCAAGTTTTGAGAGACGAGAGAGTCCACGAAGTTTGTCGATATGGTGGTGCCGAAATTCATTCGGTTTCTGCCGTGTTAGGTGGATGTGCCGCTCACGAAGTAATTAAACTTATTACACATCAGTACAAACCTTTAAATAATGCCTTCATTTACGACGCTATTAGTTCTAATTCGGCCACTTTTTGTCTTTGATTTTTAAATGTATTTATTTTTTACAAAACTAGGAAATTAGGCTTGATTTTAATTAGTAAATTATTTTTTTGATTTAAAGTGTTTTTGTTTATTGACCTAAAATGTATATTCTTAGTTTTCTATTGTTTTTTATGGTTATGGCTGTACATTTTTGTGTTTTTCTCTTGATCCTTCTGATTGGTCCTGATAGGGAGTGGATGTTAATTTACAGCTTGTTTTGGTCCTTTGCAGTTTTTAGGGATAACTGGTTGAGGTAGTGTTAAATATTTAGGTTTTGGTGGTAGATTAATATTTAAATTCTCTGGGGCAACAGTTTCCTCCACTAGGCCAGTTGGCAAGTGCATTGGTATCGGGAGCTGGAATAGTAAATACTCTATAAAAAACGTTATACATATTTTTTGTATGATTACCTGTTTTGAAGTTATTGGGCGTCAAACTCCCGAACCGGCATAATTATATGAGCACTTATTTATTTTCTTAGCCACTCGTAAACGGATTCAATTATTTTTTAGTGTTATACGTTAGAGGTCAAGTATTTTTAGCATGATTACTATACCTCTCTTCTCTGAAGATCGAGAGGTCAAAAACGAAATAAAAAGTAGATACTTGCTCAAAAACAGAGAGAGTAAGTTTTTGAAACTGTACACTCCGAGCATTACCATACGTGTTTCATCCTTATAGGAATCATCAATGGTACTTTGTCGGAATGCTTTGTTAAAAAACCTACTCTGTATACCAAAATTATTTCCATGTACTTCAACCTAGGATAGTTTGTGACTAAAGTCTGTACATCCAATAAACGGAGTAATAAAAGTGCGTGATCAGCACATGTTCAACCTTTTTTAGTTTGGTTTCAAGGAAGTTTGACTTGACCGGGGTATTTTTAACACTTATTTGTTACTATTCGTTGAAATCTGTGGCTTGCATTAAGGAATTGCTATGAGATTGTATTTTGTATTTTATTTTGTGTTGTATTTTGTGTTTTATTTTATATCTTACTTTTCTGCGTTGTTTTGGAAATCTGGTATGTACATACAAATAAATATTATTTATTGATATGATTTTTAAGAGATTTGTTGACGGTTTATTTAATCGTTATTAACGTTTATAATATAAGACAAGATATTATTTTCTAAATATATTGCAAGAAACAGTAATTAAATGGTCTTATATATAAAAAATTAAGGCAATAGAGTAATATCCCTCAAATTATTCATAATAAAGTACTGAAAAGATTAAAGGCTGCCTTGCACCTCTACAAGTTGACTTCTTATTAATTAGAAGATAATTTTTGTTTTCATGCCTTGCACACAAACTTCTTTCAGCCCCAACTGTACAATAACAATGCTATATCGTTGTCCACTATAACATTGTAAATACATCAGTTTACTTCGAATTTTACGCTTGTCGTTTTTGTACTCATTCTGATTTTTATTTTTAAAATACTACAGTAAACACAGCCTAGGAGCCTAGCCACAAACAAATAAGTTTGGTTATGAAATGAGCATAGATAAAGAGGAGATATGACAATAAAAGGAGATAAAATGTAAAAAAGCCGCTAGAAAAATAAACTTCACCCAACATTTAGCGGCATGACCGTGAAAAATAGCGGAAAGAAATTGAGCAATGTGATTGGTTATAATTTAGAAGCTCCTATGCAAGGCCGCCTTAAGGCAAAATGTGGAAAACGGACAGACTGATGGAAAATATAGTCGAACCTCTTATTATCAATTTAAACGATGATTCTGATAGCAGTGATAGCGAATAAATGTATATCAATGTATTAAAATTCATTCCATACAAACGTGTACATATATTTTGTATCAAATAAGTAGTTTATTTCTATGTATTTTTAAATAACCAGAAAATCCCAAACTCAAAGTAGTTGATTCATATTTCTTTTACTTCTTAATTGGTTTATTTTATCAATAAAGATTTAAAAAGATTAAATTTAATTTAATTTTATATTTCAATTTTTTAATTGATTTTTGTGTAACGCCACTGGTTTCGGACAATATTTCTTTATTCGGGTTATAGCTTTTAGAGTAACTGGACATCGGGTCTATTCTTTAAAAACAGACGGTGTTCACGTGATTACTCTGTTTGTTGGATGTACAAACTATATCTATCATTTACTGTTTGCACTTCAACGAACATCCTCACTATTGTTTACCTTGTTTTAATTGGGTACATCACTATAGATTATTTTCTTTTGTGTTTTTTCATTGTATTCTTTTTGATATAAGTTCTAAAGTTTTAATAAATATTGCAATGTCAAATTTAATTAAAAGAAATAATAACGTAAGAACCATATTTGTCGTTTTCTCACATTTTAACATAACTACCTAAATAATTTGAAACTATTAAGTTGGATTGCCGTGCCGACCACGTCGAAATATATTAAACTAATGCCAATGGTGCCCTACAGCGCACAACAGGATCTTAAACTTTATTTTGACTTGAGGTCACAATTTGCCCTTCAAGACGTCACTGAGGTCACCGGTGACTACCAAAGCGTGCAATGTGTTAATGAAAAATCTAAAAAATATATGTTTAAACGATTAACAGTGTGTTGCATCAAACTGTTGTTAAAAAAGGCGCTGTGCTAACAAGAGAGTCTCAGAAAGCATATTTAAAACGATTGGGATTTGTACCAACCTTAATATCTTACATTTCCTATAATATCCCCTCACGGCGTACACTAACCTCCTAATTATTTGTGATTTAAAAAAAGTATATTTCCACTCTGCCTTTAATTATATGCTACGTTTGGCGAATTAAATTGATAAATAAAATTAGGCCGAGACTACACATACATTAAACTGGGTTATTTTTACATTAAAAAAACTAGGACTAACCACACCGGGAGCGGCTAAAAACAGTACGAGTTATTAGTCTTACATGAAGTTGGTCCTGAAATCTAACCTAAAAAAATATTAATTTTACTAAAAAAAGTCTTGACTATCTAAATCTAGCCTGTGTTTAAAAAAAAAATTAAAGGCCATGTGGGATTCGATCCCCGGGCACACTACACCACTATCGGGCACAATGTCATGCTGCTACGAGAGCTCATAATGCTTAAATATGTTCAAACGTATTATTTAAGCGAATTATGTTTCACGTGTGGGTAATTTCTAAAATTATCCACAGGTTTACTTGTGTATAGTCACAGTGATAAAATTAATTGAACGATTCCTTTTCTTTCCAAAAATCTGCTAGTAAACATATGTTAAACTTCAATTTAAAACTGTAGAACTCAATGTTTTCCTTATTTTTTTCTGGTACTTAAAATAATATAATATCAACGACTACCGAGCGCACCCCCAACCCCATATCTCGGGGTACAGAGTTTTCCTAGACATGTGAAATAGCTCACTTTTCACAGGGGTCCAAACGGAGATTCTGTACCAAATTTCAAAAAAATCTATTAGTTTTAAGATCAGTACACAAACAAAATAATGAACAAAACTGTATTAATATTTGGGATCTGTATATTTTGGGTTTTCCTTTTTATGAACACATCTTAAATAAAATATCCTTGTAATTAGTTTCTGTTAAGATACAATAAAGAAAACAACATATAAGGTGTAAAAGAACGTTTACAAAATTCTACAAAAAGGCGATTCAGTTAATCAAAACAGAATTTGAATCTACTGGGCTTATAAAATGGAAAGCTATTATTAATAAAGTAAAAAAGTGGAAAACGACTTACTAAAATACTGTAAACCTAGAATTGGAAATATTTGATCTAACACACTGAAGATAATGATGACAAAGACATAGACTGAAGTTCTCATAATAACATTAACACATTTAAATTTTATTTCTACTTGGTAAATAATGATGTTAATTACTTTAATTCTAAGTATTGACGTTTCCTTATCGACTTGTAAAAATTTGTTTAGTAAATTACATTTCATCTTTTTTGGTTGAAGATGCAAAACCCCCTTACGAGTGAACCCCAAAAACCAAAGGCTTGTACGGGAAAGAGATGATTATTATTTGCCGTGGCGCTCTTGAAGATTTTATGGCGTCATTTGGCTATAGTTGTAGGAAAACCTGGAAAACCTCACCACCAAATAAAAATTAAAATATTTTTTTGGAAAAAACGTTTATTTCCTCAAAACGGCACATTAAATTAAATAATTTAGACATTTTTAACATGAAATATAATATATATTATTGGCCTCAAATACTGTCACTAAAAATATAATAGATTAATTGCATTAAACTACTGAGCCTTAATAGCTTTTTTTGCAACCCTTCTTCATTGTACAATCACATTTCTATATCTCAGACTACACGATATGTAACAATCTAGTTAATTAAACCGAAATATATTCATAAACTGAGTTTATATCGGATAGATCTTCCATAGTTAGGTTAGTTAAAATTTATATTTCTGTGATCAAGCGAAATAATATTAAACACTTTGTTGGACCAAGAATTGTATAAGAATCCCGTAAGAATTTAGGAAACTCATAGACCAAAACCCAGGAAACTTGATAATATTTTATTCTTTTTAAGATATTAATAGACTTAAAAACATTGAAGGATCAAAAATAAATTATAAAGTCAGAAAATACGTCCACAAAGAACTAAATATTGAACAAAGAGGTCAAGTGTTTATAGGTTATAAAATAGAAGAGAAGGGATCAATAAAAGTGTTTTCATTTATTAACTGTAATAGAAAAGAATATTAGAAAAACTTTGTAGGTGTAAGAAACAATTCGAGATCTATAAAAGGACCTATAAAAGGAGTCATGCAGCAGAATCGATAAAAAACTTAAACAAATATCGAGAGTAACCAAACAGTAAACAAATAATGCAACAAGGTTGATGTAAAAGACATGCAAGAAAATATAAAACAAAATAGTGAGTAAATGAACTATACTACAGAACAAATTGAGAAAATGAAATAAAAGCAATAGGAAAAAAAGGAAAACTGATTAGAATTTGTAGAAGCAAGAAAACACTTAAAATAATGGATAAACATAATAAACAGAACAAAGATGACAGTATACAGAGAAAGCAATAGGGCCATAATAAATAAATGAATTATTTGTGGGCACTCATAGAGAATCTCCAAGAAAAAATACCAAACGGGATATGGAAATGTGGAATATTACCACACAAATTGATTGAAAAAGTAATTTCTCAATACTGAATGTCATCGAATTTTAATATTGATGCTAAGAAATATTAGTTTGGATATTTAATATAATTAATCACATTATTCATCACTGTTATTGTTCTTCAATTCTTCTTCTCTTTTAATCAGTCTTATACATTTCGGACACTCATTTTTCCTACTAAAGCAGTATTTGTGGAGGACAGTGCAACATTGACTACATACATGACAACCATTATCAAATGGATACAAAATTTCATCGTTGGAACATATTTCACAAATATGCCCTCTACCTTTACAAATTTCACAATCTAATTTGATATGATGCGAAAAAATATCCAAAATACTTTGTAATTTAAAGGGTAACTCCCCGGAATGTGTGTCAACTAAGTCTTGAAGACTGTACATATCTGTATTGTCCAATAAATGAGGATTATCTACATGTTTCCACAACATATGTTCCTCATTCGCTTTTCTACATACTGTTAAATATTTTTTCATTCCTACTAATTCCTTTCTAAGTCTTCTTACTAAGTCTAATTCGTGTACGAGGGAAAACAGTTTGGGATTTTGTTTGCTTAGATTAATAATTGGTCGTCTTGCTGTTATTTTTAATAGCTGCAACGCTGCTTGGGACACTTGTTGGGGTTCAAAGTCCCAGTTGTGGATTACTCTTGCAGGAATAATAGCCAAACTACTCCAGTGACATGCCGTGCAGAAATATTGTCCTGAGTAGTCGCATTTTCGAGCTTCTGACCAATCTTTATCTAAAAAATAAACTGATTGTAGTAACAAATTTTGAATAAAAATACAGAACTATTTACTAAAGATACTTTTTGATCTAATTTAAATATCTGGATAATTAATTGTAAAAAAATTCTGTAAAGAATTTAGTTTTTGTTTTTATATTATTTTTGAGTACAATTAAAAGATTAATTAAAAAAAAACCTAAAAATTTTTAATTAGAATTTTTGGTAATTCTAGTGTGATTAACATCTTGAAATACTGTACTTAATGAAAATTAAGAATAAATAAAATGTTAGGACTTGCAATATTAATATAATATTAGTGCATATTATTCTAAAAAACATGCACTAAAAAGTTCAAACTCAAAGCAAATATGTTTCATGCAGATAACATAAACATAAATTACCTGGAAATAATAATCTACAAAGGAAAGTGATTCCTGATGTGGCTGCTAATGATATACAAGCAAGAATACAAGTATTAATATTAATATTAATGGTATACAGCCAGTTTTCAATTGTAGATCAAATCAAAATTAATTGAACCTTAAGAAAATTTAAGTTTTATAATCCAAAAAATTAATGGATTTTAAAAAAGCTAACATTTTAATTTTGATTTATAGTTAGTCAATGTCGTGATTCCAAAGATTATGACAGCTAAATATTGATTTACTATAGACGAGGAAAGTGTGTCATCACAAATGTAAATCTTGTCAATAACTGAAGCCAAATAAAGAATATGAGTATGTTCTCTGTTGATACTTTGCTTATTAGTTTGTGTTTGGTTATTTGTATGTTGTTTTCTCAGGCAAAAGAATTTAGTTTTTATCTTAATATGGATGGAGCTGCTAAATTTGACTTTGACAGAGGTTTGTTTGAACAAGAATGACATTTGTAAAGTCATGATTTTCTTCGTCTATTGATTGAATGGTGTTGTTTTTTCGAAACAGGAAGTTTGTTCTAAGCACGACATTGCGGTGTTGGTATGTTTTTTAATGGGTCGAAAAAACTGGTGTTCTAAATTATTTTAGAAAAAGAATAAAATAAAATAGTGTCAAGTACAGGAAAAATCGCTAAATCTCAATATTTATTCATTTCAAAACTCGGAATAAAATAAATTGTTAATATTTATCGAGGCATATCCGATAGACGACAGTAGAATGACACTGATGACAGTTGTCAATTCAGACCGCTGGAGAAACAAATAGTTTTGTATATCTTTTTTGAGAATAATTCATATTTTAATATAAATTTTTCCGATAATGCCTCAATTTTGTACAATTAAGAAAAAATCAAAAATGATAGAATAAATTACTAGAAATATATATTGAGGTAAGTTTATGATCATTTAATCATAAATTAGAACTTTTCAGCTATTTTATGTTAGTAAAAATGATACTAGAGAATATATCACAATATGTATGTAATATAATACCACTCATGGCCTTTTAACAAATATTTATTAGGAATAATTTAAAACCAATAATAGGTATTTTCATAAAAAATATATATTTGATTTGTTTATGGTACTTACTTATGGGGAGTGGAGTTTTACATTCTGCACACAAGTATTTTTGTGAAGAAAGACCAAGTTCTGGGCATATGTCATACTCAAACGAGCCCCTTTCAGTTGCTATTACATGGGCACATTCTCTGACAATGCCAGATAGACACTTATGGTGACAAGAGTATTCACAATCTTCGCATTGGTACCAAGCTTGCACCATACTCCTAAAAAAACTAATTTCAGAAACAAGACAAAAATTGAAATTATGTAAATTATTGACCAAGTTTGGGTAAGAAACATATAAAAAAATCTCTTTTATTATTAATGGAAAAGCATTAATCAAAAATTAAAACTTATTTTCCCTTCCTTGTTCTCCATGAAACATACTCGTCAGCACGAATTTTTATATGGACTAAACAAAAAGAACCCATATTCACCGGTCCTTATCGCATTACAGTGCGAGTTACGAAAATCGAATAAAACCTGGGAACTACATAATGTGTCCACATATATTAGGGTGGGATGGGTAATAATTATATCTTCAGAAAAGCTCGGAAAATTATAATTAATCTTCCTTTTTTAATTATGTTTGTATTTACCATATTGTCCCAGTACAATGATCACAATATTTAGAAACTGTGTGGCGAAGAAGAGGTTGTAATTTTAAATGATGTCCTTTAATTACTCTTTTACATGCTCTATTAGAGTGGTTTCTAGGATGCCTAAAACAAGATAAATATACATACAATTTAATTAAATTTTTTTTTTAATACTTACAGTGGGTCGTTCATGGCATCTCTACATTCTTGAAGACGAAGTCTCAATTCTATCAAATGTCTAACAATCCATTTTCTTTCATCTGAACATTGGTCGCTTTCTAAAACTAGAGATTTGCATTGATTTATGGCTATTAACAATTCTTCTTCTGTAGCCTCCTACAAATATTATAGTATATAATATATATTGTGTAGGTATATATTTTTTGAATTTACTTTATTCAACGCCAATTTTAACTCTTCTGAAGCTAAACTTGTGGGTAATAAATCACTATCAGTGCCAGGTGTATTCGACGCAGTACTAGCGTCGATGTGACGGTTATCTATAATATTTATGGGAATAGACATGACTAAATTACTTTAAACACGACCTTCGCATTTTTATAATTATTGTTGATATTAATAGTTAACAATGAACAAGAGATAACTATAAACAAACAAAATAATTTTATAAAATTACGATAACTGTCAAATAATTCTTCTGAAGTAAATAGATGAGATGACTCATGTGAAACAGATATTCAGCCAACATTTATCTAATTTTTAATAAATTTCTTTAATGATGGACTTCGTTTTTGTTTTAATGTTCAGCGTCTATCAGTAAACGTAAAAACACTTTTTTATTTAGAAAAACATTTTTTTCAGAGTCTCTTGAATTAAAGGTCCATCCAAAATTTCTTTTAACTTTTTGACAGCTGAGTTGGCGAAAAAAAATTACTAAATCTGCACAAACTTCGTCAATAATCCGTCAAAAATGGTAGTGACTATTGATACTATTTTAAGTTCAGATTGATTATTAGATTTTAAGTTAAATGAAGAAGATGGATATTCTTATATGGAATATTGACGAAACTTCAGGTCAAGTACTACTTTGAAAAAATAAATAATATATAAATAATAATTGACGGAAAATTTCATTACATTTTTAGGAAAAACGAAAAATATTGCAGGACAGTGAAATGCTCAATTATTTATTAAAAATGCTTACGATTTATTTAATTCTCGTTTTCCCAAAGAGCATGTGGAGATAAAAGAGAAATAATATTATTAATATCCACATATTTATAATACTTTTTAGATGACCTTAATGCGTCTTCAGATCTCTCCATATTATGTAAGGACATTTAAAGATGGAAAAACTGCAGATTCTGCCAAAAACAAATGGCCATGGCCATTATGTTTAAATAATCCACTGCTTTTTTAACTTGGAGCTGGCCCAGTAGACACATCCAAATAACAGATTAACCACACTATATATATTTTAACACAAAACTACTAGTCAGCCTGAAGAATGTCATTTTAAGAAAAAAGGAATATTGAACAGAGTATAGAACAGTTACGTTAAATAACGACAACCATAGAGAATAAACCTGTATGACATATAGTAAGTAACATGCCCTAGCGGTAAGCAATGTGGTATTATGAGAGAAAGAGCCAAAACGATGTTTCGGACCATCATCTTTTTCAAAATAGTAATCGCCTCGAATGAAAGAGATAGCGCTAGTCCGAAACTATACGCTATCTTGCACTTCAGTTGGTAACATATATTTTCTTAGATTATAGTTGGTAATATACTTTTTCTTAGAATTTATATACTCTATATCGCTGTCATAGTTTAAAGTCAAATAGATATTATAATCAAGAATTAAGAGATTATACGCGTTTTTTACGGGATTATTTTTGATTGAAAGATTAAAAAGTGCATTAAAAGTGTTTTGTGAATTAAAAGTGTTTCGCGCATTAACTTCACTATGGTTGATAATCATTATGAATTTCAGTACAGAAATGCTACGTGCTTCATCAAAAAATTTATGAAAATAATAAGGTATGTATTTGTATATGTATGATTTTATTATTCGGCTAATTTGGGCTGTTGATTTTACTGTATAGTGTTATTTAGAGGAGACGGTTTTAAAAGGCCCGCACACCACGTGACTTTTGTTGCCGGTTAGAGAATTACCCAAGGAAAATTTGCTTGTATTCTAATAAATTGGGTGTAAAAATTGTTTTATTAGTATTTTCCGATTAATATTAAGTTATCCTACTCTATAGTCCAACTTTTTCTGCGCACAACAGTGGACCGATATAAAACGTAATTATTCGTTTTTGGGTGAGAACTCACCTAATATAGCAACTAAAAATACGCGGTTTTTCATGATATTTAAAATATTTATCAGAAGAGCGAGCCTGTGATACTTTTTTCAAATTCATCTAGAGAAAAACGTTGATAGTCGTATCATTTTTAATAAAAATAATTTAAAAAAAGTGCCACAGATACGCTCTAAAGAATTATGTACAGAATCGATTGGTGAAAATCGCAGCTTCCTATCTTTAATATCAACGGAGCGCCCATCCAAAAACGATTTCAGGCGATATAACATATGGTATTAGCGCCTCTTAAGCTTAGTGTACCAAATAGTCTTTGTCCCTTAGTTTCTCTAACTAAAATTAATCAAAAACTAAGTATAGGTCACGCTTCACGTGGTCATATTTATAATGTGTCCCATTTTTTTCTATGGAAAAATGAAAGAATTTGATTGTTTCTCGTTGATTAATCAAACAACTTTATCCCAAAATGTAATCAATTCTTTCTTGAACTGATACAAACTAAATACAAAAAACCCGACTCGTCTATTCAATTCAGTTTTTAAGGTATACCCTGCAGACTGACTTACTTGTTTGGTTAAGAGAAAGTTTAACTGTGTTGTCTTTTACTTGATGAAAATCTTTTATATTATTTAGATAAATAAATCAACGGCTTATGATTTTCATAAAAAATAAGTAAAGGTATTTAATTAATTATTATACAGGATGTCTAAAATTGGAAGGGATAGTACATTGCTATATCAGAAACCGTAGAGATACAGAGGCGATTAAACGGGAAAAAAACTAGTTTTGAGAGTTTTACATTAGTCGAAAAAATCTACAGGGACTTTAACCCTTATCGAGTTATACAGGGAAAACTAAAAATAACATTTTTGGTTTTTTATGCCGATAATTTTTATTAAATAAAAATATCAAAAAACAGAAAAGGAAATTTTTATTGTATCTCAAAGCTACGAAATTGTACTACGTTTCGTGTCTATACGGGCCCCATCAAGTTATTTTTTTTAAATACGGACCTATCTTTTTTATTTAAAAAATTGATAAACCGTTAAAATTCAAATTCAGTCACTTTAACGACGTTTTATCTGAAATAACTAACATCATCAGTGACGATAATTTTTAATGAAGGTCCCGTTGTAATTCTTTTGTAAAATTGTTTTAATTTCATCAAAACAAATATAATATTTACTACTACATGAGACCACCAACATGAATAATAGAGGATTTGGACTATTAAGCCTATTAACCACAAGACTAATGGAATTCAAGATCACAATGCAATCCACAAGTCCGAGATCTCGATCGTGGAGATATCGCTGGGTCGGAACAAATGCAGATCTACCAAGAATCCGAGTCCAAATCCGCCCCCTTATTTGCTGAGTCGCCCTGAACTTGTAATAAATATTTGTTGTATATGTATTTTACCTTTGCATTGAACCATTTTCCATAAAAAATCTTTAAACCCCAGCCACATGGACACTGAGCTTTATACATTTCTCTATACTTAGCACCAACATGTTCCCGTAGCAAAGAGGGCGGTGGATTTGGACTCGGATTCTTGGTAGATCTGGGTTTGTTCTGACCCAGCAATATCTCGACGATCGAGGTCTTGGACTGGTGGATTTTGTCGAAGATTGGGAATCGGACTAGCTGAGGCATTTCCTGGCTGCTCTTTAGTTGATCCCTATGATTTCTCAGCTTTTCTTTCGCTCTAAGTTGCTTCTGCAGTTCGTCTTAGCGATCTTGGATTCCATTAGTCTTGTAGTTTCCCGAATTTGCTCTTGGGCTTAATAGTCCAAATCCTCTATTTTTAATCTTGATGGTCTCATATACTAGTAAAATACTACCGCTTGAAGGTGTAGCTCTCATTTTCCTGTTTTCAGTTTTTTTGTTTTTATTTTTATTATTCAAACTACCAAGTAAATCATAAAATCTTATTATTTTTAACCCAAAAAAAGAAGAGTTTAAATGTTATTGGGTTTCTTTTGTCAAAGATTAATACCATTTAAACAATTAGTGCCTGCGTGCCCGAATTTTGTTTGGCGTCTTATTTTTTAAGTCGCGAATGCTCATACTTCAATACATTTTTGTCTAGTTTTCCTGTTTTTCCTATTTTTTATATTTTTCAGTTTTCTCTATATTTCCCGATTTCCTTTGTTTTTCCAGATTTTTCTATTTTTTGTCTATTTTTCTCTATTTATTTTATTTATTTATATTTTTTTCTATTCACTCCTCTTTTATCTCATTTTTCTCTATTTTTTCCTATTCTCTTCTATTTTACCCCATTTTCTTCTATTTTTATTTTTTTCTCCAATTTTTTTCCTGTTTTCCAATTTTTCGTCATTTTTCCTATTTTTAGCGATTTTTTCCATTTTCCATTTTCTTTATTTTTCCCTATTATCGCCATGAAAAGCATTTTCCCTATTTTACCTTATTTTTTCATATTTTCGCATTTTTCCAGGGAAAACATTTTTCTTATTTTTCCTATTTTCCCTCTTTTACCCTTATTTCCCTGTCATTTTCCCGTTTTTTCTATTTTTCCTCATTTCCAATTTTTACGGGAAAAAAAATTATACTCTTTTATAAAAAATATAGAAAAAATAGGAATCGAACCCACGCCTTCGAGGAGACTGTTACTTTATATTCATTTATATTTATTGACGAATCCTATATAAATGTAATTTTGTCTTATGGAAAATAAAAATTATTATTATTATTACTGGTAAACGAGCTCGTCCAAATTACCGATAAAAATAAAGGTAGAAATCAATCTATTCATGCAAAGTTCTAGTCGAGGATGAAAATGCCAAAAATTAAACTTTTCTGGATTTTTTTGGCATGTAAAACCCACGGATTTTTGCAAGTGATAGCATTTTCTGATTCCTTAGAATTTGTAAAATCCGATGGCAATTTTGTCTGATTGAGAGACCGCGAATATTTTTGAGAATTGCGACTTTTACTCAAAAAATTCGGAATTTTGCAAAATTTCGTCATTGTCAACCCCATTTTTGTAATTTTAATGCGCTCTAAAAATCAAAACAAAATTTTTTTATACGTTTTGGACCAAGCCAAAGGTCACTATGGTTTTAGAATTTTGAGAAACGCTGTAGTTTTCGAGATCGAGTTAAAAAAATTATCAAAATAGTAGAAATTAAACAAGCAGAAAAATAATCGACCTGCGTCGTGATTAAAAAATATTGATAGAGAATTTAAAGACAAATTTAATGATGTATCTTACATTACATTTTCTACTACGGTTTGTATGACAAATAATCATCATCATCTAATCTATTAAGATCTGTATCTTATCTAATGCAAAAATGTGAAAATAATTAGAATTACAAATAATTTAATTTAGGAAATAACTACAAATATTCAACCAATGAATTTAGTATTACTGGGTACATATCTATTACAAATTATTTATACCTAAGTTTTGCAACTGACTTTGTCTTTAAATTCTCGATTATTTTCTGCTTGTTTAATTTCTACTATTTAATTTTTTTTTATTTCACTGGCAATTTAATTCATGTATAAAAAATCCCATAAGCCGCGTTATTTTGTCATTATGACCGCGAAAAAAGTTTGCCCTAACTTTTCCAGCGACAATAACGGAACCTAACTTTTGAAAGCATGACAACCAGCATTGTAAACAAATTTTTGATGACGTTATGTCATTTTTTCTCAAACTTGTCAGAAAAGTTTTCATTTTCCGACTCAAGCTATTTTTAATAATTGTGTTTTTAACAATTGTACTTTTCCGTTAAATTAAATAAACTAATTTACATCTTATTTTTTAATTTATTGATTTACATATTCATTAAATTGTCTTACCGAATTACACTCTAACTTTTTTGAGTCGAAGTAAACTTGACATTTATAATTCGAATTTTGTTGTCATTAGGTAATTCAACTCAAAAAACTGCCGGAAAAAATCACTCGTCCCACGGACTCTTAATTTTTTTAGAGGCAGTTTTTTTCGTTAAATTGCCAAGCAACAAAATTCTTATTGATACATGTCAAGTTTACTTCGATAAAAAAAGCTCTCCTGTAATTATAAGTGATAATGCATTTTTTTAATCGAAATTGTTAGGGAGTGCGATTGGTTTATGTATTTGTTTTTACGAAATTAAAACAATTTTACAAAAGAACTACCACAGGACCGTAATTAAAAATTATTGCCACTGATGATGTTAGATATTTTAGACAAAACGTCGTTAAAATGACAAGTGTGATATATCGCTTTTGAATTATAACGTTTATCAATTTTTGTAATAAAAAAGACAGGTCCGTTAAGAAAATAACTTCATGGTGGCAGTCAAGACGCAGAACCTCGTATCAAAGATTTATTAGTACCTACAATTTTGTAGAAAATTTCACACCGCCATTTTTAAGCCAATCAGAGTCTATTTTTTTGTTTGGTTACCATGGTAACCCAAAAAATTTCCGGAAATTTTCATCTTCCAGGGTACCCTGGACGAAATTAATAACTGGAAATTTTTATGTCAAAATAATGACACTTGTAATGGGCTTGATTCGTATAAGACTTTTTGTTTACTTTTTGTGCAAATCAAAATTAAACAATACCTACTTAACTTTTAACATACCAACAAACACTCATGACTAACTAGGCCAAAACTAGTCTTTCCTTATAATCTTAATGTCAAATAAATAATTAATTACTTTTAAATTTTTTAGGTGTGAAATTTTCTTACCGAATTCCCCACGATCTTGAATTAATAACGGGAAACTTTTCCTCGTACACGATTTTTTAAGAAAATTATCCCTCGTCGCTTCGCGACTCGGGATAATTTTCAAAAAATCGTGTACTCGAAAAAAATTTCCGGTAATAATTCAAGCACTAGGGAGATTACTAGTGAAAATTTGAGATACATACTATAAAACTTTTCATTTCCATTTTTGCATATTTTATTAAATAAAAATTCTATGCGTAAATAACCAACAATAGCATTTTTAGTTTTCCCTGTATAACTCGAGAAGAGCTAGTCGCTGTACTGAGTGTCAGACGGTAATAACCATTTTCAAACAAGTTAAAATTTAAACAAATGAGTGACTAATCGAGAAGAGTAGATATGGTATTTAATAGTACTACACCTGAAATTACAAAATATGAAAAACACTAATGCACCATTTTTTAATTTCCTTTAGGTGTACCATAACACTATAAATATTAATACAATGTAATACAAATATGTGAACAGATAACTTATTGTATTCAGATTTAATTTAATTCTAGTTTATACTTTCTGATCATAGAGAAAATATAGTCAGTTCATTCTAACCTTGTTACAAAATATAGTATTTTCGTCTTTGTCAATTTTATCTCCATGTCTCCCATTGCATCTTTACTGAACTGCTATAAAGAGTAAAGCAAATATGTTGTACCATATTATTATTGGATGTATAAGATTACAAAAATAAAATTCGAAAAGTGTTTACAATGTTACAACGTATGTAACTTTCCAGATGGTGTAATTGATAGCGGGTGAACAGGCGATCGATAGAAAGGTTCCCCGTGAGAATATCAACATTCAAACAACGTGCAACATGTGAAATGAGAAAAAAAAATAATGGAAAGAATAACGAATGCGTATCATGTACTGTAAATTACACGCGTTGGATCATGCGAAATATAGCCTGACCCTAACAGTCATTTTATGGATATAAAGGATTTAGGTTTAATTTAATAATTACTTGCTTAATGGGATTTTAAAGGGGACTGTTCAATACAGAATAAAATTGTTTTTTAATTTATTGCTGAAATTTTGTTCACGATCTTATTCCTATATTGTTCTACTAAAATAAAATATTGTATAACAATTTTTTTTAGCTAACTAATAATGAGATCTATATGTTCATTAAAATAAAAATTCATTTATTGAAAATTTAACCACTATTTTAATATAAATCCAATTTTATTTTTGATGTTTCGGTGTCTTACCAAACACCGTTTTCAAAATTTGAAAATATCAAAATTTGAAAATATCAAAATTTACTGTCAGTAGATAGAACGTCCTTTAACTTTAAAGACTCAATAAGTAAAGGCAATGACGTTTAGAATAAAACTTTACAAGTTGATTTCTTATACAATTGTCACAATCTAAACGTCATTGTCATTAGTTATAGAACCGTTAAAGTTAAAGAACGTTCTATCTACTGACAATTAAAGCATTAATAGACTTGCCTATAAGGAAAATTAATCCTAATTTTCCTTTACTTGTCCTCTATACAATTACAAAGACGTGTAGTTTCTGATTTACTGCTTATCAGCACGAATATTAAAAGATCCAACACATTATTTCTCATCTCATAGTCCAGGTCTGGTATTTCTTATCACATACTGGTTTGCCATTCTGCTTTGAGATGCCTAAAAAAGATGGGTTAAGGGTGGGAGGGTTTGTAATTGTATATTTGGACAAGCTCAGAAAATTTGGATTTATTTTCCTTTCCCACGATAATTCTTCCCCAAACGGTCATTTCCCACGATAATCCCTTCTCGCGACTATCCTTTTCCACTACAATTCTTCCTAAGACAATGCTTTAAGGGCAATTTATCCAAAATTATTCTTTAATACAATGGAGAAGAAGAACCTCATTTACGACTGCAAAAAATTGATATCTGACTATTTCATTTTGAGTTTTAGCAGAACTTTTTATTCCGAATATTTTTTTTCTTCATAAAAACCAATAAGGAAAATTTTTCCAAATAGTTCCAACTGTAGATACATAATTTTTCTCTTGTTCACACCTAAAGGCGGGACTCCACCAAACTGAGCTAACTGGCGGTACTTGCGGCCTTGCCGACGGCGCAAAACGTCTCTAGTGTTCCATAAATTACATTCATTTCGGAATAATTCTATTAATAATAAGATCTTTTTTTCAGTAGACATAGGTCATCATCTTGGGGTATTTTCTGTATTCGAATCTTTGCTATCCATTTTAAAGTCACTTGAATATCCACTATAAGTTATTGTGTATATAAAACAAAGAAACTGTCGTACCGTTTAGTCCAAGGTAACACTTAAATGGGTTCCCGGACACAAGGGGATAACGGTCAACGAGGAAGCTGACGCTCTGGCACGAAAAGCCTGAAAGACCAAATTTAGGGGCCCCGAGCCCGTGTTTGGCATTTCGAAATCCTCAGTACGACTCTGGCTGACTAGATGGGCTGCTAAAGAACATCAGAAAAGCTGGAATCTCGTGCCGGGTCAGAAATACAGTAAACTGATGGTCAAAAAGCTATCAAAAGCAGTTACCAACGATATTGTGCAGCTAAGCAGAAATTAAATAAGGCATGTCACGGGACTAATAACTGGACACTTCCACCTTAGGGAACACCTACACAAAATGGGCATCTACCAAGACGAACCCATCTGTAGACTATATAATGAGGAGGAGGAAACAGCCTCTCACATTATACTATAGTGTCAAGCACTTATACGCTGGAGGTACAACCTCCTGGGGACAGAAAATACACAGGAGGCCTTCCCCAGAGAAAATCTTGTGAAGAGGCTACTAAGCCTGATAAAGGTAATAAACTTTTTTACTTGATAACAATGATACAATTGGCATAACACAATAAGTCTTAAAGCTGCAGTATTGAGGCCTAAATCCTTCGCCGAAACATCGATTAAATCAATCAATCAATCAACCAACCGTTTAGGTTAGGTTACCCACTTAGCCCGCAGAAATTCCTTTGATCACATTTGGCCACTAGAAAAATTATGCCGGCTGCCGCACGGGATGTCTTTCTTTAATTTTTACTGCGGTAAAATCCGGCGGGTTATACTGGCGGCACGTGCCGCCTAGGTAGCCTAGTTTGGTAGAGCCCCGCCTTAAGAATGAATTTTTTTATCAAAATCAGGAACTTGGATTAATAAATTTTCTTGTTTATAACATTAAAATTTTGTCATCGTTTATTTGTCAATTCCCATTTGGTCAATCACTCAATTAGTGCTAAATGTTTTCGCTTGGAAAATTATTTATCTCTTGTAATTTATCATGATTAATGTTTGCTAAATTGTAAACATGTTTTTTAAGACAATCTTTTAACTGGTAAACAAAGTTAAAACCATTTCATATAGAATTAAAAATAATTTTAAAGTCATCAAATCGCATTTATTTTAAAGTTTTTATATTATACAGAAACCGACTAAATGGTCTTGCTAGATCCTGTTTAATAAATAATTTTAACCGCTTTAAACCAGATGATTAAATTATTTTTTTTTATCTCAAGTTAAATTTTGTAATATATAATAATATAAATATTAATGAAAAATAAAAATTTTATTCATTTATTACAATTAATAAATAAACATATATGAGCGATAACAAAAAGGAACAACAAACAGAAAGTGTTTTCCCCATAACGAAGCTTCCCAGGTCAACAAAATCAGCTACATCGACAAAATTAGACATGCACCCACGGAACTGGGAAATCCGGAAATCGAAAAACCGGGAAAGTTGTTTTCCATTAATTTTTGGAAACAATCTTTGGATGCGACTTCGTGATTGAGAGGCAAGGACGTAAATTCTCTTTGATCCACTCCCTAAAGGAAATCACGTTTGGTTAATTGTATTATTCAAATTTTCGTATTTCTGTTTTATTGTAAATTTGTGAGATGTCGGTTTGAATACGCACGTGCTGTTAGAAAGAAGTACGCAGAAGCGATGGGGAAGTTCGACCTTTAAACAGAGCCGAATTTATCAGAAATTGTGAAATTTGCACCGAGATTGGTTCACTTAAGATTTATCTAACCAAAAATAATCAAATTTAAGGTACGTGAGCCTAATAAAAATTAAATTTAGATTTTGAGAAAAAATACATTGAAATATATGCTATATGGACAACTAAGGTAGTCAGGATACAGTAGAAAATAATATATTACTCACATATAATAAATACAACTTTTAAAAAAATTAATAAATGGCACATAATACGTCTTATAATTGAAGGCAGGCATTTATTATGTCCATAATATAAAAACCATTAATCAGGGTACCTAAAAATGATAGAAGATTTTTGAGAATTTCTAAGACCAAGATTCAAACATTAATTATTTTCAATAATATTTCAAAATAAAAAAAAATATCCAAAAAAAAAGAAATAAGACTATAAAAGTTTCAAATGTTTACCCAATAAATGGATGGAAATGTCCATAATACTTTGTCAAATCCTTATATCCATTATATGAAGATTAGAGTCTTAAGTTCGCAGCATATGAGAAACTTTTTCATTATTAATTTTACACAAAAAGTTGGTCATAAAAAGTTCTGCATGTTCATAAATCTAAAATGCAACTATCAGATATCACATTTTTTCAGTCGTATACAAGGTATATCAGAAAATATGCATTTTACCCAATAGTAAAATACTTTTATTTTGGACCAAATCAGTTTCAGTATTTTGATGATGTTTTAAATTAATTGATACATATAACAAAATTATTTATTTAACAATTATTGACATGAATATAGTACTAAATAATAATTAGTTCTTAACAATAATTTCAAAAAATCGGTTGTGTCACCCCAGAACTTTCCCGGTGCTTGGCTGTAGAGAATATGATTATTTTAATTACAAAATACTAAGCATTACAAAGCAAGCCGATGGTGATATTTCAATGTTCATAATGACATAAGTTGGCGGTGAAAAAGTTTGATACAAAAGTTGTGTGGAATTTTATGCTCTACAACTTTGCACTAGAACATTTTGCACTAAAGCCCATTGTTTGTCTTCAAAATAAAAAAAATCGATTGTGTCGGCCAAAAACTTTCCCAACGAGTATCCACGAATACTTTTTCAGATATTTTTAACATTTTTTACAATTTTTTTTAACGCTTTTTAAACTTTTTTGCTTTTTTTTAGAAGTTGTATCATATATAGCTCATTTTGCTGTTCATTTATTTTTGTGCATTTCTTTGCATGTTTGTATTTTTTTTCATTTTTTCATTTTTTTTCTTTTTTTGTGTTTTTTTTTACTTTTTAGAATTTTTTTGAATTTTTAACCTTTTTGAGCATTATTGTAATTTTTTCAGCATTTTTATACTTTTTTTTAGATTTTTTGGCATTTTATTGCATTTTTTTTTAAATTTTTTGTCATTTTTTGAAAATTTAGCGTTTTTTAACATTGTTTAACTTTTTTTTACTTTTTTTAGGTTTTTTGGCATTTTTTTGAATTATTTTTTCATTTTTAGCATTATTTTACTTTTATCAGCATTTTTTTAACTTGAAACATTTTTTTGGTTTTCATGTATTATTGTGCATTTCTTTGTATATATTTGTGTTTTTTTTCAATTTTTTCCATTTTTTTGTACTTTTTTTTATTTTTTGGGATTATTTTGCATTTTTAGCGTTTTTAGCATTATTTTACTTTTTCCAGAATACTTTTTACTTTTTTTTTCAAATTTTTTTGGTATTTTTGTAAACATTTTTTACAATTTCTTTTAACACTTTTTAATCTTTTTTCCTTTTTTTTTTTAGAATTTTTATAATTTTTTAGCTCAATTTTTGCTTTCCATGTATTTTTGTGCATTTCTTTGTATTTGTTTGTATTTTTTTTGCATTTTTGCCATTTTTTTTGTTCGTTTTTTTGCATTTTTTTCGTATTTTGGGATTTTTTTGCATATTTAACGTTTTTAGTATTATTTTACTTTTTTCAGCATTTTTAACTTTTTTACTTTCCCGACCCACCTCCGAGAAGGGAAAGTATTGTGAACGAGTTAAAAAAAATCGGTTGTGTCGCCCCAAAACTTTCCCGACGAGTATCCACTATTACTTGTTCAGATATTTAATGTTAAAAGTTTAACATTTTTTTATTTTTGACAGGTGACAGTTGGTGAAATATTTTTGGCTGTTCTGAATAGAGTTTTTCAAAGGCTTTCAAATGATATATTGTAAGTCAAATTCTGTCATTTTTTGATAGTGACACTTCGAACTAATGGGTTCTTCCGACGAATAATCCAAACCCATATACCAAATTTCTGGTCAATCGGTTTAACCGTGTGGCCTCTATCGTGGAAAAATACATACAGACAGACAGACAGACACACACTTCCATCTGGAAATGGTCTTAATCATCTCAGGTGACCTCAAAATGTATATTTCCATCTCTATCTCGAAATTTTTTTTTGGCTCGTTCACAATACTTTCCCTTCTCGGAGATGGGTCGTGAAAGTACAAACTCAAAAAATCTCAAATGTCAAAAAATCTCAAATCTCAAAAAATTTCAAAAAATCTCAAAATCAAAAATTTCAAAAATCTCACAAAAGGTAAAATACCTCAAATCCATAAAAAATTTCAAAAATCAATATCATCAAAAAATCTCAAAAATTGCAAAATAAATCTCAAAAAACTTTTAGACGCTTTAAAAACATCTCAAAAATCTCTAAAAATTCTTAAAAATTCTAAAAATTCATAAAGAATCTTAAAAAAATTAAAACGTCAAATCTCAAAAAATTCTAAATAGTACATATCTCAAAAACTCAAAAATTTGATCAAAAAATCTCTAAAAATTCAAAGAAGTCAAACAATCTCAAAAATTCTTTAAAATCCTCGAAAAATCTCAAAAAAACTTAAAACACTTCAAAAAATCTATTAATTCTTAAAAAATCTAAAGAGTACCAAAAAATCTAAAAAAATCTCAAAAAACCTCTAAAAATGTCAAAAAATCTCAAAAAACTATAAAAAGTCAAAGAAAAATTGGACAAAATTGGAGAAGATTCTAAAAAAATGAAAAAAATCCACAAATACTTTTTCAGATATTTAATGTTAAAGTTTCAAATTTTGACATTTTTTTATTTTTGACAGGTGACAGTTGGAGAAATAATTTTGACCGTTCTGAATAGAGTTTTTCATGGACTTTCAAATGACATATTGCAAGTCAAATTCTGTGACATATTGGATCTGTCATTTTTTGATAGTGACATTTCTGTTTGACAGATGTCATACAAAAGTAATGGGTTGTTCTGACTGATAAGCTATATACTAAATTTCAGCTCAATCGGATTAAACGTGTGGCCTCTATCGTGGAAGAAAACACACAGACAGACAGACAGACAAACTTCCATCTGGAATTGGTCTTAATCGTCTCACGGGACCTGAAAATGGATACTTCCATTTTTATCTCGAAATTTTTTTTTAGCTCGTTCACAATACTTTCCCTTCTAGGAGGTGGGCCGGGAAAATAAAAAAGTAAAAAACTTAAATATGTATATTTTTCGCCCTCTAGTGGCGAAACTATGAGGAATTGGAGAAAATATAAAACTTAATGGAAAGTTGGTGCTCTACAATTTTTCACCACAAAATTTTTGCACTAAAGTGCATTTTTTATCCTCAAAATTTGAAAAAACTAACGAAAACCTACATGCTCATTTGTTTGCTTTCCCTCTCGTGGCGCGACTATTGAAAATTCTGTAATAAGTTTGATACATAAATTGTAGGAAATTTTATGCTCTACAACTTTGTACTACAACGTTTTACACTAACGTTTATTGTTTGTCCTTAAAATTTAAAAAAAAGGCAAAAAAACTTACATGTGTATTTAATCAATGCCGGTCTTGAGGACCTTCTACTGTAACAATTTAAACCAAAAACTAATGATCGCATTCGGGACACACATCAACCCTTCGTGCCAAATTTCAAATTGGTTGATCAAACGGTTCGGCAGTAATCGTGGAAGATTAGACACAGACACATAGACACAGACACAGACAGACCTTACTCTGGAAATGGTTTCAATCATCTTGGGGGACCTCAGAATGGATATTTCCATCGATATCTCGTTTTTGTTGCTCGTATACTTTCCCTTTGATGGGACCGGGAAAGTAATAGTAAACTATAGTAAACTAAGAAATGAAAAAGCCATTTCGATGAAAAATTTGGTTTTCTACAAAAAGGGTATTCTTGTAAAAATCTCGACTTTTTATTTATTTTGAAAAAACTAAAAAAGAGCCATTTTGGCAATGTTTGTTTAATTTTGTAATATTTTTTTTTATTTCAATAATTTCTTTTTAAAAATACGCCACTGAATAATTGATATATATTTTTTTAAATTTACTAACATTTATGGAAACAATAATGCGTTTTCATGAATTTTATTAAAATTTATAATTCGTATATTGCGTAAAAGTTAAAATCAAGCAAAACACATTACGTTTAATATAAATTAATTCTGCCCTGTAAATATTTCAATACCTTCTACAGTATTTGTTATTTGTTACTTAATATTAATGAAATCTTACACAAAAACATCAATTCCACCTCCACCGACGCGACGCCGCACTAGAATTTCGCAAAAAAAAATAGTCGATGTAACAAGTCTGAACAATTTCGGTACTAGTGTTAGTTAAAGCGGTGAATGAATTTTTACAAAATTGATATAAAAATTGTGTTTAGTGATTTTAAAATTTATAAATTATAAATGGTATGTTAGAAAGTTATACGAATTTCTTTATATTTATATTTTTTATGGGTTTAAAAAACCAATTTAAATTTTTTTTATAAACTTTCTACAGTAATTATAACTGTTGTACAAGGTGATTCAAATTTATATTATAATCTTATTTTTTGTATTACATTCTATATTTTATTATACAGGAAGCTAATTATTTCAGGGATTAATTAAAAAAAAGTTTTCAATAGTACGTTTAGTGGGCAACTAAAATTTTATAAATGTATAGGAATTAGTTTTTTTTTCGGTTTATTTTCTTGGTATTAATTTTTTAATAATATGAGTAAATATTCCTATATCAAGTTTTAAATATTTACGATTATTTAGACCCACTTATGTATTAGTAACAGGTTTTATCTTTTTTTCAGTGAAGTGAGAGAAAAAATTAAAGATACGAGCTTCATCATAAAGGTAAGAATTACTTAATTTTTTTGGTAAATGTTAAATATTAAAATAGATAAAAATTCGGAATATAATTTGATTTATTTATAACGAGTACACACAAGCAATTTGTTTTTTCTTTTTTTCAATTTTTAATGTGTTTTGTTGTTCCAGTAAGTTTGGAGTTTTTCCAAAAAATAAATACAAATTTCCTCTTGACTCATATAATTTGATATATTAAATAATTTTATTTTTTCGCGATTTTCTTTAGCTTGAAAATAAATTATCCAACTATATTTTTAAAAAAGGGAGCAAGTTATTATTTATTTTTTGTTGTTTTCGTCTAGGTTTATCAAGATTTTTCATTAATTTTAGATTTTCCAAAAAAAAAGAAATTACCCTCGTTTTATATTTTTGGAAAATTAAATAATTTCTTATTTCTTTTGTTTTTAAACAATTTAGATTTTTCAAATAATAAACCAATTTACCCTCGGCTAGATTTAATAGAATGAGTAATTTCTTATTTATTTCTAATTTTCCCAACAAAATTTTTTTAGTAATGTTAGATTTTCCAAAAAATTAACAATATTTTTTTGACTCAATAATGTGTAATTTTTTCGCGATGGTCCTTTGTTTAAAAAAATTTTGAATTTCCAAATAATGAACTAATTTCCCTTGTCCATATTTTTAAAAAATTGAGTAATTATTTTTGTTTTAATTTTTTAGTAATTTTAGATTTTTCAAAAAATAAACAATTTTCACTTGACTCATATTTTTGACAAATTAAACAATTTCTTATTTTTTCGACTACATTTGTTGAAAAAATGTTGATTTTACAAATAGTAAACTAATTTCCCTCGGTTTTATTTAAAAAAATTGATTGTTTTTCTTTTTTTTTAATTTTCCTCTAGTTTTAACGAGATTTTTTCAGTAATTATATGGTTTTCAAAAATTAAGCAAGTTTTAATTGACACATAATTTTTGTAAGATAAATAATTATTTTTTTTGCGAATTTCGTTTGTTTGCATCATATTGTTTGAAAATTTTTTGATTTTCCAAGTAGGTAATGAACTAATTTCCCTTGACTATATTTAAAAATATTGAGTACTTTCTTATTCTTTTGTAATTTTCTTTTGTTTTAATTACATTGAAACAAGTTTGATTTTCCAGACAATAAACAAATTTCCCTTCGCTCATATTTGTGGAAAATTAAATAATTCTGATTTTTTTCATTTGTTTGAATAAGTTTTGTTTTTCCAAATAATTACGTTGCATTTTTTTTGTTTTGACTACATTGTTTGGAACAAGTTTGATTCTCCAAAAAATAAAACTCTTCACTCATATTCCTGGAAAATTAGATAATTTCTTATTTTTTCGCGATTTTCTTTTGTTTAGAAAATAGGGGAAAATAGGTAGGAATAAAAATTAATAAGAAAAAATAGGGAAAACGGGAAAATCAGAAAAACAGAAAAAACATAGTAAAAACAGAAATAGTAAAAAAAAAATAGAAAAGAATAGAAAAAATAGGAAAATATAGACAAAAATTGGTAAAATACGAAAAAATAAAGAAAAATATAAAAAATTAGAGAAAAATAAAAAAAAAATAGGGAAAAATATTAAAATAGAGGTAAAATAAAATGGGAAGAAAATAGAAAAAAAACATTAGATAATAGTAGAAATATAAAAAAAAAATAGAGAAAACGAAAACAAATAAAGATAAATATAAAAAAATAAGAGATAAATAGGAAAAAAGTGAAACGGCAAAATTAAAAAATTGGGAAAAAAAAACCGATAAAAAATAGGAAAAAAAAAGAAAAATTTGAGAAAAATATAGAAAAAACAGAAAAAAAATAACGAAAACAGAAAAAGTAAAAAAAAATAGAAAAAGCAAAAAATGTTAAATACCTGGGAAAAATAGGAAAATAGGGAAAAAAATTGAAAAATAGGGAAAGATAGGAATAAATCAAAATAATAGAGAGAAATTGGAAAATTGGGATAAAATATGCAAAAGTAGAAAAAAATAGAAAAAAACAGAAAAAAAAACAGGGAAACGTAAAAAATGGGGAAAAATTTGGAAAATAAAAAAGGGAAAAATAGGAAAATAGATACAAAAATTGCTAAAACTAGGAAAAAATAATGAAGATTATAAAAAAATATAGAAAAACAGGAAAAAAAATGGAAATGGTTCCTGATTTCTAGAGCGGCCACACAGACGTACAGACAGACGGACAGAGCCGTATCATAAGACTTTTTTTAGAACTCTAATAGGGAAACAATGGGAAAATACAGACAAAAATTGCTAAAACTACGAAAAAATAAAGAAAAATATAAAAAAATAGAGAAAAATAGGAAAAAAGGGAAAAATAGGAAAATATAGGTAAAAATAGAAAAAAATAGGAAGAAATAGGAAAACAGGAAAAAATAGAAAAATATGTAAATATAGGCAAAAAGGGAGAAAAAATTTAAAAGTTGAAAAAAAAAACAGGGATAAATAAAAATAATAGAGAAAAATTGAATAATTGGGATAAAATAGGCAAAAGTATAAAAAAATAGGAAAAAATCAGAAAAAAACAGTATAACGTAAAAAGTTAGGAAAAATTTAGAAAGCAGGAAAAGAAATAGGGAAAAACAGGAAAATGTAGACAAAAATTGGTAAAACCACTGGTATTTTTTATTTTTTATTCTATGTTTTTACTTCTCCACTTTCGTTTGGATCTTATACTAGATATAAAAAAAATAATAATATGTAATAAATATGTAATAAAAAAATATCTACTTCGTCTGGAATAGAATTGTGAGTGTTTTTAGGTTATTTTTGATATTGCAATTAATATTTTAATTTAGTGAAGTTTCTGAAAAGGTCCGTTCCCTGTCCGGTGATTGTTCTGATTTGAATTCAGGCGGTTTGGGATATAAATAAATTAACCGCTTTCATACTAGTTGATTACTCTGATGCTTTTACAGTAATTATTCATTGCCCACTATTATAGTTAATTATTCATTGAGTTTAGTACAATTGTTATCATACTATTTTGGATAGAAGTCAAGACTGATAAATATTTAGTAAAGATATAAAGTATGTTTTAAAATTTTCAAAATATTTATTTTTATTATATATATTGCTTAAAAAATTTAAATTTTATAGATGTTATGAAAAAAAAATTAAAGAATCACCTTTATTTTAATAGTAAATGGATGTATATAAAAAAAACTTCTTTATAGGGAAGAGTTAGCCATACTTAACAAAATATTTATTACTTTTTTATTAATTGAGTAGTAAAAACGATATCAAGTAAGCTGTCGACCTAGTTGGACAAAACAGGTTAGTAACATTAAAAGACTAAAAATTAACAAAGAATAAAAAAACTATTATAAAAAAACAAACATTTTTACTCAAAATCGGAAAGAAAATTATTTTATGAAATATAAATTAAAAAAAAAAACACTTTTATGAAGAAAACTCGCCGGTGAATTCCTCACACTCATCATTTTCGATGCCTACACAAACTTCGTGGGTCCAACCATTACAATACTGGCATCTTATCCATCTTTCCTCTGGTTTTGAATTTAAATACGATTTTTGACAATATATGCAGGTTACGTCTTTGCATTCTTCTTCAGAACTACTCGCTTCAACTGAATTCTTAACTTTTTTCACTTTCTGCTTCGTTTAATTCTTTTGCCTTTTTCCCTTATTGACGTTTAAATTCAGTTTTGTTTTTTTTTTAGTTTTGACTCAAGAGCCTCTTCGAGCCCCTTCTTATAAGGTGTTGATGTAAGTATCGCTGTTTTTCCCCTCCTTGTGATTAGGATTGCACTTTTATGGATTTTTTAAAAAAATTTCAAGGATTTTTAAAAGGAATTTGCAGTGATATTTTAACGATTTTCAATTAATTGCCATAAGAGTTTTTTAAAGTTTAGTGTTTTTGCAAAATTTCAAGGATTTTTAAAAGGAATTTGCAGTGATATTTTAACGATTTTCAATTAATTGCCATAAGAGTTTTTTAAAGTTTAGTGTTTTTGCAAATCTTTTACTATTTTTCAAATTTTTAATAGCATCCTTAAAGAATTTTAAAAGATTTTTTACGATTTTTTCAAGAATGATTCAATTGTGGTTCAAGGATCTTTCAATAACTTTTCCAAGATTTTTGAAAGGTTTTTTATTAAATGAATTTTCAAGGATTTTGCAAGGATTATTTAAGGATATTTTATGGATTTTTTAAAAAAAATTCCATGTTTTTTAAAAGGAATTTTCAGTGATATTTGACCGATTTTCAAGTAATTGTCATAAGGGTTTTTTAAAGTTTAGTGTTTTTGTAAATATTTTACTATTTTTTAAAATTTTCAATAGTATTCTTAAATAATGTTAAAGGATTTTTTACGAATTTTTCAAGAATTATTCAATGGTGGATCAAGGTTTTTTTAAATTGAATTTTCAAGAATTTTGCCAGGATTATTTAAGCATATTTTACGGATTTTTTAAGAAATGTTCAAGGATTGTGAAAAGGAATTTTCACAGATATTTTAACGACTTTCAAGTAATTGATATAAGGGTTTTTTATAGTTTAGTGTTTTTACAAATCTTTTACTATTTTTTTCAAATTTTTAATAGTATTTTTAATAGTATCCTTAAAGAATTTAAAATGAAGTTTTACGAATTTTTTTTTTTAAAAATTTTCAAGGATTTTTAAAATAAATTTTCAAGGATTTTTAAAAAGATTTTTCAGTGATATTTTAACAAATTTCAATTAATTGTCATAAGGGTTTATTTAAATTAAGTTTGTATGGCGGTATAATAGGGTTATTCCATAAAGAACACTGACTACTCTAAAGTAAAAAGCCGGATCGGATATTTCGTCCAAGAGTTAAAATGTTCACATTAAGAGCTGGGAAACGTTGAGAAAAGTGATAAAAAGTGGATCCGATATTTTTTACGTCATTAATATTAAGGCAGTAATATATACATGGTGGCCAGTTTTTTAATGAAATTGTATTGCTAACTTCCAAACCATACTACTTGGAAGGTCGATTAAATAAAGAAAAAGTTGCGTTTCTGGAAGTATCATCTAGCGGTGGAAACTCATGAAAATATCAGGGCCGGTTATATATTTGTTTTAAATAGTCTAATAATTAAAAAAAATTTGATTCTGATTTATTTTTTCCTAATTAATCTTTTTATGCTTAAAGTACTAGTACGATTTATAAAAATGAACACTGACTATAAATTAAATACAGGACTGCACCTATAAAATTTGGTTTATGGTATATATTACCCGAAAAACGTCTGGCATCCTCCTAATACAACACAAGATTCAGGACGAAAAGTTATTTCGAGGCATAAAATATCCAGGTCCGTATATAAAAAATAAGTTGTTGGTGATCCGGAGAACACGAACCGTTGGAAATAAAATCTAAAAACATTAAATTAAATAGAATCCATAAAGTTATCCATAATTTCAAATGTGGTACACCGACCAAGAAATAAAATTCACAAAATTTTTTAATGATATAGTTGGATGTTGGCAACTAGTTTCTTCATACTAATGCCATCATCAGGCCAAAGAATTTAAGATAAGGTACAAAAATTAATATTATTAAATTGATTTGATGTACTAGTTACATTATTAATGCTCGCACTTAAAGCTAGGCTTATTTCATAAAAATCATTTTAAAATCAACGAGGTACTAAAAAGGGGCGGGGGAGCATAATGGTATATAAAAAGGAAATATGAAGGAGGAAACAAACCGAGATACACCATATACCACGTAAATGTTAAAACAATTTTTATAAAATAAGCCTAGCTTTAAGTGCGAGCATTAATAATGTAACCAGTACATCAAATCGATTTGATAATATTAATTAATTACGTTAAATTCTTTGGCCTGATGATGGCATTAGTATGCCGAAACTAGATAGATTTTGGTGGTACTATCTTCCATGAGGAACTGGAAAAATAGCTTGGGGAGTAACAGAAAATATTTCTTATCGTGAACAAGGAGTTGCATTTTTATAAAACTTTTCAGTAGAAATGGAAAAAAAAAATTTGCCGTCTGTAAAGGTATTTTAGGTATTAAAGGCGTTACATGAGATTGATGCTAAATTTATTGTCTTGGTGTTACATGTCTCGGAGGTGTTACATGTCCCGGAGGTGTTACATGTCTCGGAGGTGTTACATGTCTTGGAGGTGTTACATGATTAACTTGTTGGGGCTGACCAGCATTTTTGTTGTTTTGATTTTCAACATGGGGTCTGTTGGTAGTCTTAGCTGGTTCGAATATCCAGTCTAGAAACAAATCACCGTTTAACGAATTAATGCCCGTTTTTGTAAAACCATTACTGTCTGTATATTTTTGAAAAATTTTAGATCATCTTCAAAAAGTAGAAATTTTCAATAATTTAACACCGAAGGCAGGTTATTAATGAACAACAAAAATAAAAGAGGTCCCAAATCATATCCGAGGTTGCACGACTCGCTACGCTCATTTTTCAATTTAGAAATAAAATACTACTTATAAAACTTGCAGGTATCATAAATAGCTATTTTGTTATTATGTAGGGTCTATATGGATATTTTTTGGGCCCATGGGTTAAATTTGTTTTTGTAATATTAGTAACTAGTCCCATAAATAACTATTTTACGGTTTTAAATTTAAATAAATTACTTTAATTAATTCGTCACTATTACACAGTTATGTATTTTCTTACATCACAAATGACGGAAAAGTATAATAAAGTTTTTAATAATAGAGTCAATAACATACGTTTATGTTCTAGAAAACCTAAAGCCCTTTAATTTTTTTAATAGACCCCTGCTGCGGACAGCTTTTTCTCAGCTCTCATATACGTAGCACCAAAAAGTTTACCGATCTGTACATGAAAAAGGATGCTGCAGCAACTATTTCTGAACTTCTGCAATATAATACGTACTTAGCGGTGACATAAAGCTGACATCCAAAGGTTGTAGGCGGTGTGTTGTATGTGGTGGAAAACATAACATTACAACATGAGTCGAATGTCCATCTAATATTAAAAGCACATGATGCCATTTAGTGGGATTTGAAAACTCAATAAACTTTTCAAGTCAGGACGTAAATATATTAGAATGCATCCACTCAGATGAATGGTAATAAGCTGAGCTTCCAGGTGTGGCCTCAAGAGTTTTGGCTTTGCACTAAAGTTAAAAAAAACAAACGTTGGCGGCATGAATACTCCTGTAGTACTCATGTGGTAACAAAAATGCCGCACTCTGCAGACGACAAGCAATCTACTTGTCGTTTTCCACGCAGCGATAGAACCTTGGAGCGTTTCTAAGTCACCGTCATCATGCCGGTTTCGTCAACATTGTAAATTCGGTGGGAACTTATTTTATGTTTTTCTAGGACTTCAGATAATAGTGAGAAAAATTTATTAACAGAAGTTCTGTTGAGGCTTATAGCCGGCTTTCTTTTTCTGATTAATAAATTTATTAGACAATCCATTACGATTCCATGGCCAAAATATGTTGCACTAATTCATCTTCCTGTGCTGGTGTAAAAACTGCTTTATATCTCCCTAATCCTTTTAAGTATCCCATACTTCTTTCTAGGACTTTGTTTACTGCCTCTCTTCCGACCAAGACTGTGTTACTTTTTCTTTTATAATTGCCCATTTTGAAAAGTCTGTAACAAATATTAATTTTACTTTTCAATCAAGTAGACAAACCTAGCTGGACTAAACGGGATAATATCACATTTTGAACACTGAATACTATCCCGTTTTGCCCAACTAGAATTTTTAACAAATTAGCCAAACAAATATGTAGAAAAATATAAATTGAACATAAAACACAACAATACCAAAGCGTAAAAACAAGTCACTGTTTTTTTCACCTTCCCAAATGACTGGAAAAAAGATCACTTTTATGAACATGTGGTCGTAGTTGCTTATTTAAACAAACTAAAGAAAAAGCCGCAGGCGACAAATGTAGATTTTTGCTGGTACAATTAAAATTGAATACTGTGGGATAGATGGCGCCAACGGTATAGAAATAGAAAGGGGTATTTTGTTTTATCCGACTAACCCATTTTGCCCGACTGTCCCCTAATTATTCCATTTTGTGCACACCATGGGAGCTGTAACGAAGACTGTAATAAGACTAAAGTCACATTTAAAAATTTCACAAATAGAAAATAAGGAAAAAAGGAACTAGATGCAAATAAAATTTTGTTAGCATAAAACAACCAACTACCCGGTATAAATTATTTTCTTACGATCAGTACACAAAAAAAAAACTCTATAATCTAGGCGAAGGAAAAATAACTATGGTATAAACACATTTCTGTAACCTTAAAGGTGTCGACATTAATAACAATATAGTGATCTAGTTTTGGCACTGTCATGTAACACAACGTGAATCGACAATAGTACGAAAAAACACGGCGCATTTATGCTACGTTGGCCAAGAAACAAAAAAAAGGATGATTCTGTCCATCGTATCGGCGTGTGGCAGTTTTTTTTTGTGAACAAAAAGATAAAAAGTTTCAGTTAGATTCTGCCGAAGCAGAATTTATTTAAATTAAAAGTGTAATTTTCAAGCTTCACCTACAAGGGACTACGGGTGAGATTGTCGCATGGTAAGTCGACTAATTTATCCATTTGTTTTAGTAGACAGAAATTTTGGTTTTTTTGTATAAATAATAAATGGGAAAAGTCTCTGGATTCTTTACCGTAACTTTGTGTAATATGAAATATTTTCTTTGGGTTAAATTATAGGATTGAGTTTAAGCCAGATATATATTGAGACTTTAGTCTTTAAGGTCCCATTATGCGAATGTATATTTTATAGGTGAAATTAAAATTTCGTGGCTCTAAGGAAATAGACAACCTTATATGTAAAGTTCCTTTTGAACAAATGTCGAAGTCAGTATCCTTGTTTTCATAGAGTTTACTAGGTGTCAAAATTCGAACGTCAATCATTTGTTTTTTATTTTTGATCAGTCATAGTCAAATTCTTTAATCTCATTTTTTGTTAGATTGTTCAATTTTTTCCTTCTAATATTTTATTTTTTTAAATAAATAACTCTTAAAGGGGGAACGTAAGGGCTCAGAAATCAGCTAAAAGAATCAGTAATATTTTTGAATAAGTAACTGATATTCACGTTATAAAAGAAAACCTTCCTGATCTCTTAATCCTGTCTGTAAGGTGAAGACTCTGAATTTACCGCGAGAGCACGAACTGCCCTTTTGTCTAAAAGGTGGTCGTTACGTCCTCGGAGAGTTCAGCAAGGGAACACGTTCATTTTTTCAGAGCCTTGTCTAACGCTCAAGGCCGTAACTTTTTCTCTCCTAGGATAGTGGTGACAGTAGCGCTGCCGTTACAGGTTTATTATAGGTAAAGTCAGAAAATTTACTTAACAAATAATTTTACAACCTGTAGTTTATTATGAAAGTTTCACAACAATAATAAATAATTGTTCAAGACGAGACAAAAAAATAATCTCAAAACTTGTATGTTATTACAATTCTAATGATTTGTCCTAATCACTATTCTATATAGGCAGTATTCGATCATTTTTACTAAATTTACATTTTTCTCTTACTTGTAGCTTGTTTTACCCTTTCTTTAAATATACTGTTGGGACAACTAATAAACGGAGCTAAGATCACTAGAATTTGATAAATGGGGTGATGACTATATTTTAAATTCTTATTGAGCTAAGACTGTCAAAAATTTTTTAAATGTTAAACTGTCCTCTGATTATAATTAACACTTTAAACTCAGATTTTCCGAATTTAATTTTGTACAGATCAATTTCGACAATTTTATTTTGGTTCACAACTAAATAGGTTGTAATCTTACAAATTGCCCTAAAATATCTTACAGATTAGGTTTTTAATTTTAAAAGTTATGTTAAAAAAGGTCACATGAGTTAGGCCGTCTGACTGACAACCTTTGGCTCCGGAGATGGGAGTAAGTTCAAAACTAATTAATAAAGAGAATAATAAAAATTAACGGGCGCCAATTAAATATACACGAACTAGCCTAGATAATATCCTAAGTAAATATACCAAAGATCAGGATAAACGAAATCATACCTTACTCACGTCACAAAATTTATTTCATCTGGGCAAATCTATTACCAAAAAAAAATGAGTGAATAGCTACAGGTATGAACTAAAATGAGCATAAATGAACAATAGTCACCTATACGATTAATCTTAAATAGTGTACGTAGTACAGTATCAATCGTAATAAGTAGAGAATTAAAAGTACACTAGTACATTGTGCTTAAATAAACATTAGTACAATATTTCCAAAAGAGTTAAAATTGACTATTAAGCACAACCAAAATATTCCACTTTACAAAAATTAATCAATGTGATATTATAAGTATTAAGACTTTAAAGTCATCAGATTTTTGAGTACTATAGGGTACTTAATATATTGTCTGTAGCACTGCTACCAGGGCAAAGATAATAGTCATTTAACGAACAAGTGTATTAATAAGGGCGATTAACAATCGAGATAATTTAACGCGTTCGCTTTGCTCACGCGTTAATTTTCGAGATTGTTAATCGCCATTTTAATTCACGAGTTGGTTACAAAACTTTTCCGTCGACTGTACTTTTCAAAAACAAAGATATCTTATTTAAAACATATATAGAATTTTACGAAATTATAACAATAAAATAAATAATGACATACAATGACAGATAGTACTCACACAGTTACTTGATTTCAAATGGCACTGCCAATATAAATGTATAAGAGCGGTATACATTGGGTTATATATAATAAAATTGTTGATTAATAGAAAATCATTCATTAATCAACGATTTTGAGTGCGTTAAAATACATCATAAATGGACGGTCGACGGAAAAATTATTTAATTACAAAACGTAATTAATCTCTGTGAGCATTAATTTCTGCCTTACAATGTTGGCTAAATAAGTAATCGAAAAAAATAAATAAATATTGCCCCTAGGGCTAACCGATATAGTTGAATAAGTTATATACTTTAGGTTTAAAACCTACCAAAGCCAATATAAAATAAATCAGAATTTAAAGTAAACACTTATCTGGTATCCCTCGGTGATAGTGCTGATACTACTCTAAAAGCAGACGTTGATTTCTATGAACCAGGATACAAGATGAAATTGACTCTTGTCTCTCCCTGGAGACAGGTACACACAAAATTCTATAATTGTTTTAAGACCATTAATCAAAACCATAACGCTCCAACAAAAAACCTACCATAAAAAACTTTAAAAACAGAATCCTATAGATAACTATGAGGATATTACTAAATTAAAAACCCCACATACAGTGTGTACAAAAAGTTAACATGTGACATACAAAAATCTACTGATTTTACTGACAATTTTAATCCCGCAACCCATAAAAGAAAATAATGGTAATTAATTGAAAGCATAGTACACATTATATTTATTTTAAAAATAAAACAAATGAAAAATCTTACATGAATACAAAAAAAACACATTCTCAAAGACATATTGTTTTGGGAATGTTTTTTCACAAAACAGAGCACTATAATAAAACGATTAAATCCCCTTCAATGGTTTAACGTCTAACAGCTAATACTCGACCAAATTACAACATCCAAATGGAATCTCACAAAAATATTTGGGTTCCAATAATTATCCGTCGTATGAGGATGGCCAGAAACGCTATAAATATAATTGGTTGCATGCACGTTTCTGTTAACCCTTTATCTGTGGGTAAAATTTTACATTGGCATTAGTTGAATTTTGAGTAAATTTAAATAAAACATCAATAAACATCGTTCTAATAATTTTTAAAATTTATAAAAAAAACTAAATTTTAAGAAATTTACACTTTCGAAAATTTTAAAAATATATGAAAAAATTTCAAAAATCCCGAGAATTTTAGAAATGTAAAAATTCCAAGAATTTTAGAAATTTAAAAAATTTTAAAAACTACATAAATATAAAATGTATTAAGAACTTCAAAGATATATCAAACATTTCAATAAAAATTCAAAAATTTAATAAAAAACTGAATTTTAATAAATTTTTGAAAATATATCAAAAGCATTTAAAAAATTATCTGAAATTTTCAAAAATTGCAAAAATATCCAAAAATCCGAAAATGTTAAAAAATTCAAAAACTTAAGGACTTTTAAACATTTCAAAAATGTCAATAATTTAAATCTTTCAGAAAATTGCGAAATATAAAGAAATAATAAAATATTCAATATTGTTTATTTACGATGCCCACATCACATCAAACTTTTTACAAATCATTTATATACGGCAGCCGCAGTTAAATTGTTATAAATACTCTATCGAGACCAACCTTCTTGTCGACAGGTACTAACTGTTACTAAAAACCATAAACCATTCCACGGAAGATGGAAGCCAAAAATATGTCCGCAATAACATTCGTCAAAATACCAAAAATAAACATAATAACTAATAGTACGAGATCCGGCTGCAGGATTAATGCGCTCATCGGTTTTTTACTGAAACCCAAATTTTTATGCATATTTATAATTAGAAGAATATATATTTACCAGGTTGCCTATCAAAATTTAGCCGCTAGTATTTTAAATTAAATTATTTTTAATTCATTTTTGGGAAAAAATTTCGTTCACTTGTTTTTTAAATAAAAAATCACGCTTGCCGTTGCGGACCTGGCCGCACGTCTTCGCAGCCAGGTGTAAACAGGTATGATTTCGATACATTTATACGTTTATAACGTACATTTATTAATTATATGTCAAATTAAAGCTAATTTTTTTCTATTTATTATCATATATAGTTGCCTAATTAAATCCGGCCGTAAATAAGGGTTGCTGGCTCTTAAAGATGATAAATATTTGAGGGTGAGTGAAAGAGAGTTAGCGCGTAATATCATTTGTTAGATGAGGATAGCCATTGCCAGCTGTGTGACACTTTTAAGCCATTGCGCATGCGTCGAATGCAAGTGTTCTCAACCACTGGGGAGTAATAGAGACGATTAATAAATACTCCCAAAGAAATGTCTTCCTTTTCAAAATGACTAATTTAAAAATTACAACAGAAAAAATTAATATTGAATTAATATATTTAATATTGATTTAAATAATAAAAAAATAAAACCAAGGTGCCAGACCTGTTCACTTGAGAATACTTGCATTCGACGCATGTGCAATAGCTTAAAAACGTCGCCCAGCTGGCAATCGCTATCCTCGTCTGACAAATGATACTACGCGCTAACTCTCTTTACGTGATGAACGTATAAATGTATCGAGATCATACCTGTTTACACCACAGAATTATATTACATAGAATGCTAATGCTATCTCTTAAATTGAAGCAGCACGCGACGAATTTGAACCTTCTGAGTTGCGCAGTATTGTCTCTAGCAGATTGCATTTTCGAACAAGCGTCTGTTCGCAGTTTAAATTTACGTAGGACAGTGGCGGATTAAGCATACATTTTTAATCAGTACATATTATAGATGGATAAAACCATGAACAAATATAATGAAACAGAAATTGTTTAATAATTATTATTTTCTATTATGAATGCAGTCTTAATACCAGTATTAATGTTTTCCAAAATCATTTTTATAGGATTGTTTACTTACTTGAAGTAGCTAATACCCGGCATTTTCCCTTTGTTGGGCACGAAATTACCATACAAGCACTCATAGTCTTTTTATTTGCTATTATTACCCTAGTTATTTGTCCAAATAGTAAACCAAAACTAAGAACGGAGCTTAATAAATCAAATTTGCACCAAGAAATCCACACTTAATAATCACAAAGGAGAGCGGGAATATGAATACGGAATACGGATATGGACGCTTGACATTGAAGTCAAGATGAAGTTTACAGTGTTGCCACAGTATTTTGAAATGTAAGTAGATTTCCTGGTTTTAAGATTTTAATACAAATCAGGAAGTCTTCAACAACAATACCAAATTCATATGTATTTTCATCACTGCAACTAAAAAATAGATAAACTGCGCATGAGCAGCATTGTCCGGTAGACAACTCTTGGCACACTTTGGCCTATGGAAACTGCCATACCTTTAGCTATCTAGAAATATACTATATTATATATATCTGTGGTTTACACCTGGCTGCGAAGAGGTGCGGCCAGATCCGCAACAGCAAGCGTGATTTGTTAGAATCTTTATATAAATTGCCGTGACGTAGAGATTTTATTTAAAAAACAAGTGAACGAAATTTTTTCCCAAAAATAAATTAAAAATAATTTAATTAAAAATACTAGCGGCTAAATTTTGATGGGCAACCTGGTAAATATATATTCTCCTAATTATAAATAGGCATAAAAATTTGGGCTTTAGCAAAAAACCGATGAGCGCACTAATCCTGCAGCCGGATCTTAGACTATAACACTAGAATATGTCTCTGAATTTTACCAACATCACACCATTTATTTCTAAAAACATACCTGAAATGACTAACCACTATAAATTGTCTAACGATATCGTTACTGTCAAATACGAGAGTAGAAATCAGCATTATGTAGTTCAAAAAAATTCAAGGTAAAATCTGAGTTCGAATAATAACAACAAACATATGAAGTAATCTTAAATTAAGAAAGAGTTTAAATCGAAATAATTAAGCTAAATTTGACTGATAAGGAAGGTGAAGTGAATTAGTATTGAGTGGAATAAAACGTATAATTATGTGTCGTTATAAACAATCAAAGTATAAATAGTTATCACCGCTATTTAAGATACCAAAACCTGGATCTTAATGCAAATTGAATGCATGTGGTTAAGAATTCAATCTACAATGATAATCAAGATTAGTTGTAGAATTTAACAATGTCTTTAGCGAGTGTTTACTGTAAATCTTAGAAAAATAACGTGCGCTCAAATTCGAACGTCACAAACTACATGCTTTTCGGATAAGTTTCACAAAATTCCGTTATCGGATAAAATGAGACAATAACCAATTTTTACTAAAGAAAGCTCTAAAGTAATTATCACCGCAGTTTCTAAAAGATGGCACAATTCCATTTCTCAATAATTTGTGAGGATGCTTAATGGTTTCAGTATGAAATAAACCAAATCTACAGAATTTTGCTCACGTGGAATATGCCACTAAATACAAAATTTATAATAAATGTGTTTTTATTTAAAGGTAAAGATTATTTTTTATTAAGAAACTTAGTAATACAGAGCACATAAAATATTAACAGAAAAGTTAGGTTTATTTTAGTTAATTACGTAAATTGTCTGCAAAATTAAGAAACTCTCAGAGAGCCTGGATATAGAATTTGACATGTTGTTGAAAAATCTTTAAAATAGCCGGTTTTAGTTTTGAACGTATAGAAAAATGTATTATAGTGACAATTTGATAATATTAACAGTTGAAGAATAAATCTGTAATTTTATACTGATCAAAAGATAGCGATCAAAGGATAATTTATTTATTGCTATTAAATTTTTATTTAATCGACATATTTTGACTTTAAAATAACATTACAAATTAATTTTTCGACAACTTTTCAAAGAAAAATTTATTCTTATGCCAATTTGACAATAATATTAACGATTTGAGAAAAATCTGCAATTTTATATCGCACTGAACACCAGCGAATTCATTCATCATTTTTTTTTTAAACTTTCCATCAAGTGATAATTTATTTATTGCTATTGAATTATTTTTGAATCGAAATATTTTGACTTTAAAATAACATTACAACTTCAAAGAAAAATTTATTTTTATTACAATTTGATAATATTAATGGTTGAAGAGATATCTGCAATTTTATACTGCACTGAACATCGGAGAGCGCATTCACCATTTTTTTAAATCTTTCGGTCAAGTGATAATTTATTTATTGGTATTAAACCATTCTTGAATCGAAAGATTTTTACTTTGAAATAACATTACAATTTAAAGCTTTAAAAATATTTCAAAGAAAAATGTATTCTCATATGAATTTGATGATAGTAACGGATGAAGTGAAACGGCACTGAACATCGGTGAGCGCATTCACCATTTTTTCAAAATCTTATGTTCAAGTGATAATTTATTTATTGGTATTAAAGTATTATTGAATCGAAAGATTTTGACTTCAAAATAATATTACAACTTAAAGCTTAAAAAAATATTTCTAAAAAAATGGATTTTTATTACAATTTGGTAATATTAACGGTTGAAGAGAAATCTGGAATTTTATACTGCACTGAACATTGGCGAATTGTTTCACCATTCTTTTCAAAATATCATGTTTGAGTGATAATTTATATATTGCTATTAAACCACAATTGAATTAAAATATTTTGACTTTAAAATAACATTTCAATTTAAAGGTTTGAAAATATTTCAAAGAAAAATGTATTTTATTACAATTTGATAATATTAACGGTTGAAGAGAAATCTGCAATTTTATACTGCACTGAACATCAGCGAACGCATTCACGATTTTTTCAAAATCTTTCATTCAAGTGATAATTTATTTATTGCTATTAAAGTATTATTGAAGCGAAAGATTTTGACTTTAAAATAACATTACAACTTCAAGCTTTGAAAATATTTCAAAGAAAAATGTATTTTTATTACAATTTGATAATATTTACAGTTGAAGATAAATCAGCAATTTTATACTGCACTGAACATTGGCGAACGCATTCACCATTTTTTTCAAAATCTTATGTTCAAGTGATAATTTATTTATTGCTAGTAGACTATTATTGAATCAAAAGATTTTGACTTCAAAATAACGTTACAACTTAAAGCTTTGAAAACTTTTCAAAGAAAAATGTATTCTTATTAGAATTTGATAATAGTAACGGTTGAAGAGAAATCTGCACTGAACATCGGATACGCATTCACCATTTTTCCAAAATCTTACGATCAAATGATAATTTATTTATTGCTATTAAAATAATATTGAATTAAAACATTTTGACGGTTTCTAATAAGTAAATCATTTGGGTAACCAAATTCTTTGAATCATAGTGCATGGTGCATAATCAATAGAAAAAACTCAACTTTAATTTGACATATAATTAATACATGTACGTTATTAACGTATAAATGTATCGAAATCATACCTGTTTACACCTGGCTGCAAAGAGGTGCGGCCAGGTACGCAACGGCAACCGTGATTTTTTAGAATCTTTATATAAATTGCCGTGTTGTAAACGAGATAATATTTAAAAAACAAGTGAACGAAATTTTTTCTCAAAAATAAATTAAAAATAATTTAATTAAAAATACTAGCGGCCAAATTTTGATAGGCAACCTGGTAAATATATATTCTCCTAATTATAAATATGCATGAAAATTTGGGTTTTAGCAAAAAACCGATGAGCGCATTAATCCTGCAGCCGGATCTCGTACTATTATTTCTAATATGATTCGAATATGCAATCTGTGGATGGAAAAGCAAAGCTTATGTCCACTAAACTATTGATCATTTAATTTTATTAATTACACTAACTTTATTTACTTGATATTTTTAAATTTGTTTTGTATTTTCTATATAGTGGGTGATTTTACTAAGTAATATAAATTTAAGGATAAACTTGTTGATATAAAAACACCACTTTTTTATGTACGTTTGTTTTTTAAACAAATAGCAGGAAACCTATAATAATATTTACAGTTTTTTTTTACTTATTGATGTATTAAAATTAAAGAGAATTTAGTCAAAAGTAAACAAAGCCCGAACGTAAACTGGTACAAACATATCAAATAAAATATTAGTTTAGCGGAGGATCTTTGGTTATGTGAATATTCATGAAATCATGTAATTTCGTTGAATTCTCATGTGGAAAACAAAGGAAGTTCGCTTTGGTTCAATAGAAACACGGTGGTTGAATTACTGGTGGAACAATTTGTTAATAGGACATTTATGCCAGATGAGTGATAATAGAGAAATTACTGGTTTTAAAAGAACCATATACACTATATTTATTTAATAGAAATAAAACTTTCTTCTATAAGTTAAAACCAAAACATATAAATATAAACAAACGCACGACTGGTATAACATTTTTTTGCTAACATTTATTGCATGGGTAGTAAACAATATTTATAAAAAGAATACAAGACATAAATTTTATGAAGTAGAAGTTTTGACGAAAGAAAAAATTTTGAAATTTTTAGATATTTTAAAAATTATTAATTTAATTATGATGGTCAATGAGTCTACCGAATTTATATTTTAATGTTGATAATAAAATAAGCTGCCGGTGAATTCTGTTGGAAATTCTGGAAAAAGTTTGATACAAATTTTATTCTTTACAACTTTGCACTAGAACATTTTGCAGCACCAAAGCCCATTGTTGGTCTTCAAAATAAAACCAAGGTAAGAAACCTAAATGTGTATATATGTGTATATTTTTAGCGGCAAAACCATGGGATATTCGAAAAATAGTTAAAGATAAAAGGTAAAGGAAATTTGGTTCTCTACAATTTTGCACCACAACATTTTGCACTAAAGTGCATTGTTTGTCCTCAAAATTTGGAAAACTATGGAAAACCTACATGAACATTTTTTGCGCGCCCTCTAGTGGCGCAACTATTGGAAAATCTGGAAAATGTTTGATACAAAAATTGTAGGAAATTTTATGCTCCAAAACTTTGTACTACAACATTTTGCATTAAAGTGTATTGTTTGTCGGTCCTTACCTTAACATTTAAAAAAAGGCAAAAAATCTTACATATGTATTCAATCAATGTCGGTCTTGAGGACCTTCTACTGTAACAATTTAAACCAAATACTTAAAGTCACGTTCGAGGCACACGTCAACCCTTCATACCAAATTTCAAATTGATTGGTCAAACGGTTTGGTAGTTATCGTGGAAGATTACACACATAACACACAGACACATAGTCATACAGACACAGACACGCTGACCGACCTTACTCTGGAAATGCTTTCAATCTTCTTGGGGGACCTCAAAATGGATATTTCCATCGATATTTCGAATTTTTTTTGCTCGTTCACTATACTCTCCGTCGACTTTTGATTTATTTTGAAAAAACTGAAAAAAGGGCCCATTTTGGCAATGTTTGTTTAATTTTATAATAATTTTTTTTATTTCAATAATTCATATACATATATTTTTTTAAATTTACTAACACTTATGGAAAAAATGACGCATTTCCATGAATTTTATTAAAATTTGTAATTCGTATATTGCGTAAAAGTAAAACTCAAGCAAAATACTTTAAGTTTAAAATAAATTAATTATTCCTGTAAATATTTCAAAACCTTCTGCAGTTTTTTAAAAATCATAATTTGTTACTAAAAATCAATGAAATCTTACAAAAAAACATCAATTACACCTCTACCGACGCGACGCCGCGATAGAATTTCCCAAAAAGAAATATTTCAACAAGTCTGAACAATTCCGGTAATAGTATTAGTTAAACCAGTGAATAAATTTTTATAAAATTATAAAACGTATATTAGAGATTTATACGAATTTCTTTATATTTATATTTTTTATCGGGAGTAATACCACTAGAGCTCAGATTTGGCCGGATATTTTTTATAAGTTTCATTTCGAGTATTTATTTTCACTGGCAATCTTACGAGACCTATTTGACAAAATCACGAGACCGTTAGGTCGAGTGATTTTGTCAAATAGGTCGAGTTAAATTTTCAATGAAAATAAATACGAGAAAGAAACTTAAAAAATATCCTGCCCAAAATCTGAGCTCGCGTGGTATTTGGTAAGACAATTGCACGAATAGAAAACTCAATTCAATTAAACTTTATTTAACAAACTAAAAGAACAATAAGTAGAAGAATAATGTTTAGAAAGAATAATTGTTAAAATTAGAATTATTATATACAAACGAACAGTAAATGCTCGCGTTGCTACGGTAACGTAATTTATCCAAATTTTTTATCCACTTGCAATTCTGCTCCTTCCTATTTATCCGATTTATCCACTTGCAATTCTGTTCCTTCCCATTTATCCGATAGCAAACTGACATTTTTGTGTCAGTATATGGCATTATTTACATATGAGTGCAATTGTCGGTTTAAAATACCATATAGAAAAACCAATTTAAATTTTTTTTATAAACTTTGAATTTTCTCTACAATCATTATAACTGTTTTACAGGGTGATTCAAATTTATATTATAATCTTTTTTGTATTACCTTCTATATTTTATTATACAGGATGCTAATTATTTCAGAGTTCAAAAATAAAAATGTTTTCAATAGTCCTTGGACAATTTAAATTTTATAAATGTATTGGAATTATTTTTTTTTCAATTTATTTTCTTGGTAATGTTATTTTGAATAATATGAGTAAATATTCATATCTTAAGTCTAAAATATTTATGATTATTTAGACCCTCTTATTTATTATTAACACATTTTCTCCTTTTTTCAGATAAGATAAAAGTGAAGTTAGAGAAGAAATTAAAGATACGAGCTTCATCATAAAGGTTAGAATTACTTAATTTTTTTGGTAATGGTTAAATATTAAAATGGATAAAAATTCAGATAAAAAAGTACACGAATTTTCCTATACCATATTTGTGAAAAGTAAAGCAATTTTTTTATTCTTTTTTCTAAGCGTTATTACATGGGTAGTAAACAACACTTATAAAAAGAATGCAAGACATACATTTTATGGAGTAGAAGTTTTGACGAAAGAAAAAATTTAGAAATATTTTAGAAATTTTTAGATAATTATTAATTATTTATGATGGTATACAAGTTCAGCGCCATGGTATACACCGGTGTCTGATCTGCTACTGTTCACAGGGAGGGTTCATAAGACATTTATAAAGTTGATTGGAATTTGGTTTTTTTTTATAAAGTTAAAATTAATTTTTATTTTAAAATTTTAGTAATCTTGTCCTTTTTGTTTAATTCAAACAAATATTCATTATTAAACAAATTTATTTTTAGGTATTGCTCTAAATCAAAAATAAGCACAACCGTTAAAAATTTTATTTGCAAATCGAAAAACAAAACGAACTTGCCTCTATAATCTGTCTCTCTCTCTCTCCCAAATACATGATGAAATTTCTTACCCAAATCAAAGCACTTATGACTAGAGAAATTTTAATTATTATAAAACCTTAATGGCAAGTAGAAAAGTGTCTTAATATTTAATACAACCTTACTTTTTTTTATTCCTTAAAAAAATTTTAGTTACCGAATTACACTGAATAATTTTCTTCCTGATTACACAACCTGCCTTAGGTTGTCTCCGGTTCTTTGGTGCTTTTGTTGACTGCATATATATTGCAAATAGTAATTATCTCTTGCTATTCTTCTTTATAATCACACTTTATTGTTTACAAATTAATTTTTAAAATGAATATTTGTCTCTATTAATTTACCTATATTTTTACTATTTGTCTTCTCTTATTTATTACTTTTATTTATCATTATTTTTTTGTAAGTTCTCCAGAATCTTTTTTTATACCAAAAACAAATTCTTTTCTTCTCACAATGATCAAAAACCAACTCCTCAACAATCTCTTAGTTTTCCCGTAGCAACCATCTAGCAATATCTTACTTGATATCGCTACGATTTAAATAAATCCAATCAGATTTTTCAAATAAAGTGATGTCACTAAACAGACATTGCTGAGTGAAAATATTATTTAATAGACTATTTTATTGATGATTTTCAAATAGTGGAGTCATTATACCAAAAATAAGATGTCGTGATTTTTTACAGGATTGGTTTGCGGGAACCACCCCTAAAACCCGAAAAACAGGTTTTTAAGGTATTTTTTTGGTCGATTTACTAGTTTTATTTTTTTTTAATCCTTTAGACTTATTGCTAAGATTTGGGATTTATTGTTAATAATTGACATTTACGCATTTAAAAAACAATGTCGCATTAGTGTAATAAAGAACAGCAGAACATTTTGATTATTTCCAACGGGAAAAATGCTAAAAGACTCAAAAGTGAGAATTGTTACATTCCATTATTAAAAATGATTTCGGAATTATTACATTGATAACGGACTTGGAGAAATAAGTTGCGTTGCTCTTTTTGGTTCGCATAAGAATTCATCGTTATAAAAACCTTTAAGAAAAAATATAACCTTTGTTAATAGATTATCAAACTGACTGACATACACCAGTTGTTCGAAATTAGGTTATTTTGTGACGTATGGGTCAGTGAACAAACTATAAGTCGATTTTTGCACATTTTATTTTTGATTGATTTAACAAAAAACTAATTTATTTTAATTGTTCGTGTATGGTTCCCTTAACCTGACCATCTGATTTAGTTTAACATATTTATGTGGTTATTAATTGACGCTAGATGAAATTTTCGGAATTTCGCGAAAAATTGGCATTAAAAATGTTTTTGATTTTATTTAATACATTTTAAATAAATAAAGCATACAAAATTACAAATCACACCATTTTATAGTAATTTATTCCGTTCAAATTAATTTAAAAGCGTTATAGAATTATCTGCAGTAACAAAAAATTGAAAATATACAAATACCTTTGAAGATACATAACGCAATCAATCTGTAATTTTTTCCTGTAAAACAAAAATAGGGAGTTGCAGATTTCCATCTCTTAAACATACATAAAATTAGCATACTTCCTTGCAAGTCCTGCTCTGATCCACTCACTCTTGCCTGCTCAAATATCCTTGTAGGTTGCGCGGTCGCCTAGAAAAGCTCGAGCTCTGAAAACCAGCCGTCGTCGACTAGTGGGGGACTCGTCCTGTTCCTGTTCGCAGCCACATACTCGTCACGGAGAATTTTCGCTCGTGTATCGCTAACTGCGATCAACGGACACTCGATTTTTAAAAGTACATCAAGTGATCGATATGTGCGAGTAATAATTATGAACTGTCATTCGGTGTATTTTGTGTTGGTATGGTCATCTACGATCGTGGACATGAGTTCTCCAGTGCAGTTCTGAGGTTCAAGTGGACATGGACGCAACTTATTTTCGTTGCTTTTTGAGGGTTTTTTATTGCTTAGGTAAAATATGAAATAATGGTGAGTAAATTTTGGGTATCTAGATTTTATATTTGAAGTCATTGGTATCGATTGCTTTGATTATTAACCTTGTTTCCGGCGTCACATTATGAAGAGCACCTCTAAATTAGAAGCCAACGCTGAATGTTCAAGAGAAAAATAATTTCTGAATTATTAAGAAAATTAAGAATCTGTATATTATTATTATTATAGTTTAGGATAATATTAGTCATCTTTATATAAAATGAAAATTGTCAAGAAACTAATAAAACAAATACACATTTTTAACAGTAAAACTTACACAAAATAAACATCGATAAAAATGTTAATTACTTGCTACTATTATTTGTCTTTTTCAGTTAATTTTTTACAATTTTATATAGCGACTTTTTATTTTGAAATTCAGATTCCTTCAATCTATACTCTTTTATGGGTCTGAAGGTGGATATTATTATCTGAAACTGGTCGCATTCTACAAAAAAATATAGGTTGGGTTATAATTTTTTCTTTTTTCGTAGGTATTGTTTTATAATTTACCGTTTAAGAATAAATCATTTTTTATGAAAAAGTTCTGTGAGTCAGGAAGTGTCGTTAAACCAGGAAATATTATTTTTTGACGTCATTTAGGTGTTTGCCGTTTTCTTTTCTTATCTTGCATTGGTTTTTTTATACTTATACTTATTTTCTAAATAGCTTAAAATGTTGATGTATAATTAAGTTGTAAAAGTTTTAAATCAATTTTTTATAAAATTATGCCGTCGGGCTTTTTTTTAAGCATCAATCAAAAAACCACTCATCTTATAAATTAGTATGGCCAAAGCTTAGTTAAAGATAACCAGCTAGCTATAACTTTCAAAACCAAATATGCTGCTAAAAACTTTTATGCTTAGAAAATTATGTTTTTAATAATAATTGAATATATCGAGTTATACAACAATAAAACCTGAGTTTGTGGAACACGCGTAGAAAAACATCTACTAATTATGGATATGAATTTTAATAATTGAATTATGACCAACACAGTACTTTCTCGATATTTATGTGTTTTATTACTTTATTTGCTTTCTTGTTAGTTTTACTATAAACAAAGTTGTCGGTGCATTTATCAAATTTGTTATCCTGTTCTTTCTTGTAGTCTTTTCTGTTTTCTATAGAATCTCATTTACATCGTTATGATTTTGTTTGTGTTGTGTTTTGTAAGTACTGCCCTGCACTCTATAATTTAATATAAAAAACCTAATTAAACCACTGTCACTCTTCTGAATAGATGTTATTGTCTTGATCTAAATTACTGTGGCTATTTTTCTTTGAACTAAAACCTAACATAGAGCACGCAAAAAGATACAAATTCCGTTTCTCTGCACAAGTTCAGCACATAACTTCTGGAAATTTGTTCTTGGGAGTAGAACCTTAAATTAATAAAATATTGTTGTCGACTTCAAGACTCTTCATTAACAAATAATTTATTAATTTTTAACAAAATTTGAACTTACTTTTATTAGATACATTTTAATTTAGACTTATAATAATTATTTTTTTAACACTTGCTTTAGGGTGAGATGTTGTACACTTCTATACCAGTATGTATATATTATAGAGTATAATTTTGTTTGTTTCCTACCGAAATATAGATTGTAGAACATACTATAAAAAATAGTATAGTGTGTCTTGGTTTTAACCTCATTAAACGACTTATTATTGTATATCCCTTGTTATTCGATAATCACGTTTAAAATTCCTACCTGCCCACGGATCAAGGATCAAAATAATGATCGGTAAATCACGGTAAATCACGGTCTACCCTAAGGTGCTGTATTAAGCCCACTTCTTTTTAATGCATATAGTCAAAGCTTACATGGTATTTTCGATACAGCAGTTAAATGCATACAATACGTGGATGGATTTTGCTTTTATACGATACAGGATAGCTATAATCAGTGTGTCAGAGTATTAAAATATATTGCCTGTTGCTTTAAGAATTGATTTTATGAGCACTCATTAATAATATCTCCCGAAAAATCAGCAGTTCTCTCCTTAACAAGACACAGGTTCCGTAATCCTGACAAAAATTTCTCTAAGTGGTTTAAAAATACCCGTAAAAGAAGAATATAAATATTTGGGTATATTTTTAGGTTGTAAGCTACTTTGGAGCAGTCATATTAAGCATCTTAGGAGTAAATATGAAAAGGGCATCAACATGTGAAAATGTGTCTCAAAAAATAAAAGGGGTGTTGATCCTAATATCGGTCTCCTCTTCTACAGGACACATAGTCGATCAATATTGCATCCTGTATGACTCCGCTGCTATTGTTAATTTGAAAAAAATCCATAGAATACAATATATTGCAGTGATAATATGTATTGGTGCACTAAAATTTTCACCAACCCAAGCAATTCTGGCGTTTAAGAAGATTTGTCAACTGAAAAGATATCGTTCTAAGAACCCGATTAATAAATCAATATACCAAATATTTATAGAAAATCTTACCAACAATTTTTGGATAAAAAAGAATAGCCCTTGGCCGATGCATACACTATTTTCAATAATTACACTTATTAATATCTCCCAATGAGAAACTAACTATTTTCGAACTTGAATTTTCAGAAGTAACGTTTAAACCAACTGTTAGATTACCAACATATTGCGAAATCCATACTGACAATCAGATCTATACTGACGGTTCGAAAACTTCAGATGGCACAGGTTTTGCCGTATTTCATATAAGATACTCACATTCAGCATAGAATCCCAGATCAATGTTCCATATTCACTGCTGATAATTTGTCAATTGTCAGTACTTTAAATTGTCTATTAAATCAATAATCTAATGACAATGCTTTAACATTGCCGGATTCCAGGTCTGATCTTCTCTACACTCGTTTTACTCGAAATCAATGTGTCACCCTTATATGGGTAAAAATGATATTGTCGATGGCCTAGCAAAAGGAGCCACAACTCCTGCAGTTTTTAAAAAACATAATAATCTGAAGCACATTTTTCAAACTGGTAAAAAAGGTGCACTAAAAAATGGGAAACTAATTGGGAAAAATTTGTATAAATGTCCAAAAATTATTATACTTTAATGTATCCCACTTTGCCAAGTCGTATCCCACATATTAATGACTATAAAGTAAGCAGGGCATATTCCGTCATTGTCACTCGTTTAAAATGGAATCATAGCAGATTTTCCGCACATATGCACCGAATTCGCCTTGATGAGACTGATCTGTGCACCTGCGACAATGAATCCTTGGCCGACCTTAACCACATTTTCTTTTCATGTAGAAATTACCATTAAAGTTACCTAACCTAACCTAACCAAACACTCTTTAAAATCCTCTCTTACAACAACATAATTATGCCTACAAATGTCACATGCCTCTTATGTATTAACACTAAAAGCATCTTAGATGCGCTAGAAAACTTTTTAAATTGACATCTCCATAATAGACATCTTTATTTTTTTTATAATATTCTTTAGTTTTTCCTTTAGTGGATTATAGAGAAAATGTACTGTTGAACTAGTGTGGATTGTCCATATCCACACTTGTTGCTCAAATTACTGTACTATATAAATCAAACCGAGCTTATTTATTTGGAGAAAAAAAAATTGTTTACCATACAAATCAAACCGGGGTTATTTAGGTATGAATTTAGATAAAGGTATTAAAACAATAGTATGAAAGATACCTAAACTTCACAGACGAGTTTATACATCGGATTATAGGCACAAATCAAATGTGTAATTGGTTTTGTCTTATAGGTCAGCAGTTTCTGGCCAGTCGAGTCAATTGGTGACATAAAAATCTTCTACCTGATGTTTCTCAAATTCTAATTTCACTAAAAATTAAAAACCGGCGGTTTTAACATCTGACAACTAAGCAAATGTTATGGGAGGATAACAAAGATTTGAATTTTTACACACAAAGTACCTCTAATCGCCATCTATCGAACATTTAGTTGATTAATAATTTTTGTTATGAAAATCATATATTGTGCTAATTCCGTCTTAACACTAAAATTAATTTAAAGTTTCAAAAAACCACTCTTATTTCATAGTTTTAAGTTTATCACTTCTGTCGGCAGTCACCATGACTGCCTAATTTTTTTAAGGCTTTTAGCTTCCCTCAATTCCTTTTAGCTTTCTTCAATTCATTAATGAAATATAACAATTTTCTAAAAAGTCATGAGTAAATTGTCGATACTTTAAGTTACTAAATAAAAAATTTCAGTAACCAGTGAATAACGGTAGTTACAACAAAGTGATATTTTAGGCAGTAAAATAATAATTGGACATTTCATCAAGTTGTGCAATTTGTTAAAGTTATTTGTAAAATCTTTAAATAATAAGTTAAACTTTTTTATTATTAATTTTAGGAAAAAACTTAATTCTTCCTAAAAAGTTTGCGTGTCCTAAAATCGAAAATACAATCATCAGATATTAATTTTTTCCAGTATTATACGAGGTTTGTCAAAAAATATAAGTTCAAATATGCATTACATCCATTTACATTGAAAAAATGTATTCATTTTTGAAATGTATTTCTAAATACAATAACAATGCAAATTTTACTGTAGTTACATGTTTAAATTGCAAAATTGTTAGAAAACATTAAGAAACGAGAAGGTTATCATGACTTTTATAATCACAAGAGATAAATGTTCATTCGAAATAGAAACAATATTCAACAAGCACAAAACCTATTCTTTCAATGTAAATGAATGTAATTGAATATTTGAGTTTTTAGTTCTGATCAACTTTTTTAAATAACATTTTTCGATGTTGTAAAATTTAAAGGTACTATTGAGAAAAATTCATATTTTTTGACAAACCTCGTATACTACTGGAAAAAATTGATATCTGATGATTGTATTTTAGATTTTTGAACATGCAAAACTTTTTATGAAGAATAAGTTTTTTTCCTAAAATTAACAATAAAAAAGTTTCCCAACTTACTGAGACATACTGTATGTATATTTTGTATTTATTTTAATCAGTTGCAAAACTAATAATATTATTTATTCTAAAATACAGGCCACCAGCTAACATCATAGCAATTATAGAGGACTCAGCCTTCGCCAAAATTCTTTAATTATATTCTGTCATTCATCCATTTACTTTGTTTAGCATTAAAATTATTTATATCGACTATCCCATAAAAATCGATCGTTACCAGAAACAAACCCATGTTTATGTTGGCGACCCTTATTTATGTCATTTATTTGTCTAACCTCTAATTACTATATACCAAAATACTTATCGTTATTGACTTGTACAATTACACTATAACTTATCGGATTCTTCTATAAAATATGAGATTCTATTATTAAAGACAGGTATAATAAATAAAATTTTTAATATTAATCCTTACAAAATATACGTATTACATACTCAAAATCATTATTTTATATTAACAATTTTTGTATTTAAGTTCGTCTTCGTCTTAATATAAGTATACCTATGACCTGATAATTTACAGGTATAGTCGTTGTAAGCGATATTTGAGACTAATTATAAAGGTCGACTGTCATAAACTACCTACTCTTAATCACATTTAACAATGGTTTATTAGTACGGCCATAAATTCAACCTCGGCTCAAAGCTTAGACAGTTCTCTGGTCTGTATTACAAATTTTGTTTTTAAAATAAATACCTATTATACTTAAATCATATTGTATTATTTTCCAACAAAAAACTGTAATTTTAATTTTCAAGAAAATTAGATAGGGTCGATTACAAAATAATTAAAACGAATTACTTTTTAGCAAATACAGTTTTTTAGCTAAAACTAAATTTTTTTACCATTAAAGTGATGTACATAACAATTGTTTTATTTTTCTCAAATAAAGAAGCCATGTTATTTATTTACAATATCGTATTTCAAATATAAATAATTACTAAAAAACGAAAATAAATAATTGACAAAATTGAGACTTTTTAATATTGAGTCATGTATCACATTTATTTAAATTATTGTATTAAATTACAAATTATTCATTTGTATTATGTTATGTAGTTTACAAATTTTGGTGTTTTTATGCTAAATTGTAATACACCTATTTGTATCTATCTTCGTTTTATTTTAATAAAATTAATGAAACAACTTCAAAGTACGGTCCATATGTAAATTTTAAAAGAGGTACCATTTCTTTAAAAGATTTATAACAGTTGCCTATAAAACAGTAAAACCCTCATAATCCCTAATAAAAGATGAATAAGTCAATCTCAAATAACTATTCCAATGACTATACCATCTTGTATTTACTATAATCCAAGCTACACTATTTGTCTCGATTACATACGTAAACTTCTTATTAAAAACTATCAAGTAACGTGTTACATCTTCTTAATATTATTTCTTTATACTTTCCTTTCTCAATTTGATTATTTATTAATTCAGACTTTTATTTTATTCCTGGTGTCTAAAATTAAATTAACCGTCAAAAAAAGTAAATCTATTTGTAACTATTCGACATTCAACATTTTGCCTCATTTTGTGACATCATTTTATAAAGAAACTTTAAATTACGTTTAAAATAATTTATTTTATCACATTCTGTTTTTCGTTAGCTAATCAAAATACTTTGTTATTATTTTCTTATTTGTATTAATTTTTATTGCATCAAATAAGAGAGAAAGAATTTTTTGGGAGATGTGATTAAAAGAAAACGGTTGTCAAAAATTTTATAAGAAAATAATTGAGAAAGATTAAAGAAAAATAGAAATATAATGTAAAACAGAGATAGAAAATATAGTCAGGCGAGACAGACAGATAAAGTAAAAAAGAGCTGAGACATGGATACAAGTTCGATAGCAGAGGCTTTCTATCAGTCTATTAGAAAGGTGGTAGTGGGAATGCCATGAGTGGAAACATCGAACTATCTGGGCATATTGCCGCTGATGAATCGGTAAGGGACTAAACAGCTGTCCGGTCTAAGGCATGGATGCATTGAAATCAAATTCTCATAACTTACAAGTATTTAACACTTGTTTGGGGTTTCATAAAATTGAGAGATGGGCCTTCTGTCGGTTCCAGTTAGTACTGGCGCTTATTACACAGGTGGAATCTTTTCCCCAAGTAATCAGAGACACCCTGTCCCATTGGTAGATGGCGTTAGCACTATTGTGTTTCGAGGTTAGTTTTGAATTCTGTGCATCAAGGCACATTACCGCTGATGAGTCCTTAAGGGACGAAACAGCTGTATGGTATACAGCTTTAATGCATAGAAATCCAATTCTCATAACTTATATTAATTATTAACTTTTTAGAATATATTAATTAGTATTTATCTTTTTTGTTACTAACTTTTAAACAATTTAAAATATGTTGACAGTTGTCAAAATAATTATTACAGAGAGAACCCAGCCAAATTGAGATGTTTTAATTGGACATCTACAGATTGCAGAAAAGTAAAAATAAATGTCACTTTCAAACTACACCATAAAAATAATTAATAAAAGGTATAGCACGTGGTTAGAGTAATTATAATCGACAATCACTATACATATGGGACAAGAGGATTAAGAGGCGCCAATACCATATGTTATCTTACCTGAAATCAATTTTGTATTTAATTCTCAAGAGTGCGTCTGTTGCACTTTTTTAAAGGTTTAAAAGTGATCCGACCAGCAACTTTTTTCTCCAGATAAATTTGAAAAAAGTAGCACAAACGCGCTCTTTTAATAAATATTTTAGATATCATGAAAACCCGCATATTTTTAGTTTCTGTAGTAGGTGAGATCTCGTCCGAAATGAATAAATATGTTTTGTGGCGCTCTACTTTGTACTACGGAGAAAAAATTGAAGTAGAGGGTAGGATTACTTAATATTAACCGGAAAATACTAAAAAAAAAACAATGCCTGTCTTGACCCCCTTCTTTTGCCCGTCTATCTCCATCAGACCAATTCGATTGAAAATGACATTTACTCCGTTAGACCTAAAAAAGCCGTTAAAATCATTATCTCATATATATAAAATTACGATCATATAGGAACTATCAAATTTTATAAAAGATTTGTACATACGGCTGAGACCCGCCGATTCAGTGAAGTAAAAATTTTAGCAATCTAAAAATTATCTAACGTTTATCGCAGCAGCTCCGTAAAACGTGCGCTCTGATTGACGATGATCTCACGGACGATGATCTCACCTCTCACGACTGAAAGGCTAAATAGAGATAATATAAACTTATAGTCTTGCGCAATAAGGATTTTTCATTTGTGTGAAAATACCATTAGCACCTCTTTCCTCAGTAGATTGTCTTGCCCCCTCTCCCTTATCTCTTTCGGTTCTTGTGTAAAAAGACCACGGAAACGTTTTTACGTGATGGCGAAGTTTTATCAGTAGAACAAATTTTTATTACTGTTTTATGAGTATTTAACAGATTTAAATTTGCCATTGAAATTATCTCTAACCAATGCCAAAAGTGATAAGAAAAATTAAAAACGGATCACATCAAACATACGACACTCTTATAAAAACTTATACTTGCAGATTAATTTAAATATTTGACAAATACATAAATAGCATAAACTAACACACACCATTATAAAGAAAGGAATTATTTAGAGGATATAAATATTTATGTAGTAACAGTCTCTTTACAGCCCTTTTGAAATGTTTTAAAAACACGAACAGCTTTCATGTCATCAAGTAGATGGTTATAAATTTTACAACCAACTTTTTTATTTTTCATATTGTATCCATTATCCTAATTGTGTACGTTCCTCGACTAATAAAATATTAAAAATAACTAATTTTTTATTCCGCCAGAGACAAAATAAAAAGTTTTAATTTAAAATTTAATAATCTATACCAGAATCAACTGAGAGTACAGCCAGACGATTTTTAATTTGATTAATTGAATTTTGTCTGGAAACTTAAGGAAAAGCGTCAAGAACAAACTTGACACTTACAAATTGTTATTTTTTCTACTTCGTTTGCTATTAACATCAAGAGAAGGCATTAAACTGACAGCTTTCATATCTTTTTAGGTAGTCCAGTGAAACTCATGTGGAATGAGATACAAAATTCCAAAGCGCAGCCAAAAACGATATAAATTTATTATTTTATATTCGTCTAACGTTATTGGATTTTTATACATAGTGTTTTCAATTTAGAAGACAAATTTAAACAAATATGAAATAGATTAATTCGATATTATGTAAATAATAGCTTTAGTACCAAATTAATATTTTATAAATATTTGATAATTTAGTAGTGGCGTTTACAATGAAGCAAAAATAAATTATACATTTCACTAGAAATACCGAAAGTACAGGGTGTCCCAAATAAGATTTTAAATGTAAATGCACAGTTTATTATTTGCCCTAAAGAAATCGGGTTTTCACTAATTGTACTCGTTTACTAAAAAGTTTTTTTGTGAAGTTTATTTACATTTTTTCCCATTACTACAGGGTGTTTTGGTCAAAATAATATTGTTATTGTTAGATTAGTCTTTAAATTTAATACCATACATCTTGAAAATTCATATATTCCTCCTAAAACTACACTATACGCTTCTTTGAAACTATTGAAATTTTTTGTCCGGCATTATTAATTCTTGGAGACTTTAATATTGCAGAACATTCTAATTACCTTCTTAACGCTCGTGTTAGCAGACATATACCGTTCCTTAATAATTTTATGGAATTCTACAACCTCTTACAAAACAATTTCGTTTATAATGAATACCAAAAAATTCGTGTGATCTTATGCTGTACAATACTTTTTGCTTATTTGGTCATTAGACCCTTTATTAAACTATGACCAACATCATCCAGCACTTGACATAACGGTCAATTTGAACACCAAATCTGATATAAAAAATAAGTTTGAGACCTCTCATCAAAATTATTATAATTTTCGTAAAGCCAACTATCTACTTTAATTCAAAATGTTATCTGAAATTGATAAGCAATATTTAGAGGTATTTTATGATGCCAACGATGCTTGCTCTTATTTTTACGCTAAAATTTATAATATATTAGATGTGTTCCAGGTGTCTGTGTCAAGATAATAATAAATAAGTACTCGCCATGTTTTAATAAAAATATCTTTAGGGGCCTACGTGAGAGAGGTAAATATTGGCGCAATTATAAATTTGTAAACTGATATTACTGCTTATGAAGAATTTAAAATACTTAGGGCAAGTATAAAAAGAGACATTAACATAGCTTATAAAAAAAAATTACAGGATAGAATATCATCCAATCCCAATAAGTTTTGGTCGTTTATCTTAAACACGTAAAGTTCTTATAGAATACCGAATAGAATGAGTTATGGTCGTTTATCTTAAACACGTAAAGTTCTTATAGAATACCGAATAGAATGTGTTATAAATATTTCTTAGAGAACCCTCTTGATATTCGGAATGGGTTTGCGCATTATATCTCAGTTAAATATTATGTCATTCACAGAAGACGATGTCTTAAAAACTTTGAAACTAAACTAAAATGACTATGGGTCTGGATGGCATTCCTTCCTTTCACCTGAGAGACTGTGCTTTATCCCTTACTCATCCTTTGTCTATCCTTTTTAATAAATGCCTGAACTCATCCATCTTTCCCTCTTCCCGGAAATGCTCCAAGGTTTGTCCAATTTACGAAAAGGTCCATCCACCTAACCATATTTAACAAAATCATATGTATTGTACCATGTTTCATCAAGGTACACTGTCTCTCTTTTTGATTGGCGGTATTCCTTAATTTTTCATAAATACTCGTGCCGCCATGCTATGATGCGAAATGACTCCATTATGAGCATTCTTTTTTTCAATTGTTTGTACTTGAAGCCACAATCTAGAAATGTGTTCAGAGAATTATATTCATAATCGGGATAATCCCGTAAATTTTTACGAACGAACCAATTCTAAAGTTGGAACCATCTTTTCTTTTTAAAACTTATATACAACTCGGCGTATAACTTCTTTGTCGGCATTATCAACCTTCTTAAGCTTCTGATTATCTCTTTTTCGTTTTACTGAATGATCAATGACATTTCCTGTTCTAAGAACAGTAGTGCGAGCAAGTTTAGTCAGCTCACAAATCTTTTTTAAAATTTCGTTTTATGAGGCCCACGTATTTCACTTTTCAGGCAAGTGTAAATTATCTTCAACCAAGCCTTCAGCATTGTCCGTTTCATTATCAGAAATATCAAGAAAAGGTCTTTACAACGCCATCTAGATTAAATAATAACAACAAGGCACTCGCTAAAATTCACAAGAATGCAGAATAAACTAATTTTATAAATCCCAATCCAGGACCCCAAGCCGCACTACTGACAATTCACTCGAAAATGCAAACGCAGGTATTTTTATTCTGGACTCAACATTTTTGATCTTCATATTTTGCTTGTGTGACCACGCAATATTATTTGTTCGGCTAGATGCTGATAAGAAATTCATACGAGGTCTAATCATCAATTTTATATGATATTAACTATGTAGTAAATTTATCAGACCCGGTACCTGCGTCTTTTTTTAGCTATTCAGATTGACTTCGTATAGACTTTAATAAAGAATGTAAAAGTTACAATAAATGCTATATGTGCCTATCCTCTTCTTCAATGCTTATATGCAAGCGAAATATTGAATTTTCAAACGATTTTTCTAATATGTCTGTCGGAATTTTTTTAAACAATGTCCCTAATATTATTTTTTAGTTCTTATGTTATTTTGATGCTGCATACATTTTTTGTCAAATTTGTTAATTTCTATTTAATGTCCTTTCTTGTTTCTTGAAATCTCGATTGTCTTTGTTGCCAGGAAAACAAATATGTCAAATTTACATTTTTTAAATTCCATTAAAACATACACAGTGTTCCATTTAAAATAATACATATATTTTCAATTTATTTTGACCAAAATTAGTAAATTTGATGTATTGATGGGAAAAAATGTAAAAAAAATTCATAAATAACTTTTTAGTAAACGAAAACAATTAGTGAAATCCCGATTTCTTAAAGCTGAAACACCCTGTATTTATCGAAAATGGTTTCCTATTATCAAAGAACCCCGCTCAATCCTTATTAATTGGTTCTCGGTTACATGGACAGAAAACATATTTTTCCACTGCTAGTATTAGAAGATATCATTTAGAGTGTCCGTCTAGTCGGACCCGGGGAAGAGCCAATAGATCCGTCTGAACTTCGGCATGTGCACGGTACGACTCCCTGGTGGTTGTACGTTAACTTGAAAGTTTGATTATTCATTACTATGATACGGTGTGGTTTAATGCTAGCGTGTGTGCGTTACATATAGAAGTTCCTGATTCGATTCCTGAGGACATCTTTTTTTTACGAAATAAATGAAAGTTTTTTTTTTTTTTTTTTATACGCAAGCTAGTTTTAGATAGTAAAGACTTCTTTTAATAAAATAAACACTGGTTACATTTAGATAGTCAAAACTTCTTCTAATAAAATAAATTAAAATACGCAGGATAATAACGCTGGCTGTCTAGACTTGTTTTATTTACATCTTTTCTTATATATTTCAAGCTAAATTCTAACAGCCGATTGACGGAACTTTTTTAATAAGACACGATATCCGCCAAGAAGGATCTATTGGGTTTTTACCGGGTCCGATTAGATGGACTTCTAGACAATAAATTTCACTCCTAGTATGAGTTAATTTTGTATTATCTACTAGTATTAAAGAAAAATGAAAAGGCATAAGGAAATGTCAAATCATTATGAAAAAATAAACCGCGGGAGAAAATATATTCAAGGTGTTTCATTGGGAGAGGGTCATACGTTACCTGTGGATAAAGGTCACCGAGGCGGTTCTAAAGAACCCATACTTTATGGGCCTGTTGCCCTTTATATTCAAGATACAATGTGTTTTATCAATTTTGCCGATTTATTTCTACGCTCATAACTTATGAACTACCTTGTATATTTGTTTCATATCTGGGACACATGTACCCTCTAACAAGTCAAGTCTGACCACTTACTTATAAAAAAGACATAAGGAAATGTCAAATCATTATGAAAATGAATAAATATTCTAATAGTGGAAAACATGGTGTATAATCCAAGATTATTTTCAGCCTCGCAACCTATTATAAAGCCCTGCTGAGAAAAATATCTTTCATACCTCGGTGTGTAATATACTATTATTTTAAAGTTTGAAATATGTAGATTAAAAGTATGAATGGACACAGGGCCAAATTTTTTTTTGCTGACGAAACAATTTTTTTATTGTAATGATTGTATGATGCTGAAGCTGGCGGGAAATCCAAAATGCGTCTGCAGCGAAAATTAGCGCTATACCTCAGCCAAAATGTTCAGTCCAGTATCAAGCGCACTTATATAGAATCTATCTGAAAAGTTTATTTTAACCACTGCCAACCAAAAAGAAATTTTATTGTTATTTTCTGATTACAAAAATCAATAAACCGCAGTTGGACCTAAAAGAAGATCTTGTACTTATACACAAAAATGTTGAGGCTAGTATAAGGAACTCATAATTAACAGCTGATTTCCCCAAAATTGATTCAATTTTATGATTTATTACAGTTGTTAAATGGTTTGGACCGTTGGCTGAGTACGTGATATTAATTTAAAATAGCTAATTATTTCTTACTCTTACGTCCATTTTGTCACTCCGAAACCGTCGCTTGGGTAACTTATATTTGGTCAATAACTATTATATCCCAAGAACTATAAAATTCTTCGATCGTGCACCATGTATAAAGTCCAGCACTAAAATGTTTAAGCTTGTTCAATACCTGGATAGTCTAGACCACTCCGACCATAGGTCAAAAAATAGAAGGTGAAAAAACGTTCGAAACGTCACATTCTACGGCATATTCCAACGTTTTTTAATGCTTAGAATTTTGATTCGAAAAAATACGTCAAACAATGACATATTTCATCGAATTTGACATGTTATTTTTACACGTTTCCTTATGGGAAATACATATATTTAATGCAAAAAAGTGGAAGTATTTTCACAACAAAAATTAAATGTTAAAAAATGTTAAAAACGTAAAATGTGACGTTTCGAACGTTTTTTAACGTTCAGTATTTTGAAGCGTTAAAAAACGTTCGAAACGTCACATTTTACAACGCTTTCAATTTTTTCGAATTAAAAAACAGAACGTAAAAAATCGTTCGAAACGTCACATTTTACGTCGTTTTCAACTGGTGGGTGTGACATCATAGCGCTCTCTCTTTATGACACGCTGATTTTCCTATGCCTCTCATTCTAACACGTTGAATTTCCTATACCTAGACTATCTACTTACTCTATTTTTTATTTTACGTGACAATCAGAAAAGAAAATTTTTGGTTGGCCTTCAGCTATACTTTGACCTATTAAATAAAATAGTTTCTAGCCCATTTAAACGAGAACCAAAATCCATAACGATTTAGCAATCAATATCGTTTAGCAAATCGTCAGTATAATTATTGTCACAATATACAATTTCAATTTTATTTTTCATTCTCAAGAACCAATAAATAAATTAAAATCAAAAGAGATTTTGATTTATAAAATACTGGAAATGTCTTTCATTTTGTTGATTGCTCGTTTTTTTATTGAATAACTGTCTCATTTTTGTGTGTCTCTTTTATTATTATTTTCGCATTTTCCTTTATCGTAACTGGTGGGGAAGTAAACTTCAACCTTTAATATATCGTGATACAAAAATTCGCAATGTCACATGCAATTATTTACATTCTGAATGCTAGAAATAAAATAAATTCTAATGTATATTATAGTATATTACACAATTATCATTTAATTTATTTATTTATTTATTTATTTATTTATTTTAATACAATACCCAACAGGGTTTCCCCCAATTATAGGATAAGGTAATACAATACTTGTAATGAGACAAAAAAAAAATAATAATAAAGAAATAAAGAAGAAATAGACGGTAATGAGTGCAACCTAAAAAAACAAAAAAACTTTATAAGAAAGAAAAACAGAAAAAGGGTTACACTCATTACATCCTACTTCAACTGTACAAATACAATACGCTTAATAGATGCAACAGAGCAATTAAAAATGTCAAGATCAGTTTCAACTCTTGAGAGATTATCGATCATTTGATACAGAGGAGATGATTTGTAGATATTTGTTCTAAATGGTCGTTGATAGAAAGTATAATTAGACCGAGAGTTTATTCGTGGAACGTGAAAGTTCAACATTGCAGTAAGCGAAATGCAATCAACAGTGTTATTCAGAAGTTTTGCTAAAAATACTATTGAGTGCATCATTTGTCTTTTTTGTAGACTGCTTGCACTAAACCGATCAAGGTAGTAAGACTGAGGAAGTCCTCTCGTGGGATAAATACCATCAATTGCAAAACATGCCGATTTAAAAAACTTACGCTGGATTCGTTCTAGCTGGGAAAAATGATTTGAATATATTGGACTCCAAATTATATTGGCATATTCCAATTTTGATAGAACAAAGGCCGAAAAAAGAATGTTCATGGTTGAAAAGTCTCCGAAAGATCTCATATTCCTCACAATAAAACCCAATACTCGATGCGCCGAAGCCGTTGTTTTTTCAATGTGAGGTATGAACGTTAGTTTTGGATCAAAATGAACGCCAAGATCCTTTATTAATTCCGGTCGTGCTAGTGTGGCAGTATTTAGACGATAGTTAAATAGGAGTACTGAATCTTTGCGGCTGAAGGACATTACATTGCATTTTTTCACGTTTAACGGTAACTTATTATTTATACACCATTCATATAAACGGCCCAAATTTTCCTGCAATTTGATGCAATCCGAAAGAGTAGATATTTCACAGAAAATCTTTAAGTCATCGGCAAATAAAAGATTCGGAACATTCAGATTCCAGACAATGTCATTTATAAAGATTAAAAATAGTAAAGGTCCCAACACCGATCCTTGGGGTACTCCTGATGTTTGATTGTAGTATGCAGATTTGTGGCCTAAGCACTGCACGTAAAGGCTGCGATTTGTCAAATAGGATCTAAATAGATTTACTAGTGAATCATTAAAACCTAATGAGAGAAGTTTAGCTATTAGTAAATTATGGTCAATTTTGTCAAAGGCTTTGGAGAAGTCAGTGTATATAATATCTACCTGACTTTGCCTATCAAGAGCTTCTGCAATGTACTGAGTGACACAGAATAAATTTGTTACCGTCGAACGACCTAAAGTGAAACCATGTTGAGTAGGAGTAATAATTTCACGAACCTGGAAAGAGAGATAGGTGTGCAACAGTATTTCAAATACCTTTGAGAAGTTACTAAGAATAGTAATGGGGCGATAATTTGATATGTCATTTTTACTTCCACTTTTAAAAACAGGACAGGTTCTAGCTAACTTCCAGCAATTGGGAAAAACTTGGGATTTAAATATAATATTGAAGATAACCGTTAGCGGTTTATAAAATACGTGCGCACAATCTCTTATCAAAAATGCTGGAACGTTATCTGGCCCAGTTGTTAATTTTGGCTTAAGTTTTTTCAGGGCAGATAGTACTTCTGCCTCCGTTACGTGAGTTATATTAATGTTGGTATTAATATTATTATTATCATTTAAGTTATTCATGGTATACTGAGCATTACCACTGAGTGATGTATAATTTCCTGAAAAGAAGTTTGCAAAAGCATCCACAGTTTCTTTAGGCGTATTTAGCTGATTATTATTAAAGTTCATTAAGTTAGGTATTGCGGACACGTCACCTTTCCTATATTGAATGAACGACCAGAATGTTTTAGGATCGGACTTGATGTTTTCTTCAGAGCGTTTGACATAATTTACATAACATAAAGTAGTTTTTCTCTTAAATTCAGCCCTCAACTGACTAAATAAATTGTAATCAAGAATGCTTCGAGTACGTTTATATTTTATCCAAGACTTATTTTTTTGTTTTAGCGAGTTAATTATGTCATGGTTGAACCAAGGCGGATAGTGACTGTTGGTTGGTTTCTTTTTTGGAATATACTGATCAAATAGTGTGTTTAATTCATCATAGAATAGACTTAAAGCAGTATTAGGGTCTGAGCAATTGTTCAGAAAGTTCCAGTCTACATCTAGTAGCATTTTATAGAGATTAGGAAAGTCTGCTTTTTTGAAATTGAATCCTGTTGACGAATTTGGAATAATATGTTTAGTACTCTTAAATGGAACCTCAATAACTAGTGCAGGATGATGAGAATCAAGAGGTGCAAGAATATACGATGCTCTTTGCACAGAACAATGTTTGATATTAGAGAAAACAAGATCTAGAATACGATTAAGATCATTTGTTATCTCGTTAAGTTGGGTTAAAGTAAAAAAATTTTGAAAATTATTTAGCGATAAGATTTTTCTAGTTATATTTACTTGCGAGTTAAATTTAAACGACGCATATTCGGGGATGTTGAAATCACCTAAAATTAATAGCTTACAATCATACAGATGCCACAACGATTCGATACCATCAAAAAGTAATTGAAATTCATCATTAGTTGTATTAGGAGGAATATACAAATTTAAAATATATAGAAACACGTTTTCATATTTAATTTTGACAGAAATGATGTCAATATTAATTAAATCTTCGAAGTAATTATAACCGTTTATGTCATTGAGTGATGCCGATAGGGATTTCCTTACAGCGATCAAGGAACCCCCTCCTCTGGTATTATTTGTCAAGCAGTAACGTCTGTCTGATCTAAATACATCGTAATTTTTTGTATCTAAGATTTCTGAATCGCGAAAAGAATCATTTAGCCATGTTTCAGTAAGTGCTAGTATATCATATTCATAGGCGATTGTAGAATTTAATGACAATTATTAACACCCTATTATTTCTACCGACAGTCATAATAATGAGCAATAAGTACTTTGAACAATTATTAAATTTATAATGAAATTGTGAGTTATAAAATGAAATTTTAGGATTATATATTTTAAATTCATAGTACTTCATTTCCTCAAACACATGACCTTAACTCTTTAAACCTTCCCTTTTCCTCGGAAGAACTGACATATGTTCTATCTGTAAAAAGACACCTGCAGCATAAGATGAAATACCCTTTATTTTTCTTAAAAACCTAATTATTAGAATTGTACAATAACATTTGGAAGAAATTTCCAAAACTGTGATGCAAGTCAATTATCCTTCCAGTAAAGAACGAAAAGAAACCTACAGACGACCCTAATTTACATAGGCCTATTTCGTTGGCATTTACAATGTAAAAACTGTTGGAAAAATGACCAACAAAACAATTCTTTGGTACTTTGCAAAATATAATAATATCTCCATTGTGCAATCAGGATTTAGATCAAATCGCAGTACGATGGACAATTTAGTAGTACTCCAGATAGATATTTCCAATGGTGTACTTAGGAAACAAGATGTAATAGCAGCTATGTTTGATATTGATAGTGCGTTTGATACATTAGATAGAGCTGTCATTCTTAGAAAACTCACAGAGTGTAACTTCAAAGGCCACATATCCAAAATTTCCTAACAAATTGAACCTTTAAAGTATTAGCTAATGTGAAAATATCTAACGAGATATCACAAGATAATGGTTCAGTTTTGAGTCCAACTCTTTTCATATTGGTTATAAATGACATCTGAAAATTTATACATCCTCCGGTAAAATTTGGACTATATGATGATGATCTAATCTTATATTGCCACGGCAAAAACACCCTAAGTACTTCTAACCTAATCCAAAAGGCTGCAAACCAATTAAACCATTAGTGGTCCACTAATACTGGCTTACAGTTTTCCGGCCCAAAATACAAAGTTACTAGAAGAAGGACTAGCAAATCTGATTCTAAAAGTACTACACAGAACATATTTACCTTTAGTGGAGCAACATAAAATTCTCGGGCTTACATTTGATACCAAGCTAAGCTAGAAACAACATATCAGAGACACGAAAAGGAACTGCATGCATAGGCTTAATATTATTAAAACCTTATTCCATCACCATTGGAAAGCGGAGAAAGAGGTCTTGTTAAGAATATATCCAATCCAGGCTGCATTATGTAAGTTTTACTTATATGACAGCTACACAGTATAAGAATGTAGGTTTTCACGGCCGGCGTCAATCAAATTGTTGATTTCCTGGCTGTTATACCATTGGTTATTATTTCCAAACATTTCGACTGCAACCTGGTAGCCATCTTCAGTCCTAACAACGATACAATAGTCATCCAATGTTGTCAAGTGTAGTATAATTATGCCAAAAGTGGCACTTTCAGTTCTGGAGTGGCACTGGAGCACGCACTATTGAAAAATAGACAAAAACTGGCACTTTTTCGTTCTACGATATTTTTCGCCTCTAAGGAGATTGTTATTGAATATATGATGTTATTGAAGATATGATGAAGATGAAACCATCAAACGAGTCGAGAAGCACTACTGGGCACTATTTTGTAACCAACTTCAGCACAGTCAAAAGTTCCTCCATAACAACACTGTAGTCATCTTTGGCGTTATCTCATTATTTACAAATATGCCACTCGAAGAAGTAGTCAGCTACATAGGGGAGATTTTTCCAGTGCACATTAACCTTTTCCGACACTCGTTCATTAACAGTGGAACCAAATATTTTATGAACAAATTGATGCAGCCTACTTATGGCCAATTTTTACATGGAAAAATTTGAAGAATGAGTTATCAGCACTGCCGAAAAACAACCACGGCATTGGCTAAGGTATGTAGATGACACACTTGTAGTCTGGAGCCATGGAACAAAAGGCCTGAAGAACTTCCTAAACCATATGGACAGTTTTCATCCTAAAGTCGAGTTCACCATTGAAATACAAGAAAACCGACAAATTCCTTTCTTAGATGTATCAGTCAATTAAGAAAATCACAAACTAAGCCACAGATTAAATAGAAATACAACATAGATCCAACAATGATTCAAAATAAAAATGGACTGTTATTAACACCTTACTAAACACAGTGTTAAGGATATCTGAACCAAGGTATATGAACGCTGAAAAAAACACCTGACAATAGTAGTATAAGCAAACTAATCCATAACCGTCAAAATGTTTTGCCAACGATTGAAGCAAGTGAAGACAAGTGCAGCTTGACAAAGTTTTTTGTGCACCGCTTGAAGTTCATGTGCCCAGCGCTACAGGTAAAAGTCTAGCATCAAAGTGCAGGCTACAGCATTAAACAGAAGAAAAGTCGGCATAACACGATTAGACCGTTGCTCCGTTCAGCAAGTGGAGAACCTGCCAAGAAAAAAAAAATAAAAGGAGAAATAGACAATCACAAAATGTAAAAGATATCCCCAATTTAGATAATTTACCTTTAATAGTTTTTGAATTCCAGTACCGTTTTCAGTCTGTATGTTATCTGTTTTCTATTGCTTTTATTTTGTTTTGCCTTTCTTGCATTTTTGTCTTAGCCAGAAAAATATAATTTACCTGAACTGGGAAAAAAATTCTATTTTCCGAATATTCATGCATTTTGCTGAAATTTTAGGCCGCAGAACACGCATCTACTGCAGGGAACTGTAACAATATTCCGTACACGCGTTTGGTACCAATTTACATTCGGTACACAGATTTCGCACTCGAATTTGTTACGTTTTTTTACACCACCCTGTATTTTCATTATTCCTCTACTCAATATATTTTAATCTCATACTCGCTTGATATCCCCTCCTTATTTTTTCGCGTCATGTCCCTCTCTTCTCTTGGTATTCCTATAAAATGTCTTTTCCATGTAAATAATGTTTTTATCTTTGCCTACTTAGTCAAAATAACTGACTTTATATCGTTCGTGTCGCTTACTGAAGATTTCTTCTTTTTTCTCCCCCTCATCTTGTAGGGGTGTTTTTTCCTGAGCCAAGAAGTTTTTTTCCTGGGCCAAGAAGTTTTTTTTCCTGGGCCAAGAAGTTTTTCCTGGGATATACTTTTTTTCTCCGGAATTCGTTTTTCCTTTGGACCAAGTTTTTATCTGTGGACTACAGTTTTATCAGTTTTTCCTTTGGACCAAGTTCTTATCTCTGAATTACAGCTTCTTCAGTTTCTCCCTTGGACCAAGTTTCTTGTACTGCAGTTTCCTTTGGAGAAGGAAGTCAAGAAAAAAACCTGATTGGTTTTAAATTCAAATCTGACCAATAAAATTGCGCTGGGTGCCAAATACATGTGGGGAATGTCTAAATGCTACCGGGATACCATTTGAAGGGATTGACGTAACCGATAGATGGTGGTGGGGAGTTTGCGTCCTCGGCACGTCTAATATTATTGCAGGACGTAGGTCGTAGCATAAATGAGGTATTTTATTAACTTTGGCAACCGACTTTCAGAGACGTAGGCAATTAAATTCTCATTTGTGTAAAGTCTGAGTTGTCTTACAGATAATTAATCTTTATATAATGATAAAATTAAATTGTCAGCCAATTGGATTGGGAATCTTTTCCTGCTGGGGACTTGCTGTAGAAAATGAAAAAAAAATAAAATTATTATAAAACATCGAATTGTGGAAAAAATATGTTTTAAATTGTTTGACTAGGAGTGGAGAAAAAACTACACCCAAAATTTTAAAATAACTTTACAAAAAGATCAAGACTCCCTATATCAAGTTTTAATAAAATCCGCTAATTATCATCCATATAACAATCTAAATTTTACTAAAAGTTTGGCCGTTGGCAGACTTGAAATCATAATTCGTGTTCAGCGATCCATAAAACACATATTTCCCGAGTTTTTCAATACTGCGAATAAGCCCTTGGAAAATTGAAACTTTTGATGGCATACCACTAAGGAAAATTTAATTTGAAACATTTTTTCCTCTTCCAATTTTCGATTTAACGCACCATTTTCATATTACTGATGGATTTTTAACATAATAAATAAAACGCAAAAATATACTTTTTATATACAGAAATCGAAAGAAGTATTTTAACGTTTCCCTAGCTTCTTCCTTTTTGTTAAGTTTTCCTGACATATTTAAAATTTCAATAGAATTTGAATTTGATGAAGAATTAGAAATGTATTTTTCGATTTTGCTTTCTTTTCAGCGCATACTTGTAATAAATCTGAGCCATATGCTTCGATCTATATTTTAACATGAATGAGACAATTTAACTATAATCACAACTCTAAAATAATTTGGGTAATTATACACGTATTGGCAACACAATGTGCAAATTAATTTGATTATCTTAAGCATTGTTGTGCCACTGATCTAACTGTAAATAAAGCATTAACGTGCGAAGTTATTTTATATAATTATGTTTGTGTTTATAGAAGTATAACAAATATTATGACTATATTTTAACTAGATGAAAAAAAGGTATAGTAAAGTAAATATTCGAATACAAATTTAGGTCAAATATCACTTTATAATATTTTAATACAATTAATGTAACAAAAACAATACGAATAATATTCGATTTGGTTTAAATAGAATAAATACAATCATGAGGAAATAATAACAAAATAATATAAATACAGATCTTTTAATCGCATAATATAGTTTAAAATTAGTATTTGAAATTTCCACACAACAATAAAACAATTTTACCTGTTTGTAGTTCCATTCCGTTATTTCACGCAAATTACTTGTTTGACCACGCACCCATGTAATTTGGCTATTGAGGGAGCTTTCGTAAGAAAGGCACTCAATTACACGAACCGCAGTAATTTATCTAATATAATAAGTCATTGCACTCGTAACAAGAGTTGTAAGTAACCCATTACGCACGAAGTAAAAAAGTATACGTAAATTTCACGAATGTGTGATGGGCTTACAACTCGTGTAACGTACTATACTTTTTCTACGCCCACTTATTTTCTTCTATTAAACAAAGGGCATCGCAATTATCTAAACTTTATTATAATAGTTGTTAATAACAATTAAACAATTATTTTAACCCGATTGTGTGGAGTGCTCATAATTTTATCACTTTCACTACTAATAGACATATTCGTAGGTAAAATTTGAAAAAATGTTCGGATACAATAATGTGTTAAAAAATTGATAATATATATGACATGACGTTTATTTCCATAGCATGCTAAGAAAACGCGACTTATTTTTTGAAAAATTGTATAATGTGTTGCCGTGATTTAGGGGCATCACTATTTTAATCCAAAATTTAATTGCAATTTGATTAAATTAGGTAATTTAAGATTTCTTATCAAAACGCACGTGTATGTTATGAGATCTCATGTATGTTATGAGATCTCATTACGTGCATGTCCAACTTTAGTAATTTAGTAATCTAAAAAATTGGAAATTGCCTTAAAAAATGTTCTACTTTCAATTTCTAAAATAAAAAAAAATATTGAACAGGCCCATTCCAACTAAAGCCAAAAGAGCGAAGTTCAGGTTAAACAAACTCAACCTCATACTCGATCCCCCACAAAACAATCCCACGATTCATACTTACGAGAGAGATAGACAAATATATTTAACCGTCCACAGAATGAGAGCACTGGAATATTCATCTTCGTTTCAAGAATTTTCAATGGCCGAGTTCCCTCCAAGTTGCCAACCTGGAAAAAGGACGTCTATCAACTTAACAAGACAACTTTGGAACATTACAACGGTATCTTATTAGTAATTTGCCGCTTATTGCCGTTTATTAGTTGTGGACAAATAAATTTTGCCGCTATTTTTATTAAAAATTAAACGTCTTGCTAACTTCATATCAAGTTAGCAAGACGATATAAAAAAACTAAAAGCTGGAGAATTTGACGCTTTTTTGCTGTTAATTAGTCGTGAAAAAATAAATTTTACCGCTCTTTTTTTTATTAAAAATTAAAGGTCTTGCTGACTTGATATCAAGTTAGCAAGACAACTACGTAAATAATCAAAAAACTAAAAGCTGGAGAATTTGCTACTTTTTTGGCGTTAATAAGTTGAAGAATATCGTCACCACTAACTAAAACTGCACTTTTTGAAACACTACGTACGTTTCGCTAACTATGTTAGCATCATCAGGAGTCGATGATAAACTATAAAGTGTAGTTTTGGTTAGTGGTGACGATATTCTTCAACATTGTTGAAAACCAAAGGTTCCAAATTGCCAATTCAAGTTAATTAGTAGTTGAAAAATAAATTTTGCCGCTCTTTTTTTTTAATTAATAATTAAACGTCTAAAAATCGGCAAATACTTCTTCTTTCAGTTTCTTGATATCGTCATTATTTACACAGTTGTTTTGCTAACTTGATATCAAGTTAGCAAGATGTTAAAATTTTTAGTAGGTAAAAAAAAGGGCAGCTAATTTTTTTTATACAACTTAGTAACGGCAAAAAAGCGGCAAATTCTCCAGCTTTTAGTTTTTTGATATCGTCAATATTTACACAGTTGTCTCGATAACTTGTCACTAACATGATATCAAGTTTAGCGAGATGTTTAATTTTTAATAAAAAAAGAACGGCAAAATTTATTTCTCCACAACTAATTAACGGCAAAAAAGCGGCGAATTCTCCAGCTTTTAGTTTTTTGATATCGCCATTATTTACGCGGTTGTCTTGCTAACTTGAAATCAAATTAGCAAGATGTTTAATTTTTAATAAAAAAAATGGCGGCAAAATTTATTTTTCCACAACTAATTAAGGGCAAAGAAGCAGCAAATTCTCCAGCTTTTAGTTTTTTATATCGTCATTATTTACGCGGTTGTCTTGATAACTTGATATCAAGTTAGCAAGATGTTTAGTTTTTAATAAAAAAAAAGAACTAATTAAAGGCAAAAAGCGGTAAATTACTAATAACATACGGTTGTAATTTTCCGAAGTTGTCTTGATAAGTCAATAGACGTGGAAAAAGGTCTAGCAATCGGGAAAGAATATTTTTGGTTAAAATCTAATGTATTGTTTTCGCAATGATAAAATATGTTTACAAAATTTTACTGAGGTTTTCAGAATGTATCTTTACAAAAGTATAATGGTTTTAATATACTCCACTTCTGATTGGTTGAAATTGATGTTGATATCGAGGTGACAATTGACATATTTCGTTGTCAAATGTCATTGTATACATCATTTCCCATTATGCTAGTTTATTTATCTTTCGTATCTTGCTGTTTATTTCGTTTATCATTATCTACATATTGAAGTCACTTTACTGCCAAATGAAGTATGAATTAAATTCGTCTCCAGTTTTGCATTATTACTACGGCCGCCAATACTTCACCTTTGGTGAAGTATGGCAAACCGTAGTATTGAAATCGTGCAAAACTCTCAAAAAAATTTTTTTGCTCCAAATGACTTAAAATGTCATGAAACGTGGAAAAAATTGATTTTCCGCGAAAAAAAAAGTCTGTCTGAGTGGATGTCTGTACGCACGATAACTCGAGAACGGTACGGCCTATCCGGAAAATTCTTTCGGCCATCGGTTTTTATTCGAAAAAGAAAGGCTCTATCAGAAGATGAGCAATTTAGGATCTGAGGATCCCGGTCCCGCCTACTAAGTGAAACTTCTATTCGAGATATCTCGATAATTAAAGCAAATTTGTCGATACTGATTTCTATTAAGGTGTTGTGTAAGTCAAGACTCGTTGATTGATATCCATATCGCAACCGGCTCGTTGAAAAAAAATTGAAAAATAAAAAATTATTGGAAAAATTCCAATTCTTTCGAATCGGACTCTCTTCCGCTTTTACTAGTTATTATTATTATTCGTTGTTTTTCGTAGCATTTGAAATGAATTCTTTGCGATCTGAAAATGTTATTTATTCGTTCCCACTCAGCTTTATCACAAGCGCTTTGATGGGTTTCCTTTCATTTTGGGAAAAGGACAAAACATATATTTTTATTTTCCGAGAATCACTTTTACAATAATTCATGTAGGAACACCTAATCATTTTTCACTGTTCTATATATCTGACAAATGATGATTTCCGAACAATTTTCGAAAAAGTCTATCAATATGGTAAAATAAAATGATATAAAAGCAAAGCGTAACAACAAATAAGGTTAATGGCGAATGACGTAAAATTACATTTGACAACGAAATATGTTAGCTGTTAAGAGCGGCTACTGGGAGACAAATATTCCTTATTGGGAGACAAATATTCCATATCTGGAGACCAATATTCTACAAAAATAATTTTGTTTCACGAAAAAATGCAATTTTTGAAATACTATGATTCGAATTCTATTTTTTAAAATTTTTCTAAATAATCCATATATGTAGTACTCCTATATCGCCAGCTTGAGAGAGAAATGTGTCGCCGATAGTAGAGTGTAGACGATCGTTCCTCTCTCACGCAGCCTCGGATAGTCATAGGCGTCACAGCTGTAAAATCGCCTACGTTTGTTTAACTTTCCTTTTCTCTACGTTATTTTTTCACCACGGGACACTACGCCAATGCAATTTATGTATATGGGCATGCGCGTTGGCACCCAAATCCGATCTTGCATCTTCTTCTGTCGCAACGCTTTGTTTCTACAGGCAACGATAGGACGTTGGCGATATATAAGTATTACATATATGAAATAATCAGAAAAAAACCTAATCGACATTAACGACGCATGCGCACGATTTGGAATATTTGTCTTCCAATAGCTCCACTTTAATTATTACCTCAACTTTTGACACCGGCTTCAATTTCAGCCAATCAGAAATTGAGTTTATTAAAATCAATATATTTCGCTTACGATACTTTCTAGAAAACTCAGAAGAGTTCTGTACACGTATTTGGTAGACCTTTTTCTAGGTTGGCAACTTGAAGGAAACTCCCCCATTGACAATCGCGTTGAACTAAAATGGCCGTGGCTGCTCGGACCGTGAATTATCATGTTTCAACATGCATTTCAAATGGCAAAAATCTTTTGATGGTTGATACTTACTCAGCATCAATAGCAAAGCATGCCATGCATCATCAAGTATAGTAGTAGTACTGTATAGTAAGTTTTTCTTCAGAGGTTTACACCTCTCTCGTTAGAATCACAATTAATCAGTTGTCAGTAAATTCTTATTTAATAATTTTAGGTGCAACTCACTCTGACATAAAACAAATTTTTGAATAATTTTATTGGTGAGTAAAAAAATGTTAATTTTATTATAAACAGATATTTTATTTTTGGCGTTAAATCAAAATAAAAATCAATTAATAATAACATGAAGTTTCAAAAAGAAAATGATTATATTAAGACGATCAGAAGAGGCCGCAGCTCACTACCACTTTACCCATTTTGAAAACCAGGCCCAAATTTTAATTGGATTTTCAATATTTTCCGAGAGACATTTCAACATCGTCGCACTTCTCATGCCTCATAACACGTGTAAATTGAAATGGAAATTCATGCGGTCCGTAAAGCTAATGTGTTCTCGCCAATTTTCACGCAATCTCTTCTATTCTGAGCGTTCATTAAATAGGGAGATCGAAAGGCGAGACCCGATGAAATGTCCATCACTTTACCTTTATTAACAATACACGCCATATTGGTTATTTATCCGTTGAGTACAATATATTGACGGTTTTTCTCACATAGGAAAAATTTGTCATCAATAAGTCCTATTTATAGAGGTGCAATAACCTATAAATACATAATTTATTGATTTTTTTAGGTACATAAATAAATAGAATCAGCCAATTACATAAAATTTATAAACATTAAGGATATAAAAGATTTAATGAACAAGCATTAGTTTAATCATCTAGAATAAATGTATCTATGATATAATAGCCTTTTTCTACTTTTGCTACTAAAGTAGTCATTTTTCAGATCGATCGAAATACCTAAATACAATTTATTTGTTATGGAGCTTATTTTATACAGTGGGTTTATTTTATCTTGTCTTAACATTGCTATATTCTAAACTTGAACCATAAGAAATACGAAGATGATTAAATGAGCAAAAAGTTGGTGAATATTACATTGGCCGAAAAAAATCTGCAGGGACACATTTAAAACAAAAAATACTATTTTTGATTTTTTCTGCATATAATTTTTATTTCAAGAAATATCAAAAAAATCGGTTGTGTCGCCCCAAAACTTTCCCGACGAGTATCCACGAATACTTTTTCAGATATTTAATGTTAAAGTTTCAAATTTTGACATTTTTTTATTTTGACAGGTAGTAGTTGGAGAAATAATTTTGACTGTTCTGACGGGAGTTTTTCAAGGGCTTTCAAATGACATATTGCAAGTCAATTTCCGTGACATATTGCATCTGTCATTTTTTGATTGTGACACTTCCGTTTGACAGATGTCATATAAAAACTAACGGGTTCTTACGACGGGTAACCCAAACCCATATACCAAATTCCAGCTCAATTGGATGTGGCCTCTATCGCGGAAGAAACCACACAGACAGATAGACAGACATACAGGCAGACTTCCAACTGGTAATGGTCTTAATCATCTCCGGTGGCCTCAAAATGGATATTTCAATCTTTATATCGAAATTTTTTTTTAGCTCGTTCACAATACTTTCCCCTTTCGGAGGTGGGTCGGGAAAGTAAAATGGAAAAGGAAAGTTTTATTGTATCTAAAATTTGCTATTATAATTTACTAATATAACTTGATTACGATGTTTCGTGTCTTCACGGCCACCATCAAGTTATTGTCCTAAGACTAACTTATCTTTTTTAATAAAAATATTGATTAATCGTTACAATCTAAATTACACTTTTTATTTTAACGACGTTTCATCTGAAATCAGTGACAATTTTTAATTACGGCCCTCTCGTATTCCTTTAATAAAATAGTTGTGATTTTGTCAAAACGGATATAACAATAGGCATACTTCTACATTATCTAACAATTTCGATAAAAAAGGTAATACAACATAACGAAAATTAAAGATTTCAAACCTGATTTCTCCTGAATCAATTTTTATTATAAATTGAATTATTATATTCTCAAGTGAAGAAAATAGCGGTTTTGACCAGAAGACGATTATTTTTCTGCTTGCTTAGTTTCTACAACTTTGTGATATTTTTTTTTATTTCACTTATTATGCATCTTTTTTATCGAAATTTTTAAGTAATGTCAAAGTTTGTCTTGGCATATTTGTTTTGATAAAATCAAGAACTACGACACGACCGTAATTAACAATTATTGTCACTGATGTTAGTTTTTTCGGATAAAAAGTGCGTCACTAAATGTAAATTTTAACAGTTTATTAATTTTTGTAATAAAAAAGACATTTAAAAAAATAACTGATGGTGGCCATTGAGACACGAAACGTTTTGTGAAAACATTCGGATACAATAAAACTTTCCTTTTTAATTTGGATATTTAAAAAAAAAATCTATGTGTAAAAATCTAGTTTCGCTCTATAACTCGAGAAGGGCGAGAGTCCTTGTTGATTTTTTTAAATCAATATAATGCTTAATAGTTAACTTTTTAATCAATAAATTAAACTGAATAACGTATAATTTCAAAAATTAAAGATGGAGACAACTAGTTTCGGCTGAAAAGCCATCTTCAGGCCTAAAATAAATAAATTGTAATAACGGGTTAGATACCAATAACAAAAATGTAACACAAAAGGTGTATACAGCAGGTATGCTAATATCTACTTTCTATCTATATATTGTTACGACCCAATACAGACGAACAGCTGGCTACAAAAAAATGGAAGGTATAAGGTACAGTCAATACTTATAGATAGAGAGATTTTATTAGCTCTCCCGAATAATGAGTCTCCATTCTTCCAACGCGCTCAGGCAGATTAAAGCAGGGGCGGGCGATCAAAAATGATAATTTTAATAAAACGGATAACAATTACAAAAGGCGGAAAATTATTGTCAGACGATTTCGTGAAAGAGAAAGGGCCGACAGACTGCAACAAAGTGGCCGTAATATATGTGAGAAAAAAACGATCAACCTCGTGATTAAAAATTATTTTAATTAATTACCGAGTTGTTAACTAAACTGTATGCTAAATGGCATACAAAAAAGACCAATGTTTCTTGTTAGGCCGAGATAATTAATTAGGCAAGTCTATGTTATCAACAGTGATTGAAGTTCTATCCCATCCTGAGTGAAAACTATAAAGTTTTATGTACCTTTTCCGTTGATATGGAAATCAAACACCTTTTCACTGACTGTTAATTAATAAATTTGATTAATTATTATTATTATTATTGAATAAAACTCTGTACTTTTTCTAACTAATTTATTGGCGAGGATCAATTATTTACAAAGATGAAAACAAAATGAATACAAATAAAGATGAACAATTATTACTAAAACGAACGTGATATTATTAAACGATTGATTAATGTTTGAAAAACCCTCGCCTGTCCGACAGAAACGCAAAGGTCTTTACCCACCGAAACACAAAAAATAACTTCATTCTGGGATTTCTAACCTTATCAAACTGGCCATTACTGAAAAATGTTTTAACTTAGAAAATATTGAAATTGACAAAAAAGTGAATAAATCTTTACATTTAGTTAAGTTATATGAATTATTTAGTAAGAAAAACTTGAGAAAAAAAATCTTTACATTTAGTTAAGTCAGATAAATTCTAGCGAAACCACATTGTTTAGTCAGAAAAACTTGCCAAAAAAAAACTGACAGCTTCGGGAACCATTTTATCTCCAGTGAAACTTAAAATATATATCTTACATATGTTTCCTAACTTTGATACCCGTAAAAATAGTCACATTTATACAATATATTTTACTAGGTGTTTTCCCTCTCTGTTACATTCCCTCCCCTTTAGACGGGTCATTTTTTCCGATAGGAAATAAATAGGCACGTTCAAAAAATCTTAAACTACCATTCTAACCCTACTATCCAGTATCTTGTGGAATCTAGTTGACGACGCACGAGTCCGGCTTTGATGGACTCCGACTCTCGTTTCCTTGTAATCTGAGTCCTTCTTTTCCTAGATTTGGTTGTCGTAGACTCCAGAGGAATGGATATCAAACTTTATAAAATAGTATATTACGTAACAAGAGTTGTAAGTAGCGTAGCGGTGAGTGCGTAATGGACTTACAACTCGAGTTACATGCCGTACTTTTTCTACGCTGTTAAATAAAAATTGGAGATAAGTATCTTACATTTCATTATTCGCGTAAAAAGTATTGCCCACATTTAGGGGCAACATAATTTATTCAAATCAGATGTCGTAAAAAGTATTGCCTAAATTCCTCAATTCAAACTTTTTTTTATAAAAATATATAGTTTTCTGTTTTTTAGTGAATTACACTTATGTAAATAGGCTAGATAACATAATACATAAATAATAATTAGCCTGCGATTTGAATGAAGCATAAAATGCAAGTTGTCTCATCAAAACGCACGTATGAGTTATGAGATCTCATAAGGTGTATGTTATTGTTAAATGTCGTTTACAAGGAATGTTGATAGTGCGATTTTTGACGTTTACTGAATTTAAATTAATAGAAAAAAATTGAAAACTAGTTAAATAAAAAATTTCATTTGTACCTCGTCCAGTCGCCGAATATTCTTGAAATCTTCTTGAGTACTCGTCCTCCTATATTCCTTACTTATTACTTAGATACTAAAATGAAAATGTTACTCCCCAGATTTTTAGACCCTGTATCACCTTGATCACAGATCGTCCTGTATTCTTTTCCTGTAAATGTTCACCTCAAAGTGATGGTTGATGTTGTCCTGCTGTCCTGCCCGTTTTTCCTACTATGAAATCCTGCTTTGTGGTTCTCTGCAGTTCTCCTGCTGTCTGAAACGTATTCCTACAGTTCTCGCAGGTTCCTTGTTCCTGTTCTCTTCTTTTCCTGGATATTTTTAAAACCCTCTTGAACAAGCGCGATTCTGCAAGTTAAGTCATATGATTTCCAGCGAGACCTCATTGTTTAGTCAGAAAAACTTTCCAAAAAAACTGACAGCCTCGCTGGGAACCATTTTGTATCGCTAAAGAAACTTAAAATATACATCTTACAGATTTTTCTGCTTTGTTTGGATGATCCAATTGTATTTGCTACCCATGAAAATCACATTTGCACAATATATTTTACTAAATTTTATATGTCTGGTTGCTCCCGTACATAAAAGTTTAGTTGAAAATATTCGGTCTATACAGGGTGTTCCGAAAGTAACGACCAACTTTGTTATTTTAAATGGAACATCCTGTATTTTTTTACCTTTTTAGATTCGTCCTGAGAAGCTGATTTCAAAAGCGTATTAAACTTGTACTATAAATTAAATAGTTTTGAAGTTATAGACAAACAATTGAAAATCGCATTTTTTCAAGTTTAAGTGATTGCTCCGACCAAACGACATAAAATCGGATAAAACAACATATATGTTGTCGTGACACCCTGTATATATATCCTGCTGTTGTGAAATATAATATTATTTCTTATTTTCTCTCTCTGTCGCTATTGCTAACTGTCTCACCTTGTGGTAAATTATTTGTCTTGTTAGCCTCACCTTGTTATCAATTATTTTCTTTTTTTAATTCTTAAGTATCAATTTTTCATATTTTTTCCGAAAACATCAAAATTATCTATCAAATATTTTTTTTCTTAAGTGGAAGTGATACATTACAAACTGAAAGACCTGCGGGGCAACGGGCGTGACAGAGGTATACAATTCACTACTGATGGGTGAAGCCTAATTATCACCCAAATATTATTACTCCATTCCCAATACCAGTGTCTAGATCCTCATCCATCTCGAAGTGGAGTCTAAATTCGGTACGTCCGGCGGTACCATTGGTGGAAGTCTAAAATAACAAAAATAGCAAAGAAATAACAGTAGAAGCGATTATTCCATACGTTGTTCTGCACCAGAAGTGCCCAACTTTTGTAAATATAACAAAGATTTTTGAATAAAATTCATTTTTCATTATTTATAATAATTTATTTCCAAGCCTGTTTTGCTCTACTATATGTAATTTCAGATAGAACGTATTCAATATAAAAGTGTATTATTTTTCTTTCTATTTTATCACTCCAGAAGTTATCTTATTGAGGAATTTTCTTCACCTTCATTCCTGGAGAGGTCTAAACACAAAAAAAATACAATTTCATTTTGGTAATCAGCAACTGACCCTATGTATTTTTAAGATACCAATTAAGGGATTCTTTGATGTTATGTCTTTTTACTATAATTTTCCGTTTAATTATCACTTAATCCAAAGTCACTGTTCTGGCTCCATATGGACATTTTATTTTAACTATGGAATTTTCTTTAAAAATTCCAACACGACATTTATAGTGTGAGGGCCACTTGCTAGGGCAGCTTCAGTCTGCTTGAGTGATGAAATACTACAGCGGTCGTTATGGTCTCAACCAATTCCGTATCGCCGGTACGGCAGCCTTTACTTACCCTCCTGTACTGCGTTCCGGAGTATCTGCTGCTTAGACAATTTTCTCACCGGTAATCCTCGTCTGGTACGGACACTGGAACTGCTGGTTCCGCTACGGTACTGGTGTCGGTCACTGTCGATTCTCGTATGCAGAACGGTTGTTACTGAGTCTCTAATCGAACTGCCTAAATGGCTCCTTCTCCCGAGCGGAATGTTAACTTTGTACAAAGGATCGCGTTTGACCATATGTTCCACAGGAGGTCGCGATGTTTATTTACATTTTTCGTTTTCACGGTGCATTTTGATTTTAGCTATTTACGGTCTATTGCCGTGAGCAAAAATTTTAATAATACACTAATTGCGACAAGTATTAGGGAGAAACTAATTATTTTTAAAGATGAAGACGGAATTAAAATTAATATTATTATTAAGTAAAAGGAGTAAGAACGGCGATTAGGCAATTAAAAACATTGGTAAAATCGTAACATCGTTACACATGTAACTGAATTCTTCATCAATTTTGAGGCAGTAATACGTTTTCGTCTTGCACAATACCATAAAGCAGAATCAGACTCAATTTTGACTCTTCAACAGATATGGATAATTTAAAAAAAATCTCTTGCTGCAAAAAGAAGTGTCATCCATATCGGGTTTTGTACAGTGCTCGCCGTAGAAAGAGCAGTAATTCTGTGTTCTCGTTTTTTTTATGTTTAATTTTTTGTTCAAAGATACCAGCTTGCATAAATTTTTTTGTTTTGTGAACTTATATTTCAAAACCAAAGAGTCGTTTTCAGATTCCTCAATTCTTTTTTTTTTGAATTCATAACAACCACAGACACATAACAACGAGTTTGGTAGTCCCTTGGTGTAAATAGTTCCGGTATCCCGAAATAAGCTAAATTTTTTAAAAACTTAGACAGGTCAGGACTTTTTTTTATTTGTAGCATATTAAAGTATAACACATAATTTTTTGAGAGTCCACTATTTTTTATTTCAGGATGGACCCTATTTAATCAATATACCTTAAAATACCATTATTATTACTATAAGCTTCATATGTTTTGTCAAATGGCTAACTTAGTAGCCTGATTTAATATCAATTGTTTTATTTTTAAAAATATCTAGAGACGATTAACCAAAAAATTACCAAATTAATAAAAAATAATTTGTTATTTTTTTATCATTAACTTCCGACGTATTTTGCTTTATAAAAATGAGCTTATTCAATAAACAATTAGTAAAGTCATTTTCTTGAATTGCATGATATAGTGAATCGCTTGGTATCAGATTAGCTATTATTAGATTACCTACATTCGTGTCTGAAGCTATCACGTGAAACTAATAAAGGAAAAAGTGAGAAAAATTACACAAAGAAATCCATATTATTGGTAATCAAAAAGTTTTATTAATTAACTATCTGTTGATATATCAGTATAAGAGTTGTAGAAATAATTAATGAATGGCTCCTAAATATACTTAAAAATGAGGCACGTCAATACAGGGGTTTTTTTATACAGTGTAATTAGCAAATATGATATAAGGACTTGAGCAGATTTCATCCTCGCTATGGATCTCTGGAATTTTTATCTATCCAGATCTTCTGGCCATATTCTTCTAAGTCTTCTTTCGACTGGTTGATTGAAGAGTTCGTTAATCAGTGGTTTACTATGATTAGTGGTACGGTTTCTATATTTGTTGGCATTGACTCTTATCACTTCTATTATGGATGGAATGTCTAGGTTGTTGTGCAGCTAGGTTTGGATTGAAACATACCAAGGAGCGGCGGTTGCCATTTGGTAAGAATTTTTCTTTTTAAATAACTCTTAAAGTCGTCTGTTCGTACTGGAATATTTTCAGGATTTCTATTTAGAGTTTGATCGGCTTTTTTGTTACCTTTTATTCCAATATGACTTGGGATCCAATATCCTACTGACGCTCGATAATGTAATATATATTCATTATAATTATGTTTTATTTATTTCTTTATTTAAAATTATTTAAACTGTTGGATAGATAGTTAAAAACTACTCTTTGAAATGATCTATCCAATTACAAATTAAATTTTTAAAGGGGTAGCTACCCTATGCTAAGGGTTAAAATTATTATACATTTTTTATCACAGAAATCGAAAATAAAAATGAAAAAGTCGGAGCATTTTCTTGAATATTTTACCTTGCAGAAATTAACATTTTACGTTCACTCTGCATTATGGACTACTAGGACTACCGTATACATCGTCTTTAGTCAAATGTTTTAATGCAAATATGGGACTTTTCACAAAACATACATAAGAATTTTTGTTCGAGTAAATTGCAACTATCTCAATATTATTAATAATATTAACAATAGCATTCATTAAGCAAAGTGAAATATTTGTAGTAGGACTAAAAAAAATCGGCCCTAAAAAATGTTGATTACAAAGACTGTCAAAGAATATTAAATAATTAGATGAAGGAAACTGTACTTTATTACAAACTAACCCCGGTAAAATCTTTTATCTTTTTAATGAGTGCCTCTGTGAATTTAATTTTGAACGATGTTCTTGGTTTCCTTCTCAAAATTACTTCCCAAATTTGTTTTTTTTTTGTTACGACATTCATCTTCATCTAGTTGGTAAAAAGGGGAAAGGCGTTCAGAATTTTAAATGGTCTCATATTTTCCCCAAAGGTTAGACAGCATAAAAGCAGGACGAGAAAAATAAAATAGTATTGCATGTACGAACAAAAAAAGTCAGTAGGGAGGAATATTCTCATAATTGATACAATTCTATTGTTGATTCGTGAAATTTTTGCCTAAGGGTAAATGCAGAATTGTAAAGGGATTAATTTTTGTTTAGAAAATTTTAATTCATTACACAAAGAGAATATTTTACAACATCAATACTACTTTCGCCTCTAATATTTAATAAATTTCATTGTGATGAAAATTATAATTTCTTAAAATTTTCATATTTAAACGATAGCAAAGAAGGGCTAAAACAATATTAATAATATTTTTTAGAGTTTTAGCATTTAAGATGCTAAATGATGCTTTTCTTAAACATTTATCTTAAAAATAACTTAATGAATGTAGCAACTTTCGTCTAAAATTGATGGAGCTTAAAGTTGAACTTTAGTTTGACATTATAAATCAATTAAGACGCAACAACCTTAGACAAAGTACAGTCACAAAGTTTTAGTATTAGAATTGTTGAGAAAAGCTTTCGAATTTAGAACTTTCTAATAAGTAGCAGACAAATATTCTGCAAACGACGTGAGGTGTCTACAAGTATTAGTTAGAGACGTACTTTACAAGAGTTAATACAATAGGGAAAACTGCACATTTGAAATTCCTATTAGGCATTTAATTTTCTGCTAGTAGTAGAGAGGTTATTTTTTTGATCAGATAATATTAACATATTAATTCAAGACCTCTTCAGCAGTTACGAAAATTATGTATTCGAAAATATTTTTTTAGAGCGACACGTTGAGAGGCTAACTCCGGCTATGGTAGTGTTTTTCTGTACATAGCGAAATTGAATGAATCTCGAATAAACACTGAAAGCGTATACATGTTGTGGTTTAATTTTGAACAAAAATTTTCACGAATAATTTAAAATCCATAAAACGGCAATTATACGAGGAGGATTAATTTTTTTTTAAAGTTGTTTTTAAAACAGAAAAAAATGGGTTGTAGCTAACATACTACTATCCCGCTATTTATACATGTTTTTACTTTGTTGATTATTTTCCTTGTTCTTATTTACCTAATCCAGGGTTTTCAACCTTTTTACTTCTTTGCGTTAGAGTAAAACTACAAAACAGGGTTCTTCATTGATGTTTCCCATCTATCTATATGATTAGCTAACAGCACTCAAAAAAAATAAAATTTTAAGTAATCTTTTCGCCATTATAGGCGCAACGCACCCTTTTATGAATTTATTCCTATCCACAATATCTCGAAATCTACTAATCTGATCGAAGTGTTTGATAGCTCATTTAAAAGGTTTCAGTAAATGAAGAAAATATTATTCCATAAGAATTTTTGAAAAACGGCCTCCTTCATGTCGGAAATTGTGTCAGAAAAATTTTAAAACATATTCAAATTACATTAACTTAGATATTTGAATTCGTCACGAGGTTTTTATAATTGTGACTATAAAGTAGTCAACTGCACCGTTTTTTTTTCGGTTTATTACCCCTTATATATTCTTTACATATTTGTGTATCCTTTTTCACGTAACGTTCGCTATTACTAATATATCCATGGTTAATGATATCAGTATGATCGTTGAGCATGTATCATGGACCTTAAGTCAGCTTTAGATAAAGGTAAATAGGCGAGAGCTTGGAATAGTGGCTACCTTTTTAGTAAAAAACACATAAAACCCATAAATTAATACTTTTTGTATATTCTGATACCGTTAGATAATAATGTTATATTTACTTTCTACATCTTTACATTATTCAATACAAATTCTAGAGAAGCTCAAACGGTGGTGCTCTGTTTCGGGACATGTAGAACATTATTATACATGATCTGACGTAAATTTTGTTTTAATTTGCAGTGTAATAAAGGTTTTCCTTTTTAGAACATGATTTTTATGGATCGTTGAAAGAGAATATTATACATGACGTAAAGTGGAAAAAGTTCTAAAAAATTGAATTGGAAAAAGTTTCCCATTCAAACCACTTTCACAGTAAAGTGAAAACTGGAACTCGATCTGAGCTTTCGTTCGAAGTTATAGTGATTAAATTCGGACAGATAGACGTCCGGACAGGATTTTTTTGCATTTTCAGAGTTAGGGAACTCGGAAACGTCGAGAAAAGTGATAAAAGTGGGGTGTGAAATTTTTTTCGCCTCAGTAAAAGTGAACTTCTGAACAAAATTTTGAATTTTAAAAACGTTATGTAGGATGGTACTGTGGCCACTACTGTTTAGCTAAGAAATAATAACAAAAAAATTGCAAAATGGAGAAAGATTCATTGTATAAGAGTCATTTCTGTTAAAAAGAGTTAAACTTAAAGAATATTTTTAAAACAAATTAAAGACAAAAATAATGTAATAAACTTAAAGAACATTTTTAAAAAAAATTAAACACCAAATAATGTAATTTGTTACAGCCAATTAATATGCAGACGAATTAAGTGAAAAAGAATAAAAAGAATATAGATTTGCGGTTCTGTTAGTGCTGTCGGTTGTTAAAGATTGACACGAATGAAGTACAATATCTTTTTGTAGAATTACTGCTGTATCAGTAACATCAGGATATTTAAAAATATTACCATGACGTCTCATAAATGATATATCAAATTCCAGACTGCATTTATGAACTTCTGTTACGTATTCAATATATAAAGGTTTTCTTGGTTATAAAACTCACAAAAGGCATCTACACCAATATCTGATATATCAATTTTGTAACCACATACAAGTATTATCATACTTCCGTGGTCATGTTTTATGTTTGTTCATGTAGATTTTGTTCATGTGTTCGTGTAGACTTATGAAATGAATAAACATTATTATTATTATTATTATTATTATCATTTGTAATAAAATCATTATCTTTATCAGATTAGGACAATAAATCTACATCACCACAGTCCGTCATTTCAACATCTACTTCACTGTCTTTTGAACTTATTTTAGCTTCTGGTTTGCTGGTTTCTTTGTGGCTGATGCATCAGGATCTTCTGCAACGTTTCATTTTACAATGGGATCGTTACTGTAAATTGGACTTTCTCATTTTTTTCAATTTGTGTTCTTCCTCTAGTCTCTTAAGCACTGGAGTGCTTGTTAATAACTCTGGTTTTTCTTTTTCTTTAGCGTTTTTGGTTGGAGCTGACACTGCAGTAGGAAATGGTTTCAAGACATTCGGAGAAATAAATTGTTTTTCCGGGGTTTTGTTTCAGACGATTGCAGATGTTGATGCCACGTTTTCATCTAAGTGTTGTTCGTTTGAAATTGCTCATACCGTATGTTCCTACTAATTTCCTGGTTGTGATTTTCATGTGCTTTATCTTTTCTGGTTCCATATCAGTTACCGATGCTGCCATGAAACCTTCGTCGTCAAAAATGAAATTCTTAAATGGATATATTCCAGTTGACCGAAATCCTGATAGGATTCTCCCAAAATCTCTGATATATCATAAATAGTTATTCGTTTGCCTGTATTGTTTAACAACCATCTTTGGCACCATTGGTTATAAAATGTTTTCAAGTGGCTGCAGCTTATGTCTGGTATGTGGAGGCAGCATTAACAGTTATGATGTTCTGTTTGGTCAATATTATTGACTCCAACGAAATATGGTAATTCGGGTGCATCCTTTATGAAGTGAAGCAACTACTGGATAAATATTTCGGCAGTCATCCACAATGTGGATGATACTTTTCCAATAATTCCAGGTGGCGCATTTTTCGTCATAAATTCATTAAATTTTTTTTTTTGGAAATACTAACAGTGGCGGTATATTATTTCCAATGGCGTTAATACATCTAACTGTCAGTAGATACAACGTTCTTTAACTTTAACGGTTCTATAACTAATGACAATGACGTTTAGATTGTGACAATTGTATAATAAATCAACTTGAAAAGTTTTATTCTAAACGTCATTGCCTTTACTTATTGAGTCTTTAAAGTTACAGGACGTTCTATCTACTGACAGTAAGCATTGTAACCAAAGTTCCTCTTTCATTGGAAATTATGATACCAACTTGTTTTTGCTAAAATTTTACCTGTATCCTGTACAGTAGTGAAGGCTGTTTCTTAAATATTATACACTTGCTTCGGGCCCAAATTATATTTTTCATTGATCTGTCGAAGATTGTTAAAAAACAATTGCACTACTGGTTTGTTGAACCCCATTGTTCTACCCAAAGATGCTACTCTAATGGACAAATCCTGTTGTCGTTTCATAAAACCATTAAACCATAACCTTCCATCAATATGAGATGAGTATTTTTTTCAATTTGCGACTGCCAAGTCGTACGATAACTTTTGTGCACATTTAAGATTCATACCATGGTGTAGATTTACCATAGTTCGAACCTAATCCCTAAGCATGTTCTCTTCGTCTGGAGAAAATTTTTTATGCACGCGGTAATTTGGAGTGCCATAGAGCCTCTTCTAAAATTGGCAAATTCCGATGAATAGTGTCAATTTATCATTGCATTTTCTAATATACCTCCTTACCGTAGTACGAGGAATATTGTATCATGTATTGCATGCCCCGTAGTTTCTGTTGGAATTTTTTGCATGGTCCACATTTTCTGATGGAGTTTTTCCTATCTCAACATTATTGATTTTTCGACGTAGCATTTTCGATACTATTATCTGAAATCCATAAATAAATAAATAATCCTGAACTCAAAATAGTGGCCACTGTACCAACATTTAAAATTACTACTGTACCACTAACCACATGTTATATAATATATAAGCAACAACAAAAACTTCTATATGTAATCAGATGAACAATATACGAAAAAGTACTAATCAAGTAACAGCTCTCGAGACTATTTCACTTCTTTGATTATCTATTTAGTCACTAAAAATGTTTCCACAAATAAATAATCTGGTATTTTATAAAGTTCTTGACAATCCTTCCTCGGAAAATCCTTCCTGGATAATTTTTCCCCATGGCAATTCTTCCCAGCTACAATTATTTCCAGCGACAAATCTTTCTCGTGATATGCTCACTCCAGCATTGCAATGCAAACCAGTCACTATTTTTATATCTTAAAAAAAGAACTAAACCAAGAAATGCAATCAATTCACTATTTTACGTATTTAAAAAAGGGACTTGACAATCTTCGTAGAATTATAAATATTAGGAAATATTTTTCATCTGACAAATTTTGTAGATAATATAAAAATGAAATTTGACAACTCATGTGAAAATATTGCCCGTGTTTTGGTGTCTTGATTAAGCTTAAACATCTTGAAAATCGAGATAAATATTATAAATTGGTAAGCCTAATTATTAATTATATTATGGGAATAATTTAGTAAAGAATAATTGTGGTTGTAGTAAGGAATAATTGTCTTGGTACGAATTGTCCGGGAAGAATCTTCTTGGGAAGGATTGTCGCGGGAAAGAATTGTCTTAGGGAAAGATTATCACGGGAAAAGATTGTTGTAGGGAAGGATTGTTGTAGGAAAGCATTATTCGGAGAAGGATTGTTGTAGGGAAGGATTGTTATAGGAAAGCATTATTCGGAAAAGATTGTTTGGAGAAGAATTTTCCGGAAAGTATTTTATTTTATAATATTCTAAATTAAACTTCATATTTATACATTTTAGATTATTGTATATTATAACTGTCCTAATTAAAGATACTGATATTTATAGACTATTTTTTCTGAATAGTTATTATCTTTGCAAATCTTTTATGAATAATTACCGAAGAAAATTAAAGTATAACATTGATTTTATACTCTGAAACTTTTAATAATAATTAAACATTAAACCAGAATAGTATATTATTTGCGAAGTTTATAAAGGTAGAAAGATCGAAAATGGATTGTACAGATTCTTTAAAATTTTATTTTATTTTATCTTACTGGTTGCGCTGAAAAGAATTGACGGACTATAAATTGGAAAAGTTTCTGGATTTTCTCATTCTCAAGTTTTTCACAGAGAATTACGTTCTATTGCATGAGTTATATAGTTATGAACAGCTTGATATTTTTCAAGGAAATAGTAAATTGCTATAAACTCGCTACATAATTTTACCGATTTTAAATATTGTTTTCTCTAACAAATTTAATTATGTACCATTAATGCTAAAGATCGCAAAAAACTTTTTGACAATCACCTTTTCATCTCATTGTCAAAATATTATTTCAAAATTTTTTTTTTAAATTAATTGTAAATTAAATTTTATATTTTTCAATAAACTTTGACTAAGTTCTCAAATGTTATACCGCATTTACACATTCGCGTAATCGGTTCGCTCATCATCCACCTCGTTTCTAGCCTTGACATTCATAACGCTCGCGCTGAAAGCGGTTTTTTAGGGAAGAATCAAAACAAATTTTTATTGAAGCCGGACCTGGATTGTCTATATTGTTATAGCATCAATCAATTTATCAGGACAAAGTAAGTATCACCAAATATGGTGGTTTAAAAGTTATGAGGTAATAATAAAATGAGCAAAATGGATACAACACTCTGTATATCAAAAACAGAGAGTAAGTTTTTGATACTATACACTGTCACCATTACCATATATGTTTCATCCTTATAGCAATCATCACGTTGTAGTGCCCGCTTTCCTGTGAGGCATTATGATCGCGGATGGATTCCTTCTACCGGCACCAAGTTGTACTTGGTCAGTCGCTTTTATAGAGGATTTTATCATATTAAGTGGCTATGTCCAGCTGGTACCCATCAATTTACGATAGATATCGTGACCATCTAGCATTTTTATAGTACTCTGTATCTCGACTATACTTTAAGTTTTTCACACGTGAAAATAACTTGTTAAAAACATTTTAAATTTAAATTTAAGAAAAATAACAAATAAAGGAAAGCAACTTACATTAAAACTAAGATCTGCAATAACAGGTTTTCTAAGGAATACGAGGTTCTTCACTATAAACAGTTGAAATTGACGGTCTTTTCTTCCCTTTCAGCATTCACAAGACTACGCAACAAGTTTTTCACTTGTGAAAATAACTTTTTATAAATTTAAATTTTTATGAAGTAAAAAATTTATATTAGTTATTAACAGGTATAAATCTAAAATCAGTCTGTTTTAATTAATTTAATTCTAAGGGGCGATTATCAAAACGCTAATCTTGCAATGTAAGCTTGACCTAGATATGCAAATATTATAAACATCGCACGCTAAATGTGTGATGTCAAAGTTATTGCACTTCATAACTTAAATATGTGTCGTTTAAAATCATCTCAGTGACCTGTATCCACAGTTTAACTATTTACTTTTTATAATAAAACACCCTATACAGGGTGGGCCACGCTCAACGGGACGGAGCTTACTGGGAAAACGAAAAATGTTATGAAAAAGTTATTTGGCAGGAATACGTAGGTTAGTGACGACTACATTTCTAAATTAGTTAGACATATACAGGGTGTTCCAAAAAAGCGTGATAAATCAAAGTTTTGTTTTTTTTAATGGAACACCCTGTATTTTATTTTATTTTTGAAGTATATTGAACAAAATAATGTCACTTTATTAAGGGCTCCCTATACCCATTCTTGATAGTTTTCGATTTAAATGACTTTTTTTGCGAAATTAATATGGTTTAAATACATTCATTACACTTCGTCGCAAAAAAATTAACTAACGCATTTTTGTTTATTAATTGCCGATTAGGGAGGCATTCGATACGAATTATTGTAATCTAAAGTTTATTTACAGGGTGTTGTTAATTAAGAGTTTCATGACAATACAATATTTTATACGATTACTGCGTTATTCTAAATGGGACACCCTGTGTTTTGTTATTGTAATAAAAGGGTAAAACAATTCCCTTTCAAATTACTACAAGGTTCCCTATACCAATATCTAAACCTAATAACTTTTTCATAACATTTTTCGTTTTCCGAGTAAGCTCCGTCCCGTTGATCGTGGCCCACCCTGTATATTACTGTAAAGACATGCATAATTAATCCTGATTTAATTGAAATTTCATTTTCAATTAAACACTTTTAGAAGGAAAGTTATAATGTTCTGGATAAGGGCTAACGTCAACATCAGATTTTGGTTTGAAAGTAAGAAATGGTCGTGAAATGCCAACTCACGTTTGATAGGTTCTTAATTATGAATAACGGTTTATTTAGTAATATAATTATGACCTTACTTTGTTTCCCGCATTACAAATTATAATTACTCATTAAATATATTTTGAGCGAAATTTGTTTTGAAAATAAATTCTTTGACATGCATTTTATTATTTATATATAATTAAGAGAAATTTATAAGATATAAAATTTAAAAAACTGTATGTAGAGAAAATGAGAAAACCAAATAAATACAAGATATAAATAAAATGAGCTCGTGGTAAAAACTTAGGTAGTGAAAGCGTTAAAAATGTGGTGGCTTAATTATTTGTTTGTTTGTTTCAATTCTGTTATTTTGGCCTTAACTTTTCGAAATTTTAATAAGTAAAGTATCATAAAGTTTGTTCAGTGACTCTTGACCCCTACGTCATCACTATCGCTTGTCTTAGATACCTTCAACAATTAGATCAAATTTTATGTCAGTTTTGATTTTGACACATTTGGCATTTCCACATTAAAATTTTTTTTTTGTTAAATTTGCGTAGCAAATCAGCAATTTTTCTTTATCATACACTCAAACCTGAGCACTTAGAACTAAGAGCTCACCCAGTGGCATCCCTATCTTCTTTTCTGGTATTCCAAGCAGGAACTGCTATGCACTTAACATCCACGTCTTTTGTGTACTATTCACTCACTAACTAAAATGGTTTTGTCCTTTTGAGTCTTCTAATCAGATGTTGGTTATTCAAGAGCTGTAGGGCTTCTTCGACTGTTGGCATCCCCACATTTCTGTGGAGGTCGACATTCCTTACGTACCATGGTGCATCTACGCAGTACTTTATTCTGAAATCGTTGGATTATATTTATATTGGTTTTACTGGCACATCCTCATAGCTGTATGCCTTAAGTCCAAACTGATTTTAGTATTTGTAAATTAATAATTTATTTTCTATTGATAGTTTAGATTTTCTATTCATTAGTACAGATTTCTATATTTTATGCCGTTCTTTACGTTTTTTCTGATTTAAAAAATGTCGCGAAATTGTGAGAAAGAACGATAGTTTATATTCAAATTAGTTGATTATTTCCAACAGGAAAAAGATACCGGAAAGACTCTTTTGCCCTTGAGTGCAATTTGTGAGGTAAGTAGAAAAATACATTTCATTAAAATCGTAAATAGTAGAAGAAAATAGTTTATCTACTATCTGTTTTTATGTTGCTCTACGTATTTACATTTTATTTTCCATATAAATTAAAATAAATAAATAAGTTTCTGTTAAGGTGCATAATAGATAAAAAAGCGTTTTTCTCATTAGGGTTCACCCAAGATTTCTTTGTTGTGAAAACCCAGCTTAAGAAAAAACGTAAAATTTGTCAATAACGTGACTTAATTTATTTTCACACTAATCTTCTTTAGATTTTATTATAATGAAATTTTGACCCTACCTAAAAACAAATCGAATAAACACAGCTTTTAACATATAAAATGAAGCAGAACTTATATCATAAATAAATATATCATTTTACTTTCAAGCGTCAGTCTTACATGACCCAGTCACAATACACGAATAAAGCTAAAATGTGAGCAAAATTATTCTATTGTACCTTCGACACAAAAGATCAAAACACAAAGGAAAACCTAGTTCGCAAAGTTGACAAGGGCATAACATGGCATGAGCCCAAATTATATATCAAATAAAGACAGGTATATAAAAATTCCTTAAAAAACGGCTATAGCACAATCGTTCTGTCAATAAATCATAGTTTGTGTTAACAAGCTTGATTGGATTGACTAAAAATGATAACAGTTATTTATAACACTGAAAATATATATTAATTTTCCGACAGAAACAAGAATATATCTTGTCAGGATCTAACTCGCTCAGCGAATATGGGAGGTTATAAATTAAAACAAATGTGAACAGACTACAGGATACAATTTGTATTAATTTTAGAAGGTATTTCAGTAAGAAAAAATATAAATGGATTGTGGAAATTCTGGACTAGTTAAATTTTTAAAGAATAGTGTATTATATACGTAAGTTGAGAACTAGTATTTACCGAGAACTTATATACTAATGTGCGAGGTTTATAATGACCTTCTCTACCGAAGTGTATATAGAATTTTTTTAGCACTTTTAGTTATTTCCTACTTATTTTTCAAATATTTTGAAATATCAAGTAGTCTGGGAGTTTAATTGTCAAATTAACAATTCATTAAAAATATAGACACTGTTTTCTTATTTATCTAAGTGTTTATTTATTATTTACCTAGGGTGATAAACATTACTTCTCATTAAAGGAATGGAGTAAATAATGATGATTTCTCATGTTAGTACTGAAAAAATTATATTTATGAATCATCAACTTAATTACAAAATTTTTACGTTTGTACTATATACTATAAAATATGACCGGTGTGAAGTTAACTGCCAGTTTCTTGAAAAAATACTTTTATGGGACCTGTAAAGAGTAACCTATAAAATCAAAATATTAAATATTTCCACACATCAGAAACTCTATACAAATATTATCAAGGGTTTTCTAGGGCAAATTTATCAGCCTTAGATTTATTAAAAAATCAAAAATATTCTTCAGAAAAGTTTAAAAAAGTTAAAATTTTGCAAAAACATTAGTGACTATATGTAAAATAAATTGTATTAAGATGTGAATTATTGACAAGCCGTTAAAGGGGTAGTAAATACCCTCATAAGTTGAAAAAAAAAACTAATGTACCCTCCAGAAAAGTTTAGCCAAGTTCAAATTTTGCATGTGTAGAATAATTGTATTAAGATGTGAATTATTTGAAAGGCGTCAAAGGGGTAGTAAATAACCTTACAAGTAGAAAAAAAATCAAAAGTACACTTCAGAAAGGTCTGTGCAAAATTTGAACTTGGCTAAACTTTTCTGAAGAGTATTTTTGATTTTCTAATAATTCTAAGGCTCATAAATTGCCACTGTTGCCAGATTTACAAAGAAGTCAATTTTTTTCATACTTTTTCTTGTTAACGTGCAAATTTTTTATTCACAAATGGCGAGAGGTCATGTGCTGACCACATCAGATTTTTTTAAACCTTTATTTTGGTAAGGGAATGTTTTATAAGAATTAATGTTTAAAGAGTACATCTTTCTAAACCAATTTTCAAATTATAAATTTTCCTGAACCATGTTTCTGAAAAAAATATTTAACTTATTGCAATTTGCAGATTATTTTTTTGGCTGCTTTTTCAAACCCTTTTTTTTTGCTACTTTATTTTTATCTTCTATTTTTCTTATATATTTTTCTAATCCACAACTTTGAAGAACAAAACAGACAATTTTAAATATTCAAAAAGTTTTTATAAAATATTCTCTTATCCACGATAAAGTGTATACTAAAATTATAAACTTTATTTTTACGACAAAAAAATTATTAGAAACTCGGTTATCTTTTTTTTAATACAATAATTTATAGATGACTCATATTTCAAAACAGCGCAAAGTTTTCGAATTGTTTTGATATTATTTATTATCACCATTATTAGTTATCAAAACATTAATCTAGTTTCGGATAATCCTTATATTAAATGATAACAATTAATAGCTTCTTAAGTTTTAATTGCTTCAATAGCGGAAGTGAGTTTAAAATTAGATCACGTAGATGAGAATTGGGTTGATTAAATTGAGAATTCATACGACAGAAACGGACTAGCTGATAAAGTGAATAGGTAAAAGCTAATTCCCAACCGAAATTGGATGCAATAGAAATGAGATGAAAATACGATCACAAGAACGACTATGATAATAAATACGATAATAGTGGAGTAAATCAACATAATAATAGATTGTGTACAGATAATAAATAAAATAGGAAGAACAATGAATAAGTTTGAAAGGTAGATAAAAAAAATGGATACAATGAACCAAACAACTAAAAACTTTAGCGTTAGATCGGATCCCATGAAAAATAAGAAGAAAAAAATAAACATATAAATAACAAAGGACATATCTTATAACCCATAATTGTAGACCAACTTGCTAAGATAAGGATTAGTCTTTAGTCCATTTACTATTAGACATCAATTTTACATCCTTCTCTTGAAGTCAATATTTAAGCACATCATGTTGTTATATGTAAGTTTGTTTATATACAAACACGTAAACAAACAGTATCAGATGTAACTCTTCGAGGCATTAATAAATTGCTTAGCCATTTTCTAAATTTTTATTGAGCCACTTCTATTGTTGTTTGTAAACACTTCCCCACACACACTGAATACCCCGCACCAGGAGAAATGTCATTAGAAAAGACAAGATGTATCGACTTTAAAATAATGTATACAAAAATGTAAACAAGGCATGTCTAATAACAAATGGTCTAAGAATTAATCTAATTTGGTATTAGAAATATAAAAGTAAACCTGAAATGATACTAGAAATGGAAAAAAGGGAAAGTATCAATCAATACATATTTATTCACCTTAACCTACTTGATGAAATTCCATACATATTTTATTAGAAAATATGGAAAAACTCCTCTGTAAGAATTACGACACTGTGTTTATATCGCATTTTGTGTGATAATATTCACATTATTTTCTATTTCCAGAAAAATACATACAATACATGGATTTAGTAACAGAAAGACAGTTCTCAACTATTTTCAGTTATCTTTTATCAGTAAAACAAATAAAATGTCTATGCCATGTCGACCCGTGAAGTATTTTTCTTCACTGTCGTTGTTTGGAGCAAGTGTGGCGATACAAAGAGCGTTATAAAGATATACATAAAAAAATGTGTGAATAATATGAAAAGACGCGTAGTAGCACATTTTATTTAATATTTGGGAAAATCACAAAATTCTTAAATATTTACAACAAAACTACAAAAGCGTTGTAGCACTTGTGATTATATGTACAAGAACATTGACAAAATACAATGTGTTTCAGGAGTTACACTAAATATGTAACATGTACATTGTACTAAAAATTTTATGGATCCAGTTTAAGTAAAAAGCATGTTTTTACATTCGTCTTACTGCATGCCATTTCATTGAAATTCCATTACATATTAATTTAATTGCAAAAGGTGCCTAGCAGGTAAATGGACGTAGTGAATACTTGTTTTATTACAACAATTTCATATACAGAGTTAAAAATTAATTATAATAAATCGTTCATAAATGAAAATAATATACTACAAATAAATACCGGAAAAATTTTATATTGCCCACAACCCAGATTTAACAAAAAATTTATATATATCTTCTTTAATATTTGTTATAAAAATATAACTACAAATATTAATTAATACAAGGTATATTGTTCTCGATGTATTATTGACATGTTTTATAATTTTATATTGTAAATGGGCGGCGGCATTATTACTTTTACAAGTATATGTAGATATAGTTCTTTTCAACGATCTTAGCGTACGCATCATCACTATCATATAAAATCAGTTAACAGCAGGGTCGCCAAGAGCCAGGTCGGGCCCCAAGTCTAGAAGCTACGAGCCCCCCTGGTCATGGTTGTAGGGAGGTGTTCGTGTCCCCATTCCTAAAATGTTCGAAAAATAAACATCATCATGACCGTTAAATTCCAAAGGATTATGACTAGCTTACAAAGAGTTAAATCCTATTGACGAGGTGGATAACGCCTCTTCTAGAGGTGCGCTTATAATCTTTTACCTGTCCTGGCCTCTTCTGTTATTGCTTTCCATTTTCTTCGGTCTCTGCATTTTGTTTTCCAATATCAGATTTTGAATGCTTTTATATCTTCCTCTACTTGATTCCACCATCTAGTTCATGGCCTTCCTCTTGCTCTCGTCTTTAATGAAACCCTTGTCGTCATTCTTTTTAAGGTTTCTGTTGGTGTCCTTGTTATAATATGTCTCATCCATTCCAGTCTTCTTGCTTTTATAAATCGGGCTATATTTTCTCCACTTAGTTCTTTTTCTATTTCCATGTTTCTTTTAATCTTCTTTCTACATCTCTTGTTATGTTTGGTCCAAGTATTATTCGCAGTATTTTCCTTTCCAAAATTTGAAACTCAGAGGAGTTCGTGTTCCTTCCCTAAAATGTTTGAAAATGAAAAATTTGAAACTCAGACATTATTTAACGTTATTTAAGCTAATAAAATAATCTAGAGCCCGGGCAGATGATTTATTTGTGAACCAATATGAGTATGACAAAGATTAGAAATTTCTTGCAAGTATACAAATATTGTATAACGTTGTATAAAAATTATTTTCTTATAGAGAGTTTAAAATAAATCTTTCTGAAAATAAAATAAAATAGTAGATATGTTTTTTGGCTACATATATTTTGTTATTATTCTATTTGCATTACTATAATCAAATTGGTATAGTAACAATGGCAAAATTAAGGTTGTTTTATATAATTTTACTTTTTACGTATACCAAGTTAACCAACTAACACCCAATATCATTAATCTTAAATGAACAAATAAGGGTAATACTGAGCTCCTACAGCACTGGGTGGCTCAATAAGTATTCAGTTGGTAATGATTAAGTTGCATTACACCTTCTGGCAACATTTTAGAATCTATTTGCAAGAATTAATGTACTAAAGGAACCAAAAACATATTCAGATCATTTTTTTTGCTCAATTTTGCGACGACACTTCGGTCGTTGCGGGTCACTTTGGCGCCTTAGTCCAGGTTTCGGATTGCCTCGGGCGCCACCTTCCGTTTAGAGTGTGAAGGCCACTGCACGGGCAGCGTCAGTGGAGAAAAAAATACTCCAGGGGTCGTTATGGTATCGACCAAAATCACTGGCGGCCAGAAGGGCGGTCTTTACTTGCCCTACTTGGTTGAGTAACCTGGGTATTAGCTGCTAGGATGTTAAAACACAAACAAATAATAATAAATAAAACTTTTATTTATTACCCATAAAATCCGGCGGAGAAAAGGTATGTAACGGACGATTGGCTTGGCGGCGTGGTGTAGTCGGACTGACGGTTCTAAGACTCCGGTACAACTTGAACTTGGCTTCAGCTTGACCTATCTCTAAAGGTCGACGGACTGCACTGCTGTTCCAATTGGGACGGCCACAGCAAGTCTGTTCGGGCTGTCTCTGCAGCTCTGCAGCTCCCGACAACGGAATGAATTGCCCTACTCGATACGGACTCAAGCGTCTAAGAAGCAGAGACGAGAGTGTCTCCATCTGCCTGGCGACGGTGCAACTGGTACGACTGGTCTTTTATTCACAATTTTAATTTAATCTTACTCCAGTGCCGTGCGCGAATTAATTTATAAATTTTAAATAATACGGAAAAGTAACTTTGTTACAATTTGTACATTATTAAACTTTTAAAAGCCGGTTTAGAATTAAAACGTTTTCCCTAAGGGGTGTCCTTGACTGAGTATCGGGATAAAATACGAGCAGAGTTTGTGGAGAATGGAATTATTTTAATTATAAAATAAAAAAGTTCTGAATGGGTTTCTAGGGCGAGTGGGGCATCTGTATACTAAAATTCAGGTCTATATCTTTAATATTTAAGATGTTATGCGTAAAAAAGAAGAATGAATGTTATATTTGAGGACCTTCTACTTCAACAAATTTTAACCAAAATCTAATGATCGCATTCGGGGCATACCAACTTTCAGCTTGATTGGTCAAACGGTCTCAATCTTCTCGAGGTACCTCAAAATTGATATTTCCATCGATATCTCGTTTTTTGTCTGTTTTTGTAGCTTTTTGAAGCTGTAAAAATTGATCCAAACGTTGTTTAAATACAAGTCCCGATCATGCTATAGCGACATGTTTTCTGAAAATTACGAAACCAAATTAGGTCTATAAGTTGAATAGTTCTTTCAAAGTTGATCAAGTAACACTTTCTGGAAAAAGAATTTATAGTTGATTTCGAACTGAACCATTTATAAATTTCTCTTTGAAAATTTTAGGCAAAAGAAAACAAATACAAACATCTGGCAATGACTCATTAAATGCTTTGTAGAAAGAAATTTCGACACAATCAACGGACAGCCGCTGACCGCCCTGAGTCCCATGAAAGGACGGTGCTCGGACATGTTCCAGTCTCTATAAATTAATAATACGTCGAATTGGACAAAAATATTTTCATAACGTATTTCTAACGTCTTCTAGATAATAAGTGTGCAAAAAAATCGAATTTTTGAAATTCTGAAGGTGCTAAAATATCCCCTTAAGTCTTTAAGAATCTTAAATAGAATCGAATAAAGGACATTCTTTCTCTGTAGCTCTGTCTGGGCAAAATGGGTAGTTCGTGCTTCTGCTATGCTAAAAGCTTCCCACACACAATATAGGCAAGGCGGAAGGTGAAAGATTTATAAGACTTACGTGTGATGATAATGAACTTTAACATCAATTATGGCATCAGATATTCTAGTAAGGACCTCCTTTATGTAATTTTTTTGTAAAATCTTTTTCCTTGAATGGAAAAAAATGCAATAATGAAATTTACCAATAGTTCATTCAAATCAAAAATGGTTTTTACCATTATAAATATTCAACCCTCGTCAATAAATTAGTTACAAAAAGAAACAAGTTGATATAACCATAATAATAAAAACTAATTAACTTTGCTAAATAATAATCAGTGAAAAGTGATGATATTTCCCCTATTAACGGAAAAGGTACGTAAAACTTTTTAGGCCACATAGGAGGTAATAGAACTTCAATCACTGTTGACAACATAGATTTGTATAATAAATATCATTTTATTGTAATTCACAAGCGTCCTAATAAGGGATATTTTGTTGTAATAATACTGGTATTTATATAGAAAGAAAGCACCATTAGTACACGAGGTACAACATTTTTTTTAAAGCGCACACTGTAGCTTTTACTTTGATCTTTGTTCCAATCTTTTTTAACTTCGTTATTTGAAGTTTACTGAATTCATTCTCTATGATTCCATGTCAACATCACTTCTTATATTTTATAAAACAAAAACAAATTAAAAAAGATTTCCCACAAATTTATGAGGAACATTATCATTAATTTTATCTCTTTTCCATCCAACGAAAATAAAAAGAAAAAAAATAAAAGCAAACGTCAAAGTTCATTTCCAACCAAGTGATTTCCGTTTCCGAACGGGTCACCACGTTTACTCTGTGGCGTATCAGTGCCGTTTGTCTTTTTCCGAGAAAAACTTCTGTGATAGAAATGAGTGAAGTTTTGTGAAAGTTAGTCAAGAATGAACGGCGTTTCAACCTTCCGTACTTGACAGACAAACAAAATTTTCTAAAAGTTAAGTTACATATCATCGGTCATACCTTAGTAGATATCTGGAAATGTCAATTCGAAAGCAGCAAAAGAGGAATTCGTTTCGAAACGTTTTGATGTTACTCGTTTTTATTTACAATAAAGTTTTAAGATATTGAAAACGATATTCATAATAGAGGATATACGTATTTATAAATTTAATCATTTATTAGGCATATCAAAGTTATTTTTGAAAGCATTAAATTAGTTCTTTTATAATAAAGGTGTTCTAAGTCCAATTTTATTAAATTTAATTATGATGATGAATAGATAATCACTTATAACGATTTTTCGTAGGTAACTTTAACATCCTAGAAGTAAATTATGATTTTAATTAAATTATGTTCATAGAAAGCTAAAACAATTGACAATTTTCTTTATAACTATGATTTATAGTATACTGGATTTTATTCTTACTAATATTATAGGGATATCCTTTAGTAAATATTTATTGTCGACATACTTTTCTATACAATATTTTATAAAAAAATACATATAATTTAGTTAATAACTCACACAGATGCGATTTAAAAGAAGAGATCACCTATTGCTTTTAGATTCAACAGTAGGATGTAGCACAGCGGCTCTTTTTTAATCCAAATTCCACACATCACTGTTAATAGATATTCCAAAATAAATACGATGTTAAAAAAAATACGTAAAACAGAAAAATTCTCTCTACTATAAAAATTTCTTAATTTATGCATAAGTTTATCATTGAAATGAAAAATGTTGATGAAACATAAATAATGGATTTAGAAGTTATTTTAACACATTCATCGCCATGTGAATCGGCATTTAGTTCTCAACTCAAATCGCCTCTCAGGCTTTGTAAAAATCCAGCTTGGTCACGTATTGCATTCTCAGGCCACACAAATAGGTCCTAAAAATAGCTCGGTGAGTTCTTTTTAATAGATTGTGACAACTTTTTGTAACTTCTCTGAGAGGTTGTCGAGAGCTCTATATCTCCTCCAAAAGTCCGCCGCAGCGAGGATTTAGCGAGAAATTCTAGAACAATACACTCTGGCGAGTATTCTGCGAAATATTGTGGCAGGTTGTCTGCGACATCAAGTGACGAGCACTTTGGGAAATTCTCATTTACTGCTCTTGTCGAGGTCTCCGTGAGCTCGCCTAAAAGCTAGCTGTGTGATCATCGCAAGTAGTACCTCTGGCGAGTTCTGTGGGAAATTTACGTCAACTGCTTTTGTTTAGATCTGTGTGAGCTCGCTTTGCGATATTCACATGCTGTACTTCTAGCGTGGTCTTCAAGAGTATGCATTCAGAGTTGTACAAGATCTATATAATATGCACCGTTGCACTAGACCGACGTCCATACGATTGTTGCTATATATCCCATCAGTGAGCAACATACTACTACTTCTACTAACTGTATGGCTATTCTGACTGACATTTAAATTATTATCGAAGCAAAACGAAGGTACTTATTGACTTTATAATATTTTCAGTGAGTCAATTACAACCCTTCTGTATGCCTGTCTCTTCATCTGTCACAGCGATAATTCGAGAACGGTTAAACACACCTACTTTTAGAGACCTTAGTCAACTATTACTGAGCCTTTCTCTCCATTTGTCCATAGCGGAGATACTTGAATACTGTTAGTTTGCTGGGTTTATTAAATACCAGAACGTTAAGGCTAGTATTCTTATATATTGTAAAAGGACACATAAGAAATAATATTATAATCTATATCTGATCGATTAATGAACTAAGGAAATATTAGATTATTGATATATACAATGAGGACCAGACATGTTACCCATCACTCTAACTCGCCTTTCAGGGAGGTAGCTTTGCTTTTCTAGGGGTTTAAGTTAAGTGTGAAATTTTTCTTCGATAGTAATTAAAATTCACGTATTCAAGCAATTTTTCGAAAACTTTATGAACTCGCAATAAGAATTTCTTATTTAGGTATCGTTCGGGATAACTTTAGGAATGGGCAGGTTGCTTTATTGGAATAAATATTATCAGTCTATAGCATTTTATCCTAATCGAGAATAGAATAGAAAATAAAAATTTAATTATAAAAATTAACTTTATTGCTCTATTTAATACAGAAAAGAACAAAAATAATATTTTTTTTGTGTTATGGATGAACATAAAAAAACACGATAAAAAATAAAATTTTCTACATTCTAAGTAAAGTAACCTTGATATTTTGGTAATCTTTTTGTAGAGAATATATACATTAACCAAGGATGTACCTAATAATATCTTAAACGATACCATTACCAAGGGCGTTGAATACGCTTTTAATTGATCTGACAGGTCAATAAAGGATTGAATGTTGCTAAAATCGCAAATAATATTAGATTTGCAACATCTTCACCTCGTCTTCTAACTTTTGTTGTATCTACTATGTGTGTCCTGCCATTTGAGAACAACTATTCCATTAATTTTTCTCGCAATTGTGTCGCCTTTTTGAGTTTTTTATTTATTATATCAATGGGATTTAATTTTAGGTTCCCACCAAATGAGTTTCCCGATTTAGAAGCTCCTGAGGAAGAGTGATACTTGTGTAAAATTGTCACTAAAAAGAATCCTATCTTGATAAATCAGTGGTTCCATAACTTGCAGCACAATTATCGTTGATTCACTGACATTTGGATCTTTATTTTTCCACAGTAAACTTTTAGATCATAAGTGTATTCTCCTTTGCAACAAATTTTGTACAGTTTTATACCAAACTTGAAACGCTTATTTTTATATACTGTTTGAAAAGAAGACGACCTCTAAATTGGACTAGAGTTTCATTAATATAAACTATCCGTTCTGAAATATTATATACTTCTTCTTTTCAGTCAGTAGTTTTATTAAAGGGAATAATTTGGCTAAGCGATCACTATCAATAACATCTTTGTTACTGCTAAAATTAAGTTCACGTAAAAGTCATTTAAATCGTTTTCTAGACATTTTTTTAGCAAGTTATTTTGAATATAAATTACTTTTTCTCCAATAATCTACCATTTTAGGGAATATTTCTAAACCCATTCGCAAACGCAGAAAAAAAAAATCCTTATTTCCTCTTCATTAGTGTCCCTTAAAGTCGGTATTTTTGTTAAATTCCTGCATTGATTTTTTGATGTGCGTACCGGTTTGTTTCAGTAACAATAAGAATTAGCACTTTTTACTCAGTAATCTTATCTGTGGAGTCCACGGTATCGACTAGAAAATCAAAAATATTTGAATTGATCATCATTTTGATAATTCTATCTCTCCTCTAAAGTGCAATAATCCTGCATTATCAAATTGAGGAAATTGTCTAGACGATGAAGGAACTACATCAAAACGGTCATAGTTGGTTGGAAAAATGATTTCAGTTTACATTTTCCCAACCAATTGTGCTCGGTTTCTTCGGATCGCTGTATGGATCATGTTAATGGTTATACCGAGTATTCCCTCATTTTATACTTTTTATTAATATATCATGATTTCTTTGGTTCAGTTTGGTGTAGTTCGGATCCCTGGATGATTGCCATTGTCATTGTCATTTGTCAACGTCAATTTAATATGTCTCTTGTCATTCATAATTAGTACACTTCTCGCCGACCTAAAAATCAATTTCGACATCAAGTATTGGTTTTTCATAAAACTATGGATTATACTACTATTTGTTGATTTTAACCCACCTTTGGCATAATGTACATTTTACTGTGTAAATGTCGTGTTTATTAAGATTTCTTGTGGTGGTATCTTATTGACGTAAGTTTTCACTTATATTTTATTCTTTATAATTGATACATTAACACCTTTTAGGAAGGTTTTGTTGATGGCTCTGTAAACCGAATTTTTAATAAATGATTTAAAATTTATACACTGACGTACTCTTTCCACTCTTCACCTAATAAAAAAGTTTCCTATATGGTTCAAACTTTTTGAAACTCACTGTATAATTAATTTTAGTATAAATTTAAACAACATTATAGTTTTTTTTTGTGGTGCTAGTGACAAATCGATTATAAATTTCATATGCCAAGTAAAGTGTGTTCTCAATTTTTTTTTATTTGACTGTTTTACATATTTCAAGATAAGCTGGTGCAATGATGTGACGGATATTTGAAAAATTCGGCATAATCCACTCAATCCGGTATCTATATATAAAATCATTTTGCCCCATTGGAACTGAGAATCACACATTTTATAAGCCCAGATAGGTCTCTAGTGTTTTCTTTCATATTTAAATATAAAATTCATATCCCTGCTTCAAGCAGCAACCCGTTGAATAGCCCCAAAGGAGGTCAAATAATATAAAAGGTTTATTTTTCCTATACACATTCGTTAAAGATTTTTAGACTTAAAAAAAAAAAAAAAATCTTTATTGACAAAATAATTACTGAAATTTTGTGAAAAAACTAGTATCAATCAATTAGAGAATAACAAAAAATGCCAAATACTAACACCGAACTCGATCATCAATGTTATTATTGTTTTTCATAAAAAAAAATCAATATCCACTTTCTCTAAAACAATTATCTATCGATTTGAAAACACATTACAGGGATATGTAGAGGAAAAAATAAGTTCGAATAAAGAGTAATAAAGGGTTTTGAATAATAATTCTATATCACAATTGCGACCCTTTGTAATAAAACTTATTTTTTTTGAATTTCAATTAAATCCTATTTCATAACATTGATTAAAACATTAATTAACATGTAACTGATAATTGTTTATCGAAACACACACACACGAGCTTAAGAAAACGTTTAAATTTAATTAACCAAAATTCCTCTTAATGTATCAAAAGGGATTTACAAAAACCCTTTTACGTTTCAGAAGTAAAATATCACTAATTACTAATGTTTACGAAGTTATCGTTAATCGGTTAATATATACTTATTTGTTCTCAAAGTTCAGAATCCTAACAAAAACAATAGTCCTTTGTTTTGGTTCCTTCGAAATGGAGAATACGGATAAACGGCAAACTAATCAGCTTATAGGATGGTTTTATATTAACTTCTGAAAGCTGATTTATGTAATTAAAATTTCTAATTATTTTTAATAAATATGAGTTGCTGCTAAATACTAAGTAGATATACTACAGGTTTCCAAACCTAGGGTATAGGTATATGTATAGGGAATTCAACGTGTTACTATTGGTCCAAACTGAAATCTGAAAACGGCGTCGGCTTTGGTTAGTTTTGTCGACTCTGTTTTTCAGGTACTTCAGCTCCGTCTAATCTAGTCTTCAGTTCTGACCAGAGCCGACGGAGCTGAAGAGCAGACCTGACGCCGTTTTCAGATTTCAATTTGGACCAATAGTAACGGAGATAGATACGTTTTCTCTCTAAAACGTTGAATTCCATATTCCAAGGTTCGTAGGCCTATAGTATATCTACTATACTACTTTTACACTATACTATATATTTTCAAATGTTCTATAATAAACTTATATTCAATAATTAACAAATTATTTATGATAGAATAAAATACATGTATAATAATTATCGTAACTTTTCATACCTATTAACCTCATAGATTCGGTAAATATAACATATCACACAAAAATTTAATATTCATTAATTTGTTTTAATTAGCGTCAATTAAATGCATTTATTTAACTATCGTGATTTTGTTTTCAGACAAATAAGGATTCACTTAATCATAGAACCGTCGATCCATAAACGAATCATTGACCTCGTCTTTCTCGAATCTCCCATCTTACGGATCCTTTAAGCAATGTCACTAGATTAGAAAGATTTTATCATCCTGTCTAATTTAGGTGGCCCACTGCAAAGAAATCCCTTTTTCTGTTCACTCCATCACTTCAGAATTTTCTGTCCCATTACCAGCGTCGGCTCATGATATATCCGTCTTGATCTTGACATATTTTTTTACTACGCACTTGTTTTTTGTGAATCATTCGTTATAGTCATTTTATTGTTGTTTTTTATTTATAATATATTTTAGGGAAAAAATGAAAAAATCACATCTAACTTCGAAAAAAAAAAATTTAATCTCATATGATGAATAAATTCTTGTTAAAAGTATCTAAGTTACAAATATAATAATGTGACAGGATGTTAAAATTAAATTATTAAAAAAAATAATGCACTAAAATTGTTCAATTAAGACAATTATTTATCAATATTTAAAAATTATTCAAAGTGTTATAACATTAATTGGAAACAGAAAATAAATCGTTAAATATAGGAAAAGTGAAAAGCAATTTTCAGAAAATTCACAAAAAAACAAAACAAAAATTAATCTAACAATCAAAAATTCATGCGTGAAGTTTTAAAACAACAGATTTCGTTACGTTTGTATTAATATACAATTTCTTGCAAATACAAACATATTCGCTATCATTGTGTTACAAGTGGATTATTTCTTTATTTAATAATCCCTAATTATTGTTTAGTATAAATTTATTGGCTCTAGAGTGACATCCTTAAAAACACCACTAATTGACTGTAGGTCGAGCGAGGCACACGTGATTTCTGTAAAGTGAGATTGTACGACAAAGATAATTCTACGTTGTGGGCACAGCGAATTTATATATCTAGTATAAAAAATTTTTCACCCATGTTTCGTCGATTAATCCTCAACTAGAAGTCACAATGAAGGATGTCGTAGCCACTATTTTCACATATTTTAGGTTGGGGGAGTGTAATTATTTTCATTGATAAAAAGACACAAGTTAAGATAGTAAAACTATAAATCCAGTACCACACTTAATATATTTTTTTATATATAAACTTTTTAGTTACATTGAATGAATGGACACCCATGACTAGTTTCTATAATATGCTATCATCAGGCCTATAATAGGCAGTGTTAAGAAAGATGGTTTACCGAACAATTTATAATTTATATGTGTACATCGGCATCTCTCAGGTTTTTGACACTTTACTTTATTACTTAATTTAATTTAATTTATTTGTTTCTTGAATAACCCGCGCTTTCGTATTATATGTCATTTATCAAAACCACCATTATAGTCTGATGTGCGCCGTATGTAACGCCGATGACTTGGCTTTGTATTGCCGCATTTCATAGTCAATTGTTAATGTTCACTTTGTTTGGTACTGGATTGGCCTGCTACAGGGTTGCCTCCCTGTGGTTTACCCCTTAAATTGCAGTGGTTAAAATTACAAGTGCCGCACGTTGTTTGGTACGATATTGTGGCATCCTCCTTCATCTCGTACCTCTACGTTCTTCCGTCCTGGTCTCTAAGTCATAGCATGGGGTTTATGCGTCGATCGTATCCTTTTGATAATTCTTGTCTAATTACAATTCTATCCTTACAATGTTTCAAAACTGCTCCTAGTACCAATTATACACTTAATCCACTCTTACCTCCCTTTTTTTTAAATAATTTATACATGGTACCTATAAGTATCTATGCGCACACTTAATTTTAATTCTTCGTTAAACTTGTATTATGTCACTTATTCTTCGTCTCATTTGTAATTACATTTGTAACTACACCATTCTTAATACTGTGTATTATACGCCTGATGATGGCATATTGCCGAAACTAGTTGCCGCCCCCTAACTAAGAAGTTTTTATAAAAAAAAGTACTTTCAATGTGGTACTGGATTTAGAGTTTTACTTCCTTATCATTTCACCACATTCGAGAAGATGTATAACTTTTTGGATTAACCTAATTTTTTTATTGGCCAAAAATATTTATATATATATGACCATAAGTTGGTCTAAAACAAAAAAACAATTTAAAACAGAATTTATTCAAAAATGACTTGCTATGAATATTAATGCTTATTCAACTGCTTATTAGAAAGAAGAACCGATCTCGAGCGAAGTTTGAAAAGTTCTGCCCTTAAGATGCAAAATGTTACAGACGGAATTATTGTCAATGAGAAAAATACTTCCTGATTGGTTTAACCTTCATAGCTTCCCGATACCACGGTACTTTACAGGACAAACCCGCAAAAAAACCATCATCCAAAGCTATGTCCTGTCTTCTAATTATTCTTACTAATATAATTATCTGACTAACTGTCAGTAGATAGAACGTCCTTTAACTTTAACGGTTCTGTAACTAACGACAATGACGTTTAGATTGTGACAATTGTATAAGAAATCAACTTGTTAAATTTTATTCTAAACGTCATCGAGTCATTGAGTCTTTAAAGTTAAAGGACGTTCTATCTACTGACAATAAACTATGTACATTGCTTTATATTCTTGAATGAGTAATTTAATTTCTTGTTAGAAAAACGTTATTTCATTGTTAATATGTGTTAGTCATTTGGAATTCTACTATTCGCTCCTTTCTCAGTATATGAAGAGTGGAAGGAGTACGTTAATGTGTAAAATTTTACACACTGACGTTCTCCTTCTACATTTAATATGCACACCATCCTCAGTCTTTTATTTACTTTCTCAGATGTAATTTTTTTTATATTTCGTGGTGAAAGTTTGATATTTACAATGCATTAAATTCTAACGAAATAGCCTGATTTCTAAAATGATAGAAAATTTATTTTTCCTCAACTTTTAGACATGTCAAATATAATTTACCAAGACCCCCTTGAATATGGGTCTGTTACAATTATCACAATGGCAGATGTTAAGCAATTCAAAGTGGCCAATTCAGTTAAACACTTTGCTTAGACAAACTAATAGGCGTATTATAAAATCCCGACCCATACGGTCAATTACAATGACGTTAGGTTTTATGCGATATAAGCTGTCCAATTTAGTGGGACTCTTACCAAATGGTTTGGACAAAGACAAATGGGCGTATTCTTAAACCTTAACCAACAGAGTCAATTTAACGATATTAACGCTAGATATTAAGAGATACAATAGGTCAATTCAGCAGGACTCGTACACCTTGGTTAACCGTACGAGATTAAAATTTGTTTTTATTCATAATATTCAATTTCTTGAAATTTTTTTTATATTATAGGGATAACTAAAAAAATAATTCTAAGGTAAATACATTTAATTAAAAGTATTCCGACAAAAATGAGAAATGCCTTAATAATTACTTTAAATCACCGGTTTATATTGGAAATAATTTCCAAAAGGAATACCATACCGAAAATAATCTGTTAATTCCGTAATCTAAAAAAAGGTTGTAAATTAAATTAATTAATATAACTAGTAATTGAGGAAACGATAAGTTTACTATTGGAGTGTTGCTTGGTTGGCCACCCATCGGGTTGCCTTCTTTTGGAGAATTCAAATTTACGTTACCAAAGTTTGTGCCTCCTTTGAAATGGTACTTTTTAATGTATATTTTTAAACTTAAGCTGTCGAATTATTTCTGCAGTTCTACCTCATATTTTAATCAAACTTTTGCTATTTCTGACAACACATCGTGCTCATTCAATGTTTTATTATAACATTCCATTTTGAAATGTTCTAATTTCATAATTTCCAGTACTACTACTATATTTCATATTTTAACCAACATTTTACGTTTGTACTAGTGCGCGCACAATTATTTGTATATTTTAATCAACCATACTAATTAATATAACTTATTTTATAAAAAATTTTTTTTGGTAAGTTGTTAGTTAATGATTCTAGAACTTTATATTATAAGCCTGATGATGTCAGTCTGTCGAAACTAGTCGCCAGTTCGCTTTCAATTTTATTAAAAATATATGTTTTTGTACTTGAGTTTAATTACCTCATTAATTAAATCCAATAGGTTATCCATATCCATGGTCAAGTATTAATCATTAAATTAAACTTAAAGTCATGTACCACAATATTATATATTTTCAAAATAAGGTTAGAGGCAACTAGAACAATATATAGTTCGATAGAAAAAAATTTAGCTACAAATTTGAACAAAACTTAACAAATATACTGATAATACTAGTTATAATTAAAATAATGTAAGCACAACGCTTAATTTAAGTACCGCTACTAAGAAGGGCAGGTTAGGTAAAGGTACATGAAAATTATATTAAAATAAAAACTTATTAAGTAAGCAACATAGAAAAAGTTGTTCCATATAGAAGAGGTTAGTTCTCAAAAGAGCTAACAAATTGGAAAGGTGTTGTTATGAAATAAGAGCAAAAGGGGCGTCTTCGTATGAAATACCACATGAGGATTGGTTCTTTATTTCCTTTCATGCCCCCTTTCATGGCCCCATCTTGCTTAAGAATGCTTTTAGCTTTGATTTATTTCTGTTACATATTTCAATAAGACAAACTACCATCGTAGTAGCCTTGTTTTTTGTTAATTCGTATCCCTTTCTCATAATTTTTTAAAGTTCAATTTAGAACCCTATTAGTGACTGGCTATCCTCAATCGCTTCTTTTCTCGTATTCAGTCTACCTCGCAATTCTCGTAAACTTAATACGTAACTTAAAAATGATCAACAAAACTTAAATTAAACTTTGGGCCTATTCCGTCACTGTTATACGCAAATTCAGGTTCGAAAAGAAAACGCCCTTGATTGGTTTTATTCTCACTCTACTGCGGATTACAAAAGCAGTCTGTCTTCATTAGATTTACTGCTGTTGAATAGATCACTCGGATGGTTTTTTTCGTTCTCCTTCATCCGAAATGAAAGACTGTCGCTGTTAATTTGTGCACTTCATTGTTCGAAAATGCATTTTCTCCTTTCTTAAGCGCGATAAATTCAACGAATCGAGAGATGTTTTATAAGAATGGAGGGAAGTTCTTTGATATGGGTTTTTTATGATTACGTAATTTTAAAAATTCAAATTACGATTTATTTATTCACTATCTTTGAAAACAGGCTAGCGTATTTATGGTTTAAAATAAACATATAAAAGGAAAATTCGTAGCAAAACATGTACTTCATAGACTATTTCAAATTTTATTGATGATATAAATTTGAAAATAGTTTCGATATTATTATTACAAATTACTAATATTACTACTACGTAATTTCAGAAATAGATTAAATCACAAAACAAAATTAGAAACTAAATGTTAATTAATTTTAATTATTTCGCTGATTGTACCATTAATTTCATTGTCAATTTTTATGATTAAATAATATCAAATGTAATCACATTTGATCCTCATTACAAATTTGCAAAATAATTACCTTCTGATGATGTAAATATAGAACAGATCGAATAAATTGCAGTATACAAGGTGTTTCAAATAAAAACTTTAGATCTATATTATAAATCCTATTACAACTTTAGTCAAAAAATATTTTTTAAATTTTATTTTTAAATGAATATCAGATGGTACCATGACATGTTTATTAAATTGGTAATTCGATTTATTATTTATTATTTAAAGATAGAAGAGAAATAATAAAATGTACCACAATTTGTACACAACTTCTGCTTAGATTTAAAGTATTCAAAATAAAAAATCCACGGTGAAATATGAAATAATAGCAAATTTTTATGGCATCTATAATAAAGGCGAAAGAAACAGAGAATTAAAAAAATAAAAAAATGAACAAATAAATATTTGTGCATGTGGTGTACTACGCAACTGGTATCTGCTTTTTTGGTTATTGGTTTATTTCTATGAAAGGAATAACGTTGACTTTCAAATCTCCACAAATGCCAACTGTGCGATCCTTCTTGAGTACTGGTACTATAGGGGTGCCCCAACTATTATAATCCGTTGGTTCAATAAAACGTAAATTTTGCAGGTGCTCTAGCTCCGTTTCAACCATTGCTTTTATTGCAAACGGAAGCTGGCGAGCTCTAAAAAATTTTGGGGAAACGTCTTCATTTTTAAAACACGTATCTTGATTATGGTTGTTCGTAAGGCACACTGTGCATTTTTCTGTTCCTTACACATTTTGATTACGTTGTCTTCTTTATCTTTGGTTCTGACTTCAGCTGGGGTTACTAAACGAACTTGCTGATGACGTAGATGGCTCTTGCGGGGTGTGCCACCGTTTTGCACTTGGATTGGTGAGCCGTCGATTTAGCGGTTACAATCTCGATCACTTTTTTAAAACTTACATCTTTTTTCCTCAAACAGACGATCTTGCACCGGGCCTTCATCATACCCGATCACGAAATGATCTCTGAGTACAAGATCTAATTCACATAATATCGCCAAGTTTGTTAAACGGGCTGACTATTCTCGCGAGGTTTCAAGCTTACGCAAATAATAAAACGTACATCTTGCAGAAAATATTCCAACACTAGGTTTAAAATATTCGGCTAGTAATAGAATTATTTCTGAATATTTCTTGTCAGGTTGAACTGGCAAACGTAGATTTTGCATCAATTTATATGCATCTTCCCTGAGTGCATTTGGTAAAATCGCTGCTTTCCGTTTGTCATCTTCTATTTCATTTGCTGAAACTGAAGGGCCGAATTCCTGCAAAGGTTCAATTAGTTCGGTGCCGGCCATTTCAGGTTCAATCGAAATAAAAAAAAACCATGTGGAAGTTCAAATTATAAGATTTTCTTTAAAAAAAATCACTTCTCGTCGCCAATGTGACATCTTAGGGTTTTTTTATTCCTGTCTACAATTTAATAGATCGGAAAAAACTTCTTGTTATTTTAAACAACTTCAGTATATTTATTCTTTATTTGATAATTACATTTTTACTACTGATCAACTTTCGTCGACGGCCAATATCCAAAAAACCCGACTTAGCAGAAAAACCAGATATCAGTGGCGTAGTACATCACAATGTATTGAACCAAATATTAAATTTTCATATCGAACTAAATGATAACATTTTAGATTAACTAAAAACGCAAATCGAGATCAGGTCGTAAACTTCACGTACGATATGTAATCCACAGGATGTAAAAAAATCTTTGTTTTACAACAAGTAGTGACAATTTGTTGTAATTTAAAAACATATCAGGTTGAATTTCCATTTGGACACGTTTAGCAACAAGCAAAAATTTGGCCGAGCGTCCAAAGGTCACTGTGGAAAAGAAGTACAGTGGTCCGGGGTACCACGACATATTTGTTGGCAGAACTTAGCCAATGGAACAAAGAACACTCGGCCATGTTGTGTGACTAAACGCGAAAACCAATCAGAAATAAGCTGAAAAATGGTACCGCCAATCAGTCCAATTGGTTGGAATAAATTCGCAGCACGTTTTCATCGTACCGACCCACGACAAAAAAAAATTCTTGAACTCGCGGTGGTCGGAAAAAGCGAAGTTTGCCTACGGCAGCAGTAGCTAACTCATTATGCACTTAACTAATAATTGCATGGTTTAGAAAAATTTTTTGAGCGTAAATTGCGCGTGTGTAAATATAAAAATAGTTCTGACGGTGCATTTCAGTCGCTTAGAAATTTAATAAGGGAAACCTTCCCGCTACTAGGGAAGGTAATACACGAGCGCTTCACGTGGTAAGCTAGTTTATCTGTTTTACTAACCATTACCTAAATATAGGTAAAAACACAAGGTTAATTTTGGTTTTTCTCTCCAATATAGGAGACGTCTCTGGTTCTTACGTTTCTATCCGCAAAGAAAAATAAGATAATTTGCCTCCCCCTTTCTTTTTTTATATAAGTGAGATTAATCTGGGAAAACTCTGGGCTGGTCATAAACCCGAGGCACTCAAGACTTCTCAGGGAGTAAGTTTTTTGTGCCATTTATGCATCATATATATCTATTATGATTAATTCTTTTATTACCGTAGTTAGATCAATAGTCAATTTTTCTTTTTGTGGTATTTTATAAAAAAATAGTAAACGTCACTTTTTAACGAATTTGTTATAACACTAGAGGACGAAAGAGTTCGACGGTCTTGTTAGTTCGATTAGTCGAGTATCTAAGTTCATTTTTTTATCTATATAGTGTAGTAATTTGTCAAAATTTCAGTGTCAATTACTTCTATTCATTCCTCAGTTATTTATTGGTAAAGTCTGAACTATTTTCTTGTTTTGTTAATTTTTTATAATTAATTTTTTTTTCAAATAAATCACTTTAAAGTTCATTAGAGAATTTTAATTTTTCTCACCTAAAGGAGGGGAACATAAGAGGAAAAAAAAGGAAATATAAATAATTGAGAATCGGCACAGTTAGAACTTTAGAATAACGAATATTATATATAATTAGAGAAAACCTTCCTCATCCTGTCTGTAAGGTGAAGACTCTCGAACACCGCGAGAGCACGAACTACCTTTTCGTATAAAGAGTGGTCGTTACGTTCTCAGAGAGTTTCAGAGCCTTGGCTAACGTTCAAATCCGTATTGTCACTCCTAGGAGAGTGGTGACAATAACACTGCCGTAACATTTTTTTAGGTTAAGTCGCCGAATTTAATTTATTAATACCCAGCTTCCCATTATTACACATCTACTTTATACAAATAAAATATTTCTTTCACCTTTTAAATATCGACAGTACGACTTTTAAACGAAACGCTATTTAGATTTATATAATGTAAACTACAGTACATTTCATAAAGTTTAATTTTAATCTGATTTTCAATAAATTAACACGATTTCAATTCAGCAAATATAATTTATTTTTAGAATAATTCGATTGCAGCTGTCAAATGTAAATCGCCAAATGTTGCGAATAATAAATTTATTCAATGCTGTGACACAAAAAAGATTACAGGCTGAAATATGTATACATAATAAATCATTATTCATTCATATTGTAATTAATAATAATATTTATTTACATAAAGCAAACAATAATGTAATGCCCTTGTTTTAAAAATAAAAATACACGCAATATAATATTACATTTTCTATATGTATTGAAAGAATGGTGCTTTCCCATCTCACTGTTCCTACAGGCACCATCCACTTGATTTTGCCTTTATGAGTGCGAAAGGACGAAATTCGCTTATGATTTAGATAACAAACCTTGCCATCACCATTAAAAAGCTAAAGGGAAATATGCCGCGACAAACTGTGATAAACAGCTTTAAAGTGATCCGAGTCATATTAAACAAGAACGTAGAATATTAGATAGACATTCCAGCGATATGTATCAATCAAACAGGCTGCTCATGGTTTTTTTAATACAGCACACGCATAATAGGAAATCCTGTAAGTCGCTTCAAAAATGATACTTGTACAAATATTTACGTTCGATTTGAATCTACCAGCTCAACTTCAGAAGAAATCAATGAAGCAAAGTAGTCCGAACATATCCCATAAAAGAATCCGTAAAAAAGAGTCAGATCGCCCATCTTTATTTTATATTCCAAAATCTCAAAATTCCTCGTCTGAATAGAATTTTAATAAAAGCTGTTTCTCTGAGTAAAGTTATCTGATGCAAAACAATGTTAAATGTTTTTGGGAAGTTTTTTTGGCCATGCTTATAACGTGATCGATTATGTCATAACATATTTATCCTTATATTGAAATCATGCAAATTTAGTGATGAAGCGAGTGGAGGTGATGTGGTTGCCTTGATTTCTGGGTTTTTTCTCTACATGGTTACTGTCACCATAAACATTTTTGTTTATTACAACTATTATCCTGAGTTGTGGAGATACCTCAACCTAGGTTCTATGCGTGAGTTAGTGCAGGATCACTGTATACCAGCTAAACAGTCCCCGGTAATTTGTCTTGGTATTGTATTGCTGTAAGAGTAGAATTGCTCCTTTTCAGTTATTCAGTGGGTGGTGTTGGTCTAAAATGAAAAATTATTAGAAAAACTCAAGATATTTGATTGCTTTGATTATTTTTTTGATACTCACCTGTATCCCGAGAGGGAAGGCTCTGAGAGATTGGAGTCCATGGGCGTCGGTAGAAGACAAGCTCATTTAATACATTGATCTAGGAGCTCGTCCGAAGATCTTTTGCTTTATGTAGAATCCTCAGATTAGGTTGAGTGAATTTCTTTAGTGGTCTTCTTGGTACCGCTCTTCTGATTCTGTCAACTGTCCATTTTGACCGTAGTGTTTCCTGGGATTGTGTGTTGGAACTGCCCATTCTTCTCCCGACGTATCGTCCTTGTAAGTCCTTTAATCTGAAAGTAATTGGTGTCATATTAGTGTGTTCACGGATTCGATTGGATGGGAAGTACCAAGAGAGGTAGCAGCATTTAATGAGGATCCTCCTCTAGGTTGCCGTAACGGCGTGCCAGAGAGGAGGAGGGAAGGTGGAGAAGTTTAGAGCTCTATAGTCCATAATTGGACGAATGTATATTTTGTATGTGTGTAGTAGGGTTTGTGGTATACATATCCCAAATTTACAATCCACGTCTCCGATGATGGAGGTTCATCTCCTATGTCAAGAGTTCTTTGGACTTCAGTCGCAGTGAAGTATATTTCACAATAGGTAACTCCGTCCAAGGGACCAGTCTCTCTCCAAAATCTTGGGTTGATGTCATTGAGAGATTGATTTGTTTTAGGGTATAGTTATGATGTTTGAAGGTGATGAATTGGATTTTTTCGAGGTTTAGAGTAACCCTCCATTTACTGAACTATCAAGAGAAGTGGTTTAGAAGTTGTTGGGGTTGGTCTTTAAAGCTCTAGTGGACGAGGATGGTTAGGTGAGGAGGTGTGGGATGTCGTCCATGTACATAAGGTACAACACGAGGGCTAACACTAAGCCTTGGGGGAATCCAGCTTGTGGGGTTAAGGAAGATAGAGTTTCCAAATTTGTCACGAATATCTCTGTTTTTGAAATATCAGTGAATCAGTTTAATGAGAGGATAGGAAGTTCGACGTTTGAAAGCTTTTTGAACATCAAATAGGCTTGTCTATGGAGTCCCACTACTGCATTTTGGGTGAAATATTCAGACCTAAATCCATATTGGAATTGTGGGATCGTTCCTCTTTCATCGAGAAAGCTCCAGATACGATTTTTGAGTAGATCCTCAAAGAGTTTATCTAGAAGATTCGTCAAGGATATAGGTCTATAGGAATCTGGGGAAGTGAGGTCTTTGTGCTGTTTTAGGATCAGGATGGTATGACAGGTTTTCCAGAAAATTGGAAAATAGGAACTCTGAAGGCAGAAGTTCATAAGGATGGTAAGGATAGGGAGAATGGTGGCGGGAAAGTTTTATAGGGCCTGACTTTTGATATGGTCAGGACCTGGGGCAAATTTTTTTCTCTTTTAACAAGCCGAGGTCATGATTTGGTGGATTGGTGTTTTGGAGGAGGTTATTTGTATCATTTTGTAAACGGGGATTAAACTTTGTATTGTGGGAGTTCCTTAGCTATTTCTTCCAGTGAGAAAATAGATCCCTGTGGGAAACCAGCTTTGATAGTGAAGGTGTCAGAAAGAAAATCGTCGATAGTTACTTGCATACTTGTAATATGATATTTTGAAAGGTTCGAATTATAGCTGACAAGGCAAGTTTAAACTCATTTAAATCAAGGCTAGTTCCTACACACCACTTAAAAACACCTTGAAAATGCTATCATAATATTCATGAATTGGGTGGGAAGTATCAAAAATTATATGTAAATCTGTTAAAATATTCTGGAGAAGAGGGAAATTAATGAGGGATACCTTGGTGAATGAGAGTAATGAAAAAATGAAAATATATTAGACGACTCTTAAATAGACTCTTGCATTCATATCGTTATAAAAAATTAACCACTAAAGAGAAATATTCTGCCAGAATCACACTTCTCACAGAAATTATTAATATGAGTTAGGATCGATAAAACAAACGAATGTGGATTGATTAACTTGGCCTGTGAATTTTTATTATTTCTACCAATTACTAAATATAGTATTTTGACATTTCATAAAATATATAAATACTTTCACGCTATATCTTGCCTGTGTCGGTAAATGTAGAATATCCATTGTCAGAAAATAGTTTATGTAAGAGAGTAGTTAGTAGAAATAAGTTCCTAAAAATGAACCCCTTGACTTTGTAAAATGTATGAAAGATAATGGTGCCTTATATATAAAAGAAACAAGAATTATTATCGTGGATTTCACTTCGCATTGAGTAATACAAGCACGCGCAAAATGTCCGGTCTTTGGTCATCATATAAATTGTCAGCAGAATAAAACACCAGAACATAAATATTACCTTAAATAAATTACTTTTTCTAATATAAAACATAATATATGGATCATAATAACGCCCACAAACTATTTATCGCTTTAGTTTGTCGCTCAGTCCAAATGAATTTGAATACGGGAGTTGCATGCATCATTTCCTATTTTTTCCATTTCCCTCGCCTTTAATTCGAAAAAAGCAACAGCGCAAACAGTGTTAGATCTGGCCACTTTGATCGATTAATGGACAGTGATTTCGACACATTCTACCAATTTACTGTCGGATTGTAAATAACACAAATGTGTTTTTCCGTAGTTCTGGATTTAATACTATTTGAATTTATTATTTTTCAGTGTTTTTACGATTTTGTTAAAAATGAGTAAAAACGACTACGAAAGTGTTTTACAATATAAATCCATTAAAAATAATATTGGTGTTTTATTTTTTACAAAATTTACTATTTTAAAATCCAAATTTATATAAGAAAATATATAAAGTACATTCGGGATTCACTTAGATTGCCACGACTATAAATCTAGATGTATTTTTTTAATCCTGAACAACTTTTCTAAATAACATTTCCACAGATTTCTCAAAATGAGGTTACTTTACTCTTGCCTCAAAATCAAATTTTTACTATATCTTATTGGTGTATGTTTGGTTTTAGGGGAGGCACAAACTATTAGCAAAAATAACTTTTTGTCGAAAAACACTTAATAAATAAGTTTCCCATATGGTGATTACTTTGGGGATGACACTAGAAAAAAAAACACAAGAAATTTTAGTGTAGAACAATTTTATCAAACGAAAAATTGCAGTTATATCTACTAATGTGATTCACTCATATATGTGTTTTGTTTATTTATTTCACCTAATAACTTCTTAAGACAGTAGAATTTAGTTTGGCGGGTTCCAGATTCATTGAATTATGTTATCCTTTGTACATTTAATTAACACAACTTATGGCAGACTGTTCAATTTTTATTTAAAATATAATTTATATGACGATCCGGTGTAAAATATACAAAGAAATCCTCTAACATTTAAATTTAATCCTGAAAGTCTCTGGCTTTTGCTCAAAATGAATCCGCATATTTTAAATATTTTCTTTGACAAACAAGTAGCGACATATTTTGCTACAACCAAAATTTTTTTAAATTTTTTTATTAGACTTTTTATGTAAAAGAATATACAGTGAGACTAAAAATTTAATTGTCAAAGGCCTGCAGAAAATTAGGCCAAATCATAAAGGGTGTTAAAGGTTTGAAAATATTTCAATTTTTGCTTATAAATATCGTATTCAATAGTAATTTACGTATCAAGTCCGGATAATACTGGTTTTTTGGACGAGTAAACAAAATTCTAGGACGTACCGTACGTGAGTCCTGGAAGTCTGCGAGTACAAAAAAACTCTTTTTGAACGTGTTGCGTACACTATTTTTTCGACAACCGTGTAGAATAACAAACCAATGAGACACATTATTTTATTATATTGCGACCAAAATCCATGCAAACTTTTAACAATCAAAATGTCAACAGTCGTTATGTCGCTGCTATTGTAACGAAGTTACTTTTTTGCGTCATAATTAAAATATATAAATTAAATCGTGCACGGCACTGGAGTATAAATAACTTGAAATTATAAGCGAAGCTTCGAATATAAGGCCAGTCATACCAGTTAAACCTCCGCCCGACTGATGGATGCAATCGCGTCCGTGCTTCTTAGACGCCGAAGTTCTTATCGAGTAGAATAATTAAAACCGTTGTCGGGAGTTGCTGTATCCGTCCCAATTGGAGTGGCAGTGTTAGTTTAAGTTTAAAAAATTCCAATTTTGAGACAATTTTTGGATAATATTAAAATTTTTAGATAAATATTTCGATATTTTTGAAAACAGACATCAAATTAAAATTTTCAAAAAATGAAATGAAAAAATCCAAAATTTAGATAAAGCTTTTAAAAGAAATCTAAAACAAAAACTTTTTTTATTTCGCGTTTAGTAAATTTTGTATTTTGAAATTTTGCCTAATGTGGTTTTAAATAAATAATTTATTCTATTAGAAAAAAAATTATATATTTTTTATTAATGATATTGAACACGATGGTTATTTAAAAAATTCTAACCATCTCTTTAAAAAAACTGTTCTGGGTTCATTTCCGGTAAAACCGGAATTGACAGAAATAAGCGCAATAAGTTATAAAGTTGGAAAGTAGCTTTATATGGTCTGTACTAAATTTTATTTTAATGCAAAAGAGTCATACAGTTCTACCAGTACTGCTCAATAAGATAAAGAAGCAATTTGCAAGATATTTTTAAAATACTGCTAAATATCGATATTCACGGATTAGGTGTGAAGTATAGGTGTGAAGAATCATAAATATTATGTTGAAAGTAATGAAATATTCAAATTTTGCAGACCAAAATAAAGCCAAAATTTGGTTTTCAGATTAGGGCTTCACAAGAGGCGAGAATATCAAAACACTCGTCTCCGTCTCGTTACTTGAAAAAAAAATAAGTCTCGTTTCAGTCTCGGTCTCGTCAAATCTCATTATTCTTGGAACTTATTTATAGTACAAAACGAGGTAATTATTAATTGTATTGTAATTTATAAATGCGTGATTATTTATTTATTTTTGTTTTTTATTTGGACGTTACTAAATTATTATCTATACAAATTATTATTATTATAAACATTGTGATATAAAATATAACATTTATTCATTCATACACATTACAATATTTTCGCAAACATAAATTTTACATTTCGTTAATGAAAAATGTTAATTAGTTTAAAAATATTATTTTGTAATAAATTGTTTTTTATATGGCAGATAACTGAACTAACCAGACACTGTTTTTAAAAAAATTACAATTGTCGAATTTGAACTGGAGGGCATGTAAATGTTGATTACGGAACTACTATTTTCACTCATAATTAAACGAGAGCCTTTTTTGTCGAAGTAAACTTGACATGTATCAATAAGAATTTTGTTGCCTGGCAATTTAAAGAAATAAACTGCCTCTGAAAAAATTACGAGTCTGTAGAACGAGTAATTTTTTCTGGCACTTTTTTGAGTTGAATTACCTAATGGCAACAAAATTCGAATTATAAATGTCAAGTTTACTTCGACTCAAAAAAAAGCTAGAGTGTAATTCGGTAAAACAATTTAATGAATATGTAAATCAATAAATTAAAAAATAAGATGTAAATTAATTTAATTAATTTAACGGAAAGGTAAAATTGTTAAAAACACAATTATTAAAAATAGCTTGAATCGGAAATTGAAAACTTTTCTGACAAGTTTGAGAAAAATTGACATAACGTCATCAAAAATTTGTTTACAATTCTGGTTGTCATGTTTTCAAAAGTTAGGTTCCGTTATTGTCGCTGGAAAAGTTAGGGCAAACTTTTTTCGCTGTCATAATGACAAAATCACGCGGCTTATGGGATTTTTTATACATGAATTAAATTGTCAATACAATTGTAAATTTTATTTACAATGTTTTATTTTTCTGATGAGTAAATATTCTAGGTATCTTTCACATAATTATTGTTTTAAAGTCGAATTTATAATTTTTCGATTGTTTAAAATTGCAAACTTTTATAACGTTAAGAGTGATAAAAAAAAATAAGTAAACCTTCAACCTCTAACAACAAATGCAGTTTTTGACCATTGGGTACGTAAGACTTAACTCTGTCATAAAATTTTATTCAAACTGTTGGGAAGCCCTAAAAAATTCGAAATATATTGAGAGTGTCATTTTATATAAAATAAAATATTTCACAGATGGTTACCAGATTTTAAATTTCGTAAATTTGTCGTAACTTATGCAGATGTTTTCTATATTATAAAAAAAAATAAATGTTTATACTGCTTTCTAGTTTATTTATCTCGCAAATTCAGAAAAAAATTCTGAAGAAATATGAGCGAGACCAATGAGACTCCGTATGTAGTCTGGGTATCCCCTAAATAATTTTCAAAAAGGTCTCGTTTTGCTCTCGTCTCGGTATTACGAGAAAATTTTCGTTCTCGTATGAAGCTCTATTTCTGATTGGAATATACTAGCGAATATTGAGAATAAAAACCAATGAAATGCATTCATGTCAAGTATTATTTATGAAATATAAAAGATATGTGGCAAGAACAGAACTTATCGTTACCAAGCGTTAAGTACATTTGAGGAGCTCCGCCGCAAAACCAATATTCTCAATATATTTCGAAATCGAGATATGTTCAAGCTAAACGAACTATATCCATTAAAAATGTACGTTAGAAAAGGAGAGTCCGAAGCAAAACCAACTTTATCCATCCAAGATTCCAGAACAAAATCACCTATATCGAACTGGCCAATCAGAACGGTCCGTTACTCTTTACCATTAAAATGGTTGTGTATTATTTCTTTTACTCATTCAAGAGTGGTTCTGATTGTGATTTAGATAATTGATGATTCTTATGATTTGGACTAATCAGTGTTAGTGGAGGGAAATGAATAATGGGAGAAGGGGAAAGAACAAACAGCCAACAAAGAGAGAAATTGCCAAAATAAAGCGGTACATTCCATCGTAGCGGTCTACATTCATACCTTGTAATATCAAACGAGGTAAAAAAACTAGGTGAAGCGACACCAAATCGTTAAAAATATAAAGCGCAACCAAACTTCCGTTTTGGAGATGACGGAGTGGCCTTCATCTACATATTGAAAGCTGTTGTCACTGTACAGTCAGCTGCAAAATTTGTCATTCGAAATCTGTATTCAGTTTCAAAGGAAAAAAGTACAAGTTTAATTTATTGATACCGAAATATTCTAAACCTACAACCAGCAAGTTTAGTAGAAAAAGATGATGTCTGCCACTGTTTAACTCCAAAAGTTGCTCTTCGCAATTAATTACTTTATTAAGGTTATTTTAATATGATAAGAAACATTTTATTCTCACTACTTTTTAACATTTAATTGATCTTACAATACACTAAAATAATTTTTGTTGTATTTTGTTTACCAATAAAAACTATTTAATAAGACGATGTTAGTAAAATAACCTAAAATTATGAAGTATTTTGTTGTTGGTACCAACTTTATCCCGTTATCATCATGCAAAACCAATTTCATTCCTATCAGCTTCTACGATGAAAATTTAAGCTTACGCTGTAAATATTTATACATATTTATAAAAATTGGCTTATTTGATGCCTGCTAATAGAAATATTATTCATATTTTTTTTGCGGAAACTAAGATTACTGTTAATTTTTAAACCATAACAAATGTAATATAAAATAATTCTAATAACATCAGTAAACATGATTAAATTTTAAATTATTTTTTTCATCTCATTTCAACTTCCCTACAGTAAAAATGATATAAACTTAGAGACGAGCAAACTCCAAAACGAAATGAAAATCTCCGAAAAATAAATTTTGTTACGAAATTACTTATTTCAAACTCAGTATTTGTTCTGTCTAAGTAAAACACCGAAAAGACATAAAAAAGACTAATTTCTCTCCGCATCATCCTTCATTCCCTCTCGGGAGTAGTCCTTGATACAATCGTAAAAAGCAGAAATAATTTTCTTTTTCAATTCGACGTTTCTGCAACCTTGGATCCTATTTCCTCGCAATTTTTATTTCTGGTTCAAAAAGAAAAACATCCTTTTTTATACTCTTTTACCCCTACATATTAAATATTCTCAGTAGACACTGGATTAAAAAAATTGCCTCGTGGAAGTTACAGTATTTGTTAAATTCTCTGTGGGAATGTTAGCTTTATCTCTTAGAAGTTTATTTGACTCCATTACAGTTAGCTTTGATTATTTGATACTTTACTACTCTGTTAAAAATTAGTTTTGATTGTTAGTCGGTAATCTAGATTCTCCATCACTTTAATCTACATGATTTTGTTTAAAATCTTAGTAGTTCCTAAGATCCGAATTGGACAAGTTCTTCACCTATCTGCATACGGAATAAAAAGTATTTGATATAAAGATTCTTTATAAGACTATCTGTCAGTAGATAGAACGTCCTTTAACTTTAAAGATTCAATAACTAAAGGCGATGACGTTTAGAATAAAATTTAACAAGTTGATTTCTTATACAATTGTCACAATCTAAACGTCATTGTCGTTAGTTACAGAACCGTTAAAGTTAAAGAACGTTCTATCTACTGACAATATGTTTAATTAAAAATGGCAATTATTTTTTTATGTAAAAAAACTATATATGAATCGGAAGTATGAGGGCTATAGAACATGTTTATTTACCTATTTTTCCTTATATAACTATTAAGTTGCCAGGTATAAACAGGTTAATCGATTTTAGTAATTTAGAGTTATATGTGCTTACGCATCAAAACTGAACAAAATAAAGTTAATATTGCGATCATAGTGATATGAGGTCGCTTACGAAAAACTCGATTCTAGTTGCTGGGTTAAAAAAATTTACTTTGCCTAACTAAAAATTTGGCTGTCTCTGGAGAAATTAATTGTACTCCTCGAAATTGTCTTTAGGTTTGAAATTATTGTTTTATCTACTTAGATTTTTCCTTAAAAGATTTTTTATTATTGCAGCTGTTTTCTGTTGATTTTTCCTGGGGTGTCCTGTTAAAAAGGTGAAAGTAATTTTAGGACTATATTTTAGTATTACTGTAAACAAGATAACTATGGATGGGGAGGAGGAGGCTTGTTGATTTTGTTAACAGCTCATAATGTAACTAAAAAATTGGGCGTGTCACCCCAGAACTTTCCCGGCTCGGCTGTAGAGAATAGGATTATTTTAATTACAAAACTACTAAGCATTACATGAATTTGCGAAACAAATTTTAAATAGCAAGCTGATGGTGAATACGTCTACCGAATTGATAATTTAATGTCAATAACGATATAAGATGGCGCATGCGCACATTATAAAGCACGCTGCTACAGTTACGATCTCAGAAAATCATGGGTGAAAACTATTGGGAATTATGGAAAAAGTTTGATATAAAAGTTGTAGACAATTTTATGTTCTACAACTTTGCTCTAAATCATTGTTTGTCTTCAAAATAAAAAAAAATATGCGGAAAGCCTAAATGTGTATATTTTTCGCCCTCTAGCGGTGAAACTATGGGGAATTCGAAAAATAGTTAAATATAAAATTTAAAGGAAATTTGGTACTCTACAACATTGCACTGAAGCGCATTGTTTGTCCTCAGAATTTGGAAAAACTACGGAAAACTTAAATGCACATTTCTTGCACGCCCTCCAGTGGCGCAACTATTGGAAAGTCTGGAAAAAGTTTGATAAAAAAATTGTGGGAAAATTTATGGTCTAAAATTTTGCACTACAACATTTTGCATTAAAGTGTATTGTTTGTCCTTAAAATTTAAAAAAAGGCAAAAAAAATCTTACATGTTTATTCAAGTAGTGTGGGCCTTGAGGACATTCTTCTGTACCAATTGAAACCACAAACTAAAATTTCATACCAAATTTCAGCTTGATTGGTCAAACGGTTCGGCAGTTATCGTGGAAGATTACACACAGATAGACCTTACTCTGGAAATGGTTTCAATCTTCTTGGGGTACCTCAAAATGGATATTTCCATCGTTATCTAGAATTTTTTTTGCTCGTTCACCATACTTTCCCTTTGATGGGACCGGGAAAGTAAAATCAATATTATAAATCGTAATTTCTGCAGTTTCATAAAATTTAATTAACGGTTACTACTTTTAATGTATGTATATGCGCGAAATACATAAACTTTATACTGAATGCCGGTATAAAATTACATTAATTTCTAAATTTAGACGGTTATTTTATTTGATGATTGCAATATTTTTTCAATGTTGTGTCTGTTAAAACACTTTTACTCGTTAAATAATTAACTTTTTAATTTTTGTTTTTAGGTAAGTGAAGTAAAAACATAGTCGTAAATCCGGTGGGTAAGTACTATTTATAATTAAAAATATTTGTGTAAAAAAATAAAAAAAATCAAATCAATTAAGTTGCCGAATCTCTTTATTTAGATATTTCAAAGTTTAAAACAATTAATGGTCGAAAATAATTATGCGAATACACAATTTGAAAGCCAAATTGTTTTTTAGTTGGTAAATAATCTAAATCAATGGTCACCATTTCAAGCTTTTTTAGCAAATAGTTATTATCTGTAATTTTGATAAATCGATACTTCATGAAATACTCTTCAGTCACTAAAATTTAATCATTTGTCCTTAGTAGCATGGATTTTTTCTACGGCATATCAATAAATGAATTTTTAAAACCAATACAATGACATACTGTCTGTCAGTAGATAGAACGTCCTTTAACTTTAAAGATTCAATAACTAAAGGCGATGACGTTTAGAATAAAATTTAAAGAGTTGATTTCTTGTACAATTGTCACAATCTAAACGTCATTGTCGTTAGTTACAGAACCGTTAAAGTTAAAGGACGTTCTATCTACTGACAATATATGTGACAAAAAATTACAAAAAAATGGATATCAAATTTTACTTATTCGATCAATATAAACTTTATCATTATTTATTATCCATCATTGTTTATTTGCAAATTACATAAACGTACTTTCTTGTAGAAATAAAAAAATTTAATACTAAACAGTTAGAAAACAGAAATAGATTGTATTAACTATTGTAAATGCTCCTCTATTTAATATAACTTTCATTATAAGTATGTTCTCAAATAATTCAACTAAGTAAATTGTGATCTCTCTTATAGTCAAAGAATTGGATTAAAATGACGATCCAAGAGTATTTTAAATACAGTTAAATAATTAAATGTAAAATAGGTTCTAGATATAAAGCAATCTAAATGAAATCTAAATTTTATTTCTTTAAATCAGTGTTTATATTCTGGAAGATGAGAATCTAGCATCAGATTCAGAAAAAGAATCGGTTGAAGGTATCGAAGAGTAATTATAAATTGCACACCTTTTTTTCATTTAATAAGGTATATCGTAATCAAACAAGTGAAAAACGGTAATATTTTTGATGTAATTTCGAGTTTTCGATTAATTTTTGTTCATTTTGAAGAAAATAATTTAAGGATCACGTAAATAATATAATCTGCCGATTTCCTCACGCCGGAGTACTTAAAATCATCAATAAAGTGTGGTGTGTGCAGCTGATGATAATTATGTATTTTCCAATGAGCACCTCTCTTCCGTTCTCACTCTTTTCTATCTCCTCCTCTTTGTCACCGTCCCCACACTACTTTCTGTCGCCATGATGCCATCCCAGCTGATCACAACAACGCGTTCGTGTTCGTATATGTACAACGCTTTGATTTGTTTATTGTGTTTTAAAAAACATTAATAAATTAAATATAATGAGTTTTACATGAACTCCGACAATGAGTGAAAATGTTTCTACCCCTTCGTACGGCCACCCTCAGCTAGCAGGCCGGCAGATTATTGTCTCTCCGTTACTTTAAACGCGTAGAGCGATATACCATTTTTTTCCATTTTTGAAAAGAAAGGGCACACATCATATAAACTTCTTTTATCATCTAATCTTGCAATCCAATAAGCCCCCACAACGATCTAGTAAATCCCCATTTAGCCTCTTGGGCTCCCCTACTATAAATAGATTAAAAACTATAGAGCATTTGAAAAATGCTGACACAGAACACAATGACGTGCCGATGTTGGAAAAACTTAGTTCTTTCTCGAAAGATTCAAATATTTCTTATCGTAAATGCTGTAAGAATCAATATTTGCGTGACATTTCTAGACAAGAGAATCTGAGAATGAAATTGGCGACGAAAGTGATTCGACGGATGAAGATGAAGATTAAAAATTGTTAAAAAAATTATATTCTTATAATTATTCTTCTATAAATATATGTATCCAGTTTAATAAAATATACTTTTTTCTTTTGCATGCTACTTTATGTGCTTTTTAATGGACTAAGTTCAATGATAAAAAAAATTATTAATTTTTTTTTAAATTGTCAGATTTATGAAATTTCTCCGCATAATCGTCAGATTATTGGTCAGCACATCTAGGACATTAAGATGAACCGTAAATATCTTATCTGACGCGCTCGAGTATTTCAAAACTACTATGTTTTTCTAAATTTTTCAAAAATCACCGAGACTTTGCGTTACATCCAAATCGACATAATATTAAATGAGACATTTCTTTGTGTATACTTGCCACCCCCTTAAAATATTTGACACGCTCGATTAAATTTTTTTTCTTTCTATTTTCAACCCTTTCGTACCCCCATCGTGCAAACCGTCAGATTAAGCAACCTCCATTATTAAAGATACGTTGGGCATACATGACGCACTCAGATCTTTCCATGTAACGGTTTTTTTTACATTTTTGAAATTCAATAGACGCTCCCCCCACCGATCAACGGGTATACAGTATATAACATTTTTGTCTTTTTATCATCTAAGCTTCGAAATCTAATAGGTCTTCATGACGCTCGAGTAAATCCCCACTTAGCATCGTGGCCTATTGAATTTATTCAGAAGAAAAAAAGTTAATAAAATAATTTTGGGATACCATAAAATATACAGTTTGGTAATAACTTTAGGTTATCTCGAAGGATTAAGCTATAAAATAACCTCAACCAAATACATAGATGATGCATATCTCAATTTACAAGACTTTAATACAATCACTAATGTTAAAGGATATAGTCACCACTAAGCATATCTATAATAAATGAGTATTAAAATACCTGTTCGTAAAATTGTTTAAGGTAATTATAATTATGTTAAATTAAAATCTCGGAAGATAATTAACTTTTTATAATTAAAAATTAACTGTTAAAATATTCCAGAAGAGAGAACGAAAAATGACAGTCGGTGAAGTTTTATTGAAATAAAGAGGTGTCCCTTGAGTGTGTAAAAAGCCAAGTCGACGCGACTATAAAGTTTATGCGTTAGACATTTTGATAAACGCTTTTTCTTAAATAACTCACTAAGAGTTTATACTACCATAAAATAAGAAAGACCGTGTTTGTAGATAATATAATTTACCATTTCCAATAATATATGAAAAGAGTGTAATTAAAGATAAACGATCATCAAAGTAAAGGATAAAATTATCATAAAAATGTCTTCAATGCGCTAACGCTCTAAATTTAACAATTTAGATTATTCAGGGTGCTGAAGTTAACTTTTCCAAAATTTCAAATAGCCGTTGTGAAGATACTTTTTCGAATAAATTAATCACATCAAGTATGCCGTTGATTATTCATATATCCGTTACATTTGCACTATAGAGTATATTAATTCTTGCACATACCAACGGTATACAGGGTGAATCCAAGTTTTTCAGTGATTTCCAAAAAATTGAGCGATGGAATTTCAATGACTAATCAATGAATATAATTGATTCTATTTGTTAATTTCAGCACGCTGTATAATCTAATCCGTTCAATTTAGACCATTAGCGCAATGTAGACATTTATCAGCAACCTGAGTTCTACAATATACAAAAATTTGAGCAAATTCACCGAAACTCAATTTCCCATTGATGCGGTACATCTGTAAAAGGATATTACAGATGTGCATTCTTTATATTCATTTTGCCGTCACTAGATGACGGATTAAAATAAATTTTTTCGGAGACATTTGAAGGCAAATATATTTTTATGCTTAAATTTGTCAATTGTATTAATTTGTAATACTATTTACTAGCAACAGTTGAGTTAATCCCATTACATGCATATTTATGAACCGATTTGACAATATAAACAGATTACTCAGTTTATTTGTTGGGATTTCGAAAGCATTATTACATTTTCATGGTGTACGTGTCAGCAAAGCATAATACATTTTATAGGAATTTTAAAGATAAATTTAGTCATCCGAAAAAATGACACGCCGACAAGGGACGATTTTATTGCTAACATAATCTCTTTTAGAATAGTAATTTTCAACTTTTCCCAAGAGATTCCTCTGTTTTAGTTAAGATTCCGGAGCGTCTTTCGCTATATACGGATGATGCTTTGAGGGTGAAATTTTATGAGAAAACCGCCTAAAGGATTCCAGTCACGCATACCGTAACTCTTCAAAAGACCAAAACAACTAGATAACAGTGCTGATTATCAATACCAAGTTTTATCGCAAAATACACGCTTCGGTACGAACAGAAATAAAAAATGTAATAAAGCATTAACACCATAATTAAAATAAAAATTACTAAAATTTCTGTTTGTTTAAGTTGGAGCTATGGCATGTGTAACTTACGTAACATTGACAGAACCGTTATCTCTATATACTTCGGTATTTATTATTCTTATGAATATATAATTGTTAATAATTTTTTATAAATATTGTTCAGTTTTTGAATTTTTATGAAAAGAATATATGAGGACAGAGGACAAAATTAGAGGAAAGAAAAAAAGACAGCAACATCAAAGTAGGTTTCTAAAAATTACATACGGACAAAAAAGTATTAGAAAAGATTTAGAAAGTGAATAAACAAGGTAAAAAAATAACTAAAGTGAAGGAAAAGGACATTGTAATGTATATAAAAGAGAAGATTTATTAAGAAAATAGGAAAATAGAGGTATGGAATAATCAAGATGTAGAACCAAAACATGAGCGAAATTGAAAAAAATATTGAATTGAAATATATAACTTAGGAAAAATTTATGAATACAAACATTAGTAAAAAAATCTTCAGAAATGAAACATTAACGAAATTAAAAGTATAAATTGGTATGCATTCCTTCCTGGTAAGAAAAGATTCAACAACGGTACGTCCAGCGAAAATAAGAAGGATAATATGAAAAATACAATATGGAAAAATACGAAGTATAAAAAATGTATAAAAACGAAACAGCGCAAGGATAGAGAATAAATTGCAATATTTAATAAAAGTCCGCTCAGAATACGAGTTCTGAATATCAGGATCGGTAAACTCTAGATTTGGACTGCCTTTGACCAGGACATTATAAAAATTTTTATTCATGGGTGGGGGCATAGGGGTAATAATCTTTAAATAATAAAATTATAGTGACATGCGATGCTTTTAAATGTTCGGTTTTCTTCACAAATAAATTTAAGACCAAAGTATGAATTTGCCCCCTACCCTGCTCGAAAAAAATTGTTTTAATTATGGGTTCGTTTAAGAGAGAGTTTATACTTTTTTATCATAAAACAGAATGAACCATTTAAAAATATTGTTCTAGTCTTTAAAAATAAGTGGTCTATTATGAGCAAAGTGTGAATGTAACCCCCTCTAGCAAAAATACCTTTCATTTTTGATGATTGGCACCCAATCAATTTTTGGTCAAAATAAAATGGACTATATCATTCTAAAAATTCACCAAAATCCACCGATATTTTGATCTTATAATTTTTCAACTGAGTCAGCAATTAAATTTTTTTTTATTTCTATAAATATGGGTTGGGGTTAAATAGGGAGCGGTGAGGGTTATAAATTTTTTTAAACCCACTGTTGTGCAATATAAACTAAAATAAAATATTTCAAAATATTTTTCCTGTCTTAAAATATCAATAATCCATTATGTGAAATATGTGAATTTACCCCTCCCCCTAGTAGAAAAACTGTTCATATTTGGAGGTTGGCTCAATGGAAACAAATGTTCAGAATTCCATGGATTACATCATATTAAAAATTAAAACAAATACACCTAGAACCAATTGCTGTAAGGATTTTTCGGGGTCGTTTAGTTTAATTAGTTTTTTATGGAAGTTGCAATATTTACCATAATTTAAGTGATTTCGACCAGTGTGTGTCGCGTAAAGCAAAGCGCGGTTACCATATTGCTTACTCGAGACACTGCTATTCACGGTGCAAAAAATTACAATCTGTATAAGGATCTCAATAAGGATTTTGCCGGGTCATTTATCCGATAACATTTTACGGCGTCAACAAATAGTTGGTTGTGATTTTGACACTTATCACTTGTTTTTATTTGACGCGAAAAATCACCAGTAGAATAACTGCTCATTTTTGGGGGTTGGCGCAATGTTAAGATGTGTTCATAATTCCATGGATTACATCATATTAAAAAGTAAAACAAATCTACCGAGACCCAATTGCAATGAGGACTTTTCGGGGTCGTTACTTTAATTGGTATTTATGTTAGTTGCAATATTAGCCCAAATTTTAGTGATTTAGACCAGTGTGTGCCGCGTAAAGCAAAGCGCGGTTACCATATTGTTTACTCGAGACATTGCTATTGACTTTACAAAAAATTAAAATCTTTATAAGGATCTCCATAAGGATTTTGCTGGGTCATTTATCCGATAACATTTTCCGGCGTCAACAAATAGTTGGCTGTGATTTTGACACTTATCACTTATTTTTATTTGACGCGAAAAATCATCAGTCGGTTGTCAAGTTGGATGAAATTTATTTTTACGGTGTCTTTGTATTATAAATTTGTGATGTTTCGCCTTATTTTAAACTACCCTACATTATTAGAACCATTTTGTAAAACATGGAAACGCATTCTACAGTATGAAACGAATTCTACAGTATAGAATAATTAGAAATTATTGATTTATTCCTTTCTTCAAGCAGATAAAAAAATAACAATAATATATGCTTTTTGTTATTTTCCTTTAAAAAAACGTATCTTTAATTCAATATTTTAATAAGTTTGTTAAATATTGTTTTTGATTTTAGTTATTTCTCTAAACAGGTACTAAATAAACCATTGCTCCTTTTTGCGCCATTTTATCTATATTAGTCGGAAAGCGAGAGCCTCTCCAACAATTACATTTAGATACCAGCGAACACATAAGGATGCCGTATATCTATCGAAAACATGCCTTCTCTCTCAGAATAAACGCCGTTACGAAAATCGAAAATAATGACATCATACCATAGACAATATTAAGCGGTTATAATTTTCAGAATCATTCAAAATATAACTCACACACCTTTGTTTTTTGCAACAACATTTTTTTAAATAGCTTATACAAGAAAAATACCTGAAAGTACAAAATGCTAATTTTTCTAGAATTATCAAAATCATAATGTTTGTAGCACCGAATTCTGTAATATATTTAGGCTCTACAATCTAATAGTTTTTACTGGCACACCCTGTATATTGCAAAATTTCAAACACCCATTAAATACATTACAGAAATCGAAAATATTTCTTTAAAGTTTTGTCTACGATAATTTATATAATCAACAAATCGACGAAGAGGCCATCTACCGGTAATGGATAGTCTTATAATGGACACGGTGATACCTGTTAGTGTTGTGAATTATCAGAATGTGATTGATTACGTGTTGCTACTGTAGACTGGCATGTTGATTAATAGTTAGAAACACATTCGGCACAAGTTGTAATTATGCTGGGAACGGAAGGTGTTTAAATTAGTTGGAGAAATTCGACAGAAGCGAATGGAATGCCTTCTGCTAAGACAGGTTAATAAAAATAAATAACTTTTTATATGTCAATCTAATTTTGTTTAGTTATACTGTAGACATTGGTTTGGTTTGTATCTTAAAACAGCTCAAGTCTTTGTATATTTAATAAACCTCTTTAAGATTTTGGAATACATAAAACACCAAATAAAATTGGAATAAAAAAATCATTATTTGTTACTTAACCAAAAAATGATCATGCTAAAAATTTGAACATTGAAGATCTCGTCGGTTTAACGGACCGATTTAGAAACCGGATCGAAATCGGTGTCAATTTATGACATTTTTTTCTATTACATACAAAAACTCAATGATGAACATAAGCATTTGAAAACTATACTTAACGTAGTCTGCTTTTCAGGGTTCGTTGAATTTTTCCATTTCTGAACGTTCCCTTAGTTGAGGCTCAATAAGATCAAAAGCTAGATCAAGCAAAAATTGCAGCCTTTTAAAATTGTTATCGGGGTTATTTGAATTATATATAACGAAACTGTTTATACCTGTCACGTTTAAAGTTTAATAAAATATGACCATAGGCCAACTCCTTGTGTTTCTTGCAACATCAGTCTGTCACCTGTATCAGGTCTGATTATAGTCACATATTATTTCAGGTTTTCCAGTAGCTCCATTAATGTTGTTGTGGTGAAGCGAAGCTAACACCAATACGTTTTTTTAGGTATATTTCATACCAAAGTAGTATTCTTCTTAAAAGCAAATATGCATCCTTCCGGAGGGTGTGTGGGACGAGAAAATTTCACCGCCAGTTCTCGTTAATTCTTGAGTAATGTTCCAATAACTATTAGTTGGTAATCCTTGCATAACTGAATACTGGTAAACCAGTTGTCAATTGTGACTTTTTTCCCAGAACATTAGATGATATCATAAAGCTTCTTGAGAACATCATCTGGGCATTTTTACATCACTAAGAGCGAATATTTTCATACCACATTTATTAGGTTTATAGAGGATGTACTGGCGAAAACTACATCACCATCTAAACCCTTCAAGCTTCTCGTCGATTGTCACGTATTATGACAAACTGTACCCATGTTTACACTTATTGATATGCATCATTAAATCGTATGTATCTCATCAAAAACTTGAATCGCTTGATAGATATTGTCAACCTAAAAATTTCTATACCTGACCCCATTTAACTTCCACAGCTCTTCCATGTTCAAACGACTTGAGCATACCGGCATAATACAGTAAGCCAAGTAGTGCTTGAATTTCGAAAACATTGGTTGGTCTAGTGCCTCTTTGCCGATTAAAGCTTACTGCTACTAAGCTTATATATGCGTTAGTATGTTGAACACTGATATTTAGTATTTCTTCGTTGTAACGCGCTTCGGTCGTTACGGGTCACTTTATCGCCTTGGTAAAGGTTTCGGATTGCCTCCGGTTGTACCTTCAGTTTATAGTGTGAAGGTGACTGCACGTGCAGCGTCAGTGGAGAAAGAAAATATTCCAGGGGTCGTTATGGTATCGACCAAAATCACTGACGGCCAGGAGGGCGGTCTTTACTTGCCCTACTAGGTTGAGTACCTGGGTATATTAGCTGCTGGAATGAAACAAAAATAAGATTCAAGAAATAGAACTTATTTATACCGAAATTCCGGCGAAGAAGAAAAAGGTGTGTATCGCTCTCTATCAGTGATGTCGGACGGTACTGGCACGTCTCCTAGGCTGGTCTGGTCGGATTGACGGTTCCGGTACTATGCAAGTACAATGGAACTTGGCTTCTTCAACCCCAGCTTGACCTATCTCTAAAGGTGGCTGATTGGTTCTCAGGTCGAACTCGGACTGGACTGGAACTCCAACTATGACTTTGGGCTGCTACTGCAGCTCTCGAAAACGGTTTGAATTGCCCTACTCGATAAGAACTTCGGCATCTAAGAAGCACAGACGAGAGTATCTCCATCTGTCGGGCGGAGGTTCAGCTGGCACGACTGGTGTTTTATTCGAAGCTTCTCTCATAATTTTAAGTTAATTCTACTCCAGTGCCGTGCGCGATTTTATTTATATATTTTAATTATTACGGAAAAAGTACATTTGTTACATCGCCCACAAAGTATCGAAAAATCTCTAAACGGGTTTTTAGTGAACGCGTAATCAATTTAGAAATAGGTAGACCAGTAACTTTATTCACTGCCAGAATTCTGGTGCATTTTCATGGTAATTCCATAGACCATTGTGTAACTTTATCTTTGCCAATAAAGAAAAGATAATTGCCACCACCGACTGAAGCCTCATCTTCAACATCAGAAATATCCTGTTCTGATTCGCTGTTCTTGTTTCTTTGTTCAACCAAATCCACTTTATCTGTTTCTGACTCATCGTTGCAAGGACACTTTCTTCCATTAAACACTGAAGTCGAGCCTGCTCTTTATCATAATATGCCATGTCTTCTAATGATTTGAATATATTTATTAATGAATTAAAAACAGTAAAAGAAATACAAAAACCAACCTTCTTGTATATTTCGACGAAACGATGATATTAAGAAAACATAACTTAAAACGGCGCGTCGGTCTGAGACACCGAAAATGGTGAAAAAAACTTAACTAGAAATGCGCGTCTGTCTGCGACACCGAAAACGGTAACAAGTAGGTATCAAGTATATATACTAAAACTGATGTTCGGCTGCATACTGAGTGCCCCCACAACCGATTAAGACAGCTACTGAGGGGGGGAGGGGCGCCGGTACCGCCTCAGACCACTGAAATAATTAAAAACAGTTATTACGACGGTCTGTGAGACCGGGCGCGCCTTCTGTAGGTTTAAAAGGTGCTGTTTTAGACCCAATTATATTTAATCTCTCCATAAATAAGAACGTGAAATTATTATTTTAGGGAAAAAACCTAATATCAAAATGTTTTTATATTTATATTATTTTTCCACATAACTTTAATATGTTATTGAATAACCAGAATTAACAAAGCAACTAAAATGAATTGAATTAATTGATATAATTATAAGAATGAGATAATAATGAAACCAGACATAAAAGGGAAAAAATACAAGAGGAACAACTACTGGATACTTACAAGATGCTTAAGTAATAACAAAATATAAAACAATTGTAATATCGGGTCTTTTTATACTTGTAGCGAAATATATAAAACCATTATGATGTAAGTAAATCAGAACGCTTTGTATATATTACAGCAGTCAAGTTAAATTAGAACAAATAATGGTTTACGACTGCTATTAATTATGGTTAGCAACGTTATTATTAATGGGTCTAATTGGATTACATCAATGCCATTTATGAAATGCTATAATAATATTATTCCTCTGGGATATACAAGGTACTTAAGCTTTCTTCTTTATTTATTTATGAAATTTTGAAAAAATATAAGTGTTTATATAATATATAAATATAGGTCATAATAATTTTTATTTTTATTTATTTATTTATTTATTTATTTCTCATTTTGTGTATTTCTCTATTTTTCCCTTTAATTTATAATACATCATATTATTTTTTTTTCAAATAAAATTCTACATATTTCAGTAAAAACTGCAAAATATTTTTGCGGGCCACAATTATAATAATCAATTTTTACTATGGTTTTTGAAATAATGGAGCAATCTTAAACTTAACAGAGAAAATTGATTGGGTGTCGTTAAGATTTATTAACATAAAATATTATAAAACCGAGAAAGATTTAATTATTAATTATTTATTGATGAAGCGACTTGTAGAGGCGGTAGGAAAATCTTTTCGAACCTAGGATTCTAAATAGTACAATATCAACCTCTGTAAAACCTGCACTCCATTTTGACTTATGTAGATAATACTACATTTTTGCTTAGCTGTCCCACATAACACAACCCTAAAAATACGGGTTTCGAAAGACGAGACAAAATATAATAATTACTAGAAGGGCACAAATTGCATCTTTTTCAGGTTATAATTTGTAAAGCGCTACTAGGCGACAAGCATAGTAACTGGTACTATATTTTTTCACCATTTTTTGTGCTAGAAAACGTTTTGTCACTTGTTATCCCGTGAAGGTGCCAAGATATTTATATCTTAAAGACTTTTTTAATTTAATGGCAACACTCTAGAAGCAGCTCTAAAGCCTGTAGTGAGATCAATGAACTAGGGAAGGACATAATTAAATTTAGTATGTCATTAAGGATATGATGGTATGCCTATATAAAACAAATGGAGAGGAAAAAAGAAATGAAAAGAATGAGAGGATAGATATTAGGGGGAAAACACCAAAAGGTAAATGGCAAGATCAAGTAGGAAAATATTTTCAGTATACATATAGGAATACGAAAATGGTGAAATTTAACCCCCGCAGCCACTGCACTAAATACTTTCAAGTTATGTAATAGAAATGCTTCCATTACGTTAAAAACTAACAAAAATCTCTTTTACTTTTAAAGATCCTCTGCCTCATCTGCTGCCACTCCAAAAGTAACGTATTTTTCATCACGATTATGCAGTATTCGATCCAAATTTGTGAAAAATTACTATAAATCGGTCTTTCATTTAGCAAAAGATATTTTGTTAGTTTATAACACTATTAACAAGGCGTTGGTACAAAAATATCGCCCCCTCTTTGTTACAGTTTAAAATTCTTTAGGCATTAAAAGATTTAGGTAAAAAGTCTTCTAAAGCCAGGATCCAACGGATCGTGGAGTGGCATTCTTCGCGCCAAAATTGCCAGTTCAAGCATCGTCCGATAGAGCAGGCTTGGCGATCTTCGGTCGGGGCGGGTAGTGCCGTCATCTGTCGGTAAAACAACACGCTTCAAAGCAGCTCGGACGCTGTCGCTTAGGACGTGTATAACCGTTCCAATGGCGCGACTAGGTGCGTGGTACTGTCAGTCACCTGTCAGTGCTGTGGTATTTTCACTATGGAGTGGTCTAACGAAGTGGTGTTAGAATTTTTATCCTTCTATAAGGCGGACCCGATTATTTGGAACCCACGGGATCCAAATCATGAAAACTGACTGGAAGAGGATTGAATAACAAATATCCAATAGCAGAATTATTAAAATTTTTACCGCCAACACTGCCGGCGCATGTCCACGCCTACACGCGCCATGGGAACAACCCGACTCCAACTTGGTACTCCACGCTCAACATTAAGAGAGTAATGTATTCCCAATATATTTATAAAAAAGATATTATAAACCTGGTTTATATTGTTTATACTTCATATCTTATTGACAATTCATTTTACATTACAGTAAAACAATATTTTTTTCTTTTAAATCCTTTTTCTTCTAAAGTTTGCCATCCTGTTAACCAGATTTGGTCTTGACTTCAAAAGGTTAAAGGCCTCTCTTTTACGTGACATTTGATAGAATTGAATTCCCTCCCTGTTATTTTGGGACTAACCAGATTGTAGCATTTGCTAATGAAATCAATCGTTAACGGATTTAAAGCCTAAAAAGAATTAAAATGTTTCCTAAACAGTGTATTTAGAATACCGTACATATTTTAAGGTGGATATATGGAACACTAACCTGTAGAAAATCACCCTACGGTCATCCAACAATTTATGATCACTTTCTGTAACTCTTCTCTCTAAAGTTGTATATATGTATATATTTTCTTTTCTAGAACTTTTTTCCCAAGCGCTACATACCAACTTGCTGTCTCGTCTGCTCTTATGTTTTACCACGGCTTTTTTGTTGGCTTTAATTTATGCATAACCTGATTCCATCCAGTTTTGATCCAATAAGCGAGTGATCTGCGAAATGGGCGTATACTCTAGGAATACCATACTATTGTTAGAGCACACCATACTATAATAAGTAAGATCTTTCTGATGCTTCATAGCCTACAAGTACTTAAAATAAGAAAAGTCAAATTGTATGAATGTCATTGATCTTAGGATCTCATTTTTAAATTTAAGTGTCGATATTAATTTAGTAGTTTTAAGTAGATCGTAACTTAGCATTAAATAGATACTTGTAAAACAAGGTTTGGCTCTAGGAACTCCTTTTTATTCCAAAAAGTATGGGTAGTTATCTGAAAAGGATACCGTGTTTAATTAATTTTGTATAATATATCAAACATTAATCGTAGATTTAACTGTAAACAATTAGTACTAATTGACCAAGAATATTTGTGTTAAATATTTCACTTTCACACAAGCAAACCATTTCTTTAAAATAATTCATTATAAATAAATTACAGAATTAGTTCAAATCTAACTTTCATATTCTAAACTTGGTAACTAGGATGCAACCGTCTTGTAACCTACTCCAACAGCTTTATCCAAAAAAAGCATATCTCATTTTTTTGTCATTTTTTTAAAACCCCAAAATAAATCGATTAAAAAAAATGATGAAAGCAGTGCTTGGGAGTTGATCGCAGTTTTCCATTTAATAAGTATTGTTTAGATTTTTGTTGTTTAAGTTGTCTATAAATCGTTACCGATTTTTGCATTGTTCTTTTTGTGAGGCTTCTCCTTTTTGTGAGACTTTTCTTTTTGTGAGGCTTCTTCTGATTTATCTTGTACCCACACTGAATAAAGTAAGGAATAAATTTGAGCACAGACCAACCACACCTCGAAATTTTTTCTCTTTATTATGATGTCGGTTACATCATAATGAATGTTGAAGGTAATGAAAATTTTTAGAAATTAAATATGGTCTAATTAAAAAAAAATAATGGTATTTAACCATTCAAATGATTTTTCGCTTAACTTAAAGTTTCTTGATATCTATTTTTACTGCTTTTCTCTTTACTTATTATTCCTCGCAGACTTATTGTATATTTTCAAACGAATATTAATTGTATCCATTGTTTATTTATTTTATTCTTATGATCTAGTTTCCAATGTCTGTACGTATGATAATTTTTATTTGCACTGAAGATCCGTTTTAATTTTATTTAATATTTATACAAGGACCAGCAGTACATAAAAAAATTAAAAACAATTTATCGGTTATTGTTCATAAAATTTTTAAATTTATAAAGAACCATTCGTTGAATTCGTTATAAAATCCAGAAAGTACTAATGTAATTGCAATATTATTCAGTTACCGTTTAAAGCTAATGGATATACAGAAAGCATATATGGAACCATATTTCTGATGGGCGTAGACTGAAATCGATATATGTGTCCAGTTTGCAATTCATTAAATTCAACAACTCTCTTGTCGTTTCTAAAGGGGGCTTGTGAATATGGAATTTGTTAATTTAATAAAGTGGTTTTGTTAATTTAAAAGGAATAAAATTAAGTCAAAGTAAATTTAATTTTGATCTGCAGCACAAATTTTAATTAAATAGAATTATCAGATTTGTATAACGAAACCACATTTAACCTGTTTTTACATATAAACTGGATAACTTATACCTGGTGTAAATGTGCCATGGGCCACCTATATATCTTTTAAATTGGTTTTAAATAAAAATCAAATATGGCTGTCATCTGGATTGACTGGAAAATTGGAACATTTGTACATATTTACATTCTATGACTTCAAGCACATTCAGGTTAACTACCAAATGTCACTTGAGACGACATCTTTATTTCTTTTTAATTGTTGTTATCAATCCTAGGTGCTAATTATTTGGTCTAAATTACTTATAATCAAACTAAAATTACATAAATGGTCTCAATTTTGTTGACTATTTATGTTGTTTCTTTTATTAAACGTTTAATTCAGCAAATACATTTTTTCTAATGAAATATCGATGGGTAGTTAAAATCTTTCATTCAGTTACCATAACATTTCTTTTTTTTCTTAAATGAAGAAGAAACCTTATTTTTTATTTCGATACAAATGCTTCTGAAGGCATCCCTGTTATATTTTTTTTTTAATTTCATGAGGAACCATAAAAAAAATTTCAACTCACACTTTGTTTTACAGTTCAAATAAAACTGAAAATATGAACATTTTTTAAAAGCAAAATAATTAACCAAGTAAGCTTTAACTTTGATGAACTGTCACCAGTAAAACAATTATTGTATTGACAGATGTACCATTTTTATTTAGCGCCGCTATAATGAACATCGTGTTACACAAAAAATGAAAAATCGTTCTACACTTAAAATCATAAGATTGATATATTGAGAATGTAGAAAAAATGCTGTTTAAGCTGTATTACTGTATGCTGAATTATTTTCCGAACTAAATCATCCAAATAGGCGTCAATTCTCCAGATAGAGCAACAGTAATGAACAACTAATGCTGAAGTAAATAACACAATTATTATAAATTAAAATGTGGAAATAGATGTTTTGGATTATATTAAACTCGATCATAAAATATCAACCAGAGAATTAGCACATAATGCTGGAATCAACTTCATAATATTTAAAAAATAACACAAGAGCTGCAAAATATGAATTACATCAGCATTTATACGTAGGCGATGGACCGAAGAAAATGAAATTTTCCGAATGAGTGATGGAGAATTATACTAACGATATAAATTTACACAAAACCATTTTATTTTCCGTTGAAAATCGTTTTACCAATAATGGAATGTTTAATCGCAACAATTGCAGATATTGTTCTAAAGAAGATATTTGTCAAGAACTTTTGTTTTCAATGTTTACCTGCCTAAAAAAATCGAATTATTGTTAAAAGTTTTTTTATGCAGTAATATATATCCATTTTTTTATGCACGAAACTAAAGATTTGATAGACGAGTTACTGAAATAATTGACATGTATTATTAACAATATGGAACCGGACCCCACAGTGTAGGAGCATATTTAGAACTGGTTGGAATGGACTTGATGTAAGGTGGGCTGCTAGTTCTCCAGGCTTAATAAAACTGGATATCTTCGTGTGGGTGCACGTTAAAAATATATTTCGGCGATTTGTCCATTCGGCGATTTGTCCATTCAACAATTTGTCCACATTCGGCGATTTGTCCAAATAATAGTTTCGGCGGTTTGATCAAGTTGAATATTTTGATCAGAGTAATCTTAATCTTCGGCTTCGACGCCTCAAACCCGATCTATGCAGCGTCGTTTTACAGGATTCGGCAATTTGTCCACGTTCGGCGATTTGTCCATTCGGCATTTTGACCACTTTCGGCGATTTGTCCAAAGACTAGTTTCGGCGTTTTGACCAGCCTTTCGGCGATTTGTCCATTCAGCATTTTGTCCATTCGGCGATTTGTCATAGACCCGTTCTTGGCTTTGTTTCAATATAAATTTTCGATTTTTTAAAATTATTGTTTATTTTAACAATCCGTGTTCAATCTTCGAAATTGCTGTAGGGCGATTATAATCAATTACATTATCTACTTTGTATATGCGCATTTATTTAATTATACAAAAATATTGTTACGTAATAAAATTCTACTCAACCAGAACTTTAAATCAGTGTTGTTATATGGAATCCAGAGCTCTATGACAACATAAAATATATCCAGACCCTTTAAAATAAACTTCTGTTAATTTTACAAATAGTTTTGTTCGCGGTAGACGTAAATTACCAATTCGAAATTCTGTTAAAATGAGAAACACCGAGAGTGAGTTAAATGAATTGAACAGAGAGTTTTGATAGTTCTCACTTCTTTATTCCAATTCATTTATCTCTCGACGTTTCGCATTTGAATCGATGATTTACGTCTGCCGCATACAAAATTATTACCTCTGTTCACAGTGTTTTACTTTATGATTGGGATATTTAAAATTCGTGATATAATATTCATATTGACAGTTTAAAAAATTTATGAAATTTGTTTAAATAACAATAGAAATTTTTAATGTATAGACGATTGAATATTTATAAAACTTTTAATCCAGTGTCTAAGGTAGATTATAATTTATTTTACCATTTTTCAGTTTTTCTTTTTAATCTCCGTATATAAAAAAATATCCTTTACTATTTTCTATTAGTGAATTTTATTTTTATTTAATTTATAATTATAAAATAAAATGAGTTTTACTTATTTTGATACTTATTTGAGGAACTTTTGTAAAATGAACAAAATTAAAAAAGTCTAAGTCAAAATTATTATGCATAAATTTTTAAATATTTTTCCACAGTAAAATAAAAACACGATGGTTTTGAAAAAGCATTAAATTGAAAACAGGAATTAAAATGGGGATTTAACGAGTTCTGTAGAATTTTGGAAATTGATTGTTTCATAATTATGTGGCGTTCCAAAATCACTGTAGTTTGTTTAAATATCAACTTGGCATCTCATTACTAAATATGATTTAACCATGTACAGTGAATTTGCCACATATGAGAAACTTTCACTTGAATTGTGAAAATTCTAAATTTCTAAACTATGCAGAGGGCAGAACAGAAACATAGGAATTTTGATCAGGAGTGAACTGCCCTTATTTTCGACTTTACCCGAAAAGTTTATTGAGAAAAGTTGTTTGGAGTTAATTTATTTATTTAGCGTATGCCCACATCACAGGTAAATTGAAAGTACAAAGAGTTGTGTATAGAAATTGAATTAACAACACATTACAAACAGTTACAGTAACAATCAAACTAATTTCTAGAATCCAAACATCGACGTTACAAATTTATTCAATTGATTCTTTTGTCGCAATTAAAAAATCGGATGGGTTGCCAGGTGTTTAAAAATCTGTCTTTCAGCACCTCAGTCACATTTGTAGATGGTATTTTTCCCCACCCGAAGCACCTGCCTCAGTTTGTTCCTATTCAATTAAGTGGTGTCCATATTCGTCGTGGTTAGTCGAATCCCTCTGACGTGCTTGTGACATATGGCATATTTCAGTTGGCAGGTGCTATATCATTTTTCCAGTCTTCTCTCAAGTATTCAGTTATGCTGAAGTTCTTTTCGATTAACACTTTAGCAGTTTTTAGATGCGGTTTTTTTTTTGAACGAAGCCTATTTATGTCCCTGTTGGTAATCCCAGTGTGGGCACGGAGCACAGGATCGACGTTAATTTTTAAGCTCTCGGAGGATGTGTGGAGGAGCCGATGTGGCTCACTCTAGATAACCTATAAGTGGGCGTAGCCTTGATTGTGCCTGATATAGTAAGCATTATTTGGTCGGGCTGAGCATCTATAAGGTTGGTATGCGAATTGTTGATTCACACCGATGCACAGTACACCAAACCTAGTACTGTAAATCTGATTCTGGTCGCTCAAGAACTCCATATGGTGCCGCATAGTTTTTTTACGGCTACTAAAGCTTTGCCTTGTATTTAGTGTTTGTTTATTGTGACTGATAAATCTGTCTTTAAAGTAGATTTTATAATGTGGTAGTATGTCATCCTGTTGTTTAAGTAGAAGTACGATGCTTTCGTCTTGGCGGCATTAGATTACAATCTTCAGTCGCTGAAATATCTTCCGATATTAACCAGGTTGTTTGTTAGCATTTGCTCGGTAGTCTCTAATTCTTGGTGGCTTGTAGAAAGTGCCCAGTCGTATGCGTATCCGAACTTCGGTGATATATTTTAGGCCATGTCTGCCATATAGAGGTTAAAGAGCAGGGAAGCCAGCACCTTGTAGTAGGTCATTATTCAGATTCATTTGGGTACTAGTCTTGTCGTTCACGATGACTTGAAAGCATCTATTTGACAGCATGGCACTGATAATATTAGTCTATTTTCTGCATGGGATAGCTCGCGTTAATTTATATACCAATCCTTATCGCCCGGTTAATTGCCAATAAACCAAGCGGATCAAGCGAATAAAAAAAGACGAATATATATAGAACAATAATGAGACCCATAACAATGTATGCAGTAGAAACGATCACTATGTCGAAAATAGAAGAAGATAAGTTAAGGATAAACAAATATAATAAGAACAATTCTGTGGCCGGTGAAGATCGGAGAGCAAGAATATAGAAGGATAACGAATCAACAAAAGTTAGACGAACTGAATGAAGAAGATATAATAAAGAAAATTAAAGCTCAAAGAATCAAGTGGCTAGGACATATAAGAAACAAAACGCTATGCTACAATGGCAGCCAGGAGAAAAAGTAAGACCCAGATCGAAATAGTTGGCAGAGGTAGAATAGGACTTATGCAAGGCAGGAGCTACAAGATGGAAGGAGAAAATTAGAGACCGGAATAAATGGTGGAAAATTAAGCTATATATATGTAATCCATTTCGCCACCCAGTATCATATGTAGCTGATAAGTCAATGAAAACAGTAGATATTTTTAGGTGTTCAGTGCGAGTAGCTGGGCTGGTATTCTCGTAACTAAAAGCGGTCGGCGTTTCGTGCTGACCGTGTAATGACGTAAAATTCGCATACCACGTATTCAAACTGTCAAAAATGGTATTCACGTATGTTAAACAATGTAGAAAATCTAGAGGAGATGTTAACATCCTTTTCTTCCTATATGAAATAGATTGGATGCCATTAGCAAATAGAGTCAAGGTAGATTTATTTATTCTTGATTTATGTTGAATAACTCAAAAACCATACCGGGAATTGCAAATAAGATCCTTAAAGAGGAGGAAATTTACAATAAAAAACTCCTGACTCCAGGATCTCTAGGTCTAATATTTATAATTTTAATTTGCTGCTGAAAATAGGGCTTCGCGCGACCGATTTTTTTTCTGTGTCGACGATATCGCCCATTTTCAACAAAATTGAAAAAAAAAACACAACAACAAAATACTGAAAATAACAAATCAATATAAAAATACGAAAAACCGCGGTCAGCGTCTCGGTGAGCGCTCTGTTTGACATTCGTTTCGCTTAGCGCGTTCAAAACGTAACGTATTACGAGAATACCGGACCAAGTCTATACAGCTGCGGGCCGGTCGAAATCCTGCTTTTTCCACAGGTATGAAGTATTATTGGACAAATCCTGTTATATACCAAAAAATGTGTAGACGATGCTTAGAAGCGCTATTAGACGGTAATATTTTTGTTTATCATGGGTTTTCCCAGGTTTTAAAATGGCGACGAGTTTTTTTATCTTAAGTTGATGGTTAACATTTCCAGTTTGAAGAATGTCTGAGAAAAGCTTTGAAAATTATTACCCGGTAAATGTGCCAGTCCACTTTAACAACTCTGCATTCCTCGCATCAAATCCAGGCTCTTTTCCAGTTTTCATTTCCTTAAGAGCTTTAGTGATTTTTTCAGAAGTGAAAGGATTGGAATATTCTGTTCCAGATTCAAAAGTGGATTTTGGAGCTATGTTTTAACGTTGATTGTGTATAAGTGATTGTGTGGTGCTCTTGAGGTAGACACTATTTGATTTAAGGTTTCTAGATTTATTGGGCGGTCGAGTGGGTTTCTGCCTCCTATGTTTTCGAAGCACGGACCAGGCTTGTTTACTTGATTTTGAAAAATCTAGGGTTACAACTGTATCAGTCCATTTCTCGCGCCTAGCAGCAGCAATGCTTCCAATAAATCATACTGTTAGTTATTATAAACATACATACAGAGTAAAATGCCAAATTTCTCCAAAAAAAAAAATAGTAAACATTTAAACACTTGTAAGAAATGTTGATATTCTAGTACAAATAAGAAATTGAACCAAATTTTGCATTAAAATAATATTATTGTATTATGAGAAATAAAATTGTTTTGCGTAGGTGTAATTATAAATCTAAATATTGTTGGTAATTATAAACAACTTTTCTTTATAAAGTATTTTGATCAAAAGTCATATTTTTTGTACTCCCCTGTACACTTTATTGGAAATTTGGTATTTTGAAAACTCAGAAGTTTTCTGAAATGCATCAATTTTTATCAAGAATAAAATTTTCTGACAAATGGATAATAAAAAAGTTTCCCAAATAGTGCAAACTTTTTGAAACTCATTGTGTAATATTAAACAAAAAAATACTATTTTGAATCGCAGATCTAAGTTAAAATATTTATCATTTTTTATGGGACGCCTGCTTGAATAACAAATCATTTTTATATATTCACGAGTTTCGCTGCATATATTTTATTTCAGCCCCTGTAGGTAGTTAAATTTACAAATAAAAACATTACGTAAAAAATATTCCATAAGAAAAATACTTTTTTTTTTAGATTCCATTTCCGGAAAGGTTTCCAAAGGGAACAGAAACCTTTTAAATGTATCACCGAAAAGTAATATTTTATTTAATATCTCTGAAAGCTCCATAAAATATTTCTGCAGGCATTCAGAACGTAACTTAAATCAATAAAGTTTACGATCTGCTGATATTAATTACAAAATATGTTAAGAAGTTTAATACAAATCCTAATTTGATTTTGTCGTTCCAGACGCCGTTTTAAAAATTAACTTTTAATTGTAATTTTCATTTCAAGTATTGTAAACTAAAACTGTGGATTCCACAGGATGGTTATACTGTATCTTCTCTATCCCTTATAGACCTGGACACTCCAATTAGCCGCCTTAACAATGACCATCAATATAAAATGGCATACGCGGATGACTTAGTCATCGTGTTAACAGGAAAATTCGAGAACACACTCTACGAAAGAATGCAAATAGTTCTCAGAATTATAGAACAGTGGTGCAAAGAAAACTCACTGTCTAATCAATCCCAAGAAGATAGCAATGGACTTCTTAAACCAAAACTGAACTTCGCAACAGATGTAAAGTACCTAGGTACCAACTCTGATAGCAAGTTAACCTAGAACTCGCACCTATAAAGAAAGTTGCTTATAAACCGTTGACGCACTCCGGAGTCGTCTAATGGATGTACACGGCCATCATAATACCTATGCTAACATATGGTACAGTCGTCTAGGGACCGAAAATTCAACAATAGACAACTACCCGCAAACTAGAACTAGAATAGGACTCGATGTAGGATCCAGATAAGATGTCTAAAAGTCCTCGTGTATTTACTTATATCTGTAAAAGTTTTTAATCAAACTGGGAGATTTCAACCTACTTGATTCTGACTAATTTTGAGAGATTACTAGAGTTTCAGATTATAAATTTCATATGACGCATACATCGCTGAATGTTTAGTTTTACACTGTCCACACAAAATACACAACGGCCCCATTTGATGAAAAGTGTCCTTACAATTTTAAACAGCGCCATCTTACAGAATTCTGGTAAGTTCTATTGAACTCAACAAGTAGTACTCACAAAAAGTTCTGAACACGATCTTAGATCCGGAGAGGTGAGATAAACTCGAACTAAGACTGCAACTGACTAGATAGACTCCGGCCACGGTATACTACAAGGTTGACTTGGTATTCGAAACCCGTACGCGAGTGACTCCATCTTTCGGCGGGGTTACAACTTACCTTATATTCGAAGGAAGGTTACTTTTAACAGAATTTTAAGTTAATTCCAGTCCAGTGCCATGCGCGCTATAATTAATATATTTTAATTATCACGATAATTAAGTAACTTCGCTACACAAGTAATTTCTATATTAAATTATTTTTGGTTTTCACTGAAAGAAATTATATTACGTGAAACCTCATTTGAGTGCTTTTAATATACTGATTTAAAAAATTGGTTGTGTCGCCCCATAACTTTCCCGACGAGTATCCACGAATACTTATTCAGATATTTAATATTATCAAATTTTGACATTTTTTTATTTTTGACAGGTGACAGTTTGACAAATAATTTTGACTGTTCTGATTAGAGTTTTACAAGTCAAATTCCGTGACATATTGCATCTGTCTTTTTTTGATAGTGACAGTTCTGTTTGACAGATGTCGTACATAAACTAATGGGTTCTTCCGACGGGTATCCCAATAAAATGTTTTAAATTTCAGCTCAATCCGATTTTTCCAATAAGTTTCAGATTTTGTAAAGGTTTCAAAAATTTCAAGAACTGTGATCAAAAATTTCAGAAAATTTGACAAAAATTTAAAAAATTTTAATCAAAATTTTGTAAAAATTTTAAAAACGTGTGAAAATTTCAAAATTTTGTAAAAATGTGAAAAGTTTCAATAAAAATTAATAAAGACTTTAAAAACATGTAAAAAGTTTCAGATTTTGTAAGGCTTTCAAAAATTTCAAGAACTGAGATAAAGAATTTCAGGAAATTTGATAAAAATTTAAAAAATTAAATAATTCAAAAATTTCAATAAAAAATCTAGATTTCAAAAATTTCAAGAACTTTGATAAAAATTTTCAGGAATTATGATAAAAAGTTAAAAAATTCAATCAGAAAACCAAATATATCAAAAATTTTAAAAATGTGTAAAAATATCAAGATTTTGTAATAATTTCAAAAGTTTCAATAAAAAAAAAGTATAAAAAATTCAAAAACGTGTAAAAATTTCCAGATTTTGTAAAGATTTCGAAAATTTCAAGAACTGTGATCAAAAATTTAAGGAAATTTGATAAAATTTCAATGAAAAATGTGTAAATATTTCAGAAATTTTAAAAAGGTCAAAATTTCAAGATTTTGTAAAAGTTTCAATAAAAAATCTATAAAAATTTTAAAAAACCGGTTGTGTCGCCCAAAATTTTTCCGGCGAGTATCCACGAATATTTTTTTCAGATATTTAATGTTAAAGTTTCAAATTTAAATTTTTTTTTTATTTTTGACAGGTGATCGTTGGAGAAATAATTTTGACTGTTCTGGATAGAGTTTTTCGAGGACTTTCAAATGACATATTGCAAGTCAAATTCCGTGACAAATTGCTTCTGCCATTTTTTGATAGTGACACTTTTGTTTGACAGATGTCGTACAAAAACTAATAGGTTCTTCCGACGGGTAACCCAAACCCATATACAAAATTTCAGCTCAATCGGATTAAACGTGTGGCATCTATCGTGGAAGAATACACACACAGACAGATAGACAGACAGACTTCCATCTGGAAATGGTGTTAATAATCTCATTTGACCTCAAAATGGATATTTCCATCTTTATGTAAAAATTTTTTTAGCTCGTTCACAATACTTTCCCTTCTCGGAGGTGGATCGGGAAATTAAAAACATGTGGATTCTAAGTTATGCTAGATTGTTATATCTGAAATGATTGTTTTCAATTTCGTTAAAAATTTTTGAGGTTGGAAGTACTTTTTTTTAAATAACTAAAAAAAGTCAAATTAAGAGTAAGCTGAATATATTTTATAAGAACATAAGTTCTGTGGCAAATTCGACACAAACGTATTAAAAATTTTTATCGTCTAATTCAAAATCTGTAAATTTTGGAATACAATTATGATACATTTTTTTAAAATTAAATGTGGTTTCTGAGTTCAAAAATAAAAGGTACGATTATCACCTAAAGGGGGATCACGCAAGGGTCGAAACTTTAATCCCCTATGATGTTTTTACAAATAGACGTCATTTTATTTAAGTTAATAGGAGGGGCAATAGTTATTCCAGCGTACTGTATTTATATTCATAAATCTACGAATTTTACAATTTAAAAAACTAAGAACATCTGTTAGGTATAGAAATAAAAATTTCGTTTGTTGCCTACATTTAAAACTCAGCAATATTGGACTACAGTGGCAGATGTGTCATATCTTTTGAAATCTTTAAACCACCAACCGCGCCAAGCGCTTTGAATATATCTTCCGAAATTACATTTTCGCAGTAAACTGTGAAATATGATTTAAATTCGGGGATGAAATATGGTTCAGGCTCAGAGAAATATTTTAAACCGGGTGTAAATTCTTGATTTCCTGTTTGGTTGTTATGAGTTATTGTTATGAGCGGTGAATTGAAACTTCGATTATTAAAAGAAAACATCGAGTTCGATGCACTTCAGTAAAATATAACTTTTTAGTTAAAAGTAATTCTCATATAACGTAAACTAATTTTTAAGAATGCCTTAATTTAGACAAAATGTAATTAATACAAATGAATGTTTACAAATGTCTGACATGTTTAAAATTTATCTTTGTAATTTAATTAAGGTCAGGGTAGAAATTGCATGTTTTACTTTTCCCAATTGGATAATTATATCCTCACTTACTATGGTCTAGCTGAACGACCCCTGGATGAAAAGGTTGTGAACCTGAATCCCATCCTTATATTTCTACGTTGCCTCTACACGCAGCTACGGTTACACTTATCAAGGGATAAATTATAACGTATGAGGACGTAAAATGAATTCGTTTTTATTTAATTAAACCACACAAACTTTAATGTTCAGAGGTATTTATATATAAAAAAAAATGGAAAAAATTGCATTAATATTGTTTAATAATAATAAAACTACTACCCTTGTCCAAATATCAGGTTATATCTGATTTAGATTTTTTATTTAATTTGAAATAGTGCCTTAATAAATATTCAGCAATCAGTGGCGTACCATATGTAAATTTATATTCAAAGGTCAAATTTTTTCAAAATTGAAAAATTCTGTTACTATTTTTGTACAGAAAACTAATTTTTTTAATGATTTATTAAATTTGTGTGTGTTTTTAAAATTTTAATCATTCCAAAAGCATTACTTATGTCATTTGCGCGTTTATTAAATCGATTTATAACATATCCTGGGGGTATTTAGCGAAATTATGAAAACAAGCTATAATTCCCACAATTCTCAATTAGTGTTTTACCGTAAATATTTATATATTTGTAACGGAGTCTTTTGGCACCTTGGTCCAGGTTTTGAATTGACTCGGGCGCCACCTTCCGTTTATAGTGTGAAGACTACTTGCACCGGGTAGCGTCACTGAAGATGCAACCTTAGCCTTAGCTGATAAACCAAAACTCACATACAAATAAAATCACGAAGTAGAAATAATTCTTTATTCACAAAGCAAAAACATTACCAAATCCGCGAAGAAGAAAAATGGTGTAAAATACGGTTCTTACTGTATTGTAATGGACAGTTCCGCTAACATTAAACTCTGCTTCGCTCCTTTAGCTCGACCTCGCTAAATGTCGCTGAACAGGTACTGAAGCTGAATCTGATTGTCGGGACTGCCACTGGAACTCCCAACTCGGAATCCCACTGGAACTGACTAAATCGACTCCAGCTACGGTATACCATAAGGTTGGCTGCGGATGCGAAACCCGTACGGGAGTGACTCCATCTTCCGGCGGGGGTTATAACTGTTGACTGATCTTATATTCGAAGGAAGGTTACATATTAGGCCAAGGTCCTTTTTTGGTGTATTAATAATGAAAGACCCTGAATATTCACATAAAACTTCGTAATAGAATATTTTGGTACCTAGCAAAGATAACGTAATTGGCAGTCAAAATAAAATGAGTAGCTTCAATTTTAAATAAGTACCATTTTAGGCTTATACAAAGATCGCGTTGAAGCACAAAATTTCTTTAGGAATTGTATATGGTGTGGGGTGTCACTTGGTCTACCACGGTAGAATGTATGAGCCCGTATTAAGTTCTTGTCCAAACCCTACTGAGTGGCATCTTCATCAACCACCAACCATATTTGAACCAGTTGGTAAGTTCGGTTGGCATAGAATGGTGCATCTTTTGTTGGCAAAAAGAGCCCCAGGTCAACCTTAGCAGAAGTTTTTATACCCTGTAGTCTCCTCTTTACAGAGCTACGAGGCTTTGTTCCTTAGTCTGCTATGTTCTGGTCAGTCGTAGTAGGTTGGAAAAATTATTCGGTTTCAGTTCGGGATATTTCTGAACACACACAATTTATTTTTTCCACACCAGCAAAGGGTAGAGGTGGTGTCCCACCATGTGATCAAGAACAAAAGCATTTTACACTCGGAGGAGAATTCCAATTTGCCCCGGTTGGATAAAGTTGAGAAATATTACAATGGACTATAGTCATCACTGCCACTTTTCTGGAAAAACATTCATTCTAGCGGATCCCAAGCCATTAAAAAGAACTCTCAAATGATTAATACTGATTCAAAATTTGTGCTTTTTGGGAGTTCTGTCTTTATAGTATCACAATCAGCATACTACCTATTTAGTTTCGAAGGGAATCAAGCGTCATTTGTTGCTGTCATTGGCAAGTAACTACTGAGGCATTCTGATGACACTTGACTTTTCAGACAATATTTCATTGCACTAAAGATTACCATGGTGCTGCACTAGTTCATCAGTTTTCGTATTATTCAACTCATCATCCTCTGGTTACCTCGAGTAGGAGGTATCTACTATCTACTATAGTAGAGGTTTTATCGAGATATTTTGGGGTAGAGGAGTAAAAGCTGAGTAGAAATTGGATTTTATTTATTTTACATGCCTTCCTCTGTGTAAAATACCATAGAGTTGAAATGGTCTTTTAACTTCCTAATTATGCACATATGCTGAAAAATGGTCAGTTGCTCCACATACACACAATAGCCCCTTACTTTGATGAGAAAGCTCATTAATGCAAAGGTTCGCACCTTTGCAAATGAGTTACCCGTGACTTGCTCGGTACCTTTTACATTCACCAGCCCTATTGCAATTAATGTCGGTCCTCCCAACCATTCCACTACTGATGGTTAATAATTTATTATTCAGTCAAAAAGGAATGGTGGATATCAAGATACAGGCTGAGTTTCTCTACAGTACTTCTGCCTTATGTGATTTGATTTGAATTCATATCGATGTGTTTTTTAGTGCTGGCACACGCAATATCTCAGAAACTTTCCAGCTCCTCGCAGATGTTGGGCATGAACACCATGCGGTCAGTCCACAAAGAAAGCACGCTGATGGATATCCCGCGACCATATCTTAATCCTCATTTAATTTTCATGGACCCTATCAACCCTTGCTTAATAGTCCAATCAGTCCAGAGTTTTGGCCAAAATTTATCATTACGATGAATTGTAAAATCTTATTTGCGTAAAAAAGTGACCTGCAGCATGGAAAAAAGGTAGCATTTTTCCAATTGTACTTGGGTGGAGCCCCTATCTCTTATCTTTTCTGCCTAGAGTAATTGGTTCATAATTACAGTCATCCGAACATATTGAACCCATAGTTTTAAGATTGAACTCTTCACTTACATTTGATCCTCACTAGTCTTAAATTTTGCACTCCGCGTTTGGTATATTTTCATGCCCTTGCCAAGAGAATCAAGGACCTGACATTGTCACCGAGGATTTTATCTTTTTCAGCTCGTTCCTCCTTTGTAGACTAGACCTTGTCAGTCAAAATAGAGTGAGCCATTACTAAAGTGGTGAGTATTTGAGCTCGGAGAGCTCTGGTATGTATATGCATGGCTATTGACAATTGTCGACACTTTTACATCTAATTAAATTTACTAAAAATTCTCTTATTGTGATTTTCATCGTAGGATAATTATTTTCCCCGATGTTTGAGACGAAAATGGCCGAAAACATAAAAATTCTCTCTTCGAAAAAATGGCCAATTCTTGATTACTATTTAACGCACAGATCTATTTTTGGTCTCATATTATATAAAGTTTAATCTGCTTTAGGCTTACCATATCGATCTAAGGTATAGTTTAGGAGATATAATGAAGAAACCAAAAAAATTCTGAATATTTCACGGTTTTGGAGAGCCATGAATATTGCATAGGTCTTTTGAATCTACAATCTATAGTAATGGTACGGGTCCTAACGACAGAAAAAATTCAAAATTACACCTTAGTTTCCAATTTCAGTAATTTTTAGTGGACTTATTGCCTTGCCTAATTCCCATTCAATTAGAAAAATAAATGGCTAGAAGGAATAACATGTATAAAATCAGATCACATCTTTAATACCTAAGAGCACTAATCAGATATATTATGTTTAAGATCCCTTCTAAATTTCCAGTGAGCTTAAGCCTAAAAATAATCTATGCTTAGATCTTATGGCAGCCAAAAGTTTCAAACATATGAAAATATTTTTTAATGCTTTCATAAGTCTTGCTATATTTCCATCACCAGTGAAAAATACTTGTCAACTCCTGATGATCCAAAAATAGTTACCGAAACGTATGTCGAGTGTTTTAAATAAAGTGTAGTTTAGTAACGATGATACCTATTCAACATTTACAGGGAGTTTAAAAAATGACAAGCCGATAAGCAATATTTTGTTAAGACATTTTTTATTTTGTAGTTAATACTTTTTACCCTCTATATTTTTTCATGTTCGAAATATATGAGTCAACAACATTTTTTTTATATATTGCTTCTATCTATCAGGAACGGTTATTCAGATAAATGTTTGTTTTAGAACATGTTGACACTTCGGCAAAATGTGAATTTTGTAAATTACTAGAGAAAGATATTTTCCGGTACAATGAACCCAGCATTCAATATATCAACAGTAAACCCAGTCTTAAATTTATATTACGATTTTTTTTATTTAACATCAAAAAATATATATAGAATTATATAAAATATAAAGATAAATCTGTTAAAAAAATATTAATTATCAATGTAACCAAATTAAACAATATAATAACACATATTACAGACTACTAAAAAGCTTAGTTATGACTCAAGCAAATTTATTTGACTTTTAATTTATTGATATCAGTTCATGTATTTGTACAATATTATTAAGATTTCTATTTTAGTCTATATTGTCTCTCGAATTATCTAAAATTTTGAATGTAGACATGCATACACAATCTTGGTTTTCGTTTTTGCAATACAAATTGTGATGGCGAAACGCCTGGCTTTTGTCTTTTACAATCTAATCAGTAGCGATATTAGTTTCGCTCTTCAAACTGATTTTCCGTCAATAGGGCATAATTTGAAATCCGTTTTGAATTTTGATATTATACCATAGTAAGTAACTCTAATTATTAAATAATGTATCTAATTTATTAGTTTTGAGATGTTAAAAAAATGGAATTCTCGTACAAAATATAAAAAATTAAAATAAAATCCTAACTTAATAATTGACTTAAAATTAGTACATGCATTCTATTTACACGTTAACCAGATAATCATTAAATGCATATCTGCGTCATTTTTTAGATTTTCTTTGTGTTGATCTATCTCGTTTTCATTCACAAAACGAATAACATCTTAGGGTCACTCGTATAAAACTTCGGTTACCCAGAGTCAACTAACCTAATAGTAATTAGACAATGGTCATCCTAACCATATAATCATAGTGAAATGACTTGTTGAAGTTTCCGTCAAAGGTACGTTAACTAACTTAGCGGTTTTTATTCTGCGAGTGTGTGTCGAGTTTTTAAATTAACAGCAGAATTGACATAAGTAAAAATCATTCTCTCTAATTCAAACAACTTATCATTTACTTTCCGTTTAATTAACTGTTAAGATTTTTAATTAAGATTTACTTTTGTCAATAAATATGAAGACCAATAAATCAGCTAATTTTAGTCAAAAAAAACCAATATTTTAATATGTATTTTGAAAAAATTTAAAGAAATTTTAGAAAGTAAAGAAAATGATTCCGATAGTAATAAAAGGAAGAACGAAGCCTGGATACACATATGCAACGAATTCAATAGTATTTCTGGAGAAACTCCAAGAGATGTAGTTTCACTAAATTGCCGATACTGGTCTTTGGACTAATGCCCGATACTAGTCTTTTTACAAATCTCCGAAAGTGGTGAAATCGCCGAATTGACAAATCGCCGAAAGGATGGTTAAAACTGTGAAAATAAAATCTTTTGTAAAAATACCTTTAAAGAATATTTTATGAAATGCATATGGCATAAATGAGATATGTTTTAGAATCATGGAACTGAGAGTTAGCAGTGTCTATAGATTGTATATTATAATAAAACTTTATTTATCCACTTCAGTTGCTAATTATTGTCATTTAAAGACGTCACTTTCTAAATTATCTTGTATAAAAAATTAATCCAAATCTGAGGTGTTGAATACATTCTTGTTTTGAGAATGATACAAATAAATTTGTGTACAAGTGTGTACATATTTTTGATGAATTGAATCCAACCGCTTATTAATTAGAAATTATAATAAATTATATTAAATTTGAAGAACCAGAAGAAGAAACAGAAAAAAATCAGAATAAATCAGAAAAATGAGAAAAAATTAAATAAAATTTAAAGAAATTATAAAAAAATCAGAAGAAAATAGGATAAATCAGATAAAAATGAGAAAAAAAGAATATTAGAAAAAAAACCAACAAAATCCAGAAAAAAATAGATAAAACAGAACAAAACGAAGTCTGTAACTCAGACTTATGGGAGTTTTATAAAATGACTTATTTTGTCATGTTTTTTAATATAAATTTTTAACGTCCAATTAAAGTATTGACATTCTCTTTAGCTTAATTTAAAAAAGTTTTATTAGTTTCGTATATGAAGAGAGATCGCCCTTTACTTATCTGTTTACCAGATGTAACTTAATTTTTATTAACTCTAATACATAAACGAATACATCCCAAATGTATTGCCTATTAAAATATGTTCATAGCTGTCTTTAAAAAAAATAACAAAATATTTTAACGCGTGTTACCTACTTGTTTACCAAACAAATGTTATTAGAATAAAAAGTTTTAAACATAAAGAAAATGCCTCACTCGTATTGCCTACGTTTTTTTTTCGTGGCTACCCGGGCAACCAGGTATAAACAGGCAAGTTGAGATGATTACACTAATACGCGAGACAGAAAATCGAGCAATAGAAAAGGAGGTAGGATAGCAGCTGTTGAATTAAAGAGAATGTTGTATTAAAGAGAATGTGATTACATGACGAAGAATTATTGAAGTTCGAAGAACATCATGTAACTAATGACGAATCAGATATTGATGAATAATTATAAATTTAATATATTTCTAATTTAATAATTTTTTGTTTTTCATTTGCTTTATAATAACTTTTAATATAAGTCATGAATGTCTTAATTATTAGCCATGAACATATTTTGATAGGCAATACATTCACCAATACAACTCTAGATATAAGAGTTTATCGAACAAAAAAAAAATATCAATCGTTTTCGTTTCTTAGAATATTAAAAAACAAACTCTTATTTCTTATGAAAAATAAAACGTCACAAAATGGCGACATCCATCGTGGAACTCTATTTTTATCTTCTCCTATTTTTTTGATGCTTTATCTTAATCTTTTTTTTCAACATTATTTTTCTGTTCAAAATTAAATGTTACATGGTGTAATTAAAAGACGTCCAGAAGCGAATGGGATCAATTTTACAAATAAATTATAAAATAAAAATTTTGGTGCATCGATAATTATTTTATAATTCACTGTTATCTGATTCTAAAATTCCTATATTATAATTGTTAATCTAAATGTGGTTTCTAATACATAACTAATAAAAAGTTTTATGCCACACCCTGTTTTATTACAAATTTCTGATATTGTTCTTTGTCAGAAGTCATTTATGAATATTTGAAGCAAACAAGCCAATTTATCCTATTACGAAAAGGTTAATTTATAATAAACTATTAAGATATATTAAGTCTGAAATCTGATTTTTCTCTGTCTCCCCACATAAAAACCACTTAAATCACTCATATTTTTGTTTTGTCACAACCGACAGACCAGATGTGTCCCCATATTTTACATTAAATCAATTGTCAATAGAGGAGACAGGAAAACAACGGGCGATAAACAATCTCTAGGACGCGCTTTGTTCGCCAGAAAACTCATTTCCAGGGAAAAAATAAAAAAAGCCCAAAGCAGGTAGTGAATTTACGGATAATACCCTACAATGATTGGATTTCCGAGGGTGATGTGAAAATAATATAAGCTGAGACTAAACGTAATCCCTTAAGAGAAAATATAAACACTAAAAAACTGATCAGCGATTCAGGATGAAATTGTTTTTTGCGTTTTTAGAATAATTTATATTCAATTAAATTTCCTTTTTAATATTCAATTTATTTAGTTTTTGATAGTGATCGTGGATAAATTTTACAGTGTATATCCCAATATGTGTTATGAAATACCGAATATATAGTATAAATAAGTTTTAGCTTGTATTATAAAATTAATCCGTTTCTTTATGAAAGTTAAGTAGATATTAAATGACAGTACAAATGAGCAAACCGGTTATTTTAATTACCATATTGAACACCTGAACTCTATGTTAACCAGATACGCCAGATAAGCTGAGACAAGTAAAATCTAAAAATAAATCACCCCTTCCACAATTAAAAAAATCGGCTGTGTCAACCCAGGACTTTCCCGGCTCGACCGTAGAGAATATGTTATTTATTATTATTATTTTAATTACAAAATACTAAGCATTACATTGATTTATGGAACACATTAAAAATAGCTAGCTGATGGTGAATTAATATTTCAGTGTTGGTAATGACATAAGCTGCTCATGCGCACGTTATATATCATACTGCTACAATTAGGATCTCCTAAAATCATGTGTGAAAACTATTGGGAATTCGGGAAAAATTTTCATTCAATAGTTGTAGGGAATTTTAAATGTGTATTTTTCTCGCCATCTAGCGGCGAAACTATGAGGAATTCGATAAAAGTTAAACATAAAAGTTAAAGAAAATTTGATGCTTTACAACTTTGCACAAGAAAATTTTGCACTAAATACATTGTTTGTCCTCAAAATCAAAAAAAACTAGAGAAAACATACATGCACATTTTTTACGCGCCCTCTAGTGGCGCAACTATTGGAGATTTTAGAAAAAGTTTGAGACAAAAGTTATAGAGAATTTTATGCTCTAAAACTTTGTACTACAAAATTTTGCACTAAAGTATATTGTTTGTCCTCAAAATCAAGAAAAACTATAGAAAACCTACATGCACATTTTTACGCGCCCTCTGGTGGCGAAACTATTGGAAATTCTGGAAAAAATTTCAAACTAAAGTTATAGAGAATTTCATTCTCTAAAATTTTGTACTACAACATTTTGCACTAAATGTATTGTTGGTCCTCAAAATCAAAAAAAACTATAGAAAACATACATGCACATTTTTTACACGCCCTCCAGTGGCGCAACTATTGGAAATTTTGGAAAAGGCTTCAGACAAAAATTATAGGTAAGTTTATGTTCTAAAACTTTGTACTACAATATTGCACTAAAATGTACTGTTTGTCCTTAAAATTTAAATAAATCAAAAAACTGTTACATGTATATTTAACCAATGTCGGTCTTGAGGACCCTCCACTGTACCAATTTAAACCAAAAACTAATGGTCGCATTCTAGGCACATACCGACCCTCCATACCAAATTTCAGCTTGATTGGTCAAAGGGGTTCGGCAGTTATCGTGAAAGATTACACACAGACACACAGACACACAGACAGACCATACGCTGGAAAAGGTCTCAATCTTTTTGGGGGACCTCAAAATGGATATTTCCATCGATATCTCAATTTTTTTTTGCTCGTTCACCTTATTTTCCGTTTGATGGGTCCGGGAAAGTAAAATATAATAAATATCCTCAGTTATTTAGTTTTGTACGAAGAGACATTAAAATGAATATATACAATATTTCAGTGTGTAACTAAAATTTACGTCTAGTATTTTTTAATAATGTGTAGTTTTGGTTAGTGGTGACATTGCTAAAACCCAAATTCCAAATTTAAATCTGTTTCGATATTGAAAATTTACTCTATTATTTATCAAAAAATAAAATAATACTCGAAAGCATTGCATAAAGGAACGAAAAATATTAATAGATTGGATTCCATATTGTGTAGTACATGATTTTTAACGGAATATTTTAAAATAATTACCGAAATCTGTTAACGTAACCGAAATAAAACGTTTCGTATACCCGAAATTTCGGCAGTATGACTGATTTACAATGAAACACTCTGCATTTTACTAGGTGGATTTTTAAAGACGAATATGATGTCAAAAAATTACTCGTAGGTACCATGTGTCCGTGGCGACTTGATTAAGGTGTTTCTCTAAATATATTAATTACATCGCCCGGCACTGGATTATAAATACCTTAAAATTGTAGTAAAGGCAACTTTTATTCGTATATAAGGTCAATCATAACAGTTGTAACCTCCGCCGAAAGAGATCGGATTTCGCATAACCAGTCAACTTTATGGTATACCGCAGCCGGAGTTAATCAGGGCCGGTATTTTCATTCTTCAAAACGCTCACCACTTTTTGACGCTCGGCACTAATGACGTCAATTTTCGTCCAGCACGTATCCTCGGGACAAAAATAGTATTTTTGAAAAAATGCGCAACGCGTTTCTAGTGTTGTGCTGTGTGGTTTTAAAACAAAGCATTTGGTTGTTGTTTTGCCGTGATTTTTCATTTACATACTGCAATCAAATCAACAATTTCGTGTTGTTTGGTAAATTACTTATAGGTAGGTAACTTTGAATAGATATTAATATTTTAACCTAATTGGAGTGGAAAGGCAGAGGTATTTTCCAGATGACCCATTTGATTTATCAGAATACAAGTTCACGTCTTCAAATTTCACTGTTATTTTATCTAAAATTTTTATTCGCATTTGCAATCACAGAAATAACAAAAGCCATCTGTGACGTAACCTCACATATGTATATTTAATTACACAGCCCCACAAAAAAAAAGTTCATACACAAGAGAGTGACATATGTATTCCCATGTATTTTTCGATGCTGAATCCGATCCCGAGCTCAGAATTGGGCCTACACGTCTGGAACTGGCCCCAGGGGCCGAAAATGGCCTGAAATGCGGTTCCCGGGATATGGCGAAGTCGACGCTTAATTTTGGAGCTAAAGTCGGATTTGAGCTCGAAAAGTTTATGGCCAACTGAAATGCCGGGTTTGGGTCCGGGAAAATGACCCCTTGGGGCGGGAAAATCCTGCTTTGGACGTCCCGGTCGCGACTGTGGTATTTTCATGGACTTTCCAATTCTCGACCTGAAACTGGGTGTGAAAAGTGTTTGGTCAGCTGAAATTCCCAGTTTGGGTCCGGGAAAATGGCCCATTGGGGCCGGAAAATCATATTTCGTAAGTACCACTCTCAACAGTGGGATGAATGAATGAATGAATTTTTTTCAGGTTTTATGAACATCTGTATTATTCTAACAACTCTGTTTTTTGAACTTTGACAAATTTCTGAAACGCTTATTCTTGTTCATTTTTTCTTCTGCAAATAAACACAAAAATCAGAATAAACAAAAACAAAATCTCACTTCTGTATAATTGAGCGTTGCTATATCAACATGTGCGAATATTAAGTTCACCTAAAAATTAGATTCGATTGCCTAAAAATCAACCAACTTAAAGTTGACCGGAAATATTTCGCATGAGGAAAGATTCGTTCAAGTTTCAAAATAGCACCCCTGTATTATTTTATCTTCACTGACGCTGCCCGGTACAAGTGGGCTTCATGCTATAAACTGAAGGTGGCGCCTGAAGCAATCTGAAGCCTAGACTAAGGCGCCAAATGACCGCGTGACAAAAAGAGCGTTACAATTTAAACAAAATATGAAGACTAAATATATAAATCAATAAAACAATGACAAAGAACAACCCGGGATATAAAATTCAAAAACCAATTACTAGAACGTTTTTACAGAATTGTTTGAGTTGAAAAGTATTTTTGTATCAATTCGTTTAGTCGTTTGATTAAACAATTTCATTTATAAATTGTTTTATTAATCAGTACTTAAAATAATACATCTTAGTATAAATTTTATGCATTTTTTATTCAAAATTAATGGAGAAATTTAAAAAAGTAAAATATAGCAGTTAACATCATTGGCGCAGAAACGCTCAACCTTACTCTTAATAAAAAAAAAGAAATTATGTTTTTTTTTAATATAAATTATTTTATATACAAAAAAAATTATGATCATTTTTAATATCCTTCATCAACTTTAAGTATTTTGAAAACAAAACAAATATATATCTGATATAATTATTCATTGTTTTTTATTATATAACTCAATTTTTATCTTTAATATCCATGAACTATAAATCATTTTTTGAAATTCCCATCATTTATTTACTAATCTATTTTTAATGGCAGGACATTTATAATAATAATCATTTATATCTTTCTTACAAAAATGATTGAAACTCATCCAAAATGAATAGATACTTACTTAGGATCTTGTTACAACAAAATGTGTTGCTTCGTAAATTATTCTGTTTACAACTCACTTTGTTACCGATTGTATCGATCAGAGCTCAAATACAACGATAAAATTTGCTTTGGTATGTTTGTAAAAGAGTTTTGCATAAATATTAACTATGATTGAATCGATCGACTGAAAGAAAAACATACTGTTCACGCCATTCTTAAAAATGGCTCTAAGTTGGAAATTTTGATAGTTTCATTAGAAAGGACCTAAGAGGGATCTAATTTCTGTAGACGAATTGTTCTCAAAGATTTAGCGTTAGTCTAGTTAGCAAGTGCTTTTTGGATCAAACTTTTTTCTACCGAATAGCGTGTAGATGATTTTTGAAAAAAATCAAGAACCGCTTGCAAAAATTGCAAATTTATAAACAATAAATTGAAAACAAAATGGGGTTTGGTTTTTTGCAAATATCTCAAAAACTATTTGACATTTTTCGAACTTGAAAAACGAAAAAAGATTCAAAAAGAGGAGGAAATTTCTGACTAATAACTGATAATCACACTTCGTACTTTTAATGCTAAAAATCTAGTAGGTATGCTGTCATGTTTGTCATTGCTTTTGTATTGTAAATGTAAATTATTGAGCTGTCAAATTTTTAAAATGTCATTAATTCGTGATATAATCTATAATCTTAAAAAAAATTGTTCCCTAAAAAATATTTTGTATTGCTTAAAAACGTATTTGTTAATTAACAATTTTTTTCTACCACCTGAATTTATTATTAAGGAATCATTTTTTATAAACAATTAAATTTTTTGTATATATTTTTTTCTTTTTGTACATGATAAAACAAAAACAACCATGAGTTATTTCTTGAGAAAAATAATTTATTTATGTGGTGGAAAGAAATTGTTAGGTGAAGAGTGAAAACGAGTACGTCAGTGTGTAAAATATATAATTTATTAAAAATTCGGCTAAGCGCTTTTGGCAAATAAAGCCATTATCAGAGCCTTCCTAAAAGATGTTCATTTACAGTACAAATACAAAATAAATAGAGTAAGACTTACGTCAAAGCAATACCCCACCAGAAATATTTAAAAACATGACAACAGATTAAAATTAAAAATAAATTGCAAAAAGCTGTTGCAAGTACAACAAATCTAAATTTGATCCATGTTAACAATAAAATCAATAATTGATGTCAAATTGATTGACGATCTAAAATTGTTGTACAAACGGCACGGCCGGTGAAAATAAATTATTAATGACAAATGAAATTAACTAGACGTTGACAGATGACAGAAACGAGAGGGCGTTCATCACAGTTCTGAACTGCACCAGACCGAGTTGAACTGATCATCATTTAATAATTTTTGAAATTTTTGAGTAATAAAAAAATTCTTTTAAGGAATGATTTTTTTTTAAATCTTAATTTTCATATTTAATACGTTTAAATAATAACTATTCATTAAAAGTCCAAAGTGGCCGGCGCTTACGCAAGCCAGAGTTCCAGTTTTTGGCCGATTTTCAACTCTCTGAGAAAATTATAAATATTGGTCCTACAGTTCCGGGAGGTACAATTTTTTTTGGAAAATTTCCTCATGGTTTGAATCTATTTACAAATTTGTAAAATGTCAAATTGTTTTTGAGATATTTGCAAAAAACCAAACGCCAATTTTTTTCAATTAATTGCTTATGACTTTTGCAATTTTTGCAAGCAGCTCTTGAATTTTTTCAAAAATTATCTCACGCTATTCCGAATCGAATGACACCTCGTTCATATTTTTCGGAGGCGTAGAAAAAGTTTGACTCAAAAAACATTTTCTGACTAGACTTCATACAAAGCTAGAGAGAGAAATACCACCTGGTGAACAAACAGAAGAATACTAAGGCAGGTTAAATATGAAGCAGATAGTTTTGATGAAGCAGATCCAACAAATGCTAATAAATAAACTTGAGGTTACATTTAATATTCCAAGATTATCGGAAAGTATATGACCTCATTATGAAACAGTTAGAATAAACAAAAAATTGAATGAAACAAATTGGGATGACTTTTAGAAGGACTGAAAATAAAATAACAATTGATAGAGCAATTTCTCGGTGATGGTTCGGACTTAATTGGATATACTGTTTCTATATATTAGTATACCAAATCTAACACTTTGTTCTTATTTTTGTTGCAATATAATTTCTGACAACAATACACTTTATTCGATCTAATTCAATTGACTTAAAGCCTTTTAATAATATTAATATTTTACATAATAATAATAATTTACTATTGGTAACCTTTGATAGTCACTTATGATTCGTTTTCATTTCGTTTAATAGTGGTTTATTATTCTATCGTGAATTAGAATTTCTTTTAATTTTTGTTGTTGTTATTATTTCTATTTACTTGAATTTATTTCATTTTAGAACCTTCTAAGAAATTTTAATGTCAAATATATTGATTAACCGTCCTGGGACTCAGCGGGGTCCAACCGGACCCCAGTCTTTACACTTTTATTTGTATTTTATGTTAAAGTTATTCTTTCACTAAATCCATTAAGGGTCGGTTTAAGAAACTTCGGATAAAGCTTATTCTATGGTTAAGGTACATAAACGGCTATACATTTATTCCGAGTATAACATTTATACCGAGTTTGTAAAAGTGACCCCAAAGATTTTTTTTCTGTTTTGAGAAATACAACAATCAAAAATCAGGAAAACAATCATTTGCGGTCGATTTATTTATGACTGAATGAAAAAAAATATGGTTATTCTAAGTGGAGCACATAAAAGCGATTGAGAACCTATAGAAATATTGTGAGGAGATTCGTATACCACCAAAAGACCTATATTTTTTACACCGCGGTATAACATCGGTGATCTTAGCTCCCGGCCAGCCAGCTCTAAGCTTATACTGAGGTATTCTTGGCTCCCGGCCGGCGAACTCCAAGCTGAACTTTTCCACTACGGTCAAATACTTTCACAAATTCATTCAGCCGATTTGGGATCTACTCAGACAAATGTTCTCGTTTTATTAATTTGTTTATTATATTTTTTGTGGCTTTGAGAATAGACGGCCGTAAACAAAAACTAGCTGATTACATAGAGAGATGGAAGGACTATTCAGACAAAATTTTTCGTTCACATATATTTACCTCAAAGGGCAAGCTCCAATAATCAAAAAGTAGATTTTCGTCGCGTTCGAACAAATTTTAATATTTTTTCGATTTATGGAGCTGACCCTTTGTGGGAGATAGATATGAACGAAATAATGTATATGAACTGTCCTTTCATTTCTCTATGTAATCAGCTGCTGTTTGTTCATGGCCGCCTATTGAAATTTGTTCCGACTGCTACGAAAATCTACGTTTAGATTCTTGGAGCTGGCCATTGGGGGAGATATATAGAAACGAAAAATTTTATCTGAATAGTCCTTTCATTCTGCTATGTAATGAGTTAATCTTTGTTCGTGACCGCCTATTCTCAACCCCCGAAAAAAAATATTGAAATTTGTTCGACCGCTACGAAAATCTACTTTTAGATTCTTTGATATGGCCCTTTGGGGTAGATGTATCTGAACGAAAAATTTTGTCTAAATAGTCCTTCTTTTCCTCTATGTAATGAGCTAATCTTTGTTCATGGCCGCCTATTCGCAATCCCCGAAAAAAAATATTGAAATTTGTTCGACCGCTACGAAAATCTAGTTTTAGATTTATGGATCTGGTTCTTTGGGGGAGATATATGTGAACGAAAAATTTTATCTGAATAGTTCTTCTATTTATCTATGTAATCAGCTAATTTTTATAAACAGCTTAATAAAACCAGAAATTTTGTATGAGTAGACCCCAAATCGGCTAAATGAATTTATAAAAGTATTTAACCGTGGTGGAAAAGTACAGCTTGTAGCTGGCCGTCCGGGAGCTAAGATCACCGAGGTTGCGGTATTACGATGAAAAGAAATGAAAATAAGTGAAAACAAATGAAAAAAATACTAATAAGTGAAAACAAATGAAAAAAAATGAAGACAAATAACTTCTTTACCACTTTAGAGTTATCTGAAGACCTAATTAACCGAAACCTATCCCTTTGCGGTACTGTACATTCCACCACAGATTTTACGATCTCTAAGCGACCACCATTTTAATTACTTTTCGGTTTTCAATCAGAAGTAATGTTATTTTCCTACGTCCCCCAAAAAAAACCAGTCAGTCATTTTGTTATTAAGTGAATATTATTCCCCAGATATTGGTCATGATACTCTGAAGAAACCAAATAAGCTGTAGACACGTTGGATAAACTTGTTGGGAATACACTTGTAAAAGACAAACTAAAAGGTGGCCACAAAGAAAATTTTCCGACAGTATCGATATTGCCAGTGACAGTGCGTTCGTGATATATACCAAAATGAATCCTGACTGGAATAAAAAAATGTTCTAGAGAAGGCGCTTATTCTTGCTTGAATTGGGACAACAGTTAACTAAATCACTTATTTTAAGGCATCAACATTCTGAATAGAAAATTGTAGATGTTAAATTTGAAAGACAATTAACTTTTATGAGTATCTTTGTTTTTAATAAAGAAATATAAATATTATATTTTTTTTTTACACTTACTACCTACAACCCTTTTTAACCTGACCAAAAGTTAGAAAAAACAATTAGAAAAAAGGAGAAAAAATAAAATATTGATATAAAATGCTAAAATTGGGGTCCTCTTGAACCCCACTTGAATATTTTTCTTTCAAATTTCACTAGGCCACAGGAAAGTTAATAAATATCTAAAATTCTCTCAGTTTAGTATATTTCTGAAAATTAATTAACTTTTGATAATTTTGACATGTGATGGTAATCAGATTCTAATTTGCAGGATTTATTTTCTAAAACAAATAAAACTATATTTTATGATAACGAACCAGGTCATTTTTGGTTTTGATATGTCAATCTATAAATTTGTCATGTTTTTTAATTGAAACGTAATATTTAAGGTCTAAACCTACTAGTTATACAGCCATATAATTTTTTAGTAACATTTTATACATAATAATCGTTTCTCATCATAATTTCTAAAGGCATGTTATTCACAATTTAAATAAAAAAACTCGTTTTAAAAAAGATACCAGAGTATTATTATGTACCTATTAAACTTGAACAATCATTTAAATTCCCTTTAAGAACTTACTAAAAAGTGTAATAAATCAAAGTTTTTAAAGTTTTTGTTTTAAATAAGAAAGTTATCTTAGGTTGTGCAGAGACATAGATTACTCGCGGAGAATCATAAATCATACTGATGGAAGTGAAGGTTGGATACAGAGCAAATGCCTCAGGGATTTCTATCAATTTCATTTTATTTAGAATCGGCTTAAGGAATATAAATTGAAAATCCAAGACGTGGGTTAAATAAGCAAAAAGATATGTGTAAGATTAGAAATTATTTATATGTTTGATATTTGCTGATGAAATCTGTAAAAAACGTTCAAAAATAGTAAATTTTTATTTGATTGCCAAAATCTAAGTAATGAAAAATATTTTCAAATCAATTATTACTCAGATTGGCTCAATAATGACTACAACATTTGAAAATTAAAATAAAAACCAGCTGCGTGTAATATTTTACATTGGTATAAGTTGAATTTTGAGCTAATTTAAATAAAACATAGAAAAATGTGATTCTAATAATTTTTAAAAATTACAGAAAAAAATACAGTTTAACAAGTTTATGATTTCGAAAATTTCAAAAACATATGAAAAAAATGTACAATTTCAAAAATTTAAAAAATAAATAAATAAAAATGTCCAGAAATTCAAAAATTTTGATAAAATGACGGAAAATTCAAGATATATTAATGTCAAGTTTAAAAAATTCCGAAAATTTTAAAAATATATAAATTTTAAGAAGTACAAGAATATTAAATGTTTTAAGAACTTCACAAATATTTCAAAAAGAATTAAAAAAATTTCATAAAAAACATTTTAATAAATTTTCGAAAATATATGAAAAATTTCATAAAACATTTAAAACTATGGGGAAATCGAAAAAAGTTAAAGATAAAAGTTGAAAATATATGAAAAATTTTTCACTAAAACGCGTCTGTCCTCAAAATTTGGAAAAACTACATGCCCTCTAGTGGCGCAGCTTTTTAAAATTCTGAAAAAAGTTTGATGCAAAACTTGTAGGAAATTTTATGCTCTAAAACTTTGCACTACAACATTTTGCACTAAAGTATATTGTCTATCCTTAAAATTTAAAAAATCTTACATCTTTATTCAATACAGGCATAGACCAACCCTTCACACTAAATTTCATCTTGATTGAGCAAAGGGTTCGTCAGTTATCATGGAAGATTGCACACAGACACACAGACAAACAGACAGAACTTCTCTGGAAATGGTTTCAATCTTCTTGCGGATATGGATATTTCTATCGATATCTCGATTTTTTTTTTGCTCGTGCCTGACAGGTAGAATATTTTGATCACGAAGATTAAAAGCCAGGTGTTAATATTTACATCAGAATTTTATTTATTTCATGATTTCTACAGTATCTTCCTCCAGACCTTTAAGTTTAAACTTTATTATTGTTAAAGTTTTTTTCCTAATACTATGTATTACAGATCTGGTGATGACATAATTACCGGAACTAGTCGCTGTTCTCTTCCCTTCAGTGTAACAACGGAAAAAATATATTTTAAATATATTACATATGTTACTAGATAAACTGTCAGTAGACAGAACGTCCTTTAACTTTAAAGACTCAATAAGTAAAGGCAATGACGTTTAGAATAAAACTTTATAAGTTAATTTCTTATACAATTCTCACAATCTAAACGTCATTGTCATTAGTTGCAGAACCGTTAAAGTTAAAGAACGTTCTATCTACTGACAGTTAGAGTTTTACTACCTCATTACTTGGTCACATTCGATTTATATAATAATTATTATTAACTGTGCTTTTATTTATCGTTCTCTTAGATCTTACACTGTATAAATCTGGAGAACATTATTTCGACATACGTCCTGTGTGATTTTTATTTAAATATTTTATTGGTAGATGTTACATTTTCCTGCACTCAACGATGTTTTTGAGTGCTGAAAACATTTTAAACATGTTATGTAGAATTTCCGGATTACTTTGGATCCGTACACTCTATATACTCCAACCCTCAGTTTTAAAATATTTAACACGGGTAATACAGTGTTAGTAATCTCTAGGTGATAATTCCGATTTCGGTGTTTTTGTTTTTTTTTTATAAATAGGAAGTTAATCTCAGTATACTGAGTAATATTAAAACAGTTAAATTTAATAAAAAAATATTATTTTTAATAAAATTGATGTCTAACGTTTACATTTATTTAAAGAACTAGAAAGGACCAACAATTCCAAGATTAATACAGTGGTGGACGGTAAAATCCCTTTAAAACCAAGTGCCGCACGACCTGCTTTTTTATTTAAAATTTTGAGGGAGTGCAAGTGGGGAGTAATATTTTCATACTATAAATTGTCATCGTAAGAATAAAAATCAACCTGTTTCAAGATTTTCTTGATAATATTTTTTAATTAGACGATAATGAATTTATTCCATAATAAATATGACGACAATTTTATTTAGTTTCCAAGGGCATATCTTTTACATCCTTAACGTTAGACCCCAAGTGTCATATATTGTCGGAATCGGATTTTTACTAGGATTACAAAAATGACATAATAAACAGGAATTAAAAAAAATGACGACGAAGTAATTACTTCCTTAGGCTATAGAAAATTAAAAATAAAAATCGACCTCTTTCAGGTTTTTTCTCAAAAGTACATAATAATGCAAAAAATGAATTTATTCCATACACATGGACCATATTCTAATAAAAAAATAAATTGTACATACAAAAGATATCTACCGAAAAAGTTTAAGTGTCGTGTTATGTTGATTATGATTTTTTTTTATAGTTTATATATTTAAAAAAGAAGAAATTTGTAGGGGAAAGAAAACATCCAGACTAGAAAGAGAAATCAATTTGTATTAGAGTTTCGCAAGAGGATAGAAAATCGACAGGAAACATAATTTTTTTAATTGGTGTGTAGAGCAAAACTAAACACTTTTTTAAAATCTTTTTTCTCAGCGAGCTTTATATCAAAAAAGACAATGATGAGCTAAAAGGAATTCTAATTATATAGGGTACTCCATGAAAGTCATATTCTAGGTATGTTTTTCCCACCCTCTATTTTTTAGGTGGGTGGGTGTGTAAATTAAAGTCTGGTGGATAAACTTGTTTGTACGTCCCGTTTTCTTAATTATTTCTGATTTTTAAGGGCCAATGTTTTCGAAAGAAAATTATGATGAATAAAAAAATTGGGTGTGATCAGCTAAAATCGCTATAGAATGAGTGAAATTTATAAAATTTGGTCTGATGAATTAAAATTATGGTAAGTGAAAACCTCTGGTGCATGAGGCCGGTTTTACTTCCTACCTACTTTCTTTCATAATAAATATACAAAAACCATTATATTGACCAAAAATATCTGGGGGGCTGGTTGGTGTAATATAAAATACCAGGAGTCTTTAAACTCGAAAAAAATCTATGGGTTTTTTATGTAAAAATTGTTAAAATATATATAGACAATTAGTTAATATATAATTGTACACACCATTCTTTTAAATAAATATTTTCATTCGCTTTTACTCAGATCGTGTATTCACCAAAATTTTAAATGCACGTCTCATATTTTTTGTAAAATCGTACATTCGCCAAATTTTTAATTCGGGCAACATGAATTAACATAATTTTTTTCTAGAGTTGTACATTAAGCAACTTTTAAAATACATATACAGCAAATTTAATGGCTGGATGCATTCATTCGCCAATTTTTTTTAATGCAGAGAACGTTATGTTGCTATGAAACATTGATCAAACGGTTAATAATGAAAAAAAGGTAAATAAATATTTTCAAACTGGTCAAAAATGCATTCACCAAAATTTTAAATGCAGAAATTGTATTGTCGTTAAAGTGATACATTCGCCAAATTTTGAATACAGAGAGTAGCGTCGATTTTTTTTTTGTAGGGTGGTACATTCACGAAATTTTGATATATTTGGTCCATTTCCTTAATGGCCTATAACTTACGATACACTTTGCATATTTTTTTTGACAAACGACGAATTTAGGAATAACTCAAAAGTTATTAGAAGGCCTATCAGGCATCTTATAAAATGAGCGGAGAATTGCATTTAACATATTGTGGGTAATTTTGAACATTTTTTGTAGTTTCTTTCGTGTTTCACTTGTTTTTCCACGTCGCATGTGGGTTTAGTATTAAATTGGTAACGTTTAATCCATTGCAATTTGTAGTAAGCTAAAATATAATGAATTAATATTGATTTCACAATATTTACTATTTAAAATAAGATAATTGTCATTAAAATGAAATAGAATGTAAAGCATCGGATTAATTTCATTTTGACTTCCCAAAATTCAAATAAATAAGCAATTTGAATATAAACTTGAAAGTAGTAAACTGTTCTGCACATTTTTAGACTCATTTTCCTGCGCTCTTTTTGAATATGGAAACAAATATATTAAATTCAGGAATACAGGGTGTTGTTTTGGTATGACAACATTTGTACATTTTTTGTGAAATCAGACCTGGATCTTGTTTTTTATGAATGTCTCAATGGATTTGGCAACTTATGAAAAATGTGTAGCCCATATATAAAAAAATATATAGACTGGATCGTAAGTTATAATCCATTAAAAAGGCACGAAATAGATAAAACACCCTATATCTCGGTTATGAAGACCGCAAGACCCATCATATGGGAGTTATTTAGAATCACCTAGGTGACCGCTATCTACAGTTAGCGTATGCCCCATTCCAAATAGCACCCTGTATATGTAATTTGTGGGTTTTTAAATGAATGACATGAATTTTTAAGGACGAAAATATCCGAAGGCAAATATCGTGTTTTAATTAATACCTAAACTCTATTCATATACGAGTTTAATATTCGAAAAATTACTAAGTTAATTTAAAATTATGGTAAATACGTCATTAGGTCTGATTGGCTATTATTGGAAGAGCGAAATTCTTTTGTACTTTCAGCCTTTTCGTTTTCTCAATAAAAATCCGACAAGACTACATTTACTAAAAAATTTGTTGGCATATTATAAAACATAGGAGTAAAAAAAATGGGCTACGATTTATTACGGTGAAAATCTCCGAAAGCGAATCTCATCTTTTAATTAATGACCAAATGTTGATTTCCCTATTTTGATTTCGAAATTCGAAAAATTACAAGGTTAAAATTGATATTTATAATTATGGTGAATGCGTACAATGTGTCTGATGAGCAATAATGTTGGTGGTTGAGCCAAAATTCGGAAAATTACAAGAATTGTGTGATTTAAAATTATGATGAATACGCTACATTGATGCTAAAAGGCTGATGGCTGAAAGACATTCTATATTGACCAAAAATGTCTCTGCTATTTATTGGTATACTAGCTGAATAACCGTGCTTTGCTAAAGAATCTAAAGTAGTACCTGGACGTCCGAGCTTTCTTTGTTTTTTTCCTATTTTTCTCTATTTTTCTTAATTTTTCCTCATTTTTAACCATTTCTCCTTATTTTTTCACATTTTTCGCTAATTTCCCCTAGTTCTTTCTATACTCCCTATTTTTCCTATTTGTACCTATTTTTTCCTATTTATTAAAATTTTTCCTAAAATAGGGGAAAATAGGAAAAAAATTCTTTTTTCCCTTTTTTTCCTTATTTATCCCCATTTTCATTTTTTTCCATATGCTTACTCGTTTTCCCCTATTTTTCTCTAATTTTCGTATTTTTCTTATTTGGGCCTATTTGTTCCTGTTCTGTCCTAGTTATCTATATTTTTTTTCGATTTTTCACTATTTTTCGATAAAACCGAAGAGATCAGTCTCTATACCTTTATGCCGTCGTGCATGTATAGGAAGTATTTTTCGCCCTTTAAAATCAAAATTTCATCCTTATTGGGTGTTTATGTTATAAACAAAATAAATTACTATACGCGAAAGGTAAGAACATATTATCCATACAAAAGCATTTGCAAAAATCAATCACCAGTTTAGAATCTTGGTCGCAATCAGTGGGACTGCAATTCTCACCAACTAAGACTAAAGGAATATTATTTTCACGCAAACACAGACCACGAGCACCACACTTAAAATTATACAATGACGTCCTCGAATTCACTAACTGCTTTTGATTCCTAGGAATGTTGTTCATATATACAAATCTTTAGTTAGGTCAAAACTCGATTATGGAGCCATCGTTTATGCTTCCGCTAAAAAGACAACCCTAAATCAACTAGAGACCATCCAAAATACCGCCTTGCGAATCGCCACTGGAGCATTTCGGACAACACCGATGAAAGAAAGTGTCTCACGGGGGAACCACCTTTATATCTTAGACGACAACACCTATGTCTATCATATGCGTCATCAATCGCCGGGAACAGATCCCATCCAAATTTCAAAACAATATTTGCACAACGTTTTCCTGGGGCATATACAACAAAGAGAGCAGAAGTACCTTTTTACGAAAGAGTCAGAACAATCTCAGAAAATCTTCAATTAGAATTTCCTACCTTCTTCCCTACAACCCACAAGAACCCCCCACCTTGGTTAATACCAAATCCCGAAACCAATACCAAACTTTCACTTTATAATAAAACAATCACTCCACCGATTCAAATACAACACGCATTCATAAATGAGCTTAAAAACTACCCAAACCACTATTAAGTCTACATAGGTGCTTCTAAAACATCCACCGACGTCGGGGCAGCGGTCGTCCTATCGAACTCCTCTATAACATTTAAATTAACACCCGCAACGACAATATACACAGCCGAACTTTACGCAATACTACAGGCAATCATCCATATCAGATCCAGAAACCAAGTGCTCTCCCTAGTCATCACTGACTTGCTCAGCTCCCTTCAAACAATTAAACATCTGTACCCAAAAAATCCAATAGAACTTTTAATTAAACAAGAACTATACCAGCTACATCAAGCGAACTCAATCGTAAAATTTATGTGGGTACCCTCCCATACAGGTATCCAAGGAAACGATAAAGCGGACCTTTTATCCAACCAAGCTTCAACCTGCAACAGTGCAATACCTGTGTTATAAACAACTCCCAGTGACTTTAAACAGTTTATAAAAAATACAGTGATAAGTGCGTGGCAAAGTGCGTGGAATCAATCACAATCGAAACTAAAATCTATAAAACAGACCGTCAAACCATGGAATCAGCCAAACACCACGAGAGCCCACCAAGTGAAAATCGCTCGTTTACGTCTCGGTCACACAAAAATAATGCATATACATCTAATAACAAAAGTGAACATCCCTACTTGCAACGTCTGTCAAACTAACATCACAGTTAATCATTTAATATTAGAATGTCAAAAGTACACCACCCAAAGACAAAAATATAATATCCCCGATAACCTGGAATCCATTTTAGGAGAAAATATAAACACGGAAAATCTTTTTAAAGGACACTAATATATACCATTTATTGTAAAATATAATACCTACCTAAACGACGTCGCTAATGACTCCAGGGGCTCGATTCTTGAATCTCGAAATCGGAATGTCACTGTCGATTTTCGACATATGTCGATAGTTTTCTATAAACGCGATTCTTGGAAGTAGAATTCGAGATCAATTCGACAATTCTTGTTCGAGACTGCAACGAATGGGTAAAACCATTCGACTTATTGAATTGTCGAATTTTATTCTCATTCTGTCATAACCAACCCTAACATCCTAACCTATTTTAAAAATTTCGATATTTTATTTAGTTCACTTTATTTTTATTCTGTTTTATTAGTATCTATTTATTTGTTGTTAGTATTATTATTTTTTAGTTAGTGTTTAGTGTTAGTTTTAAATTAAGATGAATCCAAACATAGCGTTAGGAGTGGCAATAGAGAACATGGAAGATAATGCTCCCAGACAAATAATAAACTATATAGATGCATTTCAGATGAGTGATTATAATTTTAAAAAGACTTTCAGATTAACAAAACACGTTACCAACGAGTTAATCGAAATGGTTACACCATATATCCAAGAGCGAACACGGGCATCTGGACTATCCATTGAAAGAAAGGTAAAAAGTCTTGTTTGTAAATGGATTTAAAAATAATAATAATTACAGGTCTTAGCAGCACTCAACTTTTTTGCAACAGGGAGCTATCAGACAGGTGTTGGCCAAAATGTTGCATTAGGAATGTCACAAGCTTCCGTTAGTCGAAGTGTAAAAGAAGTCACGGACGCTTTGAATAGACCAGAAATATTTGTTCGATGGGTTCATTTTCCTGCAAACATTGAAGAAATGAATGACCTTCGTCAAAAGTAAATACAGTTTACATGTAGTTTTAGTTGAACCTTAAAGCAGTATGCAAGTTTTTGTAACTAATTGTTCCTTGTAGATTTTACAACAAATATGGAATGCCAGGTGTGATTGGATGTATAGACTGCACTCATGTAGCTATATTTCCTCCTCCTATAAACCATCCAAATTTTCCAGAGAATATTTTTGTCAATAGAAAGAATTATCATTCAATAAATGTTCAATTGGTAGGTACCCTTTATATAAATTACCCAGTACAGTACCTAATAGATACATAAACTAAACATTACTTTTTCAGATATGTGATGTTGACTTATACATATATCATGTTAATGCTAGATTTCCTGGAGGTTGCCATGATTCTCATATATGGAACACTAGTAATGCCCAGCAAATATTACGGAACATATATAATCGAATTGGTGAAGGATATTTTTTGTTGGGTACATAAATGAAGATCATTTTTGTATACTTATAATTAAAATTTAATGTATTATAGGTGATTCTGGCTATGGACTTCGCCCATGGCTTCTCACTCCTTTAGAAAATCCCCATGGTGAACCAGAAGAAAGGTACAATATACGACATAAGAGTACTAGAGCTACTATAGAACGTGTAAATGGTATATTAAAAACGAGGTTCCGATGTTTATTAAAACATAGGGTTTTACACTATAGTCCAACCATGGCATCCAAAATAGTTCATGCATGTGTAGTACTCCACAATATATGCATTTTGAACCACATAGAAGTAGAGATTGAGGAAGATGAAGATTTTGATTTTGGTTTAATAAATGAACAATTTGATGAAATTAACAATGTAAATAGACGCGTTAATCCAGAGTTGGCAGCTGGAAGAAGAGTGCAAAGAAGAATAATTAATCAATTACAAGATTAAGTTATATTTTAATTAAATTTGTAAAAGCAATTTAAGGCTGTATTTTTACCTACTTATTGAACACATAAAAAAAATCTATTTATGTGAGCAATGAAACACACAAAGTCCAGTACCAGAGAAATATATTTGTTGAAATAGTTTAAATGTAAAATTGGTAACTAGTTTCGGCTTCAGCCATTATCAGGCCATAAACCATGGAGCAAACAATGAAATAAAATGTTGGTTATGAGTAAACACAAGTAACATTAAAGTTTAAATTAGTTGCATGGTACTGGTTAAATAAAATAGTTATATAAAATCAAGCAAAAACATTATGGGGACACAAGATGTGTCTCATCAGTAGAGTCTGATGTAACAGGTAAATGGGAAAAGGATCAGGAAATTCCTGGCCCAAACCAGGCCAAAAGTGGCATTTAAATGACTTTTGGCCTGGATTGGATCATGATTTTCCTGATCCTTTTCCCACTTACCTGTTATATCAGACTCTACTGATGACACACATCCAGGATAACATCAAAGGAAGAAAAAAAACTATCGGTTACATATGGATAACTTAATACAAAAATAAAAACAAAACAAATATAAAAATGAAACTATTGGTTACATATGTGAATGGAAATTTTTTCTAGAGCCACTGTCTGTCTCTCCATCAATGCTGAATTTTTTTCTAGAGCCACGGTCTGCCTTTCCATCAATAGTACCTTTTTTGTATAATACCTCTCCCTAATCTCCAAATCTCTCTCAGAGCTTTGAGCTAGCACTTGCGTAGCATTTGCAGTTAATGCACGGCGCCTAGCAGGTGTAAACCTCTTCCTTTTTGGATTTTCTTTTACACTATATGTATGATCTGGCTTGGGGCTTGGAGTTCTAGCAACGTCAATGAATTCACTGTCTATAGATGACACAGTTGCAATTTCTTCCCCCCACTTAAAAAGTGTTGTACTTTCCAAGATATCATTATTTCCTGACACGCTTGTAGGATTCAATGACTCCAATACCAGTTCCTCATTTGAAGTTAAAATATCAACAATGGGTGGCCCTCCTCCCGTTCCTTGCATATGATTTTTTATTGTTATATGCTTTTTTTTTGTTGAGCATTTTATATCCTGCCAAGTCTAAAAAAGAAAATTGTTTATAAAAAAATTCTGTTGTTTAAATAAAACTAACTTTTTTCCACTGCTTCCACTCTTTATTTGCACCCGGCATGGAATTTAAGACCAAAGCTATAGTTTCCCACTTTTGAACACTGTCTTTCATAGTGAAATTATTAGAGAACTTGCCACTTAGCAATTGCTTGTCTCTAGTGACCATTTCTGTTAGTTGGTGTTTTTGCTGTTGACTGCAATACAGCTTTTTCTCTTTTAAATCCATTACATTTCAAACGTGTCCCTTGGTTTTTTCTATGTTGAATTAAACGTGAACCTGCATGAACGGCGTTAAACAATTTTCTCTTTATTTTGTAATGTTCTAATATTGTGACACTACTGACATTTGACTTTGTCAAAATCTTGTTTAAGGAATTCCGTGTCACAATAATACGGTGTTGCCACTTAATCTTTCGACATCAAATGTCGATTGATTTTCGAATGTCGATTCGTACTGAAGAATAAGTCCCGAACAAAGCAATCGACATTAAAAGTGACAAATTACGAATTCGACAAACTTTGTTCGAGATTCAGGAATCGAGCCCCAGTAGTCGAAGCGAAATTAATAAATAAAAAAAAAAAATTGGCGAATGCGCCTCGGTCTGATTATAAAATGCTTGTGGACGCTCCTGCCTACTTTTCGTTTTCCTAATGTTTATTTAAATGTTGATGTAACTTAAATTTCACCATTAACTTATTAATTCGAAATTTGGAAATAAGTCGCAAGGCCTTAAATGTGTTGCTTCGGCTTTTATTTAATTATATTTTTTAATATTTTGATTGTAGAAATAATTTAAAATTTCCATGAAGCAAAGCAAATTTTTTCAGCGTCATAATAGATTTAGTTTAACGCGTATTAATCATATTTGTATTTGCACATGTAATTTAATTTTATAAATTTTATTTTACTTTAAAAAACATATAAAGTACTAATAAACTTTACCATCATTTCACATAGTTGACAACTAAAAAAATGTTTTTAATTATAGGAATTTTAAGTAATTATAAAGTGCCAATTACAAAATAAATTAATCTGTCATGGCACACAAAAGACTATTATGACCAAAAGGTATTTTGAAAGAATGACCCCGCTGCATGGAAACAAATTCCTCTCCATATTATAATTAAAATTTTGGCCTTAGCAATTTCGTTTGGGTAATACAGGACTTTATTTTTAGGTTTTTATTATGTTTATAATAGCTGCATATTTTTGTGCTACACGTACCTAATGTACTAGTTTATAAAGTATATACAACGGGAAAATATTAAAACTGGGGAAAAAACCGATCTTGACATTTTATTATGTTTATAAATTGCCTCAGTTTAAAAAACGTTGGAAAAAATTGAACGTAGGTTTCAATAGACATGAACTTTTACGTCTTTATTATTAAATTTTATCTTATATTTGTTGTTATAAATAGTAAGACTCAGAATTAATTTAAATAAATTTTGAAACTGAATTTTTAAAAATAAAAATTTGAATTACAAAATATGTAAAATTTAAATGTCGAATAATAGTGGATTAAAAAACAAAAATAAAAATGTTTAATTAGAAAATACCGAACCACAAAAAAACGCCTAATAACTTAAAAATGCAAAAAACGTGGCAAATAAAATAATTTATGGCATACAAATATTCCAATTTTTATCAAAAAAATACTGCTTTTATACCTGGTATAATCTTTTCATTTTACCGTTTTAAATTTAATAATACATGAAAAACTGCATTTAGATCTCAACGATTTTGTTTTGCTTCATTTACATTCCATAACTTTTTTGGTATGTGCCATTCAACATTTTAATTTTAAATCTGTTGTTTTTCGATATTTTTGTTTGATATATTTTATATCGTTAATATATTTTCCAATATTTTGTGGATTCGGTTTATGTTTTTTGATATCGATATTATTTATTTCGATATTTTGTAATCCCATAATTTTATGTCAATTCATTTACCGGCAACTCTGAAACATCACGACATTTAAATAGATTTTTTTTACATTCATAAATAGGCGTTTCATGATATCAAAAGGCACTTAAAGCATAATTTTCACACAGATAAGGATAAGATTTGATAAATCTGATTCTGCATTTCGAAAATTTTATTATGAAAAATAAACTATTATCAAATAAGTATAATATAAAACGTGAAACAAATACATAAAGATACCTAATATACAAGGTGATCTAAAATTAATAATAAAATATAAATCACACTATATTTTCGTCACCAAGCAGGGTGACCAGTTTTAAATGATCCAAAAAAGTTTTTATTATTGTATTTAAATCAGTTTCCTGTATACTATTTTTGAAGTATTAGTAAGTTAAGTTTGGGTTTTTATTGTGGATTTATTAATAATATGCTAGAAAATATCAAGTATGTAACTATTAAAAATAAATAAACTAAATTTTACTGACAATTAACACCATTCACAGAGGCAAAATATATGCAAAAGCATATATTAAGACCACTTACAAAACTCTATAATTAAATAATTAAGTGCTAGTGACAGGTGATAATTTAAAGTCGCGAAATGATAGAGAGAGAAATAATAATTACTATATCAAAACAAGTATTCCACAATGAAAAATATAATAGCTCTTTGTTGTACACTTTATTTTTCAAACTGCCGATACTATCTTGCAGTATTTATTTAGCAAATAACGACTTTTATTTTGTTTCTGACATTTTTATATCTCTATTTACATGATTGTTTTCGTTTTGACCCGGACGGGTCGTCTATATCGGAAACTACGCATATTTATAAGCTCTAACATTTAATAAACAGTTCGATTTAAGACAATTGAATATATTTTTGCCAAAAATATCTACATAATAATAATAAAAATAATATTACAGTATGCTTAAAAAATTCAGGTATGTCAGATTGTATTTGAAATTTTAAATTGCAACAGTCAGTCTGTGTTACATTTTACTAAAATTGTCCCTTACAATAGGAATACATTTTACAGATGTTGCAAAAGTATAAAAGTAATCGAATAGAGTATTTTTCGAGTATACTAACCTCAATGTCCTAGTCTACAAACAAATTCAAGATGATATCTCTAGACGAAAATAAAAAGTCAACCGATCAAAGAAAACTTTCTTGGCACCCACCCCGAATATAAAGAGAAATGTTATTTGAAAAGATCACTTAATATATGACCGCCGAGGAACACATATCTTAAGGTGTTTATTAACCTAGAAGCAAACTTTATTTTATAGATTATATGGAAGACTGAATTTGTGATGTATGTACGGCAAAATATTGTACCTTGTATGCAATTTTATATTGATTAAAAATGGTAAAAATAAAACGTGATGAACGACAAGAGAAGTTATGACATGATATATTTTTTAACAAAAAAATGTAATTTACTAAGATTGTTTGCTATAGAAATATATTTTTAATAAACTGGAAGCAAATACACACATTTTATGAATAAAGGAATGTGTATTTTTTATCTTAAAATCTACTTAAAATTATTTTAGATAATTTTAGAATGGTTTGAAATTAAGATCATTAAGTTACAAACAGTTTTTACATATTCATAAACGCACCATTCATAAACTTACTGACTCATCTTAAACGTAGGTAAATATACAGGGTAGCCAATATTTTGGTTGTTTTTGAATTTAAAAGTAAGGTTTTGGCATGAACCTTTTTTTATTAAATTGAATGACCATGTATAAATAGTTCCAAAAAATAAGTTAGATACGAACAATTTTTTAATTTATCTAAAATGACTGTTAGAGATGAATGCAATGAAAGAAAACTGTCTATAGAGAAGAAAATGGTAATTTAAATTACTGATCGATACCAGTATTTTTTTTTGTTTTTTTCAAAAAACGGAATTTAAGGGTCCTATTAATTTCTTTTAATGGAACTGTGCCATTTTGTTTATCCGAAATAGCAGTGTAACGCTCTTTGCGTCGTCAAGCGGTCTTTTGGCGCCATAGTAGAGGTTTCGGATTGCCTCGAGCGCCAGCTTCCGTTTATAGTGTAAAGCCCACTTACTCGGGCAGCTTCAGTCAAGGAAGATTTCTTTTTCAATTGTTTAAGTGAGTATTTAAATTTTTCACATATTTTTCATTTGGAATCGAATTAACCCTCGATAAATTTTAATGTTCTGTAACTTTAATTAACATGTTTTGAACTTGTGAATCACGATATAGAGGGTACACTGCACAATATATAATCTAATGAAATGAAAGAAATATATTTAATAAAATGAATGTATCATTAAAAATATAATAAAAGGTATAAAAAGTTAAAAAAGATGTATAAAAAGCTAAATAAAGAGGTATAAAATGTTAAAGGACGATGTATAAAGGCGCATAGCGCAACCTATTTTTAATCTGATTTTAATACATATAAGTCGAAACAACAAATTGGACTGGTCACTTAGCAACAAAGAACTTTCCTAAGCTCAGCTGCGAGTCACAAATAAAGATAAATTATTGGTGTTTCCAAAAACTAATAACAAAACAAGTAAAAGGAATAATCTCTTCACGATTTTTCACGACTACGGCCCGTTTTTGTCAGCGGAAGAAAGTCCGATTCCAAAAAAATGGGAATTTTTCCAATAATTTTTTTTTTCACCGAGCCCATGTGATATCAATCTTGACTTGCGCAATACCTTAAAAGAAATCAGTATCGGCAAATGAGCATTCCTTATCTAGATATCTCGAATAGAAGTTTCACATAGTAGGCGGTCCCAGGATTCTCGGACCCGAATTAGCTAATTTTCTGGTAGAACCTTCCTTTTTTGAATAACAACGGATTGCCGAAAAATTTTTACGGAACGGCCGTACCGTTCTCGAGTTATCGTGCACAGACATTCACACATCCACACAGCCTTTTTTTCGCGGAAAATCAATTTTTTCCACGTTTCAAGACATTTTAAGTCATTTAGAGCAAAACAAACTTTTGAGATTTTGTACGACTTCAATACTACGGTTTGCCCTACTTCACCAAAAGTGAACTGTGGACGGGCCGTAGTAATTTTTGTAAAACACAATGTTGAAATGAAATTTTTTCACACTACTAGTAGAAAAAAATCCGTAAATGCTTTGAACAATACAACTTGACAAATATGGCGATTTGATATGCCCAACTCGGATGCGCCAACTTTTTCCGTTAACGTGAGTTACTATTCGGGGATTGTTTTTTGGTAATGGCTGCTGGCATGTTAGTTTATGTGAACAGAAGAAAAATATAAAGTTACCAAAATAAAAATAAATCTATTGTTTCTGAATGAGACCAAAATTACCAAATCCGGAGGAAGGTGTGTCACACGGTTCTTACTTTGGACGGTAAAGGTCCAGGCTGGTTTTGACGATTCTGGACTCCAGTATAATTGTAATCGACTTCGCTCCCTTCAGCTTGACCTGTCCCTACAGGTCGAGGGAACTGCCACTGAAACTCCAATTGGGGCGGCCACAGCAACTCGGACTACCACTGCAGCTATCGACAACGGATCAACGTTACCAACTGTATTGAAAGCTGTTATAGTAAGGGCACTTTTATAGTAAATTGGAGAAAAATGTAGTAAAATAAAGAAGAAACAAGAAATATGTAACAACAATAACATATAACTGCACCAAAAATAACAAGTACTAATTATCTCAATTGGGTATCTGAGTTCAATCAACTTTTTCTGGATTATAAATTATACTCTTTCTGCTCTTTTAGTAAATTCTTAAACATCTTTAAATATTATTGAGAATCCTTAAAAATCCTTAAAAATTCCTAAAAATCCATAAAAATTCCTAAAAATCCATAAAAATCAATAAAAATACTTAAAAATCCTTAGAAACCCCTAAAAATCCTTAAAAATCTTTAAAAATCCTGAAAAATCCTTAAAAACCCTTAAAAATCCTTATAAATCCTTTTAATTCCTTAAATTTCTTAAAAAAAATAAAAAATCTTAAGAAAATCTTTAAAATACTTAAAAAATCCTTAAATAGTCCATAAAAAATCCGTAAAAGTCCTTATAAATTCCTAAAAACCCTTTAAAATACTTAAAAATCTTAAGCAACTCTTAAAGATCCTAAAATAATTCTGAAAACCTTTAAAATCCCTAAAAATATTTCAAAACTTTTAAAAATTCCTTAAAATTCTTAAAAAAAAAATTAAAAATCCTTAAAAATCTTAATAAAACCTTAAAAATACTTTAAAATCCTTAAAAAAAAACCCTTAAAAAAATCCGTAAAAAGTCCTTAAATCCCTAAAAACCCGTAAAAGACTTAAAAATCTTAATCAATTCTTAAAGATCCTAAAATAATCCTTAACACAGTAAAATCCCTAAAATTAGTTCAAAATTCTTAAAAATCTCTAAAAATTCAAAAAATCCTTAAAAATTCTTAAAAATCCTTAAAAATCCTTAAAAATCCTTAAAAATCCTTAAAAATCCTTAAAAATCCTTAAAAATCCTTAAAAATCCTTAAAAATCCTTAAAAATCCTTAAAAATCCTTAAAAATCCTTAAAAACCCTTAAAAATCCTTATATAGTTCTTGAATATCTTTAAAAATCATAAATCCTTCGCCTGCGACGGATTTACTGACTGTAGCAAATTACAGTTTCGTGGATGATCTAACAGACGCTCCTTATCATTGTTTTTTGCGCGGCGTTTTCCTGAAATCAAAAATTGCAATTTTAGCCAGTCCTAGTGAAATTCACTAAAACATTATCTTTTTTACTACTGTTTTTTGTTATATTACTATTTTTTTTAATTATAAATTAAGTTTGCGATAAGTCAGTTTTAATCCGACGTTTCATATTCAAAGACTCACATTTTATTTACTAAACTAAATTTTATAACTTATGCAGTATTTTTATAGATTCATTACATTAATTAATTAATGTATATATTATATGATTTACACATCAATTTTATTATGAACTATTAGAGGGCGCTGCAAGTGCTATTCCAGATTATACAAATGTCCGCATCCTTAGCATTTATTAGAGTATAATACTAAAAGTCACAGATTCTAAGGAAGACTTTTGAAAGATTATATTTACCAATATTATAACCTAAAATTTTATTTTGATTATCTATTAAATTTACCTCTTAATAAATAAAAGTTTAAATCAAATATAATTCTCAAATCCTAATATAAACCTGTTTACTTGAATTTGCCTTACATTTTTTAATATTTCTAATTGAGACTTAATTTAATGAAACATTTTATTAACTTAAAAACTTTTAAATCAAATCACAACTCAAGCATTCTCAGAAATTCAACGCTTCCAATTTTACTACTAATTAATTAAGACATTTAATTTGAGCTCGGAGAATAAGTGGGAACAAAAGCGAATAAATTAGAAATGTTGAAATGCTAGAAGTCATAAAAACAAATAAAACTATTTAATATTTAATTAGCAGAAAACATAAAACTGATATTTGATTGTAATTAAAAAGTCACTTTCAGTCATTTTTTTGTTAATTATTTTTTATTTTTTTTGTTGTAATAAATATCCTCAATCTAAAATTTTAATCAACTTTTATTCACAATCACCTTAAAATTGAAGTTTTATCTACACTTATGAACCGTATAAAGTACCTCTTTATCCACTAGTTGAATAATGACATTACTTTATTCCACTAGTATAGAGTAATGAAAAATAAATAGCAACCATTCAACACTTGATATTTTTGTACGTAATTTCAATGATTCGGCGATTCTGATTCTAAATTAAGGTGATTGTGAATAAAACGTTGTTTTGCACGCGTGTTTTAAAGAGTATTTACATGGTTCAATTTGGACGATCACTTTTGATGTTTCATCCAAAGTGATTTTGACGAAAAAAAAAACAGTTTACATGGATCAACCGAAGTGAATTATTCAGTTCATTTAACAATGGCGCCAAATCAAATTGTAGGTGTAGAAATAGCGGTTATTAGTAAATATCTAGTAAACCAGAAAAAATAAAACATAGAAGAAAAAGCGTTGGCGGAGAGGGGTATGGGTAAATCGACGAAATATAATGCGTTTGTTAACTTTTTTATTACAAGAATGGATTGCCGAAGATCAAGCAATGTTCACTAAGCCAATTGAGAAAGTGATGCCACTAATTGAGAAACAAAACACAATTATAAAAGAAAGTCTTGATCCCAGCAGGTGCATGGCTGTACAAAAGTGATGTATGTCCTTCCCGCGAAGGCGGGAATCAAAAAAAAATAATTAAAATTATTAAAATTCTAAAAAAAATTACTATTTAATTCGCTTAAATAGTCTCTGGACTCCCGCCTTTGCAGGAATGACATCAAAAATTCAATATATGCAACAACGCTTTCAGTCGCTCTCAATGACGTTTAGGATATCCAAGCAACAACACCGACTTGATCAAGGCATCCAGTTTTTATTAGGATTTTTTTTGGATACCTTGGTCATGTCACGGTATGAAACTTGGATTATTTTTCCATCCATGCAACCACGCCTTCAATTGTTCGCCATGACGATTTTTGCAACGTTTGTACAGCACAGAGTTTTATTAGTTACTTCATTTAAAAATATTCGTTACCTGCAAGTTAAATTTTTCATTTCGATTTTTATATTATTGATACTTCATCTTACTCTGGCCAATGAAGCTTTGTCGCCGAAAAATTTGAATTGGCCGTTTGACGGGGTGTTCGGCAGTGTTGACCGTAAGGCAGCACAAGGGGTTTTTCAGATTTATAAAGAAGTATGTAGCTTTTGCCACGAGCTATATAATTTATCTTACCAGACTAAAACTGGAAATTGTACTAAGATATCTTGCAGCAGGAGATTGCTTTGAGACACAAAATTAATAAAAAAAATAAGTTACTGAGGAGGGTGTACACACTAAACATCAGGTGAAGAGTGAAAAAGAATACGTCAGTGTGTAAAACATAAAATTTATTTAAAAAATTCGACTAAGCGCTTTCGGCAAATAAAGCCATCATCAGAGCCTTCCTAAAGGATGTTAATTTACAATACCAATACAAATATAAAATAAGAGTGAAAACTTACGTCACTAAGATCTTTAAAAATATGACAACAGATTAAAAAGCTAATAGTTGTTAGAAGTACAACAAATCTGAGTAAAATCCATATTAACAAGAAAATCAATAATTTTCATTAAATTGATTATCGATCTCAAAGTGTTGTACAAACTGCATGGCCGGTGACAATAAAATATTAATTAGCAAATGACAAACGAAATATTAAGCTGACGTTGAAAGATGACAGAGAACGAGAGGCCGTTCATCAAAGTTCGGAACCACACCAAACCGAGATAAACTGATGATCATTTAAATAAATGTAAGTAAGGGGAAAAGGGCTATGCTTAGTAACTAGGAACATGATCCATACAGCGGTCCAAAGAAACCCAGCATAGTTGGTTAGGAAAATTAACTGTAAAATTGATTTTTTTGAGAGTAGAGTGAAGAGCTGTGACACTAGAAAAACTAGGCCAGAAGTTGGAAGAGTCAAATAGACATGACTAGACCATGAACAAACGTGGCAACTAGTCGAAGGATGAAGGGTAAATTAGAAGAATATATTAGAGAAGAAGTAGATTGTTCTGAAAAGTGAAAGAGGTATAAAAAAGACAAATTACTACCTTGTTCTATACTAGGCAGCAACAAAGGAGAGCACAAATACCTATAGTCGCCTTTTACGACATAGTGTTTGCTGGGGTACCAATTCTTAAACCGGCCACCCACGGTGAATATGATGATGAGTTAAGGTCAATATGGGGCAAAACCGGTTTCAGATTAGCAGAAAAATTGAAGAAATTACAATAGTGATATAGTAGAAATGGATTAACAATATAAACTAATAGATCGATAATCAATATGATTCCAATTATTTATTTTCTTGTTAATATGGATTTTACTCAGATTTGTTGTACTACTAACAACTATTATCTTTTGCCATTAATTTTAATTTTAATCCGTTGTCATGTTTTTAAAGATCTGTGGTCGGGTATCTTACTGACGTAAGTTGTCACCTTATTTTGTATTTGCATTGTTATTGCAAATTAACATCTTTTAGGAAGGCGCTCATGATGGCTTTATTTGCCGAAAGCTCTTAGCCGAATTTTTTAAATAAATTTTATGTTTTACAGACTGACGTACTCTTTTCCACTCTTATACCTAAATGTTCTATTTCTCAATTTTTGCCAGAAATATTGGCTTACATTCACAAGGTTCTCAAAGAATATATAAAAGTAAGTAGTATACTACTCCTTGGTACACATAGTGCATTTAGAAATGAATCTGCAAAAATACCAAAAAAGTTTTGTGACATAAATATCATCTAACACTGCTCCGCTTTTTGTTGACTGATTCACTTTAGCCAACTCGGATGAGTATCGTACGAATTGTTTTGTAATTTTATATCTTCAACTGTTACCTCTTCAATGTTTAACTCCTCTATAATTTCCTTTAAAGCTTTTTCTCTAAGAGGTTTATTTTTATACTCTTCTGCTTTCGTATTCCACAAATAAAGTCGGTATTTCATTAAGTTTAAAATTAACGAAGTATAATCTTTTTTCACTAGAAAATCATTTAAAAAAATTGGAAAATAACGATAACGCTCTGTCTGCACTAAACCACAACGAACATGTATGATTTTAGGCCGTTTACTAGTCACTGCCAATGAAAGTGGATGTTTACATGACTCATTAGCGGTGAATCACCGAAAATGAATGAAAGTAACGCCTAGCTTAACTTCATTCTATATTCATCCAGAATAATCACTTTTCATGAATGAGTTTAGGCTGTTCATTTCTAATCATTGTGGATGATTCAAATTGGACCGTGTAAATACGCCTTTAGATACATTTTATTTGCTTAAGAATATTAAACGCAACTGTCACTTCCGGTTGTCCGATTAACACCAAAATCTATACAGGTCGTCTCCTAGCTGCCCTATATACGTATATAAAATTTCATCTAAATCGGTTAAGCCGTTTAGACGCTACACATGATTCATGCTTAAAATGGTATACATGGATTCAAGCGTTTAAACATTTTTGCACGAATAAAATGCTATCTAAAACACTTATACAATAAATAACTATTTGTACTTATTAATAATGCTTAGGAGTTATAGGATCAATGAATTTAATTGTTATTATGCCACCAGAAATTTTGTTACTTTAACTTATAATGTTTTTTGCTATATATTATTAGGTTTCTATTGTTTTAATTAATATGATTTAACTTGAGGGGTACATAGATTTTTTCTTAATAATTTTGTTAAAATAAATAATTATTATATAATTACTTGCTCAAATCTAAATCAAACCGTTAGCATGGGAAAGCCAATTCTATTGAACATTTATGATTTGCAATCTACGTGTACCAGTAAAAAAAAGGAAATTTTAATAGTTTTACTTAAAAATAAAGCTAAAGTTTGGCAAATTTCTATTAATGAATACCGAACACAAACCATAAAGACAGGCAAACCCAAAACCATTGTGAGATTACTATCTTGAAACAACCGAGAACGTTTATGCGGTGTCACTAGGTTAATGCGCAAACAAAACAAGTATTTAGAGTAGATACCTTATCAGATAATTTTTTTTTTATTAATGAGCATTTACCCACGCGCTCCAAAATCCATTTGAACGAAGTACGTGAAAGAGAAAATGAGAATAAACTAAAATTAGCCACGTATAAAATGGAAACTTTCATCAGTCGAATAAAAATTGTCTGATCGCTTACCATCAAATAGGGTAAAGCGGATTAAAGTTTTTTACCATTTTGGCATTCTAAATTCTGCTATCTCATACAGTTATCAGAATTTTTTTATAACGCACATATAGTGATGTGAATTACCTGGGCAATTATAAGTCAGGGCAAATGCCCAGGATAAATGACCCAGGTAAGTGCTCAAAAACCATAAATGCCCGAAAATTTACTTCTATTAAAAACATTGATTATACAACACCTATAATCAATGTTTTAGCTATATATACTATTTAATAAAAAAATTCATATTGTAATACAATATTAAAACTTTAAAGTTTACACATAAATAGCCACTTACCTAATTCCAACATTGCTGAGCAATCGGTCTGTTCTATTTCCACCCAGTTGACGCATTATAACTTTAAAATTGGGGTAGGTTTATCGCAGCTTACAAAAAATAGAATCTCAAACCATAGTGTTCAAAATATCCTTAGTTTTAGGGCACCACTGGCACAAATCCAAAATTTTCACTATTGCACGTGATAGTTTTTCTGAATTACACACAACTTAAAAAGTGTCACTGTTGCGGAAAATCTAATGCCCACATGACGCTACAACTAACGACATACTAAACTGGTGCATGTATTATTTCAAAATTACTATTATGATCATTTTGTAATATTGACACGGACGTCATCCAGTGGATTAAAATAGGTTTTCGAGTTATGCCTATAACGCATTATAAATATACTATTTAAAGGTCGCAAACGATGCAATTGGTAACTTTTGAGTTGTGAAAGTTTTGCAATAATTGAACGTTTTAAGCATATTAGAACACAGAGCTGGTTTTCAGTGGAGCTTGTCAGTTTTTCGCAGTTGTCTCATATAAACAATGAGGTCCTGTGAGAAATCAAATTATGCTTAGTCTTTCTTTGAATCCTAAGAGGGTCAAACAGTCCTCTGTCACAGAAAAACTTAAAGATATATTTATTTTTTCAATGTTCTTGGCCGAAATAGAACTTAACTTAGATGGCCGTGAATTGAAATCTACATGTATTTTTTAATTCTGAATAACTTTTCCAGCGATTTTTTAAAATAAGGATACTTTACTCTTGTCTCAAAATTAAATGTTTGAAGGCTCCTCGTATATTACGTGTGTTTTACCACATTTTATTGGTGAATGTTTCCCATATGGTGTATGCTTTGGGGATAACACTGTATAACAAAAAAACATCCTAGAATTTGATTGTGCTCCTCATCGCATAAGAGAAGTGCGGGGTCCTTTATGGATAAAAACAATAGAGTATATAAGCTATTTCGTCAGAAAATAGGCAACCACCATTACTACTGTCATTAGAAAATTGATCCCATATTTTATTTTTATTTTGAACCTTATTCGCCTATTCTATAAGAACCAAAATAAACAGATGAAAACAACTATGGTTTATTTAGTCGTTTTTATTAATATGAGCAATATTTAAGAACTTTCAATGCTGCTACGATAATAAATAAATACATAAAATTATGTTTATATTAATTTCATTTAAATTTTCGGAACATTGTACTTTATAAAACTAGAAAAAAATCAATCAATTTAAATATCTACATATTTTCGCGGTTATTTGAAAATACTGACAGTTAGATAACCCTAAAATTGTCAACATTTTAGATCTTTTGCCTGTTGCTCTATTGAATTTAGTGTATTTTCGTCATCTTATTATGGACAAATCCTGATTTAAACGAATTATCGCCTTTTGCTTCTTATGAAAAGACATAAAAATAGATAAAAGAGGTTCCCGAGCCATTGCCATGATAAAAAAATATAATGTCTAAATAACGAAAATTAAACACTATGCATATAAACTCAAAATCAAAAATAAAAGAAAAGACAAATGATGCTATATTTTTTAATTTTAGGTTATATTTACCTGATATCTGTCGTATGTCTGTCAAATTTATGCGCCAAAACTACTGACTTTTATATTCTTAAATTTTTACACACTAAAAAAATTCTTTATTTATTCGAGAAATATTGATATAAACTCAATTTTACAAGTATAAAGAATACCATATGGGCATTGAATTAAATATTCGTTGTATTGATAGAAAGATTATTTTAAACCTTATGGTTGTAACAGTTATAACGTGGGTTGCCTAAATCGCTACGTCACACTAATTGCCTCTATTGCGGAAATTTGAACAAGAAATCAGTTTTATAAATTTCACTTTTACATCAAAAATAAGAAATAAAAAATTAAAAAACAATGTTAAAAAAAATATATGTTTATTTTTTGATAGTTTAGATAATTTTAGATTAAATTTAAAAAACAATCAAAAAATATTTTATTTTTCAATTCTGATATGACATTTTAAATAAATTCAAAATATTGCAAGAAGCAAGAAAATTTTAAAGGAATCCGGAATTATTTTGACAAGAGAAACTTAAATTATAGAAATATATTATAACCTTCATAAAACATAAATAAATATTAAAAACGGCAAAATTAGGTAACTGTTTTTTAAATTAAGATAATTTTTTTAATTTGCTTTAATATTACAAAAAATGTTTTTTTTTGAATTTATTGAAAAAAGTTCAGCACAATAAAATTAAAACATTAAAACTAAATTATTTCGCTATAGCTGCATTTTATTTTTTCTACATCCACATAGATATAGTCGATTCTACGCACAGTACAGAATGTATATGAAATATGAAATCGACCAATCAGAATTCACATTTCGTAATTTTTTTTTTGTCTTAAATAACCTACGAATACAGAAATTTATTTGTAAAAATGAGTAATTCCAGTGAAGATTTAATAAATGGTATTTCACCAGATATTCATTCAGACGCAAAGGTTTAATAATAAGAAAATTATAACCCCAAAAATCAAAAACTAAATATGAATATAACTTACCTAAAAATAGAAGGGAATTGCTTGCTTTATACGATTTTGTAATAAATCCGTGACAGCCCGTGGTAGCACAGTGATAACGCTCCCGCCTTCGGATACGATGGTAATCGGTTCAAACCAGGTGACTGTAATCTTTTTTTATATTATTTTTTCGTTTTTCCTTTAGTGGGTTGTAGAAAAACTGTACTGTTCAAGCAAAATGACCATCATATCTACACTTGTTGCACAGACTATTATTATGGTAAAGAATTGTTAGTTCAGACAATACGTAATGACATATATGGACTAACTATTTACCATTTGTTTTTTCTATGCATAGTTATTTACAAAATATTACAATAAATTATAAATAGCACTATTTATATTCTTCAAAATAATTAAAATTCATAATTTATTATTATACATAATGTTATTATTACACTCTTATAAAGATTGATATCGCATTTCTCCAATAAACCGAAAAAAATATTCGGTCTTTTAAGATAATCTGTGATTTTGTCAACCGTATCTCCATATATACCTGACGTGTTTGACACCATCACTCACAATATGGTCCAACTTGAATTTTGCGGAATGTAAAAGGATATCAAATTCTTCCTGAACCGGAATCCAACATAAGGGCATTTTGATGTGATGGAAAAGGAATTTTGTCGATGCCGCAATCTGTTTTTTACGACAAAAAAGGTCATCCTTGAAAACAGTTTTTTTAGGATTTGCTCGGTCATCTTCATATTTGATTTGACGCATCATTGAATCCTTTAACATATGCTAATGTAAACGTTGAGAGAGTTTGGAAAATGGTATGGTCAAGCAATTTGGATTAGGATGTTTTAGTTATACGTATTTGTTTTGGTTCATTTAAAATTAATATAATGACTGGTAATGGAAATGCAGAAATTTAAAAATTTTAATTTTGTCATTGCTTGATTTTAAAAAGTAGAAATACTGTCTTAATAGAGATCTAGATAATATAACGCATTTCCACTAAATTATACGAAAAAAATAAGCATTAATTTTAAGAAAAATTTGATTTTTTGATTTTATTTACTTTTTTACTATTATTTATTGTTCTCCTTTTTTTCTTTACTCTATTTTCCTTATTTTGACTCTATTATTTGTTTTAAACTTATATAATTTGTTATTTATCAGGAAAAAATTGATTGAATTGCTAGACATAATAATAATAAAAAAAGTTATACGACAAATTCAAATTCTAAGATAAAAACAAATTGCGAATAAAATCAATTATTATATACAACGGGCTGCGAGCAGAGAAATGCGCACGTATGTAACAAAAATTTAACAAGATTTTATACATAAAATTCAAATTGAATCACTATTATGCACAAAGGAAATTTCTTTCAAAAAAATAAATTGTTTTATCCCCTAAAAAGATATCAGAAAAACATTATTCTTTTTCCAAACTAAATCGATAACACACTTTTACATCGAGTTTTAAATCACAGAGGTATTGATTTTCTAAAGAACTCCTGATTGTTTTTGAACTCGGCGTTCAACAACTATAATTCTTGGTATAGCGTTGCGTTGCATCTCTCGGAAAAGTGCATCAGCGATATCGGAAAGCAGCCAATTTCCTCTTTTTCTTCCTGTCCCATAAAAACATAAACTACGTAAATCTCTTGCGAGCACTCCGAAACACAGTCACAAAGTCCGCGAGTACAAAAGACTAAACGGCACACAAAAGCTTCTCCAATCTCTACAAATAATCCGAAACGTTGAGGTCGGCGCTCAATTGGGCTCAATTGAGCCGTTACGTGCAAGGTCTTATACAGTTTGGGGCTGTGGCCGCCGGCGTGCCCTAATGGGTTCTGCAAACAAATGAGGAAACACCTTTGAAGTTGAGCAATATTTAATTTCATGCTCGATTGAATTAGTGTCTATATAACTTTATTCACGCAGGCTTGCCCATTTTCTTGAAACGTATTATATACAATGTTATCTAAGTTAGGCATGTTTTTTATATTAAATTTTATAATTTACTTACCTCGACTAGTTTTACTTTAATTAATATTATTCAAATGAGAATTTTTCAAATTTTAGTAAAATTAAATATCTTAAAATAACAATTTTTTTTTAACTGCGATAAAAAATAGCACAATTTAATTTTCTTTAACTAAATAAATTCAATTACTAACTAACACTCATCCATATAAATTCAGATCTAAATAAGTCTATTATAAATAAAAATAATTCTATTTAAGGGAGCAATTGCCTTTTTTTAATATCAGTTTTGCACCGATACATTCTACGAAACAAACGAAAAATATTTGTTTGTTATCAGGGATAACTTGTCCATTACACAGTTTTATATTTTGATAATATAAAATTAAAAGTCTACTCACGTTAATTATAATAGGTTCTAGTGCAGGACTCTTCCATGATCGGTCTCCAAGCAGATTCAGTGGCATACCTGCTAAAGCCTCCTCATCTGATATTTGCCCTGGTGTTATCCTGTTCCTTGTACCCTGTATGAGTAAATTTACTCCTTTTAGGATATTTGATTGTATAGTGTTTTTTGGGATCCTTAAGAGCCTCCCGGTTTGGAGGCTCGATACGAGCAATGAGGTCCGTAGACGTCTGTAGGGGACCACCTCATCTGATGCCCAGAGGTGCATCCTCTAGGAGATCTAGGAGCTCGTTGGAAGACCCTTAGCTTCTTTTAGAATCCTTAGATTCAGCTTGGGAAATTTCTTCTATGGTCTTTTAGAGAAGGCTCTTCTATTCCTGTCTGTCGACTTCGTCCGTAGCATGTCCTAGCTTGGGAGTTGGAGCAGTCCAATTTTCTCCTGACGTTTCATCCCTTAAGTGTTTTAAGCCTGCAAACTATGGTCTGAGTATCAGTTTCATTATTTATTTGGTAGGAGGGGAAGTACATCGCATCTTTTCACTGATTATTAATTAGTAAAGTCCAATCTTCTCCTGCCGGTTCATCCCTTAAGTGTTTTTAGCCTGCAAACTATGGCCTGAGTATCAGTTTCATTATTTATTTGGTAGGAGGGGAAGTACATCGCACCTTTTCACTGATTATTAATTAGTAAAGTCCAATCCTCTCCTGACGTTTCATCCCTTAAATGATTTTAGTCTGGAAACTATGGTATGAGTATCAGTTTCATTATTTATTTGGTAGGAGGGGGAAGTACATCGCACCTTTTCACTGATTATTAATTAGTAAAGTTGATTGGTTATTTTTCTTATGGTTGTAAATAGAACTAGGTACGTTTCTAATTTAATGGCGAGGGTTAAGTATTTATGAAGGTAAATACAACACGAATACAAAAATGAATACAAATAATACAAATAATTATTATTAAAATTAACACGAAATTCTACAAATGATTAATTAATTCTTAGAAACCCTCTCCTGTCCGACAGAAAATTAAAAATGCCTAAAACAAGTCTTTACTCAACGAAACACAAAAATGAACTATTCTGGGATTTCTAACCGTAACCAAACTGAAAAAGGTTTTACCTTATAAATTTTTGGAAAATATGGACGTAGACAAAAAATTAATAAAACTGCATTTCTCTGTGACAGTCGATATGTTTAAACCCCTTTTGAAGAAGCACGACTCGGCAAGTTTGTCATACAGTTTGCGGCGGGGGATCAAAGTATGACACAAGCCCCACTGTGAATCATCTTGTATCGTCAAAATAACATATGCTTTTCTAACTAAGCAGATTCTTGTTCTTTGTTTAGACGAGTCAATTGTTTTTCCTACCCATCAAAATAGTCACATTTACACAAAATATTTAAATGGGTCTATTACGAAAGGAAAAATAAAATCTTGTCCTTTTTTATAGGAGGATCTGAAAGTTTAATTATTACATGTAATTGTAAAATGTAATTATTATAAATTGTTCTCCTTTTATTATTAAGGTTTGAACAAACTGTTTTCCCTAATATTTAATTATGTATTTTTATTCCAGAAAAACCTATAAGCAAATTTCTAAAATCTTGATTCAATGGATATAAAAAAGCTTAAAGCATGCCTATCTAAATTTGATCTTATGATCTCTTTCAAATCAGTCAACGAATGAAAACAAGTAACCATTAATGAAAAGTGCAAACTTGCAATGGCAAATTGGGACCTTTACAGTATAACGCTTAAGAAAGAAATAGACCAAATCAATTTTTCGAATGATGTAGACAAAGCTGTTAGTCAATTTACCAACTCCATAATTTCGGCAGCTAATAAATGTATAACAAAGTTATCCTTTAATTCTAAATATTCCCTGGAATTTTGTAAACTGGCAGTAAAAGTGTGTAAAAAAGCGCTTAATAGGTAGGAAAGAACCAGAGATGAAGCAGATCTTATAAATCTTAAAAAATGAGAGCAAATTCTAAAAGAGTTCTAAAGCATAGGAAAAAAGAGTCGTGGAATAGATTCACAAACACAATTATCCCTGATACCTCTCCTTTACAAATATGGACAAAGAGAAAACAGATGAAAGGAAAAATCATTAGTTTTAAACTATCCGGCTTAACGCACGAGGGCAAGGTCATTAGTAATAACCAACAAATTGCCAATATCGTTGCCCAATATTTAAAATGAAAAATAACCAAATGGAATACATTACCTCCAAAATATATTAACAAGTCACATTTTATACAAAACTTTTCCAACTCAGATACCCTCAATTATTTTTTCATTCGTCTTGAATTAAATTCAGTTCTACTCACACTAAAGAATACAGCTACAGGACCTGACGATATTCCCATGATCTTTCTAAAATATTCACATTCAACGACAAAAATTAAACTGTCCAAATTTTGCAATAAAAAATTGGTGCAGTCAACTATTCCCGGCTCTATGGAGAGAATTAATCACACCTATTAGAACTCGAATACTAACCTATCAAATTTCTTTAAGCTATTTCCCTAACTTGCACGCTATGTATCTTAGAAGCGCACAACCTTTTATTTCCAACGCAAAAGCTTAGACCAAATAGATGTACATTCGGTAAGCGGATTACTCTTCATATAGATATATCAGAAGCTACGGATAGTAAAAATGACGCAGTTAGTCTTGATATTGACCCCGATTTTTATTCAATTAGTAAAATATCTGCAGAAAACTCCTAAACCTTAACTTAGACCCTCTTTAGAAAAGAGAGATATAGGAATTTACATGTTAAAAACTGAATTCCCCATTTTAGTTTTCTTCGTCACCCTTGTATTGATTGATGACACATCATATACCAAAATGTAGATCAGACTTTCCTATGTATTATGCTAACGTTACTCTTAAGTTCACGTTGGTCCATTAATTAATCAATGTAAACTTAAGAATAACGTTGGCATACGTAGGAAATTCTGGGCTACAGTTTGGTATATGATAATCATGAATTGGTACAAAGCGGACGCAGAAAACTTAGATCTGGAATTCAGTATTTAACATGTAAATTCTTATCTCTGTTTTCTACAGAACGTCCTTACCTGGAAACATTCTCTTACAAACTTCCTAAAAAAGTCATTACAAATGGACTAATGTCTACATTGCTTAAACTGATGATAAAATGATAAACTCCTGATGATGCTAACATAGTTACCGAAACGTACGTAGAGTGTTAAAAAGTGTAGTTTTGGTTAGTGGTGATGATATTCTTCAACATTATGTCTTCACAAAATATCATATTTTTCCCAGATTTATTTTTCTGATACGTCAATGATTAATAAATCCAATTTAGATGTAAGATATTATTTCTTAATTGATTATGATGTAATACCAACTTTATTTTTTATATAACAAGGATTGACGCAATCTTTTTACATAATAAGAATTAGTAGCTGTGTCGACGTGGTCGAAATTCGTCCGTTATCCATTTAATTTTTTAGTTTATGTATCTACTTTTTCATATTTTTCTTTACTTTTTCCCTTTGTTTCCTGTTTTATTTTTCCTTTTTTTTTTGGTTAATCTTTCCCATTTTCCTCTTTTTGTCCAGATTTCGTTATTTTCTCATATTTTTTACTTTTTTCTCCTTTTCCTGGGTTTTAAAGACTTTTTTCATGTTTTTTTCTATTCTTTCCTATTTTCTCTATTTTTGCCTATATTTTCCTATTTTTGTCCATTTTTTTCTGTTTTCATGTTTTTCTATTTTTTCCCATTTTTCCTTTTATTATGCATAATTTCCTGTTTTTGTCCATTTTTTCACATTTTTCTGTTTTTTCCTATTTTTCCCTATTTTTTCCCGTTTTCTTTCCTATTTTTTCATGTTTTTTTCTTATTTTCTCCATTTTTGTCTATATTGTCATATTTTTGTGTATTTTTCATATTTTTCTGTTTTTTTCTATTTTTCCTTATTTTTCCTGTTTTCTTTCCTATTTTTTCATGTTCTTTTTCTATTTTTTCCAATTTTTCCTATTTTTATCTATCTTTTCCTATTTTTGGCCATTTTTATTTCTATTTGTTGTTTTTTTTTCTATTTTTTTCTATTCTTTCCCATTTTTTTCCAATTTTTAGTCTTTTTCTATTTTTCCCATTTTTCTTATTTTTACCTGTATTTTCCATTTTTTTATGTTTTTTACGGATGCTTTCAATTGTTTCTTTCCTCATTTTTTTCTCATTCGTTTTTTGTTCTATTTCTTTGTTTTCTGATTTTTTTTATATTTCTCAATTTTTTTTCGATTTATTTCAATTCATTCGATTTTATTCATTTTTTTAGATGGTTACAATTGTTTCAGATTTTCGATCGTTTTTTGCGATTTTTTACCATTTTATGCGTTTATTTTTTCAATTTTTTTCTTCATTTTTGCGTATTTGCATTTGCAATTTTTCGTGATTTTTTCCCGATTTTTTCGCGTTTTGAAATTTTTTTTTCTATTTTCTGCGGTTTTTTTTTTGAGATTTTGTTTCGTTTTTTGCTATTTTACACCGTTTTTGTTTGAAATTTTTTTGTAATTATTTGCGATTTATTTCAAATTCAGTTTCCGGTTTATTGCAATTTTTGCGCGTTTTTTTTGCAATTTTTTACGATTATTTCGATTTGTTTCGGTTTTTGTTTCGTTTTTTCCGTTTTATTTTCACTTTTCATCGTTTTTTTTTCGGTTTTACATTTTTTTCTCGTTTTTCCATATATTATAATTTTGTTTTTAATTTCTTCTTTGTAATATATTTTGATTTTTCAACTTTTTCCAATGTTTTCTTTTTTTCTCATTTGTTCGAATCTTCAAATTTCTTCTCGGTTTTTTTCGATTTTCTTCAATTTTTTTCATGGTAATTTTTTCTAATTCTTTTGTTTTATGATTTTATTCTCATTTTTTTCTCATTCCTCTAATATTTTTCGATTGATTTCAGTTCCTTCGAATTTGTTACTAAAACAAAAAAAAAATTGTATTTGGTTACAAATATTTATGGGTTTTTGCTTATTTTTTCCGATTTTTTGCCATTTTTTGCCATTCTTTTCCGATAATTTGCAATTTTTTTTGTTTTTTTAGATGTTTTGATTTTTTTTGTCTTTTTTGTGCTATTCTTGCGGTTTTTTTTTAATTTTTTGCGATTTTTCTTGTTATTTTGTTTTGTTATTTTACGATTTTCTGTGCTTCTTAACGATTTTTTTAAAATTACACATATCATTTATTAATTTCATCTTTCTGCACTCCTTCTATATATAAACTTTAACTATACAAATTATCACACTCCTCCGTTCCTCGCATTATGCTTAAAAATATATGAACAATCTGCATATTTAATTGTATACTTGTGTAATACTTTTAAATTACTAACATTTAATGTAGTCATAAAAATGTCGTAAATTTAAAGCAAATTCAATTCATAGTTTAATTTTAATGAAATTAATGTTAAAAATATGAAATTAAACAAAACCCTATAGTTTATTTTATCTTCAGATTTTATATTCCACATTTACATTTTCAACAACGATTTTATTTCACATACCATTAACTGAAACGCTTTAAATCTCTTGAGCTTCACAGCTGCAATTCCCTCATTACTTTTTTTGTTTTTAGTCATATTTTCAGTGATTTACAGCTACTTTCAGTTAAAAATTCCACTTACACAATGCATAATGGATTACTTTGGCAATCAATACACGTATTGCCAGATTTTTCAGTTTTATTAGTAATTAAATATTAAGTTCTTGAAATACTGAAGTAACTTGACGATATTATTAATTTTCAATTTCTCGCTATAAGTCGCTATACAGTGAGAACGAAATGTCCGTCCCCCTCCTTAAATTTTTTATTTAAGAAGTTGTAAAGTTTCATTCAAATTCTTTAATGTCTCACTTTTTATTTTTATAGGGTGTCTTAAAAAGTAGAGCGACTTAGTACTTTATTTTTTAAATAAGATACCTTGTATATAATTGGATTGAATTGTACGTAAATTTCAAGCAGATTTTTTATTGCACATCCTATATCTGATTTTATTTCCGATTCCTTGCATTAATGAAATACACGCTAGGTCTACTGTATCCGTGACAATGAGAACACAACTAAATGTGAAATAACTCTTAATATTTTTCCGGCAATCATAGAAAAGGCAACCAGCCCATTTTTGTGAATGTATTCCCACCATCAATATCTCGAAAAATATGATTGACGTGCTTAATGGGTCTTTTGAAAGGTTTTCATAAACGAAAATTTTATTTTATAAAATTTCGAACAATGGCCTCCTTCATACCGGAAATGGCGTCAGAAAATTTCAAAAAAATTATTTTAGTTTTCAATTTACTACAAAACAGAGTTCCTCATTGGTATTTCAAATCTAACCATATGGTTAACTAAATGTTAAGAGTCAAGAAATTACTTGTTTTTTATCGTTTTTCTAATTCATATACAAAAGCACTAAATATTAGGGAACAGTGTATTTCTTTGAAAGGCACTGTAATAAAGGGTAAAAATGTCACCAGTGTAATAATGGGTTTCTGTCAGGTTATTTTTGTAGATTAAATACCTAAAAAAATGTAACGGCAGCGTTACTGTCACTACTCTCATAGGAGAGAAAAATACGGCCTTGAGCGTTACCCAAGGCTCTGAAAAAATGGACGTGTTTGTGCTCTCGCGGTATTCGATAGTCTGGAAATATCTACAACTTTTTAAAAATTGACTAAACTTGTCGATCTTTATCCAAAAATATTCTAAAATCATAGAGGGTTTTTAAAAATTCTCTGGAACTGTCTAGAACTTTCTAAAAAATGTCTAAAATTGTCTAAATTTATCCCAAAATATTCTAATATCTTAAAGGATTTTAAAAACTGTCTGAAACTGTCGAAACTTTCTGAAAATTTTCTACATTTATCCAAAAATGTTATAAAATTATGGGCATTTTTTATAAATTGACTAGAACTTTCTAGAAATATCTAAAAATTGCCTAAAATGTAAGATCATAGATTATTTTTAAATTGCCTGGAACTATCTAGCACTTTCTAAAAATTTACTAAAATTGTCTGGATTTCTCTAAAAATGTTTTAAAATCAGAGAATTTTTTTAAATTGTCAGCAACTATATAGATCTTTTTAAAAATTGTCTAAAATCGTGAAGGTTCTTAAAAATTCTCTGGAACTGTCTAAACCTTTCTAAATATTGTCCAAAATTGTATAAAATTGTCTAAATTTATCCAAAAATGTTCTTAGAAGATTTTAAAATTTCCAAACTTTCTAAAAATTTTCTAGACTTGTCTACATTGATCAAAAAATGTTCAAAAATCATGGATATTTTTTAAAAATTGACTTTAAAATTCTAGAACTGTCTAAAAATTATCTACAATTATCCACAGCGTGATCAACTTAAACTCCGGAGTTTGATATCTTTTAAATACAAATTATAAATAAAGTCCAGCTCCACATTTTAAAATTATTTTGTAATATACAGGATGTTTCATAAAGTCACAGAATATCAAAGTAATGTTTTTTCTAATGGAATGCCCTATATTTTTACATTTTTAGATTCATCCCGAGAAGCTTATTTCAAAAACTTATTACGCTTATATTATATTCTAAATAATTTTGAAGTTATAGACAGTTAAAAATCACATTTTTTCAATTTTAAGTGATTGCTACGGCCACACGACATAAAATCGGATAAAACGGCTTACATGCCCTATATTAACTTTTTGAGTTTTCCAGATTATTGTCACTTATATAAAACATGAAAAGGGGAGGCAAATTCCCTTATTTTCCCTACTTGTACAGACGTATATAAGGACCAGAGACTTATTATATCTCGGAGAGAGCAAAAAAAACCAAAATTAACCTGTACCAGCTTCATTTAGGTAATAAACGCACTTTATGAATCGTTTAATTAATTTCATGCAAAAAATTAGCTACTGCTGTCGTGGACAAACTTCGGTTTCTCTAAGTTATGCCAACAAATAAAGCCTCACCCCAGACCTCTGTACTCCTTTTCTACAGTGACCTTTACACGCTCGGCCAATTTTTGCTTAGTGCTAAACGTGTCCAAATGACAATTCAACCTGATTTTTTTTTTTCAAATTATGACATATTGTCGCTACTTGTTTTAAAACAAGGAATTTTTTTACATCCCTTGGATTAAATTAAGAGTTTATGGCCTGACCTCGATTTGCTTTTTTAGTTCGATATGAAAATTATATATTTATTTTTAATTTCTCTATTTCTTTCGCCTTTATTACAGCACCAACAAAAAAAGCTTTTTCTCGTTCGTTCTACTATCGTAGGCTGATATGACGTATAACCAATACTTAAAATAAATTGTTTCATTTGTAACGGTTAATAAAGAAAAAATAATAAATATAGAAATATGTTGTGTTAGTATTGTTATATTAATAAAATTTTTATTCAGAACCAAATTTATTTGTTTTATTGTGTTTTGACGATTTAACGAGGATCAAATTAAATCATATCTCGAGGAAATTTCGATGTGTAGTGATATATATAATTTGATTGCTTTTATTTAAAAAAATTTCGCCTATTAGGAGTTTTCAGGAAATGATTAAATATTCTGAAACTCCGGATATTTTTATAAGGCTGTACATAAATTATACATAAATTATATAATTTTGATACCACTTGAACTGAGATTTAAAATTTCAGGTGAGGCTTCAAAATGTAATTTATATAAACGGGTACTAATTAACATTTACGAATTTAATCATTATGATATATAATATTAGTAAGAAATCAGAGAAAATAAAGGAAAGATTTATGGCTGCAAACAAAGCTAAAGAAAAAATTATTAACCAAAGCTATATCTAATTTCAACAAGATACTTCGTAAAGTTTACTTTTGTACATTTTCAACTTTTACATGCGGTGATTCGAATTTTAAGAGGGTAGAAAATAAAAAACTACAAAGATAAGAAATGCTCGGAATGAAATTCCCTGGGAAACTAATTAAAACCGTGATCATTTCTCTTCACCATTTCTTTATTTAATTTTAACGTTTTGATTATATTTTTTGTTTTAAAAGGTAACTTAAGCAGTTTGTATAACTGACAGGAAAATTTAATTTGGTTCTTTGTTTTTCTTTCCTTGGCCGAAATGAACTCAAATGTTTAAGTAGATATAAAATAAGTTATTTTTGCACATTAAGAATATTGTGTTATGGTGTTATTTATTAAAAGAATATATTTAACAAAATTAAAAATATTTATGGGGTGGTAAATTACAAATTTATTTAGTTTATCTAAGACCATTTAAGTAAAAGTTAATGATCCCAGTATTTTTTGTAGAAAATTTTTTTTTGGAACAACAGGCCTGGCTATTAAAAAAAAAGATTTTCAAAATAGTTTGTGACACACAAAAAACGTTTTAATAAATAAAAATGATAATTTCAATTAAATTTCAAAATTTTTTATCGGTTGAAATAATGAAAACAATGTAAATACGGATTTTTTACCATTTTCCAAAAAATCCTCATCAGTTTTCTTAAAAGCTAAAGCTTAGTCCACACCAGGCAACAAGGTGTTAGCAACATTGATATCTATTTTGCCAAACAATTTCCTTTTATCATTATCAGTCAAGTTCTGAATCATGGACGTAAAGGTGGCTGGTGTTAATAGGTTCTGTGGTGCCTTTTTATAACAAACTACAATAGTTCATTAAATTAGTTGTAATATAAACAATTTACAGGTGATGTTATTATTTCATGCGGTAACGTGATATCGCAAAGTAACAACCGACAGTTCAAGTTCGACTTTGTGTCAGGTCAAGTAAATGTTTATTGGTGGATTTGCATCAAGAGGTTGTTGTCTCTTTGAGACGGACTCGTTACAATTAGGTTGAGTTCCACTCAATTAAGAGTATGGAGTTAGTGTCGCTAGTATTACAGGGCTGGCATATGTTAATTAAATTATAGTAAAGCTATAGCCCGATAGCCAAAGGAAACCCTGAGATACGTTACACTGCCAATTCTAAAAAATGAAAAAGAAAATATTAGTAAAGATAATTTTTTTTAAATGGAATGTTCTATGGCGACAAATTGATTTTTGATCTACTATTAAATGATAATACTTCATTCCCCAATTTTGTCAGATTGACGAAAACTGACTGTGAAGAAGATTTTCGTTGCGTAGCTCCTCTAGCATTAAAAAAAGGGTACGAATTACTGTGCAGTCATCCTGCCATCAGTACGGTTTTTGGTCACTTTCCGATATTTAGTTTCAGGTGATTCATATACGAGTTTAATGTACTTGTTCATGCAATTTGTTGTCCACAATGAGCGATGCTTTCCATTTGAAATGGAAAACACAGATACAAGCAACTGGCAACAAAAGTCTGATGTATTCCGGCTAATGTTGACGAGTATCCATCAACATGTTGCTTGTTGACGGGATACATAAACACCACCGTCAACATATTGCTAACAATTTTGTTGCTTGGTGTTAACTAAGCTTAAGCTTCACAATGAGAAAATTGTAATTCCTAAAGCCAATAAAGTTAATTGTTTAGTTATCTTGGATAGGTTGATTATCTTCAGAAAGTTAATTCTTTTATTTCCATCAATTCTTCATTTGTTCTTTTATCTCGTGACACCTCAGTTGCATTTTATAATTCATTCAAATCTAAACCTAAATTATACTCTACCAATCTATCTCACTTTAAGTACAACATTTATTTTTTTGCTCAATGGCCCTTTTTAACCCCCTTTTATATTATACTGACATTAAACTGACATACCCATTACACTAATTCACTTGTTTCCAAACTATCTCGTTTCTTGAATTTAACTCTTAAAGAAGTTACCAAATTTAAAAATGCTGTAGATCTCACTTCCAAACCTTCTCACATTATAATTTCCCCTAATACATTTCTTTTTTTCTTACGTATTTGCAATTTGTTTCTCAGTATTCCCCTTACTAAATGCATGTTAATATTCTTCTTCGTAATAACAACACCAACCCTGTCCTTTCTAAAGAATTAATTTCGTTACTCACCTTGGCTCTTAATTATTTGTGTTTTTCAATTCTACTAACAAACATCTGGCTTAGCTATGGGATCGAATGTCTTACTTCCTAACCACCCTACTTTTCGATAAAAAATACTGTTCTATGCTCGTTGTGTTGTTGTTTTTCAAGGTTTACTACAAAAAGCATTAGATTTCCTTTCTTTTCACAATAGAATTAGAATGTGAAAATAGACTACCGTTCTTAGACTTATTGATTATTAGGAATCATTATCTCCTAACCTTCCATTTGAAATATACAGAAAACTTAGTTGCCCTAATTAATTTTCATTCTAATCACCCATTTTTTTACAAATAGTTTTCTCTTCGGACTTTTTCTATCCCTCTTTCATAGTCTGCGTTTATTTCAGAACTAAATATTATCAAATAATCAGCTGTCAATAATAATTTTAACCTTGATATTATTAATAAGTTGTATGTTAGATATTTTTTAGATTCAGACTTAATGCCCTACATGTTTCTATAGTTTCGCAAGAGGAAAAAAATCTTCTCTGTCTCTTTACATATTTTTTTTAAATATAATATTAATATAGCGTGTGGCTACCTTACCTGACAGTTTGTCATCCCCTCTTAGTTTTCTACCATTAGTTTACTATTTTTTCTTAATTTTGGTTTTGATATGAACAACAGAACTAATATAGAAGCGAAGGTTCCTGATGTAGCGATGGTCAAAATTTGAGTGAGAGTTGAAGTTTTTGAAGTTTAATACACTGTTAACAATGTTAAAAATTCGGAAATCCGTCTATCTAGACTTTCCTTTTTTGAATATTTTTTCCAGTGCATTAAGCAGCAGAAACTGATACTCAAATTTTGATCAACGCTACATCAAAAGGGCCGACGGGAACTTTCGCTTCTATATTAGTTTATCTTCTGTGATATGAATCATAACCTCGTGACTTTTGATTTTCTCCTTTTCCGTCCGTTTGATATTTTTCAGTTGTCACTCGGTAGTGCTCTTCTTCTTCTTTTTCTTCTTCTCCTCCATCTTCAGTTTTACTTATTACCTAGGTCTGTACCCAATCTCAAGTCATGTTATGTTTGTAATATTTTTAAGCTTTGTATTGGTTAAAAAAGTTTGTAAATTTTTTTCAAAAGTTGTCTCATCTTCACAGTTGATTGTATTAGTATATCAGGACATGTATATTTTATATTTCTATTATGAATTTTGCACATCTGTTTAACCTTCTCGTGTCTTTTCCACCCCACCTTCCTTTTTATCTTGCTTATAGATGTCATCTGCCATTTTGGCGAAGGTGTTTTGCACATGGTTCAGTTTACGTGCTATACGTTTAATCCAGTGTTTTTTAGACTGATCAAGTTTAGTTGCAGCCAGTGTAACTTCCTTTTTACTTCTATTGTTTTGACTGGTATTGGACAGCATGTCTCTTCAGTCTACAATGGGTCTTTGTACCCTTTGATTCCATTTCGATTTGTTATTCGTTCTGTAATGATTATTTTGGTTTTTATACTTCCTAGTATTAATTTATATTTTTTCATGACCCATACTTCTCGTTATGAGTGCATATAATTTTTAATATCTATGCTAATATGGTAAGTTTTAATATTATAAATTCACCACTTGTTCTAAGTATATTTTTAGGACTAAAGGTGAAGACTTTAATGTTTACATTTGTATTTTATTTTAATTTATTAAACAATTAGATCACATTTGAGATATGGATAACCTTTTGGATTTAAAATAAAAATGTGTCGTTTCTTTTTTCCTGCCGGTATCAGAACGCGTATCATACCAAATGAAAATTTGATTATTTCGGCAATTTCATTCCTTATGGATATTTTCAATTCTCCGGTAATGGTCACATTGCACGATACAAGTGCTCTTGTTCAAACAAAAACAATGTTGTTTCCACTATGGTTTTCATATTTAAGATTACCTTTAATTACCTGTCTTTTAGATAGCAAATATTAATTTAGTTTAAAAATTTTCTTTCGTCAATTTTCATGTACCTCCTATCCCAACCCTACCCCCTTAAATAATAGATAAATGTTTGAACGTTTGTTTTTTAATTTTAAATATATTTTTTGTTAAATAATATATATGGTAAGTTAAATTTTTAATTGTATTGTATAAAAATTGTTTTGCCAAACTGAATAAATTGTTTCTAGGCCTGAAGATGGCTTATTAGCTGAAACTAGTTGCCACCTAAACCATTGTTTAATTATATTGTGGTACATGACTCGGAGTTTTATTTCCACTGAATAATTTGGCAACATTTGGCAACATTTGAATATGAACATATGAATTAATTAAAATGGTGTTTAGAAAATTTACGATTTTACGAAAATATTGGCACTAATGTTAACGTTATTGTAATATTGATTCATTCTGAAATGTTCCTAATGATAAATTTCATTATAATTTTATAAATGAGCTAACTTCAAGCTGACTTAACGGAGTACAAATTTATCAGCTATATTTTCCTGTAAAACGCCACATTATTCGGTGACAAGTGAATTGTTTTCAGACTTAACGGTACACAAGAAACTTCTGAGCTCTCGCACGAAATTAAACACGGGACATCAGCGTTCAAATAAATCCTTCGTTGTTTGTGTCGCACAGAGAACAGCGTCATTCTTGTCTCGCCCGAGGACAACACAACTCCAGTTTGAACGGTTAACAAACTAATCCGACAATCCTAATGAAACTGGATTAATTAATAACATCTAGTGCATAGAGGAGACATTTATTAAGCATAAAATAGGTTATGTAATGTAATGGAGGCGTGTTATATCCTATGGGGAGCGTAATAAAGCGGGAAGAAAATTTTAAATTCCTGTTGAATAGTTGCGAAGTACTTAAACTTGTATAAGGGATGTTTTATATGGTCTCTCTGCGTATTAAAATGTCTAATTTTAGCCGCTCTAGTTAGGGTCCTAAGGGAAACTAAATTCCTTTGGAGGAAATGGAAATAGCACATTAGGATCTGTGAAATATAAACCTTTTGTATGCCTACCAACAATATTATGATAAAAAATATCAAGCAAATCCAAATGAACATTTTAAATAAATTAAGGTTATCACTATATAATAAAATAAAAATATAAATGATTTGTAAAATCTGTAAGTACTATATAATTTTTCTCTAGTTGTATATTTTAATTTTTGTTATTTGTTTGTATATTTATTAGAATATAAATAATTTAAAATCAATAGTGTGGAAAGTGAAAGCTACATAAAAATTGAGTTAACCACGCGTGATATATTTAATAAGCGCCGAGGTGACCCAGATGAATGCATTAAGGGCCACATTCAGTTCAGGGTCGTGGCCTAATACCCCTACTTTTTATATTCAGAGCATTCATAACATTCCCTATACTTAAAAGCTAATCGAGTGACTAGGCGAAAATTGTTCCGAAACCTAATTTCCTAATTTCACTTTTCCGGCGCAGTATTTTTCACCCTTCTGCTATACATTGGATTAATAAAATATTCAGTAAAGATTCATTGTAACTGATTATAGAGCGAATATAATATGTATGTTAGGAATTAATTTTATATTTAACTAATTTGTTGCCTCCAAAATAAAACTGTAAATGTACCAAAGGGGAAAAAGGTTTTAATTAATTAAAAAACTATACACCATTTGACATATAATTAAATTATGGCATATAAACAAATATTGAATTGAAGATACATTGGCGCTTCTCTAATTCGGTTTGGTCTTCATAATACAGTCGTATAATCAGGATTAGAATTTAAAGCGTTAACGGAGGTCCTAGAACTCTCCGGTACTGCCACTGTTTTCTCCTTTTTAAATAATTCTTTTCCCCCTTTTTTCCCACTGCTATCGTTGTCCCACTGTTTTCTCCATTTTAAAACACTTTTGTTTTTGGTCCCTTTTTCACTAATTTTTTCCATTTTTAGTTTTTGCTCCACTATTTTCCACCTTTATGTTCCACTTTTGTTTTTGGTCCCTTTTTTACTATTTTTTTCCATTTTTAGTTTTTGCTTCACTATTTTCCACCTTTATGTTCCACTTTTGTTTTTTCCTACTTTTGCTCCCTTTTTTTTCTTCTACTTTTGTTTCTTTCTCCACTTTTCTTTATTCTTGTTGTCATTTTATCCCACTATATTTTTCATAATTTTTTCCCACTTTTTTTTTTAATTTCTGCAATTACCTTCATATTTCCGTCTATGGCGGTACCAAGATGGCCGCTTTCGGTCTTTACCTGGGTCGTGGAAATTTTTAATTTTTTCAGCTGACACTGAGGTTTGATAAAACGTGGGGAATCGAAAATAAACTTTTCCAAAATTTTTTTTTTATCACCTCAATAAATATATGAATTTTTATGTTTAACTCATGGAATAACAATTGTTTAGCGATTTACAGGATGTACCTATATTTTACGTTAAGAATGATAATTGTTTAATTTTTTTTAAGAAATTTTTTTAGTAGATGGAAATACTGATGAATTTTGTTGTACTGTGCTGGCGACTGGTCCTTTATTACACAAATGATCCCACACAGTATAGACCTGTCTACCAACTGTGTACAAAATATAAAAATCATGCCATTTTACCAGAAGAACAAAAAAAGGTACAAAAAAGACCACAAATGATGCAAGTAGCCACTAGTTATTAACTGTGTTATAATTAAGCAGGCTCGGAAGTTTTAATAGAATATTAACACTACCTATTTTGAGTATACAAATGCATTTGACAATGTACCTCATTCCTGGCTTCTTTCTGTGTTATATATTTACAAACCTGACCGTAACCGAAATCTAAGTCAATAAAATGCACAGAATAAGAAATACATGCCACTAAATCTCGCTGTTTATGACCTGTACCTACTATTAGTCTCCTATTCTTAAAATTAGAAAAGTAATCTAAAAAAAACTACAAGGTCGATGTTATCATGACACAAATCAGCCTAATATAGACAAAGAGGCATCAAATAATGCTGATAGTGATGGATAATTGTAATATTCATAACTATTAACGTTGCACAAATATTTTTGCATCATTTAAATGTATACGATATAATATTTATAGCTTCTAAAAAAATGAAAAAGTCGAACAACAAATATACCTTGTTTATATTTATACTATAAAAATAATTTTCTATTCTTTTTATTCGAATGCTTTTATAAAATACAAATATTAAAATGCCTTTCAAGAAAAATATGTATTATCCATAAAAATATTGAATAAAAACATGTATAAAAATAAATAAATATTCGTTACAAACCCATTAAAATAACGATGCTTTTAGAATTCTTCCGCTTATTTTATAAAATGACATGGGCAACGCCTGGTGGCTTTCTGTTCAATTTTGTAAAGAGACTTGCGACGTTCATGTCGCGAAGTAAACTGAAACGACAAAGAGGTAACGTTAATCAGCTTTGAAGTATAATTTTCCTTCGAAAAGTATTGTTTTTGAGTTTACGATAAACAACATGAATGCTTGGTGGTGCAAACTCCTGTGGAGTAATATTTGGTAACAATACAACATGTCAAGTTGAGATAATCAGGTGCTTATTTTGTTATTAATTTTCTACAGATATTTAAGTGTAATTATTTTTTGAATCTTGCAAGTTTATATTAATAACTTAATATGTAGGAAAATTATTCAGTGACAATTTTCTTTCACTTAAACATTAATATAGTTTGATTTCGGTATAACTCCATATATCTACGCAATAGTAGTAAAATCTATGAGCCAGATCGCTGGATTAGAAGTCTTATTAGAAGTTATGATAAACGTTAGGGTAATTTTCAATGTGATGAGCATAATTCTGGGAAAGAGGAATATTTCTTCATTTACTAATGTCATTTGAAGGTCACAGGCAATAACGTTATTGGGTACATGTTTATGTTGGATGCTGTGCCCCACAACTGTATTCCATAACACCGCAGGTGCTTTAATGTGACTTTAACAAGTTTCTACTACATAAAGTCGCATATCAAATGTTATTTGGGATCTTCATATTAACTTATGCAGTTTTAGGCTGAATTAATTTTTCCTATTAAGAATATGTGTTCTCCACGTTAATCATCGGTGAATTGCTGAAGTATTTTTCATTTTCTTTTTCTGCAATAGATTTAGGTTCATTCACATTAATTTGGCCACAAGAAAATAGCGTCCCAGTTGGTCTGCAATTGAGAATAAATAGCAAGATCCTGATGAGATGCCAGGACAGCATATGTTGTCGTAGTTATATGGTTGTTTGTGGAAATGTCCACTCTGTACATGGTCGGGCCAAGTGCACTACCATGTGGAACCCCTAACATTATTATATGCAGAGTTGAGATTTGATCTTCAAATCTCATTTGAAAATGTTGGTGTGGTAAGTTGGATTTTAGGATAAGGAAATTGTTAATTGGAAAGCATTTTCCAGACCTTGTTGAATTTCTGATCGATATCTAAAAAGGCAACAGCTGATCCGTATTTATCATCACAGGATTTTTATATATTTTTACTTTCCCAGGAAGGAAGGGAAATTATTTTGAACGAGCTAAAAATTCTTTGAGTTAAAGATGTAAATATCCATTTTGAGGTCTTCTAAGATGATTATGACAATTTCCAGATGAAAGTCTGTCTGTACTGTCTGTCTGTCTCTTTGTGTGTATTCTTCCACGATAGAGGCCACACGATTGATCAGATTGAGCTGAACCTATGAGTTGAACCTTGAGGTAACCAGCTATGGATTGCTGAAAACAGAATTATAAAATTTGAAAGCGTCTTAGAGTTATCGCTGGAACAGACAGACAGACGGACGGACAGATATTGTAAAGTCAATAAGTACACGATAAGCTGTAGGTTCCGTCCATATTAGCCCTGGTAGCAGAAAAAAGACGTTAAAATTAATAGCAAGCAAGCAAGTACATTCGTTTTGTTTGGATACTTAATAATTATTTTGTTTCTTTCATTAATTTAATAAAGTGTGTTTTAAAAGAGAAATGAGGAACATGACAATCAATTTATATTTAGATATGATCAGATTGAAAATAATAATTAGTATAATGTACCAAAAATGTAACTTAACATGAATATTACCCAACTTTTTTCCTTATTTTATAAAAATCCTACAAAACTGTTAAGATAGTAACTTTTCTTAGTGTAAAGTACAAACAAATTATTATTACCATTATCGATTACTTATATTCGTTGCAGTGAAGTGTTGAATTTTAAGTTGTTGCCAATTTAAAGATTAGTCATGCCATCGAGCAACTCCACATCAAACGATTTAATTCCAAACCCCAATCCACTGGCAAGTACAAGCCATATGCAAATTAATCCTGCGTATAATCTTCTAATACGATTAAAATTGATCTAAAATATATAGCAGGTTTCTAAGACACACTATATGTCTTAATATTTTACACTTGTTGCAGTGAAAAGGATAATGAGGATCAAAAATTTAGCTGCCATTACCAAAACTTAAAATTAAAAAGGTATTTTTGGAATATTTTTAATGACTTAATTAAAAGTTTTAAGGAGTATCTGAAAAGTTATATTTAAACTTTTATAGGATTAATATGGATAATTAACTAAGACTGTTTTGAAGCAAAAATAATGAAAAAGTATTTTATTTATCATTTATTTAGGTTTTAATGGGTGTTTATTTTTTGTTTTAATATTCTTGCGATCAATGTGAGAAAAATAATAAAAAATTTTCTTTTTTTGTTTGAATTTTTTTCTTTTTTTACAATATCGCAATAAACCCCGCTGAGTTTTTTCGAAATATTTAAATTATCAATAATGAGTCCAAAAAATTATTGCAAGTACTGTTTAAATTTTTGGTCAGATTAAAATTTACTTTGTTTTAAGTTTTTGCGAACATAATTTATTTACTATAAAAACAGCTGATTTAGTATAATGAATTGGACTATAATATAAAACGGTCTCCATTTATCCCTTTCCAAGACCCATTACTTAAAATAAATAATTTTCAAATTAAAATTAGTGAGGTTTTAACTATTAGCTCACATTTCACTTGAAATATTTTAAACCAAAATCTATTATTCACAGAAGCAGGAGAAGCATTAATGCAAACACTGTTTCTAAATACTTACTTAACATTTAGTGATACACAACCTTTTTCGTCCTCAACAAATATTGCTTTGGACTTAACTAGAGCTTTTCTACAAACCGCTGGAAAAATATTAAATAAATTAGTTCAATTTTAACATTAATCCTGAGGAAATCATACTAAATATTTCATAATAGTTATACAAAAAAAAAATCGGTTGTGTCGCCCCAAAACTTTCCCTACAAGTGTTCAGAGACGAATACTTTTTCTGTTATTTCATGCTGAAATTTCAAACTTTTTTGACAAGTGACAGTTGGAGAAATAATTTTGACTTTTCTGAAGTGTGCTTAAAAATTCTGTGACATATTGCTACTGTCATTTTGTGATAGTGACGCTTCTATTCGACATATGTCGGACAAAAATTAACTGATTCTTCTGACAATTAACCAAAACCCATTTTACCGAAATTGCTTCAAATCCATGTACTTTTTCAGATTTTTAATATTAAATTTTCAAAATTTTGATATTTTTTTATTTTTGACAGGTGATAGTTGAAGAATTATTCTTGACTGTTCTAAATAGAGTTTTTCAAGTGCTTTCAAATGACATATTGCAACTCAAATTTTGTGATATATTGCTTCTGTCACTTTTTGAGAGTGACGCTTCCGTTGGACAGATGTCGAACTAAAACTAATGTGCTCTTCCGATTGGTAACCGAAACCCATATACCAAATTTTAGCTTAATCGGATTAAGCGTATGGCTTCTATCGTGGAAGAATATACACAGACACACATACAGACAGACAGACAGACTTCTATCTGGAAATGATCTTAATCGTCTCAGGCAACCTCGAAATGGATATTTCTGTTTTTGTCTCAAATATTTTTTTTAGTTAGTTCACAATACTTTCACTTCTTGTTGGATCGTGGGTCGGGAAATTAAACAAACTTGTCTAAAAAGAATAAGACCTAGTTTGGAAAAATCTAATTATGTATCAATTTTTTTTACCCTGCATGTTTTCGATCTAATCTATACACAGAATAATAAGTAAATAGTCTATTATTTATTAAAGTGAGTTAGATACTATCCATTGACGGTTCTCTATAGGGATTATTGTGGGATGTCTTTTGGCCATATTCTCTTCAATCTTCTTTCGGCAAGTTGTTGGATGAATATATTATTTATCAACTCATTGTTGTGACTAGTGGTGCGATTTTTATACCTTATTAAATGTACTTTTATTACGACCTTGATTAGTGGAATATTCAGATTATTATCAAGTATCTGATTAGAGTTTTACTTGACATACGTACTTGACATATAGCCCAGAGTTCTATTCCGTATGACCAAACTCGCTTATTATTTTTAATATGTTTTAATATGTGTGAGTTTTTCATCCGGATGCAATCCCAAGTATTTTACAACTGGTTTATGGGGATCAGGGTACTATTAATGGAAATTTGTGGACAAGCAGATTTTCTTGTGATGAAAATAATTTGTACTGATTTGCTGGCATTAATGTTGATATTTCATCGATTAAGCCAGTTTTTTAATTGGTCGAAGTGATTTTATATCTTTTCTGTTGCTACCCTGCAATGATTTCCGTGTTATCGGTAAAAATTGCTAAAAGATACAGAACTGCCATTTAAGCATGAGGTATAGTTGTACTGTAAGGTGTAATTTCAGTTTGTAGAGGAGACCTTCACGCCATAGTGTGTCAAATGCCTGTTGTATATCGAGAAATACTCCTGCACAATACTTTTTTTTCAAGAGTCATTTTAATTAGGTTTACTATTCTGTGGTATTGTTGGAGAATGTTCTCGTCTAAATCTGAATTGGTGTTGTGGTATGATTTAGTTTATGTTAACTACTGGTTTGATTTTATGTATTAGCAGCCATTATAATACTTATTAGACATTAGTAAGGCGATATGAATTTGCTTGTGTAGCAGGTATACCAGGTTTCGGGATCATAATAACCTGAGCATATTTCCATTGAACTAATAAAAAACGAAAGCGTAGTATGATGCTGTATGTTGTTTTTCATAAAGCTATGGTTTGTTAGCATTGTGCGCCATTGTATGTTGATAGGGGAAGACAAAAAGTATTTATGATTTTTTTGGTGGAATACTTATTGAAGAAGAAGAATATTAAGAGGATCTTTTGAGGTTCTTTAGTTGCCGTCGCCAAAATAAAAGTGAAGATCGAATGTTTTCTATTATATGTGTGGAAGGGGCTTATAAATTAACAATAGAAAGAAGACTATTTGAGAATGAATACAAATTTTCTGAATATTTTCCACACTCCAGACAACTATTTCAACTTGTATTGCCGTATATAAGATTATTACCTAACAATGGGTGACGTTCTCGTACGAGATCAATCAATTTTTTGTCTTCCTCTAGTGAAAACTTGGTTGCAATTTTAAAATACTTTAAAAAAATAACAACTTTTTTACACTGTCAACTTTGAAGTCAACTGAACTACGTTGAAATCAAATCGAGTTTAATTTCGACCGAAACAATGACAGTCATAATTCTCTGTCTACCGTGAGTCTACCTGAGTAGAATCTCACCTACTACGCGTTTTCTTGCCTTCTAGATTTCAACGGAAGTCCGAAGTGCACAAATGACTGTCTTTTCTCGTCATAACCAGGAGCTTTCTTGGAACTTAACCTTTTTATTTGTTGTCGGTATAATTTGTATGTGGCTTGGAGGTAACTTTTTACATCGTCAACGTCATCGTTATTAATATTTGATGTTGATAATACAATTGTAAGGTGCTTCAGCAAATAATCTGGCTTTTTCTGCGTTCGTGCGAGCCTATGTCATATCTGTTTTTCTTAAAGGTGAGTTATTATTGTCGTCCGTTTAAATTTTTTTGAAGCTTTCCATATAGAGCGGTTTTCATGAGAATAGTCCTAAATATAGGACTGAAAGGACTAATTTTATCTTCATGTAGTGTTTTATTTAGTCTAGGACTTATCCTGTTGATGTATGTTTTATTTAGTCAATTTCCTGTTCGTTGCCATATGCGTCGAGCTCTTATTTTTTCTGCTACAAGTTCTCTTATATGGAGCAGGATATTGTTGATTTCGTTTAAACTTTTGTGACGTTATAGTGTTGCTTCCCATCCTGCCGTTTGTATAACAGTTGTTAAATAATTTAGTCTTCAACTTGGTTTTCTTTTGTCCTGTATCTAATCTAATATTTGTATTTATAGAATTTCGAAAGACATCCCAGTTTGTTTCTTTGGTTGTGAGCTTAGGTGGTGTTCTTCTCCATATTACTTACAGTTATTATTGTAACGCTGTGTTATAAATACTTTCAAAAAATCTTTGTTTCATTTACAATAAATAATAATAAACGAATAATAAGAAAATAAATTTTAGCAGTGTTCGAATTTACTTCGAAAATATAAATATTATCTGATTTTCAAAAAAGTGATGGTTAAACGCTGTTGCAAAATCAATTTTTATTTAATTTTACCATTCATACTGTCAGTAGATAGAACGTCCTTTAACTTTAAAGATTCAATAACTAAAGGCGATGACGTTTAGAATAAAATTTAACAAGTTGATTTCTTATACAATTGTCACAATCTAAACGTCATTGTCGTTAGTTACAGAACCGTTAAAGTTAAAGGACGTTCTATCTACTGACAAATAGATTTTTTAAGCAAAACGGAAACCCAATGATGTTTTATAAATACCTACATCATTAGTTAAGTTTGTTTTGATCTCGGTGTTGCAAAGTATAATTAAAAGAGAAAAGAGTAAAAAGCTTATGTTTGTTTTAACTGACTTTATCAGAAAAAGGTCCGAACTTCTTTGATTTAAGATATTTTTGAATTTATTTCCGTTATAGGAGGTTTTTGAATAATAGTGAACTGCTGGGGTTTATTTTGATATACTTCCTAAAATATAAAATTATTACCTTATTTTTTTGCGTATTTTGCACCTTTTTACCAGAAACTTTTTACTTTGAATGTTGGGTGCAACAGTTTTTTAAGTTAGGGTTATAGCGATTATGCACTTATACATCTTAGTTTTAAAAATAATATCTACAATAAAACTGTCACATTAATAATTATATTTAATACTTGTTTTTGTTGCAGGTGAGTCGACTAACTTAATACATAACATATGTACCTCGTTCAACGTTTGGTAAGATTTTCTAATATATATTGAATATAGGTTAGTGCTTTTTTAATTTATCAAATATATAGGATTTGTAACGTTCTGACTCCAGGCCGGGTTATTTTTAGAATTAAGAATTTTTTTCTGATTTTGTATTATTTATTTTCACATGCTTTGATTATCCACTGAATTTATAGAGTGACTTAACATTTTTGAAATCACATTTTTATAACCTTATCATATGAGCTCACTTGTGATTTGAGTGGGTGGCTATCATCTGATGGGGCTTCATCTAAATACCGAAACTTTTAAACCGTTATAATAATAATAATAATAATAATAATTTATTCATCCTTTTTGATCATAATACATGATATAGGACAGGTCAAACACAAAAGTACATTATAAATTTGAACAGCACAGATACAAGGTGTTGCACTATTACATATAGATATTTAAGTTAAAAACCTTTGTTTAAAAACTCTGAAACATCATAAAAACATTCGTCAATTAAAAATCTTTTTAGTTTTTGTTTAAAAACATTAAAGTTGTTCTCATCTCTTATACAGCTAGGCAAATGATTAATAAATTGAATTCCTTTATAGACAGGACTTTTTTCAAATAATGAAGTTTCATGTTTGGGAGGTCGGATAAGCTTACCAGACCTAGTGGGATAATCATGGAAATCAGAATTGATATTAAAATCTTTAAAATTGCTTTTTGTGTACAAAATACACTTGTAAATGTAAATAGAAACAAACGAGAGAATGTTGAATTGTTTAAAGTGATTACTACATGTTTCTCTATAATCTAGATTAAAAATTAACCGTATAATCCTTTTCTGAGAAATAAAAACCCTGGAGGCATTGACCGCATTTCCCCAAAGGACCACATTATAAGAAATATGGGAGTATACTATTGCATAATAGACATTAATCAACTGTTTAGTTGTAAAAATATTTTTTAACTGTAATATTGCAAAGTAACTGCTATTTAACTTTTTACAAATTTGATTAACATTAGTATTCCAGCTCATATTACTATCAAGGTAGGTACCTAAAAATTTTGTAGAGTTCGAAAACAGAACATCTGTATCCTTAACTGAGACCTTGCAATTTTTAGGAATTTCTGTTCTTGTAAAAAATTGCATGCAGACAGTTTTAGTAGAATTTACTATAAGGGAATTCCTTTCACACCAACTGATATATTCTGATAAGTTTAAAAATCGACGTGTACCTGTGGTTTTTTTAGTCTTTAAAATAAACCAGTGGATAGGGGTAAAACTTTATCCCCTTACTGTATACTTCTACCATTTCAATAATGGATTTAATATATAATGTATACTGTCCACCCAATAAACATTTTTGATTATATAATATTAACCGCAAAACGTTATATCACCATTATCACATCTACCATTTATAACATACAGTTATATATTTAGTAACAGAAACATACCTGTTACTGGTGACTAGTTTCGTTACATAGTAACTTCATTAGACATCCTTTACTCTTATATACCCCTTAAGGAGCGTAAATGGGACATTTATCACTATTGGGGTAACCACTGTATAACTATGTACATAACCGCGCCCGAGCACCGTTAGTGATAAAATATAGTGTTGTGTAGGTTACGGTTACCTTTATAAACTTTTTTTTTCGTTACTTATTTCTGTCAGTTCTGTCAACCGCGCCTGAACACCGTTAGTGATAAAATATAGTCTTGTGTAGTTACGGTTACCTTTATAACCTTTTTTAGTTGAGGTAGTAAAACTCACAATCCTGTACTACAAAATTTAAATATCTTTTTGATATAATTGAGGGGGAGAGGCTTCAAATTACAAAAGGGTGGCGGCGACTAGTTTCGGCATTATGCCATCATCAGGCCTATAATACATAGTGTAAGAAAAACGAATGATACAAAAATAGGAAGACTTAACAAACTAAATACAATCAAAATTAATATATTAAAACATTTTACGAAATTGTGCGCACAAGCAGGAAATAAAATAAAATAAAATGGGAGTAACAAAGGGATAGTGGTACTAGGGAAAAAGAATTAATGGGGTGAAGTAAGAGGAGGGAGAATGAAATTATAACATCCCATGGTGTGATGTGATAGCCACATTATGATTGGACTAAAGGAATTAGAGGAAAATGCCGGCGTGTAGTCCGACAAAGTGCGGCACCCGTGTTGATGCACGTAAAATGCGAAGAGTAACGGCTGTAGTACTTTGTGGGAGGGCGATCCTACCCAGTACACAATAAACAATATAAATAATGCAGCTTAAAACTGCTAACATTGAAGTAATTAAACTTAAAATTTTATTAACCGGAACCATCAGACTACGTGTTCATAGACGACGCAATAGAACGTTGTGAAGTTTGAATTATTGACAAGTGACAATTATATTAAGTGTGGGAAATTCAAAAAACAATAAAATAAAATAAAGTTAACAAAGTTAAAACCTGAAGGGAAGCGCTATAAATAACAATCATAGACCGAATAACATTATACGAACAATATTATTTCACAAATTTTGTAAAAAACAATAATTGAGTATGTGACATCATGAGACTGAATGCAGGGGTGAGGGAGGGAACATTAAAACATGAAGAAAAAGAAGAAGGAATTCGGAGTGAACTGACAGTGACAGTTGGGAAAAGAAGAATGGCAGATGACAGGAACAAGGTTACTTATCTCTGTCAGTTCTGTCACTTGTCAGTTATTGTGAAAAAGTAGGGAAATATGTTTCTTTCTGGGACACATTTTATTGATTTATATGGCCTTTGTCTCTTCCTACAATTTGATATTCGTTTTAGGTATAGACTGCAGGCGTTAGTCCGTATAATTAAGAAATAAAAATGAAGATCAAATTGGTTAATACCAGTTAATACCTTTATTTTTAGACAAAATGGAGATGGAAATGGTTTTTTACTGTAAATATAGATAACAGTATCCAATAATAATTAATTACGGTCAGGTTTTCAGGAAAAATATAGGTGCGGTTAATTACGCACCATGCTACTTATTTGAAGAAACTTTTTTGCTCTAGGAAATGCATGACTTAATAGGTTCACTATCTGGATGCGAGAGATGAGTGTGTGCTTTGACTTTTAACGGAGAGGAGGGTTGGTTGTTTTTTATTGGTAGGAGACATGTGACGTGGTATGTAAATAGCATTGTAGCGGAAAGAAACATATCTATATTTTTCTCCCTTGTAATGATGGGATAATATAAGGGTAAGATAAGCTTGCATAGCAACAGTCGCTTATGTATTTTATTTTTGTTGACTGTATTTTGCAAGTTGACAGAAAAAAGTCTGAGAGAAAGACGGAATAATATTGTGTTGATTTTAAATCTAATATACACTAATAGACATTAATTTGAACTCAAAGATTAATATTATTAATTTTAAAAGAAATATGAATTAGTTAGTATTTTCTGGATAATATTCCAGTAAAATTTATCCAAATAGGTAGATATTATGGTTATTAAAATATTTATATCTGCTCTGTATTCTTCATTAATGTTCCTACTGGTGATAGTTTCTTTTATATTTTCTTATTTTACTTTTGGTTGCTTTTACCATTAACTAAAGGCTGGACATCTTCTTTGAGGAGCTGCTTTCTTCATTTTTACTCTGATTCATTAGGTTACGATTCTTATATCTTCTTCGTCAGTATAAGCTAATTTGCGTGTTTGATTTTTGTCTATTTTGAGTAAAATTTTTATTTCCTACTGTTTCTTGTAAAATTTGCATTTGATTTTGTACCTAATTATAAAAGTTTGCAGTTTGTTCCACTTTTGTTTTTCGTTGGTCATTTGGGCTTCTTAATTGATTTTCCTTAAATAGCCCTTAATTTTGCTATATTAACAATCTCTCAGTTGGCGTAGTCGTTTTATTTCTGAGCTCTTCAAATATTTATTTATTTATTTGCAAAGTTACTTTGTTATTTATCTATCGCATTTAATATTTTTTTCCCGAACACAATCTTACTCAATAAAAGTCAAGTCATTATTTTTTGTAACATACATACAAATAATTATTTTATCAAATGATAATTATGTTTAAACTTGGATTTTATGATTTTTATGATATGTTTATTACAGTATATTTCAATATGCTAAAAATTTTCAAATGTTTTGCCATTTTTACCAAATTCACTAAAATTTGTCTTTTTTGAGTTATGCTAATTTTTTTAATGTACAGGGTATGTATATGGGTTTGTGGACCGTAGTTGCTTTCCTATTTGAGATAGGCAAAAATGTCTTAAATAAAAGTTGTAAAGAGCAATGAAAGCCATATTAAAAAAATAACTACCGATAAATCTGTGACTAACCAATAGTATGTTTTTTTTTTTTTTAATGAAACACCCTGTATTTTTTTATATTTTTAAATTCGTTTGAAAAAGGTGATTTCAAAAAACTTTTTCACTTTTAATATAAACTAATTGGTTTTGAAGTTATAGACATTGTGCTACATTCACAGGTCGGAATTTTAGCATACTGGCATATAAAACTCATTAAATGAAGAGCATATTTACTAATAAATATTTCCGTTTCTACCAATAATAAGCATATTTCAAAATTATGCCTTTTAATTTTAAAAACCCGCTTCCTCATTATCCAATGACGGAAATTTTCGGTTAAACGTCTAAGTCATATTTGTGTGACATTCTGTCTTAAAATTATTCTTTTCATTGTAGTAAATTTGTTTTAATACTATATAAGATGAATGTAAGATTTTATAACATAGGGACATGTAAGCCGTTTAATCCGATTTTATGTTGTTTGGCAGGAGCAATCACTTGAAGTTGAAAAAATCCAATTTTTAATTGTCTGTAACTTCAGAAGTGATTAGTTTACATTAAAAGTGTAATAAGTTTTTGAAATCAGCTTTTCATGACGAATTTAAATTGGTAGTTATTTTTGGAATATAGCTTTTAGTGCCCTTTACAACTTTTATTCAATACATTTTTGTCTATCTGAAATAGAGAAGCTGCTACGGTCCACCTACCAATCGATGATACACCCTATATAAAAAATATAAACGAATGTTTTTTTTTCTAAACCAGTATCTGATTTAAAATATTTTTTACATTGTTACCATGTTACTTAAATTTTAATTATAAAATTTTATTTTAGTTTGAAAATATATGCTTTAATCATAAATTTTATGCTAAACAGGAGAGTTCTAGTAATATATTATCAAAATATATATTTTATATTCGTATGATTCAAAGTTTTTGTTACTATTGCCACCTTCATCAAAACGCAAAAATTAATTTACTCAAAAATTGAAATTTTATGATATTGATATAGATCATGAATTTAGTGACTAAAAAAAAATATTTATGAAAAAAATAAGTTATTAAACAGAAATATTTAAAAAGTTGGGTTGGTTTGCTTCCTATTTATTTGTTTGGAAACGTATTTTAATTTCGTTTTTTTTATAAGGCAAAGTAAATATTTGCTTATTAAATCGCGTGTACTTCAATTTATTAGTGACTTAAAATCCTTCAGCGAATGGACAACATTAGAGTAACACCAAGATACGATCAAAACGCTCTAAAAGCATCATGAATAGAGCAGAATTTTGACGCGCAGTTAAGCCCGGCATTTACCAGCTTCATAGACACTGAATTCATAGTAGAGTTTTCAAACCATTAACTTCGATATAAGGCCATAGGAAGATGCGAATTATGGGATTTGAAATGGCACTCGGCTGGAGATGGGGAATTACCGAAAGATGTATCGTTCGTGGTTGGAAATGGTTTGTCGAGAAAAATTAATGTTGTGTTCGTTGATGTAAAATTTATGATAATAAGTATAAAATGATCCTACTTTACTTAATGGTGATTTATTTTTATTGTAACATTCAGAGTTTAACACTTTAAGCTGTTCAAGTCCAAAAATTCTTATTAATTTGTTAACGTCGACAGTATAAAAAAATTGTAATTTGATGGTTGTACCATGGAAATAACCTATAATAAGTTCTTATCGTTTGGTTGTTAATGATTTCGAGATTTAACCGTTTTAAAGACTTAAGTACAAGAACCTATTTTTTAGCGGAATTTTTAAAATTTGAATAAAATTAATCAAGTCAATTTGAAGAGAACTTACCAAATTTTCAGATAAAAGCCTCGAATGAAAACGTGATATAATTGATTATTCTTGCATTCGGGCACAGGACACCAATGATAAGGATTGTGTTATAAGGAGAAGTGTTTTTAATATCTAGTAAAATTGTAGAAAATAGTTCACAATCTGGTATAATTGATGGTTGATTATGCCAATCTGAATTGGCCATAATTAAGTAATTTAAATTAAATTAACACAAATGATACGAGGGAAAAATACCGGTCAAAACTTCTTTTAAACACTGATTAATACTTTCATCTGTAGGTAATGGCCACTCATCCATTTAGCCGTTATTTACACATAAAATGGCTCAACCAACAAATTCTGAGCTTTTAGAAGATGTAAAGACATTTCGTGGAAATTGAAACGATACTTTAAGTTGTTAAAAAAATTAATTAATTATATTAAGAGTTCGTTCCACGATTAGAATTTGAAGTATATCAGAAGTAAAATATTAAATGAAAAAAAACTTTTGGACGCCAGTCAGTTGATTTTTTTTGATGTGATTAGAAACAATTGACAACAAAACTACGATATATTTTAAAATCCGTCCTTTCTTTTTTTTGGTTAAGGAAATTAAACTCAAATGAAACATAACTTCCTGTTCTCAGTACATCAGCTGTCCAGAAAAAAACTTCTTGGACCCAGCAAAACTGACTGTCCAGAGGAAAATTCTTGGACCAGTTGAAACTTCTTGGACCAGTTGAAACAAACTTTCTAGAGTAAACCAAACGTCTCTGATGCGAGAACCAAAAAAAATCTTCAGTAAGCAACACAAGCGATATAAAGTTAATTGTTTAGACTCAGTAGATAAAGAGTAGAATATTATGAACATGGGAAAGGCATTTTATAGTAATACCAAGGGTGGCACAAAAAAACGTAACAAAGTGAAGTCAGGATTTTGATTTTATTTGAATCGAAACTAAGTAAAAAAATTAAATTACTAGAGAAAAAAAACTCTATATTACAAAAAAAGCATAATTTAGAAGAAGTAACAAATAGAAATATTTGTAATAATACCCTTCTAACTTTAAAATTAACGTTTGGTAAGATAAATAATATCTATAGTTTGGAAAACTCGTCACATGCACCAATTCAATCTAAGGCATAACGGCGACGGAACAAATTCGCGAAGGACATAATCGCGACGGGCAAAACCGCGAACGGATAAAACCGCGAAAGAACCAAACCGCGAAAGGACAAAACCACAAAAAGGTCAAAACCACGAACGGACAAAACCGCAAATGAGCAAAACCCCGAAAGGAAATAACCAAGTACGGAAACAGATTTTTAACGTTACCCATAGGACACACAAGAATGTGATCTACTTAACACACCATCTTTTTTTATTTAAACAAAAACATAAACATTTAGTTATAATACAAATCATATGTAAATGACAAAAGCAAAATACACTAAAAATATCTAAAAATCGAAATTATGCACTATACCAAACAGAAATTTCTGTGCATCCCTAGAATCGTAATTATTTACTAAATTGAAAATCAATTTTGTGACCCTTAAATTTCGTTTTGCTGATTTTTGAAGGTTTCTATGATTTTCCAAATTGTAGGATGGCTTGATCCGACTAGTAAACGGAAAGCGTTATGCCAGCCTTCGACGGAATTGTTCGTTCTTTCTAGAGATTCCTTCACATTTTGATTTTGATTCCAAATTTGGATTCTAAATAGAAATGCCCATCGTCGATTTTCACGGAGAGTACGTCCCATCCACATATCATAAATTTATTCCAAAAGTGGATAAAATTCATCATCTGCAAATTCCGTATCACATAGTCCTTAGTAAACAGAGATGACTTCTGAAATTGGAAGAAAAGTAATTTCTGCAAGTATCTTTATCTTTGTTTGAAATGTAAGGTCTTCTATATTGTTATATCTTTCATGAAAACCGCTAATTTGTTGAATTTTACGCCAAATGCATTGTTTAAAATGAAAAAAATATCCATTTATTTTTACTTTAGGAAAAGCTTTTGCGAAAGCGTTAATTGCGGCTCTTTCGAAATTCAACTTTACCGTTTTTAGTTTTGATCCAATTTGTGGCTCCAGTTCTTGTAAACTGCCTATAAGCGTTTTATACGTCTTTTCTCTTTTGTTTGGAAGTAGAGCGAAGATCGATGGAAGTGAGAAATCTTTAATCCGTGAATAGTGTAAAGCTGACTGAAAATAAGTGGATAAACAGAAAACGTTCCATGCATTGATTCTTTCAGTGCCTCAAGGTTTTTTTTTCGTTCCAGAACCTGATATACGATCCACTTCTAGACCACTATCATGAAGAAAAAAATTTAAACGTTGATTTTCGTATATTCTTCAGGAATTTGAAGTTCCGCTCTTCGTAATGGATTTGGTGCTACTCTTATAGATTTTTGTCTTTCTCTTCCTATTTATCTTTCAAGGGAATCGGTGGATCGCAGTACTCCAGCAACTTCTTCGGACATTCCAGCAAATAGTGATGCAAGAATGGCCTGAGGTTCCTCTGATGTGGTTCTTGCCTCTTTAAGCATTTCATGTCTAACCTCTTTCGCATTTCTTGTCGCTGGATTTGCGGAATAATTATGTAACCCATTAGTTTCGGTAATGTTCGATTGACTTTCCAACGTAAGTCTTGCTGGGTATCTTGTACTTTCATAATTTCGAAAGACAGTCAAGTAGTTCCTTTCTTATCTAAAAATATAATCGTTAAAAACGAGATGATTTCCCCCTTTATTGTTTTTAACAAACACGAGAGCCATTATAAAAAGTTTACTACTTAACTGACAATAAAAGAATGTATGGTACCCATCTAAAATGACTTCGTCAAAATATTGCAGCTTAGTTTGACACTATCACAGCACGAGATCAAACAATACGTATCGATAAGAAAGCGAAGGCTACGGTATTTGCACAGACTAAAATTTGTACGCGCATGCGCAATTTATATTAGTTATACGTCAATGTCAATTCTATCTGAATGTGCTATATTTTTGAATAAAGTGCGGATTGTTTGTTCATTTTCTTTATTTTATATTATTTCATTCTAAATATTACTTTGCTTTCTAAACATATATATTTAAAATGAATTTAAATTTTTGTCAGTGACCGAACGGATAGATCAAGAGCGGGGTAAAATGAGTGAAAAGAGTAACGAAGCCGAACTCTGCTGATATATTAGTTATCTGTCACTTTCAGAAAATTTTTTGCTCTTCCAACATAAAAAAAATTTCGCCGGCCTTATCTTCTCTGTTAATCACTATTTTTACGTATAAATAAATACATTTGAACTGAACTGAGCAAATCTAACCGACATAAAAAGCAAGTATTATAAACATTATTGCTTAATCATTTCAGTTATTTGTATAAATACAACTAAATCTTATATTCAAAAAAATTAATAAAAACTCCAAATTAAAAATAAAAAATCGGCTGTGTCACCCCAGAACTTTCCCAGCTGGACCGTAAATAATATGTTATTTATTATTATTATTTTAATTACAAAATACTAAGCATTACATTAATTTATGGAATTCAGGAAAATTCTTCATACAATAGTTGTAGAGAATTTTAAATGAGTATTTTTCTCGCTATCTAGCGGCGAAACTATGAGGATTTCGATAAAAAGTTAAACATAAAAGTCAAAGAAAATTTGATGCTTTACAACTTTGAACAAGAAAATTTTGCAGTAAATGCATTGTTTGTCCTCAAAATCAAGAAAAACTAGATAAAACATACATGCACTTTTTTACGCGTCCTCTAGTGGCGCAACTATTGGAAATTCTGGAAAAAGCTTAAGATAAAAGTTGTAGGGAATTTTATGCTCTAATACTTTGTTCTACAACCTTTTGCACTTAAGTGTATTATTTGTCCTAAAAATCAAGAAAAACTAGAGAAAACATACATGCACATTTTTTACGCGCCCTCCAGTGTCGCAAATATTAGAAATTCTGGAAAAAGCTTAAAACAAAAGTTGTAGGGAATTTTATTTTCTAAAACTTTGTACCACAACATTTAGCACTAAAGTGTATTGTTTGTCCTTAAAATTTAAAAAAAGTAAAAAATTGTTACATGCGTATTTAATCAATGTCGGTCTTGAGGACCTTCTACCGTACCAATTTACACCAAAAACTAATGGTCGCATTCCAGGCACACACCGACCCTTCATACCAAATTTCAGCTTGATTGGTCAAACGGTTCGGCAGTTATCGTGGAAGATTACACACAACCACACAGACACACAGACACATAGACACACAGACAGACCATATGCTGGAAATGGTTTCAATCTTCTTGGAGGAACCTCAATATGGATATTTCCATCGATATCCCGATTTTTTTTTGCTCGTTCACCTTACTTTCCCTTTGATGGGTCGGGGAAAGTAAAAAGAAACTATATATACGTAAGAAATACCAAATTCAAGTGACAAAAAAAATTATATTAAAACTAATTCTCGAATGCAAACAAAAAATTTTTAATAGTATTATTTGACCAATTCTGTTAAAAGTCATGAAACTTCTATTGAATTAAAAGTTGAATATTATGGACTTTTATACCAAAAAAGAACCAAACCTAATACTATAGTTTGTACATCGAAGAAACGGAATAATAAAACGTGGTTATCTGTAAGGGTTCATCCGAATTTTACATCCCTACTGTAGGACTTTTATACTTATTTGTTATAAAAAATAAGTGTTAAAGTCCCAAAGTAAACTTTCCTAGAATTTAAATTCAACCACGTGCCGTTTGCCGTATTATTATACCATTTGTACAAACTATAATTTTATTTACATTAAACAAAAAAAAGAATTTCGAAGAGAGAAAATTGGTCTTTATTTTTCGTCAGGCTAACTAATGACGATCTGCGTTATAATGGACGCTGAGGTATTTAATTGCATCATTATAGTCTTATTAGAGAACATCTCTATTATAAGCCGAAGCCATTGAACGATCTTCTATGAATAATGATCTAAACCCACCGTCGAAATTCATTAATGTCCGTATCTTATCGTGCAGAATGAATTTCCATAATCGCGTCCGAAATGCCAGATAAACTAAGATGCACGGAAATTGAATATTAAAATTGTTAATGGTCTACAGTCTACTACGAACCATATTTCACTTATTATTTAATAAGTTCCATATTATATAATAAAAATTTTATATATTAAAAATATGGCATGACTATATCGTTTATAATAAGCACTCTAATAAATTATTGTTTAACTTATGTTAAAGATTCGTGCTAATTTATTGCACTTTATTTAATTACTTCAATTAAAACATTATTTTCGTATATACCGGTTAATACGATAATATCTAATTGCTGCTTTAGTCATTAATATGTATATTACAATGACAAACAACTGTTTCTCGTGATAAAAATGTATAATACTTATGATCCATTATTTTGTTTGTAAATCATTATTTTTTTTTTATTAATGAGTCTATTTCTAGTATTGGTAAATAGTTAAAAGCACCGAATATTCGACGAATTTTAAAAGATTTGGTATCAGCATAAAAAAGTAAACCAAAAATTGTTTTAGAAAAAGTTTGTGCCAATTTGACAAAAAAGTTGTATGGACCAAAAAATTTCAAAATTTAATATGCTAATTATATGATACAATTTGGCATGTAGGGTTAAAATAAAATTCTGAACAACTTTTTTTAATAATTTTTCTTCGGTATCTCTTTACGCCAAGCGATATTTGGAAGAGTGACCCTGTTTGTGAAATCTTAAAAGACGTAGCCCATCAACCTGTATGACTCTGAAAAAATACGAATCTGTAATCTTTCAAATAGCATAACTATGAGTGTATCTTCATTTTAAATGCGACACACCATATATATTAAAGACAGCATGCAAAGAACTACCGTTTTTATTAGCGCGGTTCAGTGATACAGTATACAATGTTCAAAAATCATGAGCTAAAAGTTTATAGAATCCATGGCAATCCTTACCTGAACAATTCTTCCCAGAAAATTCTTTCCTTGACAAGTTTTAAGCATATTAAAGCACTAATTATGGGTGAATTATTTTATTGCAGGACCGTTGGAAGGATTTTTATAAGAAAGTTTTGTCATGGAAGATTATCGTGGGGAAGGCTTATCGTGTAGTGAAACTGAAGATAGCAGCCAAGTTAAGCAACGGACAGCAAAAAACCTATTAGAGGAATACTGGGGGCTTGACCCTACTTTTGGACCGATGTGACCAGGGCATTCGAGTGGACACGAAATTGAAAAAAATAAATTACTTTCCCAGCCGGTCGGTCAACTTATGTACCCTCAACACACCGACTACTTTTCACCATAGGAGTTATTGCGTAACGAGAGGACGGTATTTTGGACCAGATCTGATCCTGGGTCAGTCAGGTATTTGCACAGGAACCAGAAGAATAGTATTTACCGCCGGTTGGTTATCTTGAATGTGCCCAGAACCTGAAAACTTCTAAGCGCAACGATCCTGTTTTCGGATGCTGGGCTCATTCAAGATGGCCGACCAGCGCTGAATATTTTTTTTAGAGATCCAATAAAACCACCAGACTGACCCAGGGTTATATTGAGCTGAAAAATACCGTCAAAAAGCACAGCATTCGTCAATAACTCTCGCGGTGATAATTTCTCGGGTGCTAAGGGTACCCAAGATGGCCGACCGGCGGGAAGTAATTTTTTTCTCTAAATTTCGTGCCACCCGACTGACCCACAGTGAGATCGGGCTTTTAAGTAGCTTATAGAAAATTTCAGTAAATTGTTCGACTTTTTAAAAACGGGTTGCTTTAACGTATTTTCGGCCGTGGTTTGTTGCAGAGCTGTGACGAGCACTGACAAAAAGTGCTTGCGAGCACTAAATATTAAGTACTCAAAAAAAGTGCTTCAAAATTACGAGCACTAAGTGCTTTTACAGGAAAGTTCTCGCGAGCACCAAGCACTCTTAAAAGGTGCTTTAAATTCACGAGCACTAAGCACTAAGCACTTTGTTATGAAAAATTCAATTACTGAAGTGGAAATGTCCGTAGGCTTATTGATAAAAATGAAGTAAGTCAAACAAAACTATCTAGAGTTGGAATAGAGGAACCAATATAAAAAATTTAAATTTATTTCTGAACTTTTTAAATATAAAACAAAGCTGTTTTTATTATTTTTGAATAACAGGCGGTTGTAGAGTTGACTTAGGTCACTGAAAATAGGAGACGGACAAGCTAAGGTGACCAACTATCTATTGCCGAAATCAGAGTTCCAAAATTCGAAACCGTTCTCGCTAAGACAAACAGACAGACATACAGACAGATAAATAGATGGATATTGTAAAATCAATAAGTACCTTCCGCTTTGCATTGTTACTTAATACAACGTTGTTTTTTTTAAGAATTATGGAACGATATGTATATCATATTTGATGTAACATTGTTTTTGTCATAATATCAATTTTTTTCAAAATAATCAAGACAGTAATTAGTTTTTTTTTCAAATTATACACTAATATTTACTAGTGTGAGTTTAAAAATGTTCATGAAAGTGCTTAGTGCTTAGTTCTCGAGACTTTTATGTGCTCCCGAGCATTTTGGAATACTTGGGAGCCTTTTGAACTGCTCGGGTGCCTTTTCGAGTGCAGAGCCTTTTGAAGTGCTATAAGCACTAAGCCCTTTGGTAAACTGTTTTAAGCACTAAGCACCGAATTTAAAAAGTGCTCGTAGGTGTAATAGGTTTTTGAAATCAGCTTCTCAGCTTAAATCAAAATAATTTTAAAGTGTACTTATATACATCCTGTATAATGTATTCCTTTTTGTATCATTTTTGTATTTGTTTTCCTTCTTATTGGTTTTATTTTTGCATTTTTTGGCCATTTTTACCGTTTTTTCTTCTTTTTTTAGCCTTTTTACCCCCTTTTGCCATTTCTCTTGCTTGTTTGGTCTTTTTTTGAGCTTTTTGCCTTTATTTGTTTCTATTTTGCCTTTTTTTGCATTTCTTTCCTTTTATTGGCATTTTTACCACTTTTTTGCCTTTTTCTTTCTGTTCTAAACTTTTTTTAATAGTTTTTAATTTTTTTGGACTTTTTTGTCCTTTTCTGACCTTTTTGCTTTTTCCCTTTACTTTATCTTATTTGGCTTTTTTGGACTTTTTGTTGATTTTTGTTTACCCATTTTTCCTTTTGTTGCCTTTATTAGATCCCTTTCTCTTTTTTGCTTTATTTAACGTTTTTTTTATTTTTTAGGTGACTTTTTTGCTCTTTGTATTTTCCTGCATCTTTGTCTCTTTTTTCCAAATTTTTACAAATTGTATTAAGATTTTTATTGAATTTTCGATTTTTGTCTATTTTCACCATTTTTCTATTATAGTTTTAATTTTTGCTGAAATTTAGCAATTCTTTAATATTTTTAACAAATTTTTGGAAATGATTCTTTACCTTGTTATTATTTATAATAACTTTTAACCTTTTTACTAAATTTTGTTGTTTTTCATTTGAATTAATTTTTGCGCATTTTTGCAATTTTTACCCATTTTATTCACTTTATTTCACATTTACAGCATTTTACTTTCCCATTCAGGAATTTTGTATTTTTTAATTTAAATAGTCTTATTCTCCACAGAAGAGTCGGGAAAATTCTGGGGTGACACAAGCGATTTTTTTCTAAGTCATAATCTTTACAATTTAGATGTGGAAAATAATTTGTTATAGATTTTTTATTTTAGTATGATTTGTTAAATACCCATTTTAAATTATGACCAATAAAATCACCTATAACGAAGAAAGAATAATAAGAATAATGAACATTATTTATTTTTGAGTACATCTTGATATGCGAGGGATTTACTAGCACAGTAAATTTTTATAATTACAAATCGATACATTGAAGCATGTTTTAAATTGAAGGACGTAATTGTAAATATATTTTTCCCCAAAAAAGATATTCAAAAATTGTCTATTTGATCATAGACCAACATTTTGACTAAAAACAAATATTTTGTTTTGTCATAAGAATAATTTATTCTTTTTAGTAAACAAGAAAAGAGATTTTGCTTTTACACAAAATCGAATCTTACTAAAAAACAATTATTTTAGTATCATTTTAATAAATTTATTTTAGCAATTAAATATTCAAAAGAAATTAGCAATAATATTGTTTATAAAAATAAACACTATTTTTTTTCATTGGTCCTGGCAAAAACAAATCGATATTTTAGCAATCAAAGTTCTAGGTCAGGCAGCTAGTGGAAGAAAAGTTTTATATTGGTCTATATAAAAGGAAATTCAACTATTAAGGGACGAAAATAACACAAAGATATAATTTAGGAAGTGGGTTTTCGGAAAAGTGTTTTCGAGCATGAAAATAGTGAAAAGTTTTGCTGATATTGCTGAAGTTATCGCTCGGGGTCATGGAAATCACGTAGTATCTGAAATAGAAAAAAAATATCTTTTTTTGTGAATTTGTAAATTTGAATATAATTCAGGAAATATTTTCGTAATTGATTTTTAAAAGTTATCCATATGATACTTCTTGTAATATTTTTGTTAAAATGATACCAACATTTCATATATATATTTAAAAATGGATTTAATAAGTAGAAATAAATACAACGATTTTCGAGTTATGATAATTGTAAGGTCCATATTACAATGTATAAATGCTGTTAAAATTTGTAATATATTGTCTTAGAAAAATTTTTGAGAATAACAGGAATATCCACTTTTATTTATTTTGACACCCTTTTTACTAAAAAGATAAACCAGAAGTTATCATTTTGCATTAATGTAGGCTTAATACGTATATATTTAGAATTCATTACCAGCGTCCAACCCCATAAATGTAATGACCATTTTCTGCCGGACGGATTATTCCAGGTAAAACCAGCGTATTTTGTATACACATGCTTTTACCAGGCATTCAAAAACATATTTATAAAAATACCTCGTTAGCCCATCAAATGATTTATGTTATGAATAATTCTACATTGATTTCTTGCAAGTGAATCAGCCTAATATTGTCAAATTAAACAAATGTATTATAATTATTAATGTTCGTATAAAATTCTCTAAATAGAAAATATTTGAAGTGTCCATCCGAACAGCTAATTAAAAGACACATGTACAGTGTTGCCAGATGGCCAAGGCGGTAGATTTGCCATGTAGAAAACGGTAGATTTGGATTTGAAAACGGTAGCTATCATATTACGTCATAATTTCGTTTCTTTCGCTACTTTTTATTAGTGATAAGTTACTTTGATTACTATTGTTATTTTGCCTGGTCGTAGATTGGATAGACTGAATAAATATTGAATACGACGCTGAAGCGTACAATGAAATTATTGCAATTTTATAATAGAAAAGTAAACAGAAATAGAGAAAATAGGCAAAAATAGAGAAAATAGGGAAAACTAGTGAAAAATGTTGAAAAGTAGAGAAAATAGGGAAGAATAAAGTGAAATAAGGAAAATAAAGCAAAATAGGGACAAACGGGGAAAAGCAGACAAAAACAAAAATAAATCGGTTAACATTTTCTAAGTTTTGCTTTTTTTTTTTAATAAAAAGAGTTCTTAGATTTTATATTATATTTTCTGCTTCTATTTTAAAACTGTGAAAGGTATTCTATTTTTGTTTTTTTTATCTCCAACGCTGTTTAAGTTAAATGGTGTATAAATCCAGTTGATAAAATGGTGTATTCGTGTAAAAATAATTATTTTTAAAATTCAACGAAACCGTGTGCTTCCTTAACAATACAAATCTTTTATCACTGTACACGGTTAATCAATTTTCAAGATGTAAGATTCCAAAAGACACTTAAAAAGATTTCTATTTATTCCGCACTTTCTGTTCTTGCTCGAGTATATTTTCAATCGCGATAACAAACTTCATTGCTATGCTAATTTTAACAGATTCGTCCGACAAACGGAAAACTTTTCGAAGATCTTGAACAAGCATGACGATTGCTTTTTAATGGATCACTTGGGCCGAAGTTCGAATTTTTCAATTAATGTTATTCACGGCAGATATTTTTGACATAGCGTTTCTTTATTTTTTATTCGCTTGTGACGTTTCTGAACGAAAAGTTTTTGATGCTTAACATCATTCGAATAGATATTTTAGATAGTAATTTAGAATTCACGAATAATTTCACCTCGCTACATTACCGTATTAAAGGATTTTATATTTTACTAACTTATTTAACGCTATACAGGGTGGCGAAAATTTCATTGCAATGTATTGTAATCTCGGAAACCGTAAGAGATAAGACGTCGCTTAGATGGAACAAAAGTTTCTCAATTTGAAAACTAATCGACTGGTACATTGCATCCACAGATGTCAGGGACGGTTTTGATAATAATTGATAAAAACCAAAATTGCACATTTTCTATTTAATGGTCCCGTGCTTTTATTTTGAACAATAGAAAAATAGTGTATAAAACTTTTTTGTTTGAAAACGTGTTACCCACAGTCTAATACTATTGAATTTTGAATCTGACGTTTAGTTTCCGCCCAGTCACCATCAACTTTTTTTCTCAAATACGGATCTGCACTTATTATGTGATTTTTGTAAAGCATTTTACTTCCCTAATTCATCCATATATTACACCTAGTTCATTTTTGATTATTTGAATGAATTTTTAACTATTTAGTATAAAAGTTTTTAAATACGGTCCTGTACATTATCTGCAGTTAATAATGCAAAATAATGTAAAGGAAACAAATTATTTTATTTCATAATTCACATTAACTGTTTAAAATGAGATATGCATAACTCATTTCTATTGGTCATTTGGGCTGTTGCTGAGTTCTAACTCTTCGACGTAACCCATCAACATTTTGAGGAACTACTGTATCTTAAATTGGTCCCACAAGTAAAAATCCATCGGATTAAAGTCTCGAGTTCTTGGTGGCCAATGTTCAAGATGGGGATTTTTTCTTGGATAGAAATATTTGTTTTTACTGCTTAATAGTCAATAATTCGTAAATGTGGTCTCATAGGTCCACAAAAATTATTTAATTTATCTACTGTTAGTAACAGTAACAAAATCTCGATAGTTGTTGTTTGTTTTTAGGATGTACTTTTTGTACTCTATGAAATTTGTAATATATGGATGAATTCAGAAGATGAAATGCTATTAAAAAATCACATAAAAAGTACAGATCCGTATTTGAAAAAAAAAAGTTGAATGTGGCTGGGCGGAAACTAAACGTCAGATTCGAAATCTAATATTACAGATGGTGGGTAACATGTTTTCAAACAAAAAAGTTTTATACATTTTGTTTCCTATTGTTTAAAATAAAAGCACTGGACCATTAAATAGAAAATGTGAAATGTTGGTTTTTATCAATTATTATGAAAACCGTCCCTGATATCTGCGGATGCAAAGCACCAGTCGATTAGCCTTCAAATTGAGAAACTTTTGTACCATTTAACCGACTTCGTATCTCTTACGGTTTCCGAGATTACAATACATAGCAATGAAATTTTCGCCACCCTGTATATTTGTGTACTTCGTAAAAATAATTTTTAGCCAAACATTTTTCCTCAAATTAATACATAAGAAATAATATAAATAAAATTCGCTTAGTTTTCGAAATACTATTATTTTCCTTACATTTAAATAAGGACACATTGAAAGGCAAATTCATATCTCCTCCAGAACCTCAAAAATGATCACAACATTTGCACTAAACTTACATTAAACTCGAACTAAACTTGCACTAAACTTAAAAATCGGCTTTACCACCCCAGAACTTTCCCTGCTCGGCTGTAGAGAATAGGATTATTTTAATTACAAACCTTAGCAATACAGTAGTTTATGGAATATATTTTAAATATCATGCCTATAGTTGATATTTCAATGTCGACAATGAGATAAGCGGGCGCATGCGAACATTATATAACAACTATTGGGAACTCTGGAAAAAGATTAATACAAAAGTTGTAGAGAATTTTATGCTCTACAACTTTGCATTAGAATATTTTGCAATTAAGCGCATTGTTTGCCTTCAAAATAAAATAAAATCAAAAAAAAAGACGAAAAGCCTAAATGTCTATATTCTCCAGCGACAGAACTATGGGGAATTCGAAAAACACTTATGTATAAAAGTTAAAGGAAATTTGGTGCTCTCCAGCTTTGCACTAGAAAAATTTGCACAATTTGGAAAAACTACATTCACATGCCCTCTAGTGGCGCAGATATTGGAAATTCTGGTAAAGTTTGAGACAAAAATTGTAGGAAATTTTATTTTATAAAACTTTGCTTTATATTATTTTGCAATAAGGTGTATTGTTTGTCCTTAAAATTTAAAAAAAGGCAAAAAATCTTACATGTTCATTCAATCAATGTCGATATTGAGGACCTTCTATTGTACCAATTTTAACCAAAAACTAACAGTTGCATTCGAGGTACACACCAACCCTTCATACCAAATTTCAGCTTGATTAGTCAAACGGTTCGGCAGTTATCGCGGGAAGATTACACACAGACACATAGACACACAGACAGAAATTATTCTGGAAATGGTTTCAATCTTCTTGGGGGTCCCCAAAATGGATATTTCCTTCGATATCTCGTTCACCATACTTTCCCTTTGATGGGGCCGGGAAAGTAAAAATATACGTTTAATCTTTTGCTGTCTTTTTTAAATTGTTTAATGTAGAGTTTTCAAGAAGTAAAATCAACAATCGTACGTAAAGTGAGTACGTTGCGTTCCCTACACATCCATGAAATTAAATTTCGCGGCAGTTACACATAGCAACGGCCGCCAAACCAACTTTTAATTTTGACATTTCTACAATACGAAAATAACAAGGTTATTATTTTTCATTGAATACATTGTTAATTGATAAATTAACAAATACAGACTTATATTTTTTAGGATAAATATTAACATTAAGTGTACATTTTGTATTTATTACTTATTTTTAGCACAGAAGTTCATTCTGATTGATGATTTACGTTTAGAAAGACTTTATGATTGATATTGTGGATCTTGCTAGGTAGAATTGTAGTCCATTTTTTTACCCTATAGTAGGAGTTTTCGATTCCATCGCTGTTTTTGTTAATAAATAACCGTTATTCTTGACAACTAAAAGGTTGTTTGGGTAGAGTATGAAATGAAAAGCATCTAATCATCATAAGACAATACAAATTTGATCATTGTTAAAAAAAATCAATTATTACCAAAAACCAAGGAAGTATTCGAACAAATTCCTCGGATGCAGCGTTTATACATTGTTTCTAAGTTTTAAATGGGATTGTCATCTCGCAACTTCTCAGGGCATGTAATGCTCATACATTTGCCAAGTGATTCAGCTGCTAATTTAAAGCTGAAAAGAGATCCTTTTTATACCCGATCCTTTAAACCAGATACTTTGACAACCAATGTTCGACAGTCTATACCAAAAGTGAATATTAAGCACGAAAACATCAGTATCAGTATTATTTATAATTAGTTGTTTAACTTCTCCACGAACAGCATAAAAAATAGGGCTGAACATTCTACAATCTGCTTTTAGGTGAGCAGACTTCAGGTTTGGCATTTCAGCACATATTATGTATTGATGTGAAAGTTCGTTCTCATAACAAAGCGGGCGGAGTTCTCTTAAAAACCTGAATATTGTATTCTCTAACTATTCGAGCACTCACTTCACGCGAAAATTTAAGGAACTTGCTTCTATTGATAAATTGCAGGAAAACTGGGTTACTGAAGTGTAATTCGCTGTTTCGGTTAGGAAGCTGAAGAAGCTTTTTAAAAAGAGCGACAACTGTTTCCTTCAATTTAATAAATGGAGCATTTATAAACAGATTTAGGGTTGCTCGATACATTATTAATCTTAACGCCATATAAAGTAAATGCAATGCAATTGATTAACATGCTTTTCTGACATCCTTTTTTTGTAAATTTTTGTGTTAATTTCCCACTTAAAAGTAGTAACAGTTTGTGCGTTAATAGAATTTTTGGGTGCTCCGTTCATTGGATTTAATATTAATTTTAAAACAAACGATGATTTGTTTAGAACTATTAAGTTGGGTTCAGATTGATATTAGTTATTTTAAGTTTACTCTACCTTGTGCAACTCTTCTATTGGTTGAAATATAGGAATAAGCATTGGCAACTCTGCGATGGTCATAACACATATGCGCAGGCTCACTGTAATTGTAGAATAGCGTTTTTACATTACCTGAGAAGCGCATATGATATCAGCGTATTCCTCTCACTCCAAATGCTCACATTTACTGAAATTACAGTATTACAGAATAGCCACCATGATAAGCTATCATCTTGAAGCTTGAAGCATTTCGTGCATTATTCATATCTACCGATAATGAATAGATCTGTTTCAGCATAGATTTTTAAAAGAGTTGGTGCACACGTAAAAATAAATTGAATAAATAAATTAGAGCAAATCATCTAGGATGGATAAAAGAAAATCTAAAATAAAAGTCAAATGGCGTCCCAAGTGACAGTCGATCTGTACTTATTTTAAGTCGTAGAATCCAAATATATAGAAGTGTACTGGGTCTTCCATTTGAATTTTCAATTTTCATGTCATTTCAGATTAAACTTTATGTCGGTCATATTCAATTTTTATTAAAAAAAAAACCAAAAATACGTCTATTATATTCGACCAAAAATTGAAATGAATTAAAATTTATTAGGGTGGCCCATAACCAATTTACACCGGGTATGACAACCTTTAGTTCTTGTTATTTTAGAGTCTCACAAAAACATTCCAGTCAATAAATATAGCTCAGCGGATTTTTCCCATGTTTCTCAGCTTCTGATCAATATCAGACATACTTGCGTTTTGTCATAAACCGTAACAATATTTTGTATATATTCAAACCATCTCGTATATATAGCTGTCGTTTAAGTATTATCTGCGCCACTGACAATTCTTTAAATCTTCGATAAAATGTGTTTATCATGGTAGGTATATACATAATGATATTGATGATATGTCAGCCATTCTCGTCAAAATCCTTTAAGATGGACACTACAGGAACATGTGGTGTAAAATGAATGCCATGACTAGTGGTTCGGTCAAGTAAAGATGAGTAGTACAATATACAAAATAACTCTTCGTCTTTGATCGGTAGCCCTATGATCTCTTCGTAAAATGAATTTTAATCTTTAACCAATGACCAAATTTCTTTTACTGATATGTGCACGGTAAAATTTTTCTGGATAACATTTCGTTGTGTCATATCGGAAACAGAGACAAAAGCAGAAAGTGTAAACTCCTTCAGGAACCTCTATGTATTCCTGATGGATCCGATATTCATGCTTTCTCATTATATTTCAACAGATTCTTATTGTTCTTTTTCCTTCCGATTTGTTTTTGAAGAGCTCTCTGCTCGCGTTGCTTTTGCTTATCTTTATTTCTAGATTTATTGTCTTTAGCACGGTTTTCAGGATTGGTGATCTTTCCTCTCATATCTTGAGTAATGCGTACTTTATCTGCTTCGTTAAATTCCTCATCCTTTCTATTACGACATATTTAAATTTTTTGGCTTTTCTTTTCTGGTTAATATATTTCCTTATTTTCTTCAGGATCCTTTCTCAGTATTACAGTAAGTGATTTTTTTTCTTTCTGTAAAGTGTTAAAAAGTGTAGTACAAAATTTGAAGCAACTAAAGGGGTTAAAAGAAGATTATGCCATAGATTTATGCATATTTTTTAATAGATATTACTTAGACCTATCCAGCAAGTCAAAAAGTCCGTGGTAAAACATAATAAAGAGCGCGAATTTATGAAAAACAATTAAAATGTGATAAAATAACAAAAATGTGATTCAGATGTAAATTGAAGGACAAGCGCGAGTTCGTCCAGATTTTTCACCATAGAAGTACCCGAAATTTGAGTGACAAAGTCTAACCATCTCAAAAAACCTACTTTTTGCTCCCAACACTAGTACATTTGAGTTTTGATCTTAAGTGTTATATTAGATAGGTCTTTGCAAAACTTATATTTATGATGTCTAAATTGTAAGCTAATCAGACTTATTAATGAGAAGTTTGCATCTATTAATGGTATTAAAACTTGTATTTAAAGTAAATAATATTTTGAACTAGAAATTTTATTTTATTCGTTTATTATTTTTTTTTGGTTGCCTCAACGATATTTCTATAGACAACTGTTCAGTTTTAAACGAGACGAAAACTAATAGGATGATTGCTTGTCATTATTTTCCTAAATCCATTATTCCAGCCTTCTAGAAAATTAATGGTAAGATCTGACATAATTCTCTTTCGGATATCCCACATCGTTAACTCGTATTCAGGCTTCGGTCGACGCTCCATCAAACTAATCATGTTTTTAATTCTTCATTAAAACCGTGTATACATTTATATACAAAATAAATAGTGAATATGAAATGAAAATATAAAAGAAGTAGTTCAAGGTGAAATGATTTAGGTCAAGTATATTTTTAATTTTACTTTCCTTGTAACTGCAAATCATATTATCGAATTCAAGTATATTGATAAATATTTTCTTAAAACAACTGATTTATTAACGTGCACATTGCGAAAAATTGTCACACGAGGTCATAGACTAAACTATAGTAATCATATGGTGCTTTAATAATGTCGTATCTCACGTTTATCATAAACAGTTTTATCCACGACTGCCAAAATGAAAAATCACTATCGCTGAAACAGAAAGGGAACTAATAACCTCTGGTACCGAGTGGTCACCGCAACCACTGAGCCAGCAACTATTGTTGTACAATTTAAAATCTACACGACACAATACGTGTCAACCATGTAAAACAATAATCCAACAAGTAGATAAAACAATTTGTGAAAAATATTTCATACTGTATCGTAAAACATACTGTTACATACTTGATTTTCTCGTCTCGTCTGGTAAAACCAAAACCTCTTTGAAAATTATTTAGGCGATAACGAGACCACATACGGCAAGACCTGAGAGCCCCTTTCATATTTCTTCAGAATTTGTTTCTGAATTTGTGAGAAAAATAAACTAGCAAGTATTATAAACATTCGTTTTTTTGTAATAAAAGAAAGGTCTGCATAGGTTACGATAAATTTACGAAATCTAAAATCTGGTAACCATCTGTGAAATGTTTTATTTTATATAAAATGACACTCTCAATGTGTTTCGAATTTTTTAGGACTTCCCAAACAGTTTGAGGGTAATAAAAGTTTATGACCCAGTTTATACCATTGGTTGTGGATCACCCTGTATGTCTATACTATAATAAACAAACTGAATACAAAAATGGATTTTTAAGAGTATAAACTATTTTATATCTTTAACGATAAAGACAGATTCTGCCAACGCCAGCATATTTGTAATTTTTTTTTAATTTCCAAGGGTGACACATTTGATATGAGTAAATAAAAACGCCCCTATCAGCCGTAACATAAAACTCACAGGTTGCGGCTCTCATAAATTTTTTGATAATAATCTAAATACAGGACCCTCGTCTATTATTAGCGACAATGATTAATGGTAATTTATTATTTATAATTCTTGTACCGGAGATAAAAATCACAAAATCATAAATTACTGTACAAACTGTGACACGATTTCCGATCAATAAAACCATTTAAAAAGATGTCAAAAATAGCATCCATTGATTAAAGAATTTTTCATAAATTTTATGTTTTGAATAAATACCAAAATGTGGAGACCCCGTTATTTGATAAGTTTTATTTTCCCGTTTCATAAGGTATGAGAAATAATTAGTATTTTTCCCAAACCGAGCTGTTATCTGTCCTAATAAATAATTCTTGTTTATTTATTATTATTATATTGTGTTCTTACTGCCGTTTTTCATTCGCGCTTAAACCAACGCAAGTTTATTGCAATAGAAAACAAAATATAGATTGTTGTGATAGAAAATATTATTATAAATACAGTGAAAAAATTAATTTTACGAAAAAAAAAACGTTATTTGAGCGTAAAAACTTCGATATTGATGATAAAATTTCTATTGTCTCCATAAATGGAAGTTTCAGCAAAATTACAATTCACCGATGAAAAGCATACACTACTCGACGACTTCATGAAATAAAAATTCAAGGCCAACTCCATTTTTCTAAAGCTATCGATTTAAAAATCAATATACAGCAGTTGATCAAAAAATAATCAGAAACAAAGCAAGGCTATTTAGTATGTAATTTGAATAGAAACCGATTATCCAGAAAGTGAAATATTATAATATACGAAATACAAAAATATTTATAAATGTATAACGTGCTTGGCAAACATATTCTAATTAAAAATTTTTTATATTTTTCAGAAACAAATATTCATAACATAAATTGCAGTGGATTTTATAAATTTTTATCAGGGAAAAACTTAAGGTCATTATATATAACAAATTAAAAATATTATAAACTTTAATATCGCCAGATGATGAAAATAAGCACTAAATGCTGAAAATTATCGCTAGATAGTGAAAATTATTCGTAGATGAAGCAATTTATTTTCAGATGGAAAAAATGATTCCGGGATAGTGAAATTTATTCGAAAATAGTAAAAATTATTTCCAGGCGGTAAAATTTATCTCCATTACTGAAAAGTATCTCCAGAGGTTAAAATTTATTCTCAGATGATGAAAATTATCACCAAATTATCAAATTTATCATCCCCAAAAGGAGAAATTTTTATACCCAGATGAACAAGATTATCTCTAGGATGGTGAAATTTATCCCCAGAAGGTGAAAATTATCGTCAAAAGTTGAAATTTATTCCAATACGGAGTAATTTATCTTCAGGTGGACAAAATTACCTCCTAGACGGTGACAGAGGAATTTATCTTCAGATGGAAAAGAGTATGTCCTAGATGGTGAACATTATTCCCGGATGATGAAAATTAAAGCCAAATGGTGAAATCTATTCTCAAATGGAGAAATATGAATAGGATTATCTGGCAGATGTTGAAATTTTTTCCCAGATGGTAGAAATTATCTCTAGATGGTGAAATTTATTTCGAGTTTTAGAAACTTAGCATCAGATGGAAAAAATTATTCCCAAAAACTGAAATTTATTCACACATATTGAAAGTTATTTTCAAGTGGTGAAATGTATCCCCAGGTGATGAAAATTACCTCCAGATAATGAAAATTATCCCTGGATGGTGAAAATTATCGATACATAGTACAAATTATCGTAAAATAGTGAAAATTAGCGTCAAATAGTAAAAAATATCACCAAATGGAGAAATTTATCATCAGATGGACAAAATTAATCCCAGAAAAAATCACGACAGCTTAATTATGCTGAAAACAAATGGAGAACAAGATTATTCCAGAAAAACAGGAGATCAAGATTTTCCCGTAAAATACAAGAGAGTAAAATTATCCTTTAAAAAAGTCTCGTGCAATTATCCTAATAAAGGGATAAGTGAAGAACAATTATCCTGGATGCTTTGAAAAGGACGAAGTACAAATATCCTGGAAAAATGAAAACTGCAATTATCGAAATGGTCGAAGAGAAAATATCGCGAAAATCCAAAAGTTTAAAAATATTCTAGAAAATCACTAGAGCAAAATTATCCTGGATGTAAAATTATCCTGTAAAAAATATTGGTGTAAAAACGATAAACTGAAATTAATCTGAAAAAGGGATGAATGAGGATCAATTATTCTGGAAAAAGATGATGTTCAATTATTGATAATTGACAATTATTTCCCTATCTTAACTTTTAAGTAGAAAATTGGCCATAAAGTGATATTTTTAATTATTTTTATAAAAAAATAGATCCTTTATTTTAACCATCTTACTAATGAAATTATTTTAAAATAATGAACTAATACAAATGAAATATTTTTACTTTTAGTTAAAGATTCTGTCTTATTTTTTGGTACTAAAAATTGTCTTCTTGAAGCAGTGGAAAGTTCATTAGATTTATAAATATCTTTAAAAAGACTTTTATAACAAGGTGTGAAAGTGGCTCTAATATTTTGAACTTTAACAAACACATAATCCGCTTTGTTGAACTCTGGAGAAATAATCTATTTAGTATATAAACATGAACAGAGATAATGGATAGTACTTATACTTAAAAAACAATAAATAAAGTGAAGAGCAGTGGAAACCAGTCGAAAAGATGGACCAAACGTGGACAATTAGTTATTAAAGAACGTACAACGTAGAAATGAAATAAAATAGAACAGGAATAATTCAAACAAAACGAGAAAGTGTAAACCTGTGAAGGGAAACTTAGTTCAGACTATTGAGTAATAATGAGTGTTGTATGTTGTCATTATATGCTTTGCTAAAGATGCTAAGTAAGTATCAACCAATAAAAATTTTGCTGTTTGAAATGCATGTGACCTTGTCACACCCATATCTTCGGCCCACTTTGATAAACAGGGCTCAAATTTAAACTTGACCGAGGTATCTACGTAACAAGTTTGAAGCAAATCGGTACACTGGAACCGCCGTGAGATTTCTCACAGATAAACACACTAATAACGCACATACACACTTACACGCAGACGCACTAACACACAGTGAAATGTTATTTTTTATTTGTTTATAAAAGTGATTTAGTTATAAATGTGATTTAAGCTCAATTCTTTGTATTATGGGTTCGTTTCACGAATAGAATTTAAAATATATCAAAAAGTAAAATATTAAACAAAAAACAATTTGGTCGCCAGTCTAATAAATTTTTTGACGTATTTAGAAACAATTGACAAAAAAACTATGATATATTTCAAAATTCGTCCTTTATTTCTTTTTTTTTGTGGCTTTAAGGAAATTAAACTCAAATTAAACGTTATATTTGTTTTCATTGCCCAAGTTCTATGCTAACAAATATGACCTCGTACCCCGGACTGCTGTACTATTTTTCCACAGTGACCATTGCACGCTCTGCAACATTTTGAGAAATATGTCCAAATGGCAAAATTCAACCTGATATATTTTTCAAATTACGACATATTGTCACTACTGTTTTAAAACAAAGAATTTTTTTACATCGTATGGATTAAATATCGTATGTGGAGTTTATGAGCTCACCTAGATGTTTTTTGCAGTTAATTTAAAATAATTTATTATTTAGTTCGATATGAAAATTCTATATTTCGTTTAAGGTACAAATATTTATATGTTCCTTATTTTTATTTTAAATATCTCGGTTTCTTTCGCCTCTATTAGATTTAAGTGACAGAATAATCAAAAATTGTGAATTTCTGTATTCTTGGAAATTAGAATAAAAATTGATTATTTTAATAGAGCACCCAATATATTCTTACATGTATGGATGCGAATAATTATATAACATATAATACATATTTCACATGCGATGTCAGCTGTCAAAAAAATTAGTATATACAAAAATATTTTTATCAAGATGGCTGCGACTTGGTACAAAACTATCACAAGGAGTAAATACAAAAATTGTTTTTGCATATATTAAACTATTTTTTATTTTATTAATTTTTTAATTATTCCACAGGCATTTTTGTGTAAAATTCATTTTTTTAATCATACCTAATAAGTAGGTAGATCTTAGAACTACGAGCTATGTTAAAAGGTTGTTAGTTCCCAAAATTATAATGGTACTAAAAATTTCAAATCAAATTTTTCTTCTGAAATTTGGACCCGTATTTTTCTACCAAAAAAAAAATTATAAGTTACATTACTACCATGTATTGTAGAAAATCAAGAACGTTCACAAAATTTGAGACTTATTAGACTTAAATAACATTTATAGACAAACAACATAATTAAATTTTATATTCTTTGTCTTAACCCTTTTGTTTAATTAAAATTTTAAACTAAATTTAACTAAATTACGAAATTCGTAATAAACTAAATATAGCTTAGTGTAAGCTCATTTCCGCGCATTTTCCGTTCATTTAAAAGAAAACGTAAAAAGGTTACATTTTTCATTATTGCCCTCGTTTTATCAAGCTTCAGTTTTATTTAAATTAAAAACTTTTCCAAATTAATTACTCAGCTTACTTAAAAGCCAATGTCAGCAAAAATTTGTTAAAAAAAGTCTGCGGAGAATTCAGAGGGATTATAAGACAGAGACGAAAAAAATTAAATAAAAAAACAATTCAAATTAATAGTGGTTCTACAATATTCTAGAATTAACTTCTCAAACTTTATAAATACCACTACTGTGGAATTAGTGGTGATGTTTCAGTTAGAGTACAAGTCACTGATTTCTGCTTTTAGGAGTATAAGAACAAAATGAATAAGGTTTCGTTGACAGCTTACAAATTAGCATTCCTTTAAATAACCCTGCTTTTAATTACCGACATTACTGAATAAGACATGAATATTGTATTGGACGAACCCATGATAATTCTTCCTAGCGGCGACAATTTTTTTCCAAGGCAATCCTTCTCTATCACAATCGATCCCTAAGACAATGCTTTATTTCACGTGACATATATTTCTCACATATGCTCACCTGAACAATGCGTTTTAAACTATAGTCACTATTTTGATCAATTTTTTTTAAAACTAAAATCCCCTGTTCATTCAGTTTTTTATATGACAAATATTGTAATGTATATATCTTTAAATCAGACATAAAATATCCAACTGTATATATCTTTAAATCAGACATCAAATATCTAACTTCTGTTTTGTTTTCTTGATTAAATCTAAAAATCTTGAATTTTTAAATTATCAAATCTAAGTATGAATCATAATATGTGAATACTTGTAGTAAAGAACAATTATGGGTATATTTCAGGAAACGATTGTTTCGGGAAAAATTTTCCAGATTGGATTGGTTGGTTGGTTTAGATGTCCGAAAACTGCACCCATCGGCTTATTATATTGTCCTGTTCATCTGTTAGTTTGTGAAAAGATTAGTGACCTTGTTAAGGTTTAAGAGCCTCTTCACCATGTCACATCTAATTAGATAGGAGGAAGGGTCCCTGATCCACCAGCGCAGAGCCTTACATTTGAATATTACATAGGTGTCTGTTTCATCCTCCTCGTCACACAATCTAAGTATATGATCCCCTTGGAAGATCCCCATTGTCTGAAGGTATTTTCTCAAGCTACAATGTTATAAAACCGGTTATTAACCTGATTTGTTTCCTATTTAGTTTCAGGATTTCTCAAGTTAGTTTATTGTTTTTAGGATTCAGAAATACCTGCCAGTCGGTTAGGTGTTGTTTATTATACTCTCACTGGGTAATTTAACAGATGTTTTGGTTATATCAATTACCGGTTCGGGCCGGTGTATCTGGTAACCAATTCTTCTCGTGATCCAAAGGCTTTTACTTTTTCGTTATCCTCAATACCTTTGTGTCCTGGTACCCACCTAAGTGTTACCTTATTAGTGGTACTTAATTTTTTGAGGTTCTATAAGTATTCCCAGACAAGTTTGAATTTTACTTAACAACTGTTAAACGCTTTTATCAAGGTTTGGCTATCAGGGGAGATAAGGATGTTTTTACCTGTGTATCTCCTCCTTAGGTTTTCTCTTCGACAGAGATCCATTGCGAATATTGAAATAATGTGGCTGCGAGATTTGTCATATATGCCAGCGCCAGTCTTTTTTTAGTTTTGGAACCATCTGTGTACAAAACAATGTCTTGTTTTCCGAGATTTCCCTTTCCAATCAATCTCGATATTAAAGGATTTATCAAGGGATCTGATCGGCATCTTGCTTTTGGAAATTATCTTTTGTATGTATTGGGTCCAGGTTAGTCTTATATCCATGATAACTATTAGATATTTAACCTCCTTGCCATAGGTCAAAGTTTGTTGGAAAAGTCTGGGGCTTTAATGTCCTCCAGATTTCTTTTTCTCTTAAAAGGAATGAGTGCTGGAGTTTACATGAAGTTTCTTCTCTTTACACCATTCTTCAATAGTCTTTAAACCATCATGCGTCCTAGGGAATTTGCCTCTGATTACTACGTTGATGTCATCCGAGTAGCCCTCGGCGAACTGCCTTAGTTCGTTGAGTTTCCTTAAAAGTATACGACTGGGTTTTAGATGAGTGATTAGAGGTTCTCTCCCTGTAGGCAATCTTTTGCCGCATTCAGCATTGATGTGATTCATCTGCAGATGGGGTCATTTATCGTATGCTGCCTGGCTGCTTTGACTACAGGAAGTATGATCAAAGGCTCCTTTTATATCAATGAAAGCCACGATAGCAATTTCTTTGTTATTCAGATAATCTTCTACGTTTGACACCAGTTGGTGTAGAGCTGATTCACAGTATTTTTCAGGATGATACGCATGCTGATTTTGGTGGAGTGGGCTCTCCTTTAAGGAGGTTTCTCTGATGTACTTTTCAACCAGTTTTTCTCTCACTTTTATCATAAATAATGAAAGACTAATCGGTCTGTATGACCTGGCCTGAAATAGATCCTGCCAGGTTTGGGTATAAAAGACCGCTATCACTTCCCTCCAAGATTCAGGGATAAAGAAAATTACCAAACTGGCTCTGCACAGACTGCAGATGGTTGATACACTGAGGTCAATTCCTTCTTGCAGTAGTGGGATGGATAATATGGGTAAGAATTGTCGCGATGAAGTATTATCGTGGAATAGGATTGTCATCGGAAGGATTGTCCGAGAAGAATTTTCCAGAACAACGAAGAATGCTTTAACAAAATGTGATCATTGAGGTATAGATCATTGAGCTAACTACAGAGAATGCATGATTAGAAAAAAATACAAAAAACCAAATCTTCTAAAATAGTCATACAAAAATGGAGTTTAACAGCCAAAAAATTAGGCACTTACCTTCAATAGGTAAAGAGTATTGTTAAAGCCTGCGACAGTTTCTATTCCAAGTTTTCGAAACATGAACATTAGGCAGCCCTTGCGATTTCATCTACATATATGAAATTTCGGGTTGAGTCTGTAATTGAGTGACCGTTCGTGTAGATGTTATAGTGATTTGGCGATAGGACGCTTCATTGTACTGCCGTCCTAGGCAAAAATGACCTAAGTGATTTTAAAAAACATGATAATGTGCAGTAAGAAATTAATATTCAACTGTTATAATCTCTTCAATCAATTACGACCTTTACCTTTTTACTTAGCACGGCAGTCTGGTAGTCAATTTTTCTGATTTCTCCATTAGCTGTTTTTTTCCTGCAGGAAAATATAGAACTTTCTGTTATGGAGAAAAGTGACTAACAGCGATGTGATTTGATGGTCGCATGACCTCCTGTACCTTCTTCAGCAGCTCCATCCTTAATATGCTGAATGTGGTTCTGTATTAATGAATCTCTCTTCCAGCTATTTACGACGCGGTTTAATGTTAAGTCATAGATTAGAAATTAGGTATACCTAATCTTTGGTGTTCCAAAATCTTGAATGTATGGCATCAGTTTTAGAAGCCATTTGTTTGTTCTCTGACTGCAGTTCGTTATTTTCTCATCTCTCAATATATGGATTCGAGCTATTACTATGGCCCGCCCATACTTCACCTTTGGTGAAGTAGGGCAAACCGCAGTATTCGAGGTAGTATTGAAATCGTTCAAAAATCTCAAACATTTTTTTTATTCCAAATGACTTAAAATGTTATGAAACGTGGAAAAAAATCGATTTACCGCGAAAAAAAAAGTCTGTCTGTGTGGATGTCTGTGCGCACGATAACTCGAGAACGGTACGGCCGATCCGGAAAGTTCTTTCGGCTGTCGGTTTCTTTTCAAAAAAGAAAGGCTCTATCAGAAGATGAGCAATTTCGGGTCCGAGGATCCCGGTCCGGCCTACTAAGTGAAACTTCTATTCGAGATATCTCAATAAGGAAAGCAAATTTGTCGATTCTGATTTCTATTCAGGTGTTGTGTAACTTAATACGCGTTGATTGATATCCATATCGCATCCGGCTCGTTGAAAAAAAATATCGGTTGTGTCGCCCCAAACTTTCCCGACGAGTATCCACGAATACTTTTTCAGATATTTAATGTTAAAGTTTCAACTTTTGACATTTTTTATTTTTGACAGGTGACAGTTGGAGAAATAATTTTGACTGTTCTGAATAGACTTTTTCTAGGGCTTTCAAATGAAATATTGCATGTCCAATTCCGTGACATATTGCATCTGTCATTTTTTGATAGTGGTACTTCCGTTTGACATATGTCGTACAAAAACTGATGGGTTCTTCCAACGGGTAACTCAAACCCCTATACCAAATTTCAGCTTAATCGGATTAAACGTGTGGCCGCTATCGTGGAAGAATACACACACACACACAGACCGACAGACAGACTTCCATCTGGAAATGGTCTTAATGGTCTCAGGGGACCCGAAAATGGATATTTCCGTTTTTATCTCGATTTTTTTTTAGCTCGTTCACAATACTTTCCCTCCTAGGAGGTGGGTCGGGAAAGTAAAATGAAAAAAAAAAATTTTTTTTTGCAAAAATTCCGATTTTTTCGAAACGGACTTTCTTCCGCTGACGAAAACGGCCGTAGTCTTGAAAAATCGCGCAGAGATTATTCTTTTTACTAGTTTTATTTTATTTGATAGCAGAAGATTTTAATGAAGTAATACCATTTATTTGTTCATTATGAGGTAATAAATTAAGATACTTTTCTTCACCAGACTTAAAAAGAAACCTATCGACCCTTAGTTATTTTATATGTATTATCTTGTAGCCTTGAAGACACTGTTACAACGCGACTTCTTGTATAATTTTTTTTTGACATTTTATTGCTGTATTTTTCTCGATGACTTTACTAAATTTAATCTAGTCAGGATTTCTGCCATGACCAAAGCAAAGGTTATCGACATTTTTTATAATAATATTTCCGTCCCCTAAACCATTCTTCTTTTTGACACTATTTTAATTGCGAACTATTCCTAGTCCAAAACAGAAAGTTTTCGTATTAATTAGACTAATATAAGGACCAAATTTTGTTGAATATCATTCACGCTTATTTCTGCAGTAGGTTTAAAACGCATGCATTTTGGTTTTCGATTAATGTTTTTATTGCAATTGCGCACAAAACTCCAAAATGTCTGTCTAGTTTAAAAAAAGTATTAAAATAGCAAAATTAAAAAAATCAAAAAAAGCACAAGTATCAATAAGTACTTTTAAAATCGATATATCACACATGGCAAAAAAAACCCAGTACAAACACCTACAAAGCATAAAAATAGCAAGTCAAAACAAATAAAAAAAACGAAAAATATTTCAATTTCGAAATCTGAGTGAGGGAACACACGTCTTGTCACTAAGAGAAGACAAGTGAAAATAAACCTACCATTACTAGTAAAATTACAAAAAAAAAAACAAATTTTCTCAAATATTTATAAACAAATAACCAAAAAGTATAGCAAAAATCTTCTACAGCCAACCAGATACTTGATAGTCAGAAACAATAACAGAGGTTTACAAAAAAATTTGTGCGTATGGATGTATATTTAAACCATAACGTTTTTGGTACTGGATATGCAATCTCCAAACCTTCAGACATCAAATTGTTTACACAATGTCATGACAACTATCAAAATGCTGTCAACAGCTGAAAACACCGAGAGGATCTAGAAGAGAAAATAAGGAGTAAGAAAAAAAATATACAAAAATATAAAAAACATTTTGTTTCATTTCTTGGCTGTAGCGATAATCTTAACAATTGTCACTTTCTGATTGAACTAAATTTATTCGACCTCAAAACGTACCGTTTACCAATTATTATAAAGCTTCAATTCAAATTGCATCTAATAAAAGGACAATCGAAGTAGACTGATACAATAACCGAGAATTACAATATCTACCTCTACAAATTCTCGAATTTTCATTTCGGGTGTCTGAATACAATAACCCAGATCCGGCGGTCGACTGGCAAAGTCGTAAAACTATTATCTGGATTTAATTAATTTCTAGCTATCCTTGTTCTACAGATAAATCAACGCGATGCGGATGAACAGTTAGGATTAAGGTAGAGTTCTGCAATGGCGACATTCTGATATTTCAGTTATCGATACAGTCTTAATTGAACCATTTATATATCGCTAACGCTGTAGCTATTTTTAAAAGTATTATCATTTATATAAATTGCTTCTGCACGAAACTATGATCGTAAGATTGGTAGGTTTTATTTTGAAAATAATGTTTAGCAATTTCTGACATTATCTTGTAAAATTTCAAGCACATTGAACATTCTTTATAAACTTTATAAATCCAAAGATATAAACTGTAATTTTTCAATAATTAGCAAAATGACTAAATTTTTTTAAAAATACACAAAACAATTCCTTGAATTACGGACAAATTTCTCGTAAAATTTACCCAGAGTTCTTATTAAAATGATAATAATATTTTTAAATTCAGATCATATTTTTATTAACTGCAATAAAAAAGAATTTGAGTTAAAACATCCCAATATATCTCGACTACGTCATTATAAAATTTCTAGAAAGATCGTTATAATGATTACGTAATATTTTCTATCGCAATTTTAAGCACTTTTCTCTTTCCCTATTTTACGCTGCAATAAATATTATATCGAAATTTGTTCCTAATACGAAGCATCACCCTCATAAGGCCGCATCACAGCTAATCAAATTAAGTTACACGGTTTTTCTAAAAGTTTTTTCTGGGAACGAACCCCATTGAATTTGAGCAGGATCGAACCGGCCTTTCTGGTACCCTCCATACAAACTTCAGTATTAGAATAGTAAAATATGTTTCAGTTCAAATTATTAGAAATTTTTCTATGTCAGATCTTGTATATGGCGAGGATCACACAAACCATTTATGCTTCACAACATAAAGTATTCGGTCCATGGGCCGAAGTCCTGAAATGGTGCGTCACCGTTTGGGAGTCCGTAGACTTTTACTTTTTATTTTGTTTTCAATTTTAAAACCAGTTTATAGAAAATGGAGAAACGAGAGACCGACAAATTTATTTTGTATTAAAACTCACCCAGACACCAATTCTGCAACTTAAAAATTAAAAATACCAGTTTAACGAACTTTACAAAAGATAATAACGCGAGAACACTAGAGCTTAGAATTCTCACGCCAAATCATCAAAAACAAAAAACATATTCTTAATTCAGTAAGAATAAATAAAATGCTTTTATTAATTTCGGTTTTAAAAAAAATATGTTGGAGGTAATCAAATTTATTTAGTATATAATGATTGTAATTTATTTAATTTTTTAGTGTAAGTGCAAGAATTTAATGGTATTTTCCTTATATTTTGTTAAAGAAAGGAAATAACAAACTTAAATTCACCTTAAAAAAAAGATCAGTCCTGAATATTTGATTTTTTGAATGCTTTAAATCCTAAGTAAATAAACCTTTTCCTTCTATTTTTATGTAAATAAAATCCATTTAGGAATCTTTCTTTGACTAGATTTATATACATATAGAGTTGAATAAAAAGACAACCATATATTATTTTAAATAATTGTATAAAATGGAGTTTTTATCTGGTGTAAATAGAAACGTATAATATGTTAAAGAGTTATGAATATATATTAAACTGATCTGTTCTGTTACCTTTTAATTAATCAATTTTTTTTATTATTCTTATCATATTATCTACTATTCACTCTTTCTTAGGGTAAGTTCAATCCAAAATCTTTCAATAACCAGAAAAAATTAAATATTTTTATCACTCCTTTGATAACATTCAAAAATAAACATATTCATTTGCTAGAGGGATTCAAAAATTAACATATTATTATGTTTTTTTTTTACAAATTCGAAACTTTATCTAACATTTTCTTCTAATATAGTTTAATCTTCTGTTATTTATTGAATTTTTAAAGGGGGACTTTACGCATCACTATATCTCCGAACTATCCGACCGATTGACTTGAAATTTGGCACAGTTACTCTTTTGTTGAAGTAGAAACCTACTAAGCTAGGATTTTTGGAAATTCTCACCCAAAAGGAAGAAAACTACTTTTTCGCATCACTAGATCTCGGAACTATCTGCCCGATTAACTTGAAATTTGGCATAATTACACTTTACCCAACATAGATGCCCACTAAGATCTTGACATTACATACACATTCAGAATAGACTATTACGCCCTTTTTTGAAAAGTGCCTTAAATGAATCTTATAGTGATAATTAACCACTGTAATTTTTATATTAATTTTTTAAAAGCGAATAGTGCCATAAAAATGGCATTGAATTTATAATTTTACATATTCGGGCGAAAACCCTAGCCGCCATGCTGACTGGGTTCGTGACGTTATCCTTATAGTAAATAAATAGAACGTCTGCAGTGCAAAGCCAAAGAATAAAAATGAGTTAATATCCTTATCATTGGTGTCTTGTGCCCGAATGCAAGAATACTAGCGTAAAATCACCGGGGAAGTTGTGGATTCAAGTGCCAACTGATATATACATGAGTAATCACTTGGTTGCTTGCTTGTTATTAATTTTAACGTCTCTTTTCTGCTACCAGGGCTAATCTGGACCGGACCTACAGCTTATCGTGGTCTCCGAACCACGGTCCTCAATCACCCTAAACCCAGGACTATGCGTTAGTCATTCGGGTGATCTACAGACTAGCAAGTGTGTAATTGTGCCATCAACCCCTATCAATTTCACGAGATATTCGATCTCATCCGGCCTGGTTAGTGGCGGAAATCAAATTGCGCATGGCACAAATACCTTTTTGCACTTGCCCAAACTCTTATCTGACTTTAATTACACTATAAAGGTATAAAGGCCGATGCCTTAACCAATTTGGCCACCCTGTTTGGTTAAACATTTGGTTAAAACTGGCAAAAAGGGATTCGAAGTTATTATCCTAGGTTTTATTTCTGTGAAGATCACTTTGATATAAGTACGCGTTTAAACTAGCGTATTTACTATATAATAACTATTTTATGAAGAAAAAAAACTTCATGAAGATACCGTAAAATAAAATTTTGTAATTTATTTATAGGTTATGTTACGATAGGGATGGATTATGTAAAGATTATTGCATGTTTTAGATGAAAAATGATATTAAGAATTTATACACAATATCAGATAAACCCGTCATCCATGATGACATTTCAATAAAATACGTGATGATAAAAGTTTACATCCGTGATAACTCGAAAAAAATTAAAATTAACACACACAGCACAACAAAAATCTATTGTGTTTACTAGAAGAAGACGTCACATCGGAAGTCAATATGGCGGATAGCGTTTTTGACATTTGAAAATCAGCTTTAAAAAATGATTTTTAAAATTGAATGGGGACGTATTATGTAATTTTTTTTAATTATTACCCTAAAAGTCTGTTATCAAATATGCCTACAAAAATATTTATAATTTTTTTAAACCTCCATAATATTTAAAAAAAAATAAATTAAAAATATCTACATTAATTGTGTACATTGTTAAGAGATGGCAGTATATACGAATTGAATTCCTTATTAAATAGAGGCCAGATGTAAATATGGGAAAAGAAGAAAATTGTATTGGTTTTATTTTCGTCGTGACTAGCAGTACATCGGATGTACTTGTTTATATCGTACATTGGAAAATAAAATAAACTACCTAATTTTTACATTTTGAACTTTTAGAAAACAAGACACTTTACTGTATAAATCAAACTAGTTACCATGTCACTAGTTTTAAGTAGATTTTAAGAAGATAAAAAGTGAAATCTAATAATCACTAATGGAGAAAAAAACTCTACTATACAAATCAAACCAGTTTACAATCACTACTTTTATGTGGTTTTTATGCAGCTAAAAAAAAAATTAAAACAAAAAAAATGGCCGTACCTAGGATGAAACTCCGGCCCTTTTATACCGCTCTAGGGTCGGATAGAACATGAAAAAACACTAAATCTAAAAGAAGCACCATCCCTAATATAAAGATTTTTTCTAACTTTATACGTTTTAGGCATATATGTATATATTAAGGTATTATTTAATTTTTTTTGTATACCTAAAATCATTTTCACGCTTTTTGATTTCCCGTGATAACAATCGGGTGAATTAAGTTGATTCGACTCGCTTACACACCAGTGACGTATCAAAATATATATTATTAGTATTTAATTTTTTTTTTGTTAAAATAATTTAATAGATTAACTATAAATTGTCGGGATTCTTCCGTTATCATATTTCCAAGAATTTTTATTATTCAAGTGAAAATAGGGAATAACAGAAAAAAATAGGAAACAATAAGAAAAACAGGAAAAAAATAGGAATACATGGGAAAAATAGGAAACAATAGTAACAAATATAATACGGAAAAATTAGGAGAAAATAGGGAAAAATATGAAAAAACGGAAAATTAGGAATAAAAGGAAATATAAAGAGAATTTTAGAAAAATGGGAAAAACAAGAAAAAATAGGAAATATTACAAATAAATGGGGAAAAATAGGAAAATATAGAAAAATTGGCAAAAATAGGAAATTAGGATAAAAATTAGAAAAAATATGAAAATATATAGAAATATAGGAAAAATAAAGGAAACTTGGGAAAAATCATAAAAAACAGGAAATAAATAGGAAAAGATTGGGGAAAATAGGGAAAATAGAAAAAAATAGGGAAGATAAAGGAAAATTAACAAAAATAGGAATATATAGGTTCAGATGTTTAGAAGTCTCATATTACTTATCGTAAATTTCTCGCTTGTTTATAATTAAAATAGATAGATAAAATAGATACAATGAAGTTGTGTGAAACTACCAATAAAATTCAGGAATAGATAATAATATATCCTAAAATAAAAATAATTTAAAAAAAAAATTTTACTCTCGTATTCATCCGAATAAAATAAAAAGGTATAATTAAAATTATTAAACTCTAATGGTGGAAACTCTTACTAAAATTTCTCTTCAAAATTTTCTTTCACATTTTGATTATTTATACATTTCTACGCAAAATATCACATACTCCTTATGTAAAATGGACCCCTGTCGTTTTTTTTTTAACTTTGAGAAATTATTACATATGCCCTTCTGACAAAAAGTGTCCATGGGCACAATCAAATCCTACCGCTAGTTATCAACATAGAGGTTGTTAAAGTTGCCAAATTTCAAATTTTTGTTATGGAATATCTAGAATTTTAAGAATTTCATTAAATTTTTTTGTAGTCAATGTAATTCTTTTACTATTTTGGAATATACTGACTCATGAAAGGGAAACAAAAAGTCGTTAATCATCATTTTAAGAACATCAAATTCTTGTTGTTGCTCTTATAAAATAATAGCCTCTATATTAATATAACAACAAATATAATGCTAATATGTACACAAAATAGCTTTGTTGAGTGCTTAATTAGCTTTGACTGCTAAATAAGGATGAAACTCGCGTTAATTTCAGGGAAAACTACAAAGGTTACATGAAGTTATAAAAAAATTAGTTAATTAAATGCACAAAGTACTTACATGAAAATTGAGAATTGTTAAAGTGCAACTTTGGAACAGTTAACTCATGTTGTTTACTTTGTTTAATCATATTACATTAACGTTTTTTATTCTTTAAAATTAAGGACAAAATACGACATTTTAAAATTTAAGTTAAAATTAAAATTGTTAAAAATTATTTGTTTAAACATTTCGATTAAAATGTAACAGGCACGTGTGTGCCGGTTCGTCCCAAAAATGTGGTTATGAACCTGACAGAAGTGACATCAAAACATTGCCAACCTCTTATTGTTACCAACTGTTATTACCAACCTGTTGAATGCGCGCTAAATTTGAATAATTGAAAATTTGAAAATGAGTATTAATAAGTTGCAAAAAGCATAATTAGGGTGTAAGTTTATCTAGGTGTAGTAGATAGGTAAATATGACGCTGAGTACTTCTATGTCAGTTCTAGTATTGATTGTGTTATTGTTATGGATGTGAATCATTTCAAGAAATGTCCTTTCGTTTCTTTTTCTAGAATATTAGGACGGTCAAATGCCATTACATGATTTGAGTCTAGGACATATTGTGTAAAAGTGAAGGTGCGTTTTTTGGTCCTGATATCACTTTTGTGAGATGTTATACGGTCCTTTAATTTTAAACCTGTTTGTCCGACATAGATGTTGTTGCAAGTATTGCAGGGGATTCTATAAACTATGTTGGAGTTTAGCAGCACCTCATCTTTATCTTTAAGTTTTGAAAAAAGATTTCTAATTGTAACAGTGTTGCGATATGCAAGTCTTAAGTTTTCAACATTACAGATGTGGTTAAATTTAGGAGCCAACTTTTCACGTAAGGAAGTGAAAAATAACGTGGTGGAAGGATGCCTTCATTGTTGGGGTTGTTAACAATTTGTGTGGTGTACGATCTTGACAATAACAATTTATTGATTAAATTACTAGGGTAGCCATAGTTTATAAAAAGTTTGGCTAATTTTTTTAAGTTTTGCAACCACAAGGTTTTATGCGAGGTTTTTGTTACTGATTTTCATGCCGAGGACTAAGTTAATCTTGTGTTTTTGTGCATGGTAAGATGCATAATTTAAGAAGCGGCCGGAGGCTCCTGGTTTAGTGTACCAAGAAGTGACGATACTGTTATCAGGTCTTCTGATAAGTTTGGTATCTAAGATATCTTTAGTAGTAATTATACGGAGCGGTTCTTTATTATGGTTACACTAATTTCGATTTTTTTCAAAAATGTTTCCTGAAGCCCTGTATGAACGAAACTATTTACGTTGTTGATATATATCTAGTTAGGTACAAACTTTACCATTTTATCTGATATAAAAGGTGATTTATCTTATTAACGATATATTAAGCCTAATAATTTTGAAGATATGGATTTTTCAAACTCATTCTATATATCAAAATTGCATTGGGCTGAATCGCCCTTCAGTATCGTGATTGCAACAATCTCGAATTTTTTCAAAAATATTTAGGAAAACCCTGTATAAATGAAACTATTTACGTTTTTGATATATCTTTGAGAATCAGTTTTCCATTTTCTCTAGCTAAAAGATACAAAATGCCTAATAATATTTCAGAATTTTTCACTTTCGTTAAAAATTATGTCGCGCTAGATTTTGTATTTTCACGGCGTGATAATAATCATGTTTTAACTATTACTGTCAATATTTGTAGCTACATATCGAGATATAAGATATTAAAATTGTTGGTCCATTATCCTTGTCTGTCGATTGTCGTGTCGGTCGATTTTTTCTGTCGGCCGATTGAGTGTCTGTCGATTGTTCTGTCGGTCGAATGGTTGTTCAGTTCCATTAGAAGCTAGAAATGGGCATTTAAAATAATAAGTTTTCCACGGAAATAATTAATAAAAGTGTCCTCTCGGTTAGCTTCTTAACTACATTTTTAATGTAGACTGTCATATTAAACTGAAAATATGAAACAATGATTATTTGATTTTAAAAAGGAAAATTACAAAACCGTGAATGTATAAGACCCCCAAGGTCCAGTTTATATCTGCAGGGTATACATAGAAAATACATATGTTTCAAAATTATTATGCAGGTATGTGTTTTTCATAACACTTTGTATCTAGATTTTTATCAAGCCGTGAAAATACAAAATCCAGTCCAACGCAATTTTGATATACAGAACGAGTTTGAAAAATCCATATCTATTTTTAGGATCCACTTAGCTGGTATTTCATCAAAAGTATTAGGCTTAATATATATTTTCTAATAGACAAATCACCTTGTATAAACTAGAGAAAACAGTAAAGTTTGTACCCAATGTAAATCGTTTCGTTTATACAGGGCTTTCTGAAATATTTTTGAAAAAATTCGGGATTGGTGTAACCATAATAATGAACTGCCCTGTATAATTAATACTAAAGATATTTATTTCAGAATTCGATTTTCTTAAAATGATGATTTTTAATTTCGTAATCACCCTGAATTTGTGTCCTGATATTTTTTAAGTTCGTTAAAATTTTCAGTCCAATGTGTGTTTTTAAGCACAAGGATGAATCAAATGAAGCTTTTGTAAAATAAGCTAAAATATAAAAACTCTATTATTCTGAATTTATAAGTAAAAATAATACTAAAGAAATATCTTGAATTGAAATAATTAATTATTATACTTACTAGAAAAAAATAAAAAAAAATTACGTTCTAAAATGTCACTTAATCGCTTAATAAAAAAGAGCCATATCACCTGATAAATGATTTTTCTTCTTGCTTTCATTAGTGGGTAGTTGTAAAAAGGTTATTCTCCAAGAATAAAAGGAAAAAACCATTTGCTTGTCCACAGCCGGTAAAAAATGTTCTTATCTAACATTCGTCACTGACCGGAAAAAATGTTGATATCCACTTGTCGGGAGTCGGTAAAAATATTCTTATGCAGAAACTATTGGTAGCCAAAAAAAAGTTTGTCGCTAGCCGGGAAAAATGTTCGTTTTCGATATCCGGAAAAAAGCTATATATCAGGTTAACGTTTTTATCAACGTTTAAGATTGTTGTATATCATTTTTCTGGGAGTTTGTTTACTACTTTATTTAGCAACAATCAAATTTTTTTTCATAGATATTAATAGCGATCTTTATAGATTACTACATAGTTTTATAAACTATTAGCGATTTTTATTTTTGTCTAATTTTAGTGACTTTTTTGATTTTTTTTTTAATTATTTCATTTCATATCATTAGCGATTTTATTATTTTTACCACTTTTTTCAGCAACAATTTGCGATTTTTGTTGCTTTGTAGGAATTATTAGTGATTTTTATAGAAAAGTCATTTTTATAGAATAATGATTTTTATAGTATCCTGCCGATTTTTGTAAACTAGTAGTAACGTTTAGTATTGTTGACTAAGTGTATAACTTTTTTTGGATTTTAAAACTTACAATTTTGATAGATTGCGGGCGTTTTTTTGTCTTATTTTTTAGTGATTTTTTGGATATTTTTTTAACGATTTTATTCCATATTATTAGCGATTTTATTTACTACTTTTTTTAGCAATAATTTTCGATTTTTCAAGGTTTTCTTCGTAAAAATGTTCAACGATTTTTATAAAAGAATAGCGATTTTTATAAATCACTACTGATTTTTATAAACCATTAGCTACGTTTAAAAGTGTTGATTAAGTGTATTATTTTTTGGGAATTTAAAAGTTAAATTTTGATAGATCGAGGGCGATTTTTATTTTTGTCTAATTGTAGTGATTTTTTTGATATATTTTTCAATTATTTCATTTTATATCATTAGCGATTTTATTATTTTTACTGCTTTTTTCAGCAACAATTTGCGATTTTTGTTGTCTTTGTACAAATTATTAGTGATTTTTATAGAATAGCGACTTTTATAGATTACTGCCGATTTTTGTAAATCAGTAGTAATGTTTAGTATTGTTGACTTAGTGTATAATTTTTATTGTATTTTAAAACTTAACATTTTAATAGGTCGCAGGCAATTTTTTTTGTCTAATTTTGGTGATTTTTTTGGAAATTTTTTGAATTATTTTATTTCGCTTTATTAGCGATTTTATTTACTACTTTTTTTTAGCAAAAATTTTCGATTTTTCAAGATTTTCTTCGTAAAAATGAATAGTGATTTTTAGATAATATTAACGATTTTTGTAAAAGAATAACGATTTTTATAAATAACTATAGATGTTTATAAACCATTAGCTACATTTAAGTATGTTGATTAAGTGTATTATTTTTTGGGGATTTTAAAAGTTAAATTTTGATATATCGAGAGCGATTTTTTAGCAACAATTTATGAGTTTTCAAGGTTTTCTTCAAGGATATTAACAGCGATTTATATAGATTGTCATATATTTTTATAAAAGAATAGAAGATTTAGAAAATATATGAAAATCACTGTAAAACATAATAGTTAACATTTTTTGAATTAGTATCAATAAATAAAAAAATTATTCAAAAAATAAATATTGAATAACACAATAATTTTTACATTTAGTGAACTGACGAATAACTACAATGATAGAAATTGTAACAATCAAAGCCACCATTTTAAATTAGTACTCAGTGTTTTACCATTTAAGCCAGTTATTAAATTTTTCCCGTAGGATAACAAATTCGTTACTAAAACATCTGTAATGGGAATTAATCAATGGGTGATAAAATAAATTAAACGAAAGTCGACATGAAATAGATAATAAAAGTTTAGAATTATATAAAGACACAAGTAAAATTTTTACTAAGAGTATAAAGAATAAATTATTTTAAAACCTCATAAAAGGTTTTGTTTTAACCATAATTCTCATAAAAACTGTGCCTTTTTATTTACGAAATGGATGGGCGAAGCTTGGAGTGCTCTACTGAAATAAAAGATTTAATTGTTACCTATGACCATGCCTCGGCACTCAGGACGACATGACGTAAATTCCGGGGTTTAATTTTAGAATGAGAGTAAAAATTGAATGTTTGGCAAATTACAACTTAACATTTGTTCATGAGCTTCAACAGTTAGGCCATCTAATGGTTCAACATAATACGAATGCTATGAGAAATATTTTTACGGTTGATTTTTTCAGGCAGGAGTTTGATTTTGATTGTTATGTATGTTTTAAACCTTATTAAAAAAATATTCTTTAATTATATTGTAATAACTATAATTTGTAAACTTTTGTGCTTTACATAAGAAATCTGTCGTGCGAAGTATAATCGATGCATTTTGAAAATTATGATAACTAAATATGGATTTTCTATTGGTTGAGTTATGTTTATCGATAATATTAAGACATGTCATAGCGATATGACACCCTTGCCTATTTATAAAGGTGACTGATGGAGGGGATTTCTCGATCTTCCGCTGCTGCTGTTGTCATATTGCTCTCTCAAGATATTCGTATTCACAATATAAAGATTTAGAATCTGTATGTGTTTTTTGTGCTTATTAATTAAGATAACCTATATTTACTTTTGTTTTTAACGCTTTTTAAAGCAGATTTTTAATAAAATTTAATTATATTTAATTTCCTTCATAACATACGATCTCAAAAACCATTTTGCATATCGGTCACTAATAAATCATAGTAAAAATTACCAGAAACAGTCAAATTACATTTTAAAGTATTTAACCAAAATTGATCGCAATAGCAATTGCCATCGAATTGGTCACCAGTAAAAGTTATTTTAAGTCCAAAATGTTATCCATAATCTCAAATGTGGTCCACCAATGAAGAAATAAAAATAAGTATCTATTACCACAATTATATTTCATACAATTTAAGTTAGAAGGGACACTGGTAACTAGTTTCGGCATACAAATGCCACCATCAAGAGTATAATAAAGGACCAATAAACGAAATGGAACGAATTATATTGTTTCCGAACTCGCCAAGTAAGAACAAGTGATTATCTTTAGATCGGATTTATTCATTAAAACAATACACATGCAGAATTGTTGTGTGAACAAGAGTTGGTCTCAAATATTTCAAGGGTTCTAAACCTTTCACTACTCGCAGCTGAAATTTTCATGAATCACCTTGAATGTTTTTAATCACCCACTCAAACATAAAATCCTTTTCTATTCTTATTATGTAGACGATTATTTATTTTCTATCCCTTTTGCCTTAACTCTTTTGACTATTGACCAAGAAACTCCTCGAGCATCAGAAACTCTCTAAAGCAGATAAAAGATGTAAAATATTATTTTCTTTTATTTAAGATTTTAATCGTATTAGTGTTTTTCTACTTACCTCATAAACTGCACTTAAGGACAAAAGAGTCTTTATAGCATATTTTTCCTGTTGGAAATAATCAATTAATTTCAATATAAACTGTTGTTTCTTCTCACAATATCGCGACATTTTTTTAAATGCATAAATGTCAAATGTGTTAAATCAAAACTGCCATATAATTTGATCTGATTGTTGAAATTATCTCAGACATTCACTTTGTCTGTCTCATCTGTCGTACATATGCTACTGAGACAAGCACTAGGATGTTGTAGGGATCGGAGGTCACTGAACAAACTTTAGTCCGTCTCAGATAGTCGGATCCAAAAGTAGGAAGTATGTAGCTACCCTTAAAGGACATTTTGGTATATATTAGGTGTGTTCCAACCTACGGGAAAACTGCAATATTACGATCAGACGCATGCGCTATATTTAAACATTGTTCCAATCGAATAATTGTACCGTTTACTTTTTTATTCCAACCTAAAATTGTATGACCGGTAAACGATCAAATTCGTACACAGAAGAACGCTGTATATGTTTGGACTGATATGCGCAGATTGTTAAAATTGTTGTATTTTTTTTGATCCTGGGGAAGGAAGGCAGTTTGGTTGAAGTTATTTTTTGGTTGTTTTTGTTTATTTTATTAAAAATGAATGATTTTTCTTTACTTAGTGAAATGAGTAGTGACGACTCTGACGGGGACGACGTGCTATTAATGGAACCTCGATTTAGAAATGAACAATATTTAGGTACACTAAATTTATACATTGTTTTTAAAATGAAATTAATTTAATATCCGTTTATCGAGAGATATTGTTAATAATATTTCCCAAATAAGGAGCATTACAGTCAGATTTTAGTATAAGATCCGTTCCAACCAATTTTGATTATCAAATAATAAATTAACTAGAGTTGCGCAGTAAACAGTTTCGTTTCGAGTTGACAATTAGTTTATGTACGTTACAGAGATCGAGGTTGGAACAAATCTATTATGTCAAGAATTGCTACAAAGGTAACACAGGAAAATAAGATCGGGAATTTAGTTTTTAACATGTTAATTCACATATATCTCCTGTTTTCTAAATACAATACTTATACATAATAATGAACAATAATTTGTGTTAATTTCGTTCCAAATTTTCATTCCATATTTTATATACCAATTAATATCAACATTTTTTTTTAAATATCAAACTTTTTTAATAATTAAATTATAATTATAAAACTTTAAAAACTAATACATACATACTCTGTATTCAATATATCACCTAATGATTCAGTGAAATTTTAGGCAAACTTGATACAGCATAATATAAAGGTTTTGACATCCCTTAAATGTAGGTTATTGATAATCGCCATTAAATATTTCTCTTTACCTATGAAGCACTTTACTTAACACTGTAAATTTTGTTATAAATCACTGAGACTCAGAAACTAATTATACACCTCAATGACAAAATCAATATTGTGTCGAAATTTGAAAGAGTTCCTTTTATACATTTTTCTTCTATTGTAACATTATAATAAACTTCTAACTTCAATGTTATTCTTACACTTTTTATTATTCTCACACATGTAACAGAGAAAACTTTTCCAGTGTTAATAATGTTAGAAATAGCTGCTTCAACAAAATCGAGTGCAATATTGTTTCACTACTCCTAAAAATTCAGCAAGGAAAATTTAAAATTTCCATTTTATTGAACTTTTCCAGTTCAAACATGCAGTGCCAGTATTATCGTAAAAAATGAATAAATGATAAAATGTAGATTTTTTCATCGATTTTTCATAAAGGTTAAAATAACTCTTTTTTATATTCACCACTCAAAAGATTTGCATTCATTAACAGAATGGCAATTAGATGAGGGGCTTAATAATAGAAACCTTTATTTACCAACAGTAAAAAGAATAGAAGATCAATAATAAATACAAGTTATTTGGTTAAATTGTGAATTTGTTATAGAGTTAATAAAAAATTTTTTACACATATTAAATTACATACAAAAATTTAATTGATTATTTCCTTCACCTGCTAAACCATGCATTTCTTAGAATCCGATAAGACTATCACGTCCAATCAGATTGAATAAAATCGACTATTGCCCTACTGGGAAAAATTCACTTAAAATAGTCACTGTGTTTAGCTTCAGGACAGTCTCAACTGTCAAAGAAATTAAACATCAAGTTTTGACATATAAATTAAAAATGAATTAAAAATGAATCGGTTCAGGAATTTCTCATTAGATTTCATTGACGAAGGATAAAATAAAGATGGTTCACGAAATAATCTTCCAAATACCACTCGAACTGAATAAGTTAGCTGCCATTTATTGTTTAAATTTTCCTCTTCTGATTAACAATTCGACGAGACCAAATTTGCAATTAATAATCAGAGATAGAATCCCTCGTGCTACCGCACTTGGGATTCTACCGCACTCGGGATTCTATCAGATAATTAATTGCAAATTTGGTCTCGTCAAATTGACAAACCGCACATTGAAAAAATTGACAACAATAAATAACCGGATATTTATTCAGTTCTTGTGGTATTACCTTTGATTATTTCCTTCACCTGCTAAACCAGGTATTTCCGAGAATCTGAATGGAGTTTCACGTCCAATCAGATTGAATAAAATCGACTATTACCCTGATGAGAAATATTCACCTAAAATAGTCACTGTGCATGTAGCTTCAGAGCAGTCTCTACTGTCAAATTATACATCCAGTTTGACATATATGTTAAAAATAAATTAGAAATGAATCGGTTCAGGAATATCTCATTAGATTTAATTGACGAAGGATAAAATAAAAATGGTTTATGAAATGATCTTCCAAATACCACTCGAACTGAATAAATTAGCGGCTATTTATTGTTTAAATCTTCCTCGTCTGCTTGACAATTTGACGAGACCAATTTTGCAATTAATAATCCGATAGAATCCCTCTTGCTACTGCACTCGGGATTCTATCTTCTGATTATTAATTGCAAATTTGGTCGACAAACCGCACACTCGAACAATAACCGGCTATTTATTCAGTTCTTGTGGTATTACCTTTGATAAACTGGACATGTATTGTAATATGTGTGGACATATATTTTAATATGTATAACAAACTGGACATATATTGTCATATGTCTAACATGTATTGTAATAATTAATAATTATTTTAAGATTGTATTTGCAATATCAAAATTCAAAAACAAATAACGTATTGCGGTCTTTCGAAAGATGGCGATATGGCTGTAATGATAAAACCCTTGAAACTTATGCTTTAATTAACAAAACAAGAAGTCATTCTATACCGTTTCTAGTCCATCCGGTTTAGATAAGGGATCGTGGGTGCTTTTATCATGGGTTAAAGTCAAGGTAAAAAAGGTTACGGTGAGACGATAGGGACGTGGGTGTAGTCGATTATCCTGGGCGCTTATCTAGGCATATTTCTCTATAAAATCGGTAGTGTAGAACTTGGTGTTCTATTGGTAATTAATTGAGTGAAATTGGTATTCACAATGTAGTAATAAAACATAAATTAAGAAGTTTTCAAGATAGCACAAGAAAGTTGTGGTATGTCGAGCAGCTACGATGGCTCGCTAGCCAACCCACCGGCTTATTGCAATTTTACAAAGATGCAATGGAGTGGGACAGAGTCGTTGAAGAAGAAGAAAAATAAGAAGATGACTACTATGAAGACCTGTATGGGTCCTACGAAGAACTGGACGGCCCAGTTGACAGCGATAATGACTACTCCGATGGTTATAACGCCGATCGACTGTATGGAGAACCCTCCTATGAAGAATTTGACGACTTATACAGCGATGATTATGATAATGATGATGATGACAACGCCGATCGACTGTATGTGCCCTATGAAGAGCTCGACGATAGGTCCTACGAAAAACTAGACGGATCAGCTGACGACAGCGATGATTACCAATAGTTTAATGTGTTTAGAAACAACTCATCCAAGTCCATGGCCACCATCAACGAGGTTAGCTATAATATCGATGGAGGAATGTGACGAATGTGGTAATATTTTTTGTTATTATTTTGTAAATAAATAATATAAAAATAAATTGTTTATATTATAAATAAATGTGACAATTTAAAATGAACAATGAAATATACTAAAAATAACAACTTGATTAATTCAGAGTAAAGACTTACAGCTTTAGTCATTAAGTTACAGTGTAATGTATCTCAAGGGTTTCTTCTGATTATCGGGAAAATAGGTCTATACGAGACACTGTCAACAATTAATTATTTATTCACTGGTTAATTTAAAAACACTTCCTCGCAGACAAGATTGTTTTTTACTATAATTTAGTAATAGTTGCGTAGAATTACTATAATGCTAATGTCTAATACCATTACAAAGTTACTAGATTCTTTTTATAATAACCTACACGTGTGAAAAAAATATTTTGTTAATTCTGATGAAATGTAATATAATATTAGACGTGGCAACCTCGGAATTGATATTCATCCATCTAAAAAATTCGCGGCGGTTCGAAGAGAGTGGGAGGCAACATATTTCACGCGATTAGTCATATAGGGGAATCCCTTTAAAATTAATCTAATTCAGGCCATTCCTGAGTATTATGTCTCACGGGGTAGTGTTGGAAGAAAATAAATTATTCGTACAATTAAAGATTAACAATTAATTAATTGTTAATTAACAATTAATTAATTGTTAATTGTGACAAATTTTGCACACATATGTAAATCAGATGACAATCCATTATGAAATTTTGCTAGAGAAACAATACAATGGCGGCTCCAAGATAGCGGACGAGATTTGTGATTATGGTAAGATTCTATTCAAAATTGGTATGCAACCCCCACATACCATATATGGAAGTAATTGAGAGAGAGAATATGAATTTTTGTTAAAATTAATCAATTCTAGATAGTGACTCCAACATGGCGGACATGATTTGTGATTATAGTCTATAATCAAATCTTACGAGTTGAATTTGACCAATTTACTATTGTGTGATTAAGCTAAATTTTACATACATATGTAAGTCAAATAGCAATGTAGTATTGTGGTGAAATTTTTTTACATGACACAATACTAAAAGGTAAAAAATAAATTTAAGTAAAAAAATATTTTTATAGAACAAGCATTTATTTAAAAGCTCTAAAAAGAAGAAAATAAACTTTAAAGTAAACCTATCATTTTGTTACATAAAACAATTTTATATGATATGAAAGCTTGTCGCGAGAATAACAAGTAATTCTATGTAGAAATATATGTATTTTTTATAAAAGAACACAGGAAAGTCTACCGTCAAGCTTTTATATTATATAAAATATTATAATATAAGAAAATGATGCGTTTGATTTGCTCCAATTTTTTTTTTCTTATTTATAGAACATTCAAATAAAATTTTGTTAAAAGATATTTTATTTTTTACTGTTAGTATTTTATTAATTCTACCATTAATCTTAAATTTATTAATTTTGACAAAAAAGTCATAATCCCCGACCCCAAAAATATCCACATACCAAAAACTTACTTCCAAGGCGTTCTACTTGGAAAAAAACTGAGAGATAAGTGGTTTCGAGATTCGGTTGCGCTTGTATTAAAAAAACGCAGTTCAATAAAATTATCAATAGGAAATAAAAGTACACCATTTTCGAAGATATTTTGTGGAAAAATGTTTTTATTAAAAAATATGGATTTTGAGATATTTGTCTTAGACATAAACTGCATTATAACTTCCTAACCACCTGTTATAAATTTAATCGAGTGGAAATATATAGAGCGTTTCAATTAAAAAAAATCACATTTATATTTTGATAGCTATTTTTGGAAGATAGCTTTAACAACAAGTTTTCTTTAATGAATAATTGTATAATATTTACCCGACACCCTGTACATCGGTAAAATTCTGTTGTCTCTCGAGTGTTCTACTATTAATGTTTTCACAAACAAAAATTTTGGAATTACTTTATTTAATAGATTTATTTTTAGTCTTAAATAGAATTTATACAGTTATATTTATCTTTATTTATATCAGATTTATTAAATAAAATTTTGTTTTATTATTCACATACATAAGTTTTATAAATAGGTAAAAAAATGTTACCATAATAAAATCGTAAACGTATACATTATTAGTTAAATTGGACTTGGTCTGTAACCCGTGCAAAATTTGATGTGGGTAGACAATAAGTTAATGAATGAACAAGAGGACGTCACTCATGGAAAAAAGTAAAAAATTTCTGTTTCAGATTTTCATTGAAATACGCGGTCCGTGTATTGCGTTAAATCCAATTATTCACCGACCAACTTTTTCCAATCAGTATTTTTACCATTTTTGATTGACAATATTGGTCGAGTGTTAATAAATGCGTGACATCAACTTTATAACAATGAAATTATATGGCTGGTGGCCGTTGTCCCCGGTGCATCCAAATGTCACAAGGTTTAATCAAAATAGCCGAAATTGAATAAATTTCCGATTGAATTCAATTATGATCACTCTTTGATCAATTACATATGATACTCCCGCAGCACATACAGAGTGTTATTGAAATACACATACATAATCAAACTGCTAATTGTGTATTATGTCACTAATTTTTTCACCAAATTTTTTAAGGATCCCGCTCAAACATGGAAAAGTGATCTAGGTGGAAATTGCCTAAATTTTTTATATTGTTTCGAGGAAGTCTTCCTGATTAAAAATTAAAATAATTTCTGATATATTGTCCAATGACTTGAAACGATACTTTATTTTCTTGATAATAAATAATCAATGTATATTATGGGTTCTTTCCATGAATAGAATTTGAAATATATCAGAAGTAGAATATTAAATAAAAAAAATTTTGAACGCTAGTCACATTGATTTTTTGATGTAATTAGAAAAAATTCACAAAAAACTATGATATATTTCAAAATCCTTCCTTTTTTTCGGGTTAAGGAAATTAAACTCAAAACATAGCTTTTCTTGGGGTTCCTTTAATCTTCCTTCTCCAAAAAAATGTAGTCCAAGAAACTTGGTCCAAAGGAGAAACTGAAGAACTGTAGTTCAAGAAACTTGGTCCAAAGGAGAAACTGAAGAAACTGTAGTCCAAGAGGGAAAACGAAGTCCAAGGGACTAATTGAAATCCAGAGAAAAAAGTAAGTCCCAGGAAAAAACCCTAACAACTTTATGTGAACTTTTAGGGGTTTTTAGAAATCTTATAAATTACCAGATCTCGTGGTCTCTATTTTGAAAAAGAATATGAAACACTGATAACATTAAAATGAAATACATGAATTTTAGATCAAATTATGAAATATAAAAATAATTCAAATGAATTAAATTCTAAGACAATCTGTAAAAACAAATTAAGAAATAGGTTCTCTTACTGTAAATGAAACACAGACATCAGATAATTATTATAAAAAAAGTAAGTAAGTAAATATAACAAAAAAATATGTACCGGTATTAATAGAATTAAAAATAACAGTAAATGAAAGTTAAAAGCGTCGAAATAATTAATAATGATATCAAAGAATTTTAGTGAAAATATAATATAATAAATCTTTCCCTACAAGATGAGGGAGGATCAAAAAAAGAAATCTTTAGTAAGCGACACGAACGATATAAAGTCAATTATTTTGACTGAGAAGGCAAAAAGAAGAACATTATTCACATGGCAAAGACTGAACAATAAGTATTGGAAAATAAATACGGCGAAATAAATATTTCATGGGTGTTGGGTACAATATCGCATTTTTGTCTTTTCGCGAGACCTTGTTAAAAGATAAAATGTGCTACGATGAGACGAGAGGCTGCATGCCCCAGGACCATTTTTACCAAATGCACTACAATAACAGCCTATTCACTTTTTGGGTCACGTTAACATTTTTCATTTTCAAGAATCACCTCATTCTGAAATGATTATTTTCGTATTTTGCTCATTGTAAGTATTTATTTTGTATCTCTAAACAAACATCTATTATACTATTCTTTTAGGATAAACATATCCCATATTAATGTTATGCCCTACTTCATTTGCCCCGCTATTTTCCGTCCATCAAATAGTACGTCTTGATGGTGTCGATGATATTGCTATCCAACTATGTCTTGCTAATAACAGACCATTGATCGATATAAATGGTCAAAGAGCACGTGCAGCTTGTAACAGGTCGATTGTAAGGAATTTGCGTATTCTTGAAGAAAGTCCGACATGTATGCGTTTAAACGTTCTAACACAAACAACCAATCGAACGTGTATGATTTGCAATTCCATATCGCTTGCACTTGCGTGAAATTTGATATCTATATTCCCATAAATACAAAATGTTGTAACTTACATGTTGACGATACCGGTCGACTTTTTCAACATCTTCTACCAGGCTTGCGTTTCGCACTTCGTCCTTGTATCATTCCTGGTAGGGGAATGCAAATATTTTTGACACAGCTTTGTCAGTTGAAAACTGATGGTTACACATTGGCCATTCAGAGCCCCTATTTTGCGGAGTCCAGAAATAATGATGCAGCTATGTTTAGCAATGAGTTAGACAATGACGGCGAAATTATGCACAACTGGTTTCAGGAGGGGGACATCCTCGTCGTTGATAGGGGATACAGAGATGTACGTCCTTTGTTGCAGGCTCTGAGTATTACCAAACACATGCCCCATATTGTTGAAAGTTGCGTAGCAGCTCTCCACTGAAGATGTCAATGCTTCACATCCTGTGACAAAAACCCGATGGATTGTAGAGGCGAGAAATGACCCTATCAGTTCAATTTTCTTCGGACAGCTCATTGAACACCTCGGCGAATTCTATCGAATAGTGGGAGCTATAATCAACAAATACCACTAATTGCTATGGAAGGCTACACCGCAGATATGGTCCACGCAATGCTTGCCAAGACGAATGAAGCCAATGTTGTAATGGCTCGTGTAGATAAATTCAGGTTACGAAACTCAAATATGATGTGGGTACCTATTGATGCAGCTAACCTTGATGATATTCCTCGTTTTGACTTGGACTATTTGCGGGGTGTAACCGTTGGAGTGTATCAGGTCAATCTTACATTAGCTATTTGTCGGACATAATAGTATATAGATAAAATGTTAATAGTTATTTGAATTAAATACATATAAATCGTTTTTTTTAACGAAAAAAAAAAATAATATTTTGAAAACCATGAATAAAATTATTTACATTAATATAACCGTTCGAAATGCCATTTGTCCAATATTTGTAAATTATGACAATGTAAAAAATCATAACTTCAAAAAGGAAAAATTAATATTTTTTACACTCAGGTCAATAATAATAACATACAGGGTATCCAGGAACTCTTCTGCCACACAGAAACTGCAGTTACTTGAGGTGATTTTAAGTCGATTTAGCTCAAATTACCTTAATCCGAAAATGCTTCCTAAGGGAGCTACAGCCCTTTGAAGAAGACATCCTTATATGAGTTTTCTTCAAATTATTCAAAAAGGCCGGTATTTAAAAAATTCTAACTTGGTATAATCAATAAACAGTTACAAACCCGTCGGTCGCTATTAAATTTTTTTTTTAGATCCATCACAAGCGGTCCAGTCAGGGGGGGACCAACAGGTATTTTTATTAAAAAAAAATATTATTTTTAAGTTTTTTATGTGTTTTTGAAAAATTCAAGATAATTTTCATAAAAATGTTCTTTCAAATCGACATCATGAACCGTTTTCGAGAAAAATAAATTTAAACTTTTTGTGTTTCTGACATAAAATCATATTGGATTATAAAATTTTATCTGATCAAGTTGGCTTTGAAAAATCAACAAATTGTACAGATACTGGTAACAATAGTCGTAAGTATTATGTTTCTTACATTGTTTTGGAAATTTTAAAATAATTTTATTTCGTGAGAGTATAAAACAACAATCAACATTAAAAAAAAAACAAAATTAAAGATAATTACCAACAGAAATAAGAGAATTAATTTTACAAAATATGCTCTACATGACGACCATTTGTATACACAAATTTATTTTTTTCCCTAACGATCGTCTAATTTTTGCAAAAATTCCTGCATTATTTCTAATTTCATATCAAGCGTTTTGAATTCTTTGCCGATGTGGCTTACGGGTTTCTATTGGAACAGCATAAAATAATGATTTTAAATAATCCCAAATACAAAAATCACAGGTGTCTAAATCTGGAAATATTGGGGGCCAATTAACTGGACCACCTCTTCCAATCCATTTGTCGTTGTAGTTATTGTCGAGAAATTGACGAACCTCTCTACTAAAATGAGCTGGGCAGCATTCGTGCATGAACCATAAATTATTTCGAATCATCAGGGGAACCTCATCTACTAAATCATGTAAAATATTTTGTAGGAAATTAAGATATTCTAATGTAGGCATAATGATGTGCATTATGTAAATTAAAAATTCCGTCTCTGGTAAACGTAGATTCATCGCAAAATAAAATATTGATTTTTTTTGTTCCGCAACCAGTTTGAAAAATCTACGAGGGCAGGGAAATCACCATCTAACATGGCATAAACTTTTTGAAAATGGAAAGGATAAAGGTTTTCTTTATGAATAATATTCCTTATGGAAGACTTGGAAATGCCAGGATACATAGCAGCGAGTCATCTGGTGCTAACATCAGGATTATTTTCGATTTCAATTAAAATATAGTCTTCGTAATCCATTGTAACATCAGGTATTCTATCAGTTTCAGTATTTTTAGGTACTACTGAGCTACTTTCTCTTAATCTTTGGTGTACGGCTACAAATGTTGCGCGAGTAGGATGCCTTCTGTTTTTAGATTTTTCCGCATATATTCGCTCTGCTGCACGAGCGTTACATTGTACTTCCCCATAAACTAAATGCATATCAGCATATTCTTCGTTCGAAAAATTAACCATTTTGATCAAATTAACCAGTGTTATTGTTTACCTTTCACACGCAATGACAATAATAACAGCTGTTCAGAATCAAAATAATTTGACACATATTTTGTTGATTTTTCAAAGCCAACTTGATATTACAGATATAATAAAAAACCTGTTAGTCCCCCCGACAGACACGCTTGTGATGGATCTAAATAATATTATTTAATAGCGACCGACGCGTTTGTAACTGTTTATTGATTATACCAAGTTTGAATTTTTTAAGTAACGGCATTTTTGAATAATTTGAAGAAACCTCATATAAGGACGTCTTCTTCAAAGGGCTGTAGCTCCCTTAGGAAGCATTTTCAGATTAACGTAATTTGAGCTAAATCGACTTAAAATCACCTCTAGTAACTGCAGTTTCCGTTTGGCAGAAGAGTTCCTGGACACATTGTATATTTACTAATTTGCCTCAACAGAACAGTAGGGTGAATCTGATTTAGTATTAATTTTCAAAACTATATTTGTATATTGTTACGTTATTTTACATCTTAATTTTTGGGATAGGTTCTATGAAAAATAATTAATATTACCATCAATATTTTACACTTAAAACTGTTAATGTTGCTCATCCATACAAAATTTGTTTAAAGTTAGGTTATTTTGTGACGTAGAGGTCAGGGGTTACTGAACAAACTATAAATAAATAATATTATAAAATATTGTATAAAATGATGGAATGTTAAAGAAAAAAAAAACTAAAAATCTAGAAAAAATATTCAAATTACTATAAACAGTATCCTATGGAAAAATGGATAAAAGTGTTATCTGTATTTATTGTTATGTTTACTCTATTATAGAAACAAATAAAAGATTACAAAAATAATATAATATAAATTTAAGACTAAAATTAAGAGCAATATAAAAATCTTATTTTGATTATCACAAACCTAATAAATGATGTAATAGCCCAGTAGGTTTAAATTTGTGATGCTCCACTTTAGGTTGCTCGACCTTAGGATGCTCGACCTTGGGATGCTCGACCTTAGGATGCTCGTATTTAGGATATTCGACCTTAGGATGCTCGATCTTAGGATGTTCGATCTTAGGATGCTCGATCTTATAATGCTCGATTTTAGGATGCTCGAACTTAGGAAATTCGATTTGGGGAAGTACATCAACATTCTGTTTATTACTATATTTACAAATATGTTGGTAATATTCCGCAGATTTTCTAGCAGTTCTTTTTCTATCGGGAGAACTAAAATCTACTGCGTATAATCCACACTGTATGCTAAAATGAAATATGACTTTTATACATTTTTATACATATTTTTCATTATTTTAACTTACCTATAAGCGAATTCAAACTCAAATCCATCAAGTAATGAGTAGTGCGTATACGCACCAATATTTGCATGATCTTCTATTATGGCTGCTAAAATGTTAGCTAATATGCCCTTAAACAAAAAAGATATTTTTTAATTTACAATATGATTGGTTACAAGTTGGAATGGGACATTAAAAATATCATCGATTATTTATAAATTTTTTCACACTGATCTTGATATGTAATTAAAATTATTATTATTATTATTATTATTATATGTAAGGAAATTTTTATTTTAGGTCAAAAATACTCAAACAAACTGATATACTTCAATTTTTAAACTTACACTTACAAAATAAATAATTGTTAACATACTAACAAATTTAAATTTCAATTTTAAAAAATCTAAAATTATGATATTTTTAAGTTCAAAACCACCTAATACACTTATTTATAACATACGCCAGTGGTTCCCCAACTTTTTTCTCTCCCGTACACTGTAACTCTTTTTCCTTTTTACGCAATTGGTTTGGTGCCTTGGTCCAGGTTTCGAATTGCCTCGGGAGCCTCCTTTCATTTTTAGTGGGAAGGCCCCTTGCACCGGGCAGCGTAAGTGGAGAAAAAACTGCATGGGTCGTTATGGCATCGACAAAATCACTAGATGTTGGGATGTTGAGTAAAATACTTCCAACGAAGAATAAAAGGTGCGCAACACGTTTCTTTAATCGGTAACGTGTTGGACGGTACAGACACGCCTTCCAGGATGACATGGCGGTCAAATTGACGGTCTCAGTACCATTGAACTTGTCTTTACTTGTTTCACCTCCACCTATCTCAAATGGTCGCTAAACCGGTACTCGAGCTGGGACTATAACTGTCAAAAGTATATGAAGCCGGTGTATAAGATACTGTTTGTTGCTTATAAAAACACCTACATGACTGTCTCCATTAACTAGATTTAACTAGTCGCGCTTAACCATAGCTCTTAGTTAATTGTAATAAAGTAGCGTTGGCGATTTAATTGATATATTTTAATTATCACGGTAATTCGGTAACTTCGTTACAAACTTTCATTATATTTTACATTTTCAGTACCCATTCTTCTCAAAATTTTTACCTCCTTACTCATGCATTTTTGCAAAATTTGACGAAACATTTTTCTCATATTGATACTGAGCTGGGTAAAAATCAAACAGTTTAAATATGGAATTAATAAGCATTGATTTATTTTTAATTTCATAGGTATGTTCGTTGTTTATCATCTTTAAGTTTTATTGATCTAAAATTTTTAAAGGCAAGTTAAAATAAATATATATATAATCTTAGTTGATTTATCAAAATTATTACGATTTTCTTTCTTAATATGAGACTGATCATTCAACAAACTCTCTATTCCTAATAGGTATTAAATTTTTGGTCTTTTTTTAGGAATTTTTCTTTACTGTTGTCCAGAACAGGTGAGATTTATTATTTTGAAATCATGTTGTAAAAATGAATTATACTTGGCCAGCCGCTTTATAGAAAAATTGTATCCTAATAAATACACACAAACCTACGATATAGGGTGTAACTATATCTTTTATTTTTAATTTTTATAAAAATACTTGGGGAATACATACTATGCATTCCGGCAAAGTGCCACTGATGATTTCTATAAGAATGAAACATGTATGGTAACGGTCGAATTGTATACGTTTTACGAACTTAATTTCTCTGTTTTGTATTAATTGCGTTATGCCAGCACCCCGCAGTTACAATGGGGCCATCTAACGGTGCTACGTTGTACTTGGCTAGTCGCTTTATAGAGGGATCGTATCCTAATAATTAACTGTGGTACATAGATACTAGTACTATCTATTATTATTGATGATGTTGGACTAATTATTGTAAAGAATTTATTCTTAAAAATTTTCAAAGTATGGAAATGAAGACCACTCTTGCAAACCTCAAACTCTTTGAAAATTATCCCGGAGCTACACTTGCTTAAAATAATTTAGACGGTAGCCCCTGTATTATTTCATCGCTATTCTGTAAAATACCGGGTTGAAACGATTTTATAGTCCTTAAAAGTTTTATTAAATTTACTAGTTTGGTTGCAAGAGACCAGTTTGCTTGTCTCAGTATTTTTTTGGAAGACTTCCAATGCCTTTATAGAATTTTTTACAGTATATTTTTTGGCTTTTTTAATGCCATAACCATATTGTGTTCGGTAGGTCTAGTAACTTCGTAACTTTGTGCCAAAGTCCCAAGTTTACCACATCGCATCTCTTTCATCTTTCATAATTTTTAAATGGCGGTTTCTTTAATGTCAATTATGGCTTGTGTCAAAAACTCTGACATAAACCCAACTTTTACCAAATTCTTTTGTAAGTTCTTCAGGATATCCATGTCTCAAATGTGGTCAACCAATGAGTAATGAATCATACAAAGTCCAATACCACAGCACAACATTTATTGTATAATCTTAGTTTAGAAATTGGCAACTAGTTTCGGCTTCCGCCATCATCAGGACTACAATAACACTCGTTAATAAAACAACAGGTACAAATTAAAACATTTTTTAAAGTGGGCTTACATAAACATCATGGAGCAATCGGTGAGATAAATTTTGGTTGTTACTTCTAGTACGTTTAAAGCAATAAATTCTATAATATTTTTTTCTTGTCTGCAAATGTCACAAACTATTTGGTAAAAATATACATCACACCCCAGGAAAAGTTTCATTTTGTTTTTCTCACTAAATTATACCAACGTAAAAATTAAAGAAATGAAACTTTTTTTTTATTGATACAGCAAACGCACAACATGAAATCCTTTTACGTCGCTTTAAGAGCGAAAATAACAATTTGCGTTATTATTAAATTTTATTTAATATTTTTTTTATTTAAATTTTTAGCCGTTTTTTTACATGCTTATGTTGATAACTGAAATAAAAAGTCAATACTGCCAAAACCGTCACAGACAAAAATGTCAAAATGAAAACTGTCAAAGACAAAACTATCTAAGTTAATATTTTCAAAGTCAAAATGCCAAAGTAAAAAAATATCACAGTGAAAAATGTCAAAGTATAACCTGTGAAAGTCAAAATTTTCAAAGTTATTAGTATCGAGATCAAAAGTGTCAAAGTCAAGAATATCAAATTCAAAAATGACATAATTGTCAAAGTCAAATACTGACAACGTCAAAACATTCAAAGTTAAAAATGTCGAGTTCAAAAATGTCAAAAGTCAAAACTATCAAAGTTAAAACTGTCAAAGTTAAAAATGTTAAAGTGATAACTGTCAAAGTGAAAAATATCAAAATTCAAACACTGACAAAGTCAAAACTGTCAAAGTGAAAACTATCAAAGTCAAAATGCCAATGTCAAAAAATATCAAAGTACAACCTGTCAAAGTGCAACCTCTCAAAGTCATAAGTATCGAGATCAAAACAGCCAAAAATAACAAATTAGAAAATGCCAAAATTGTAAAAGTCAAAACCTTTAAAAGTCAAAAATGTCGAGTTCAAAACAAATGAAAAATTGTCAAAGTCAAAAATGTCGAGTTCAAATCAAAACAAAAATTGTCAAAGTCAAAAATGTCGAGTTTAAAACAAATCAAAAATTGTCAAGGTCGAAAATTTTAAATTAAAATATGCCAAAACTATAACTTATAGCTCTCTTGTCAAACCCCATATTTTAAGAATATTACTATTGAATGAGGTATTTTGTTATATGTATAACGGTTAAAAAAATCACACATGTATATATGTATATACCTAATTTTTGTAAAAGTTTTTTTTATAAAACTGTGAGACTTTCTGTCAGTAGATAGAACGTCCTTTAACTTTAAAGATTCAATAACTAAAGGCGATGACGTTTAGAATAAAATTTAACAAGTTGATTTCTTATACAATTGTCACAATCTAAACGTCATTGTCGTTAGTTACAGAACCGTTAAAGTTAAAGGACGTTCTATCTACTGACAATATAATATGTAAAAAAAGATAAAATAAGACTTACTGATATGTAGGTAGTTTGTTGATAGTCATCTGAAACATTTCTTAACCCACTGTTTGTAATGAAAATGGTAGTATCTCCATACTGGGTTTTGATCCACTTCAATAATTGTCTTATTCCATAACCATTATCCTGAAAGTAAAGAATAAATTATAAAAATAAAAAACTGATTTCTAAACTAATTTCCATACCGTATTATCTTGATAACATTCAACAGATAATTCATTATCGTACGAGACTGGCAGACTTTCAGTAGTTACAACTTCTTTGATTTTGTAGCTACCAAAATATTCGAGCCCAAAGAAGTCATGTGTATCTTTAATAAACTCGATCTCTTCCTCGGTAAAAATAGGTAATCTAGATTTAGTCATACATTCCGTATTGCTGTTTTCCTTAACTATATTGATCATACGCTCAGGATAATTGCCATTATAGATGGGGTGCATAAACCAGCCTATCTAAAATTGAGTGAAGAAAAGCAAATTAATTAATTATTTAGACGTACCGAGACTAATTACTTCTTTCGCTCATGTTTCTGAAACCAACTCGTATATTTTATTCATATTTGGCACTTATATTGTACTAATGATACTTAAAACAACAAACATATAATTAATAAATTATATCCAGGTATGTACTCAAAAAAATCATTCTATTTTATTTGCGTCAAACAACATATATATCAGAATTTTTAAAAACGATCAAAAAATAAGTTTTCTTCCAAATTTTTAAGAATTCCACACTCATCGTATTCTTAAAGTATAATTTTGTTTTTTCCAATTCATTGAGTTATAATTTTTTTTTACAAAATAATCAAAAATAATTATTAACTTTAGTGATTTGTAAAATTTTAATATTGTTCGTAAAATCATATCTTTAATTTATCAATATTATCGTTTTTAATCAACCATTCACTTTGATTAGAGCTATTCCAGGTCCGTATTCAAAAATTATTATTTTAAGTTTACCAATATTAACGATCTTTATATTAAATTTTCTTTATACTAGTTTTACATTTTACAGATTCTTATAAGCAATATTAGAAATAAAAATAAAAATACCGCATAATAGAACACAAAAAATACCAATACATACAAATATTCTTATTTAAATTTCAATCAAGCAGGCCATGCTTTTTGATAGAATGAAAATAAGTAACAGTTCTTTATAAAATACAATAATAATCATTTTTTTCTGGTTGTTTTATTTTGACCTTTTCGATTCTTTTAATTTTTTTTTAAATTTGGATATACAGAATGTTGTTTGACCCAAGTAATATAGAATGATTTTTTGAGTACGGACCTTGAAAACAAAAGTGCCAAATATGAATAAAATATACAAGGTGGTTTCAGAAACATGGGCGAAAAAAATTTTGGCCAAAAATCATTAAATCAGTAAAAAATGACATTGGACCAACCTTTAGTAGGGTTTTTAAATTCGTTTTTGTGCCCCCTATCTGTCTGTAACGTATGTACATTTTATGTTGGAACACCCTGTATACAGTTATGTCTTAGTTTTAGAATTGTAGATCTACAACGTTGATGTTTCAAACTGGTTTATTTTTAAATATTAAACTATACATCTGTGTTAAAATAATTAAGACATTTCACGAATATATGCGTATATTTTGTATTTAAAAATATTTATCCAACATTTCCTATTTATGTAATAACTGTGATAATTTTAGTTGAGTGATTTATAAGTTGCTTATGAATTATCCATAAGTCACTGGCGGCTTATTTGCTAAAGTTTTGTAGATTTTTGTATGCTTTCCCATAATAATATACATAAACGGCATGCAAATGCACCAAAAGTGATTCACGCCATATGTATAGAAAAATGCATATTAAGTAATCACCACCCTTCACATGTTTTTTTGAACCCCTTGATGTATCAAAATTCTGCTTGTCGTATAGGATGGAGAATGGCAATTGTGAGCCAAAGACGTAACCTACGTTTGGCGAAAAATCGAAAATCCATTTCCATGGAAACCAAAATCATTGGAATCCGTTGGATGAATCGCAGCGACCTGGGGTCAACGGGATAGCTAGGACCGTATTGCCAACAATTTTTGATAGGAGAGCTCCTTACGCGCTACGGCGCCATATTTAAATGCTGATATTCAAAATTGAAACAACACCAGAGCCAATTCGAACAAATATGGTGATATTGGGTTAACAGGATCATACAGAGGAAGATCTGAGGAGTTGCCCTACCATTTGAACTTTTTTAACCCGGGGTCACCCCTTGGAATATATGATTAGTAGGAAGAAGTATTTACCATTAATGAGTAATGTGCAAACAGTCGGCCATTACTAAGAACCATGTATGAATCTTAGTCTAACAGTTAAATATATCTATCTCGGTTTGTTTACATTTGTGTTGTGTGTGCTACACTATAGGGGCATCCGCCATTTGCAAGGTTCATCTCCTCGACCGAGCGAAAGCGAAATGCTCCTTCATACTAACTATATATTTTAAGGATCACCCTGTCGCACTATGATGCGGATTTTGGTATACGACATATGTATATTTATATGATTCAGCATTTACCTTTTATTCTGATGCATTTGGAAAGCATGGATTTTACCTATTTCACATGATAGTTTGAATTAGTATAAGTTCCTTATGTTAACATTTATATTAATGTCAAGTGAAAGAAATGCAATTTCAAAATCTGAATAAAGTCACATAAGAAAAGGACCCTACACTTTTTCTCGCGTGACTTATTTGTATCGTAACACACTTATAACATAAATAACTATTGTTCCCCTTATGAATTCTGGAATGGACTATATCTAACTGTTTGTTTACACACCCATGTATAGTCGAGCTGATTTGTGACTATTGGCTGCTATCATCAAGTTTTCCAAGAAGTTTAAAATGTTAAGGATTTTAGGTTTTTTGGACATGAAAGTGTATGGTGGAGATACAAGGTGTAGGGTTGCGTATGTATCTAAAATAAAATCTTTGAGTGGTTTCGCATTGAGAATAGTATTGGTTAAAGGAAGACGTTAGAGAAAATTGCAAGTATAAGGAATATTATTTTTGACAGTTTTCTCTGACTCTTTATTCGTTTTTGTTCAAATTCAGTAGAAGATTATTTTCATAGTCAGCGTACCCATTGAGATGTCTTTTGAAGTTAATCGAGTCCGGAGAGAATATTCGATCCACCTAATTTAAAGCTATTAACAATATCGTTTCGCGATAAAAACGTCTGTTAAAGTTCTGATTAACAGACGCGATATAAAAATTGTGTATTTTTTTAAAAGCAATTTTTTCTAATCAAAATTATGGATGTGCTTTTATTGAAATAAATCTTCTTTTTTTGGCCAGTAATGATCGAGAACTGCCTATTTATGCTAGATTGGTGGTAGAATTAATCTGGAGTCTTATTCGGATATTGAGATGATTTAGGCAACCCGATTTTTAAAATATGCTCTCTGTTTGGACAATTTTTCTTGTTCGATATATGCAAGAAGCGATTAGATGGAAACTGTGCTCTATATCGGATTAGAAATAAAATTTGTTTACTGATTATGGTTAAGGAGTGAAGTCTCATGAATCTAATATAATATGTATATATTGATCCAGTTATGTCATTATCATTTACACCTGTTCAGATAGTTTCCGAAGATTTATATTTATATTTGATGACATGACTATTCTTTGAGTTATATTGGAACATATTTTCTAAAGCTTACCTTTAAAGTAACTCCAGACATCATATCCATTACCGAGAACCACCAATTGATCTTAAATGTTTAATGATACAGTAATGGATGATTGATTTCCGAAAGTTATAATATGTTTAAAATGATGCATAAAGCGCATTTTTATGAATATTGTGTGAAATTGACGTCTTGTACCGGATAGTGCCAGTTTTTTTTTAACATCATCTATATTGTTAGAGTACTTATCAACCAATATATGTTTATATAAAGTACTAACATTATCTTGACCTCAGTTATTTGTTCCTTAGTCGTGAGACATTGTGTGATATGAATAAAAATCAGCATTTAATTTACTCAATAATTTCGAGCAAATACTCTACATGACATGAATAAAAATGAGAAGCAAATGCTCCTCTTCAGTAAGTACTACTCTATGTACAATTTGTTATTAGTAAATTATCACTTTTACAATGAAAATTGTTCTTGCTCTTTTGGGGGAGACTCTACTCCGTAATTTTAGAGTCTGTTAGACAGCAGACTTCAGTTTAAACGCCACAGAGCTATGACTGAGTTTTTCCTTAATTTGTGTTCCAAAAATATTACAAACCTAGAAGGAGTACGTGTAATTGTGATTTTAAAGCATTATATCGATTTACTAAAGAACAAGTCGAGTGGATATCAAATTACATTTTGGATGTATAAAGAAGAGGTGGTGCTATATGTAACTATGATAAATTGAATTTTTTTTTGAGATACGTAGATGACCCGGAATTTTAAACAGGAGTAGAAGAAGATATTGGTGTTCACCATACTTCTGTATCAAAAGATGTGACGGAAGTTGCTGATAAGTTAATAGAAAAATGTGGAAGATAGATAAAAACAATATGTAATTCAGATAAGTGGTTTACTAGCGTATGCGTATCATGGCCAGGAACTGTCCACGATTCATGGATTTGGAGAAACTAAGAAATGTATAACATTACAAGGAATGATTTACAGATGTTGAATGTATTACTTTTAAGGGATGAAGGATATGGTATCTACTTTTATATATAGGAGCATGTACTTCCCAAATTTAAATATTTTTTATTGATATAAAGGAGGGTATCGTTTTAAATGGGTGTTTTGGGTTTCTCATAAAAACAATTTTTATGTTTCAAAAACTTGAAAATCAAAGAGAGGAAAATGAAAATTTGTTTTTATATTAAAACTATGAGCTTAAAATGAATTTCCATTGTGTGAAATTCTAAATTACCTGATTTTTAGGGTGTATACGCGACGGCCAAAATAAATTAAACATATTTTATGCAAGAAATCTCTTTGTAATGGAAAAAAATAAATCACTAATATTTTTAAAAATATTACATCTGCCTGAAATGGCTCTAATATTTAACAATTGTAAAATGAAAAATCCAAGAACTATGGAGAAGTTTGACATTTATTATTAAAATCTCAGTTGTTAAGCCAATTTGTAAATATGGCAATAACGCATGTCTTAACACAGAACCAGAGTATATGGAACAAGAAGAATAAGCATTCGTAATAAGAAATAAATATTTCTCCAAATAGATGTAAATATTTTTTTTAGGTTATACCTTAAACCTAAAAAACGTTTAGATAAGGCAATCCAGAACACGTGACCAAACATCATTTTGTATGTGTTTTATGTTTATTTGATGTATTTTGTGCTTTTAGAAAGTGTTTGAAATAAAAATAATTGCTGTTTCAAATAATAAGCTAATAAGAAAAAAAGATAACAGCTTATAACATACATAATGAGAGTATAAAAAAATACATACACAATACTCCTGGAATTGATGTAAAACTCGAGAAGATGACTTTCCATTTTCAGTGACTGCTTTACTGCTTTCCACATAATCTAATATTTGGTCCTCACACATAGTTTTTACAGCAAAGAACAAGTCAAGGTCTACAAGAGTTTGTCAGCATATTAATATATTTCATGGTTTTTGAGAGATCGTTCCGTTCTGGTTTATGTGAAAAATGTAGTTCACTAGGTATTCTATAAAATCTAACAGTTTCACGACCTCTTCGACTCCCACAATTGACTACAGAACAAGTAGTGTGCATGTTTAGTTCTTTCTAACAAACAATATTTTTTCTGTACATTTTCACTTCATTAAATATCAATAATGCATCCCGAGTAGTTAGTCACACAACTATTCTAAATTAAAATGTCCGTTTTAAGCTCCAATCGTTTCATATGTTAAAATAAACTGCTCTTTTCATGTTAACTACGTGAAAGACATGGGTTTGTGTGCCTACCAGCGGCCATCTTGAATTTCATCTGACAGCATCTTGGATTGGTCTATAGATGATAATATATGTCAATTTAATTACCCCTTGTACTTAACATTTCTATAGTTCACTTTTGAACAATTTTTGCGGGTGGAGCAGCATCGGTAAATGGAAAGTGATCCAGATCGGATAAATTCCGATTATTTTACAAAGAAAACTGTATCTGAAGTAATCTAGATCAGAAGTGAACTGATCCGACTGCAAATAAAATTCAGCTACTATAGTAGTCTTATACTGTGGCAGAAATAACCTTTTTATTATTGTTCTGACAGGAGTACCTTGTAACGTCAAATAAAATATTACCAACACATTTTTTAAAAGCTTGATTCAAATATTTAACAATCATAATTTTTTAATTTAACGTGAAAAGTATAGTTAGTATTGTTTGAAATATTAAAACTTCGGTATTTTAAATTAGAGGAAATGCTATTCAAATTAATACCTTTTGCTCTTCCATTAATGTGATGAACTTGTCGTATTCTTTTTTATAAGCTTCTTCCGATTTTTGCTGTATTAACCCCGATCCAATGTTAGAACTTATTTTTAAGCAATATACAACCAATAACAACTGTGGTGACAACAATACATCTTATGTGACAGATTGCAAATTAATTTTTGTATTTATCATTCGATGACAACTGATGATATCACGAATTCAACCATTTTACATTATTAGTTCTTTATTTCCATTTTTTGTAGTAATAATACCAGTATTTATGGTTTTAATTAAAGTGTAACAATAAAAAAAATAGAACTCGTGGATAACTGGTCTATTTCGAGCACTCCGGTATACTATTATGCTAAATGACAGCCGGTCGCCATGTTGCCAAATCCTCCTTGTCAGTCCTTGTGATTTTGTCATAAAATAGATTTCAAAATTAAAAAAAAGTATGTTCCGGGACGTTTTAAAGAAAAAAAATTTGGGAAATTCATTTTTTTTAAAATATCTTTTAGTGAGAAAAATTTCGTACGGGGTCGCAAAAAACCCAAAAAACGATACCCTCCTTTGAGCACAAACTACCACTTCATGCTCATGCTTATGCTCATGAATACTTACTCGAGTGTTATTCATATCAGCCAATGTTTTGATTAGGTCATATTGTGTAACTTAAATTATCGTATTATTACTTACTGTCTCAACATCATAGTGAGATAGCTCTTAGTTACTGTAGCCATTTATTTATTTTATAAACTTACATAAAACTGTAATTTGGCATATGCTGCCTCTCGATCAGCTGTATTATTAGTAACAGGTTCAAACCATGCTCCACGTATTGAAATTGCTATCTGTCCTAAAAATTTAAAGCAAATAAATGTGTTATACAGTTGAAACATATAAAAAGTCTGGTTGACCAAATTCTTATTAATGTTATCTAAAGAAAATAATCTTATAGCTTCCTTAAAAGTAAAATTTAAAATTTAAAATTATTGCCAATTGCGCTTTCTACAAAACCCATAATCGAATCTTATTACCAACATAATTAAAATACACACTTTATTTTGTTCGTTTAGGTATTTATAATAAGTACTAAATAATTTTATTCATTAACAATAGTTATTTACATAAAAAATTCCGAAATTTACATTTTACGGGACAAGAGGACGCTTATAATTAAAAATAACAACTAAACTAAATCGTAATATCATCGTCACTAGTCACATACAGTTAGTAAGTTTATGGATGGGGTTCGCAAAAGGAGAAAAAATTGATTTTTGGGTTTTTAAAAAAATGCCATTCTTGATAAAAAGTTAAGCTTATTATAAAACCGCATAAAATGAAAAAAAATCGGTTGTGTCACCCCAAAACTTTCCCGACGAGTATCCACGAATTCTTTATCAGATATTTAATGTTAAAGTTTCAACTTTTGACATTTTTTAATTTTTGACAGGTGACAGTTGAAGAAATAATTTTGACTGTTCTGAATAGAGTTTTTCATGGACTTCCAAACGACATATTGCATGTCCAATTCCGTGACATATTGCATCTGTCATTTTTTGATAATGATACTTCCGTTTGACAGATCTCGTACAAAAACTAATTGGTCTTTCCGAGAGATAGCCCAAACCCGCGTACCAAATTTCAGCTCAATCGGATTAATACTTCTTCAGATATTTAATGCTAAAGTTTCAAATTTTGACATTTTTTATTTTTGACAGGTGACAGTTGAAGAAATAAGTTTAACTTTTCTGAATAGAGTTTTTCTAGGGTTTTGAAATGACATATAGCATGTCCAATTCCGTGACATATTGCATCTGTCATTTTTTGATAGTGGTACTTTCGTTTGACAGATGTCGTACAAAAACTAATGGGTTCTTCCGACGGGTAACCCAAACCCATATACCAAATTTCAGCTCAATCGGATTAAACGTGTGGCCTTTATCGTGGAAGAATACACACACACAGACCGACAGACAGACTTCCATATGGAAATGGTCTTAATCGTCTCAGGGGACCCGAAAATGGATATTTCTGTTTTTATCTCGATTTTTTTTTTAGCACGTTCACAATACTTTTCCTTCTAGGAGGTGGGTCGGGAAAGTAAAATCATGTACCTGCTTCATTTTACTGTATATTTTTTATGAACTGTTGCACTACATTTGAAACAATAATTGGTGGGTGACGTTTATGTCAGTATAAGCAATAATATTTCAAATTGTTATGAAATAGTAAGTGAAGGAGCAGTACTGATTCCTCCGCTTTCTCCATGTTAAATCCCATAAGAAAACGCCGAATTCTATGAAAAGTTGTATCATACGAAGGCGGATTAAAAGCGGATCGAATCCTGATAAAAGCAGATAAAAAGAGGTTCAAGACCTGTGCTATCATCCAAATTCTCCAGAAGGGGAATTGAGGGGTTTTACTGGGTTCGCGGAAATGGTAAACAGAAAACGGTACCAATTCTTTTCTATGTTTATTATAACACTGCATGTTGTTCTATAAAGGTTAGTTCAATAGGGTTAAAATTATTAAAATAAATAGTTTTGCTAGGTACAAAACTTGGACTAAAACTTTTAGAATTTTCACAGTAGCAATTTTTGAGGAAGCTGATAAATATAAATAAGTAAGAAAAATCAGTATTAATGATGATATTCGGACTATTTGCGATTTTTTAATTATGAGAGTCAAATTTGAAAGACCTGTTGTGTCGATCTCTCCTGAAAGCAGTGGCGTGCCTTTGGCTTTCGACGAGTGGCTACCGATCTCTAATGTCCCGGAGTCCCAGTTGGTAGGGTAGGCCCGCGTTTCAGGCGAGTCCTGTTTAGATGGTAACCCAGAGATGAATGGTGCTCCAAATGATGGGTTGAGTCAAAAGCCAGGAGAAGTTAAATGAAACAGATATCGAAGTAATCGGTAAAGAAAAAGTAAGAATGAAGGCCTAAAAGAGAGTATGAATATTAGGGAAGAGGTAAATGGGATTTAATTAATAACGAAAAGTTTATTTTAAATGTTAAGGCTTACCTTGGATGGTGGGTGGCCTCAGCGTGGCTTAAAGAAATGCAGAAAATTTTGGAGAACTATACAGAAAGAAAAATGTACCCACAGATTGTAGTCCGGTACTGTTCCAGACCTTCTTAAATTTTTCTGGATAGTAAAATCCTGAAATAAATCCGCTACAAAACGAACACATCCACGTGTGTCTAATTCACAAAACCAAAAAACAAAAATGGTTTCTCAGGCCAGTTTTTAGGCGGTAAAACTTAATGCTAAAATAATTTATCAGATTGGCACTATGCAAAATCCGATGACGCTATTTTTAACGATTTTTAATATCGATGAATAGATGTAACTGGGAGTAAAGGAAGAACAATCGATTTTTGAAAGATGACACTTTTCATCAAAAACAAAAGCAAGCATAAAATAGGTTATATTTACCTTATTATCGGAAATAATTACATTTTGTTTGATTTATATTTAAATTTTGGGCAGATACCAACAATAAAAAAGATTATATGGGAAGAGAGAAGAAAGGATAGTGACTCACCGATCTCGAAGCTTCCGTATTAAAGCTTTCCTGGGATTTATTAAACGAATAATAAAAAGTCAAAATATTGTAAACGTAAAATTGAATAAAGTTTACTTTGGTCTAAGTTTAAATGTTTAAATTATTTGGTGATGATTTTAACCCATAACACCTGATCATAAGTGGATCGATACCTGATCCAAGCTGATCAAAACTAGATCCCAGTGATCAGATCTGGAAGAGGTCTCAATGCGCTTCTGATCAGATCTGAATCCGCTTTTGACCAGATCGCGATCCGCTTTTAATCCGCTTTCGTATCATGCAACTTTTGTTACAATCCTACGATGTAATTTTCGCCAGAATTTAACTCAATTTTGCCAGAACTTTTCGTTTTCGTATGGAATTTACCTTGGGGAATTTAAAGGAACCAGTACTGCCCCTTTACTATAGTATCGTCTATTTGTTATCAATGATAAAAATAATAATAAAAAAAAATCCGGTACAATTGACTGATTTAATTGACTAATTTGTAGTTACCCTGATAGAAACGTTGTGACGAATTGAAATATCTATTTATTCATAATGGTGAAAGTTAATGTATGTAATAATTTTCTGATGAAATTTCCGGTTTGAAGGAGGGTATTTTCTCATTTTTTAAAAAATATATTTTGCTTTATTAATTGAAACCTTTTAAATGAGCTTTCAAACACTTCTGTCAAATTTTCGAGATATGGCGAAATGATTACTTAAACTTATACTTTTATGAGTTATTTATGTTACAACTTAGTTGCCGCATGGTGTTCAACTACGCAATTCTATATTAATTTACTTATTTTTTTTTTTACTTTAAGTGCATCGTAGGATGCACTTCGATGTAAATTTAAATTGTTGAGACCCTCCACTATGTGAGGCTTTAAAAATTTTATGTGAATCTAAACATTTAAAAAAAAATTTATATTTCAACTTACGTCCAATTTTTTTATATATTCATTTCTTCAAAATGTTTAATTAGTTGTTTTTAAACTATTTTCATACCAGTGTCATTTAATTTATATGTGCATATTATCTGTAAGTAATTTTAACTTGTTGTAATTTTTCCTATTCTTAACTATTATAATTTGTATTGTAGGCCTGATGATGGCCATTGTTTGTCCGAAACATGTTGCCCTCGCCATTTTAATCTGTTGATTGATTAATTATATTTAGTTTTATTATTTTATGAAAAATATAATTATCGATGAATATTTTTCTAGGTTGAAAAGTAGGTTATAATCAATATTAGAATTACATTATATGAACCACCATTAGATTGTTAACCCTGAAGATGATCTAGTAACTACAGATGCGAAAATCCTTAAAAAGCAAAGAGACATATAATAGAATTTAAATTACTATCCTATACTGGTAAAAAAAAATAGGTACATCTAAGATTAAGTTACATTGAGTTACTCTTGCCTTTTTGGTCAGGTCTGAAGTCTGTATCGTATATGTGATAGGCCTTTGCGTGAGCTTTAAGAAGATTATGTCCACAAATGTAATCATTAACTCCAGGATCATCTTTAATTCCTGGTGGATAAATACCGTCACCATATCCCCAGTTACATATTAACTGAGGAGACGAAAATGTTATCCAAATTTTGACATAAGGTCCAAAAATTTCAAAGATTTTTCTTGCAAAGTCAGCGTACCAACACGGAAAATCATCACATAAGAAACCACCTTGTTCTTCGAGTACTTGAGGTAAATCCGAAGTATAGATGGTAACAACTGGTTCTATGTTATATTCTAGTAGACGGTCTATAAGTGTTTTGTAATGTTTTACAGCCAAAATGTTAATATCTCCGGTACCTAGAATGCATGGTCTGATAAAGCCAAAAAATATTTTATTTTATTTAGAAAATATTTTATTTAGAAAATATTTTTTTTACCAGTAGGTATTAATCGAGCCCATGATAGTCCAAATCTATAAAACTTTACGCCTAATTCTTTTAACAGCGCCACATCTACTTCAATATTGTGGTATGAATCAGCTGCCACACTGCCGCTAGAGCTTTCGTCGATACCATAGAAGCAATCACAAATACTTTCCGCCATTCCATCTTCTTTGTAAGCACCTAAAATGTTGTTGAAGTAAATTGTAACTATATTTTTGTTGCAGTTTCCTATTTTATTATATATTGTATAAAACTTTATTTCATTTATCTTACCTTCATGAAGATATGGTCCTGTTGATACTCCAAAAGCAAAACCACAGGGAAATTGTCCATCAAATGTTGTAAAATTTGGCAATGGATTTGAAGAAACACTGAAAATCGAAAACCGTGTTTATAGAAGATAATAACATCTTTATTTGTATTAAAGTATAGAAAATTACGTTATATTGTAAATTCCTCTATTCATTAAAAAAAACTAAAATATCAGCATTGTTTATTTCCCCAATCCGGTTTTCGTTATATTTTGATTTATTCACCCTATCATTTTAATTCGCACACACACAGGAACTAAACCTATGACTTCCACCTTCAAACATATACCACCTCCCCCTGTTATTTTTAGGTCCTCAGTTTGTCATTACCTACATAACTATCCTACTTGATGAGTTAGTTGATTGGATAATTAGTCTCACGTTTCAATAGAGAGCTATGTTAAGCACTTTACCCGCTCGTCATCGTATATTTGTGTATGTGCTTTTTGTCTACTTTGTTATGCTCTAAATTGGCTCTTACTACGAATTAATTAGGTAATTTCGAGAATACAGAAGGCATTCTGTTGTCTGTTGTAGTGATATTTGTAGTCATATATTTGTCATCGTTTGTACCATGCTGCGGCTTGCTGTGCTGTTATCATTTGGTCTTTTGAAATTTTTAAGGGGTTGTGGGTTCCTTACATTTTTTTTTGGTGTTAATCCCGAATAAGCATCGTTGAACCACGATATCATAATGCGCACGTGCATGGCGCAATTTCAATTCTTCTGAATCACGAAGAGAGAGAGTACTTCTAGGCCAGAAGACAAGAGTCTAGAGAGACAGCGACCACTTTGCCTCAAAAGCTTCCGCATGTGCCGTGAGTGCAAAAATTGTCTGAATTTGATAAATAAGAAAGGTTATAAACTGAAATTAATGAATTAACCTGTACATTATAATTTATTCTATTAAAAGAAGTCTTGAATATCTAAATCTAGCCTTTGGATTAAAAAAAGAAATAACTTCCATTTATTTCGTTAAAAAAAAATTAAAAAAAAAATACTCTCAGGAATCGAACCCGGATATTCTATATGTAACGGAAACACATTAACATCAGACCACATAGTATCACAGTGATAAATAATCAAAATTTCAAGTTAATGTGCAACTATTAAGCAGTGGGACCGTGCGCATGCCGAAGCTCGGGAGACGAAGTTGACGCTGGATCGCTAGACTCTTTTGGCTAGAAGGTATGCAATATGCAATCGAGAAATCAAATTCATTTCATGTCCAGCTACTCAAATAACATGTCAATAGAGGGTAGAGAGCAGAGAGACTACTGCCGAGCAATCTTCGACCGACGCCGACTGCACTCGAGTATTATATTGGTAAATAAATAAATTAAAGGTCCGAGATAGAGTCAAGTGAAGTCTTTGAAGTTAAATTTAAATTTTGTAGATTTATACGCAGTTAAGCATTTTACTACCACGCACGCTAAACTCCCTCCGAGTCCGATTAAAAGAGTGATATATTGGAAACTTGGTTTTCATTATCTATAAAAAGATCAATTTATCACTTTATTTCCTGATTTTTTATAAGCTACGTACTTCCGAACCATTATTTAAGTCTTAAAAAGCAAATTAAAACATTAAATAAAAAATAATATCATTTAAAAACTGACAATGACAAGATAAATCACGTTGATGCCAAATGGTCTTTCAGGCGACGTAAGAGGAATTCGCATTCAAAATATTTATATACACTGTGAAAATTCTGGAAACCTGGCAACATTGAATTGTTGTATGCGATATATAATGTTGGGCACAACTCAAATATATGTAAGTATACAAGATGGACCAAAATTGTCAAGTAATACTTCTAGGGGCGATAGAACACCTAAAAATAAGTAATGTTTGTCTAAAACGCTTATTAAGGGTGCGACAACCCCTAGAAAGGGCTTAATGATAATTGGTTTTTCATGAATATCTTTCAAGAGGGATACCATACAATATTCAAATTTTAGGTAGTATCTAAGGGTACTAAGATACGCTATTTACGTATTTTGTCTTAATTCTCCAAACTCACTAAAGGCAGTTTTCAAAGGGTGAGTTACCCTTTTTTAGACATATTTTTTGTTATAATTTTTTTTGGAAAATGCATATTAGAATAATATTTTCGGAAGCATTTTCTTAAAAAAAGGTTTTCCTGATGTATCATTAAAAAATTAATCGGTTTCGTGTAATTTGAGTCCAAAAATTGGCGTGCTAGACGTGTGGGAATTCTAGGGACAAATATCGACCCGCAGTAAAATTACAATTTAACTTTTTTTTATTGTCAATTAAATGAGGTACATGAAAAATATTTTTAGTAAATATTACAATAACTGCTAAAAATGTATTCCTTCCTCTTTTATACACAACTGAATTCTTCTTTTTAGGTTGGGAATTAAATTTTCTAATGCTTGAGGATAGTTTTGGAGCTCAGTGCATTGATTTCAAGTTCTTTGTCATAGTTCCTCAATATTATTAATTTCGGATTAGTATATTTTAGATTTTAAATACTCCAAATGGTAAAATCCATGGGATGGAGATCAGATCGAGCTGGATAATGGATTGTTACTTAGCCACTGCCTTGGTCTTCTGTCAAATAAGTACATCAAAAGTACTTTTTTTCAAGAAAAAACTTCCGAAAATATTATTTTAATATGCATTTTTCAAAGCAGTTGATAACAAAAAAATTGACTAAAAAAGGGTAACTTAACCCTTGAAAACTACCCTTATTGAATTCGAAGAATCAAGACAAACTAAGTATAAATAGGGTATCTTAGTACCCTTAGTTTACTACCTAAAATTTGAATATTGTATGGTACCCCTCTCGAAAGATATTCATGAAAAGCCAATTATCGGTAGGCCCTTTCTAGGGATTGTCGCACCCTTAATAAGCGGTTTTCGACATAGGTTCATTAGACAAACATTAATTATTTTTAGGTGTTCTTATAGAAGTATTGCTCGACAATTTTGGTCCACCTTGTATAAGGTCGAATGTTGGTATGGATTATAGATTGTTTTTGGAAAATAGTACCAAGAAAAATTAAATAAATACATATTTTTATAATTTAAAATGAGTGTTAAGCCTGGTAGATGATTATTAAAGAACAATAACTTGATACATGAACAACTATTACATTACAATAATATAGAAATGACCACATTTAATATACATTTTTTATACTTTTAACCTAGATATTGCTCAATTCGGTTTTTTGGTGGTTTTTCCAAAAACTATTTTTAATATTTTTCTTAGAGTATTTTTTTTTAAATTTGAGTCATTCATTTATTACGTCCATTACTGAAATATAATTTTTAACGTTCTCAACGGTAAATGTAAGGTAAGCCAAACTAAAGAGTATCTTAAAATCAGACTAAAACAATATAAACTTTTTTATCGCTTTTTTTAAATTCCTACAAATGGTATATTTAATGATACCTATTCCAGATAGTCACTTGGTTCCTTATTCGTAAAAGGTTAGCCATAGCCATATATTTTTATTTGTTGTATTTATTTATTATCCCAAACCTCGTTTAGCTATAACTTTTTTATCGCTTTTTTTAAATTCCTACAAATGGTATATTTAATGATACCTATTCCAGATAGTCACTTGGTTCCTTATTCGTAAAAGGTTAGCCATAGCCATATATTTTTATTTGTTGTATTTATTTATTATCCCAAACCTCGTTTAGCTAGATATATTCACCGTTTTGCAGTTTGTAAATTAAACCTGACGATTATAGCTTGGCGACTGCCTATCTCTGTTGCTTCTCTTTCCATCTAATGACTCATATTTATGGAAAAGATTAGGTATGATGAAATAATAAGAGAGAAATGTATTGCCAAATATTACATTGTCGGTCCAAGTAACAATTTATCAACGTTATAACGTTGTATACCGTGTGTCAACGTTAGGCCACAACGTTGTTACAACCACGTGCTTATCGTCTTTTGCACCATTTTGCTGGATGATGTTTCTGTTTTGTTGTCGTTGCGATGGACTGGATTTGGAAAGAGTTACAAGTAATATGGTGAAGAATATTTACCTACTTCTTTAAAGCTATATTGAATGTATGAATGGATATAACAGAAGAACAATTTTAATAAATTGGTATTTGATAAATATATAAAGAGGTAGAATTTTGTTGAAATCAATTTAAAAAAATAGTAGTCGAAAGAATCAATCAATAAGAAGAAAACAATTTTTGTTGAATCTTATTTTATTCAGAATGTCAGAAATTATGAAGATAAGTTTGATATAAGATCAGGTATTTTTTGTATATTTTGTTTTATATATATTTTTTTGTAACACAGAAAAAAACTTGCAGATCTGTTATTTTTTTGTCAAAACTTAAAATTTTAATACAATGAATATATTAATATTTCATTATTTTGAAAGAATGTTATTTTGTTATTAATAGATTTGTAGATTCAATGAATTTAGTTGTATAAATAATATGGTAACTGTCAGTTCGGTCAAATATTTCATGGCCTACTGACAAATGTTTAAAATTTACATATCCAATTAAAACTATTAATAATAGCACTTAAGTATAATATTATAAGATACAGAGTGATCCATTTAAAAAACTTGATAAATAATGTATTTGCGTTTTGAACCACCTTGTAAACAATTTAACGAAAATTAACAAAATCGATGATTTTTATAAATTTTAAAGATGAACCAAAAAAATCTATGACTATACAACATAATTTTTTTAAAACTTTTGAACTGTACAGGGCCTTGAACACATTACGATTTTCAAAGTAAAATTGTTACAACTTTTTAAATACCCTGAATAACCCAATACAACTTGGTATTGTTGCAATGAAAAAGTAAAGAGGAATTCAAATTTAAAATAAAATACAGGGTGTTTCATTCAAAAAAACCTATAACTTTGATCTAGCACGGTGTTATGAAGCACCCTGTACATTTGCAACTAATTTTAAAATGTAAAGCTTAAACTTGGCGACAATATCGCTAACTTTATTTTTGATATCTTACGGGACATAGAGAGATACTAAACTTTATTACACTAATCAATCACCCTGTATAATTAAACAAAAATTATTGAATTGAAGAAAAACAATTACTTTATACTTATTGTCCAATTCTCTTTTGAATTTAAATCTTAGTTAAAGAGACTGGTTATTCATTATTATAGCATTTTTTTCGATATGATTTAAATTTTTATTGTAAACAGGTATTTTCTTTTTAAGAAGGGATCGTATTTATTAGATTATTAGATTAGATTAAATATTTTAATAGTATTAAATTTGTTATCTAGTGAATTTAAGAAGATGATTTATTGAAAGTACCTAAAAATTTAAATTTGTTACAGTTATAGAAATTAATTCAGTCTCTTTGTTCAATACGTATTAGTTGAATGCTGTAAAATGTAATAGGTAAGAAGTTAAAAGGACATGTAACTAATTCTAAAAATAACCTTAGACTAGTTACAAAAAGAAAAATTATTACCTTTTTTGTAATAAACAAATTGTAGCAATCACAAGTAGAAAAAATCTCATTTTTATTCTTTTAAGCTAATATAAATTTGGCTATTTAAACGTTCAGTTTAGAAAACAATTGAGCACGAACTGGTTCAAATTACACTAATTTAAATGTTTTAAGTTTTAACTATTTCGATAAAATTATGAAATAACATTAGAAATCTTCACTATATATTTGCTATAAAAGTAAAAAGTGGTTGCAGACTTTTGTGATTTTTACGCTGAATCTATAATATGGAATTTTTAAGCGTTTACATTAGTGAAGTGAGTTGATCAAGTCGTTAAATTCAATTGACTTGAATTCAATTTTATGTTTAAACTTCAAATGCATGTCATTTAATTTAAAATGGCGAAACGAGTGCTAAACGCACTCGTAAAGAAAACTTTTCTGATGACCTCGATTTCAGTTGGCAATAATGAAATTGTAAAACAAATTGACGATTATGTAGACTACAAATCTCGAGAACAAATTTTTTGTTAGTGGAAATATTTATACCTGTAATAGCTTACATCTCGAACATCTCCTTTTTTTAATTAATTTTAAGGAGTGGAGGAATAAAAAAGATATCAGTCATTCAGTGTAGGTGTATTTTTGACAGTTCTAAACATTTTTGGTCACCAATTTTAACGTGGAAATGAAATGTCTTAAATACAGAATTAATTTTCGAAAATATTAAAAATCAAAACTATATAATTTTCGAGATTTTTAGTCTAAAAATAAAGTTATGCAACTTGGACTACACCGCTGTGTTATGTGTCCTTTTTTCTTTCGTTGAGATAGTGGCGCTTTTTGTTTTTTAGGTTAAAAGTTATTGACGTATGACATATTGTTAATGATGATTGACGAAAATTGTGAAAGTGGAGTGGAACCTTAGACCTTTTACTATTAGACATTAATTTTCCATCCAAGTCAATATCTAAGCACAGCATGTTGTAATATGTACGTTTGTATACAAACACGTAAACATGGGCGTATGTCACTTCTATTAATGTTTGTAAACACTTCCCTGGACACACCGGATACCCCCGCACCATGAGAAATATCATCAGAAAGAGACAAGATGTATCGACTTCAAAACATTGCATACAAGAATCTAAACAAGGCATCTCTAATAGTAAATGACCTATGAGTGGAACTATGTTTTGTCAGGTTAGAGAACCTTTTCGTGTGTTTGCAACAAATTTTAAACAAAACAAATTAGAAGTAGCTAAGAAACTAGCAGAAAATATGAATAAAAAAGAACGGAAGAGGAAAATAGGGGTTAGACCCAAAGATTTATGCAAAGTGCCTCAAATAACACTGCTACGTAATTTAAATTTCAAGATTTCAGCAATTACAAAATTTTCTATGGCTAAATTAGCAGCAATTCGAATATTTACTGGAAAAGTTACACCCAAAATCAGTTAAGGGTGAAACTCTTTCTATTATTTTTATACCTAATTCTTGCTATAACTTTCCTAATTGCAGCCGCTCTAGTTTTATAATCCTTACTTGTACTATTCCACGGACATTTATATTTCTCAGAAATATTAAATCACTGGCTAGATCTCTTCTCCGACCATGTAGACGTCATTTTTAACGCGCGTTTTTAATTGAGGGGTTTATATTTTCAATGAAAACGCGCCTTAAGCGGCGTTTACATTAGTCAAGTGAGTTGAATTCAAGTGACTTTCAATCAATTTCCTGTTTACACATCAAATTCTAAATTAATGCATGTCAGTTGATTTAATATGGCGAAATGAGTAGTAAACGCACTCGTAAAGAAAGTTATTCTGCCAACAATTTTAAGTCTAAGAAAGGGCTGAGAACATTAAGAAAAAAAATAACGGAAGAAGAAAATATTGATGAGACAGTAAGTTGCTCAAAGAGGGATGCAAGATAACTCAAATAACCTTCTATGTGAACTTAAATTAGAATATTTTAGCAATTATAAAAATTTTCTATGGCTGAATGAGCAACAATTTGAAAAAATCAGTAAGGTCTAAAGTTATTTGTGTCATTTTTAAATCTAATTCCTGCTATCTTCCATTACTTTCTTAATAGCAGCCACTCTAACATCTCTATTTTTGGAACGAAATTTCTTAGTAGAAGTTAACTGGCAGAAATCATCAAGCAACGAAAAACGCGACTTTCGAAAATCTAGCAACAAGCATTGCACGGGACCAGCTTATTTTTATATTCTTTTGCTTTTACTATTTCACTGACATTTACATTTATCACTTGCTAGATTTCTCTTCAAACTATCTAGAAGCCATTTTTAACATTCGATATTTATTCACTTGAATGCAAAAAGTTAATGTTTCAACTGAGATGTAGTTCAATTCACACGATCCTGTGAAATTAATGGAGGTATTTAAATTTTCAGTGAAAACGCGCCTAATAATTTTTTATTCTTAGTAATTTTAAAGATCATTTGGTGTGCAACATACTATAATATATTATAGCTTTAAAATTACTGACAGTTCAATTTAAAGTTTTTGATGTTTTGGTATACACGTCCATGTGTTCACTTTGGATTTCTTTCTATTTTGATTTAACACAATTTATCGCATCCTTTACTTATATATGTGGTATGTGGATAAAGTATGTAGATACAATTGTTTCACGGGCGCACTTATCAAATTTTTCATTGCCGATAATCCCAATGTTGGAAGGGATCCATTCAGGGAATTTTCATTGCTAAATGGTTAATAGGGTAAATAAGTATATGAGCTCAGTGAATCTGTGAGTATAGCAATATTTTGAATATGAGAATGTTCAGTTAGGGCACTATGTACTGCACATAATTAGGCAGTATATAGACTACATTAGAAAGGAATAAATATTTGTTAAATCTATATTATGTTGATTAAATTACTGCTCCGCCTCCATCTGTCGATTTTGACTCGTCTATATAGACTTTTAGATGGTTGGGACATTTGTAAAGTCTAGCCCCTATCACTAGACCACACCGTTCAAACTGATGAATAATCAAACTTTCAAGTTAACGTACAATAAAAGCCGATTAGGGAGAAACGAACAATGCGCAAGCGTGCGCCAAGGATTCAGCATATAGTCGAACCTCTAGACGCTAGTGTTGCTATGGCAGTTCCAATTGGAGCGTCAGTGGTAGTCCGATTTCCAGTGGCAGTCCCTCAACCTTTAGAGATAGGTCAAGCTAAAGGGAGCGAAGCCAATTTTAACTGTACCGGAGTCCGTATCCGTTAGTCCAACCGTCAACGCCAGCCTGGAAGATGTGCCTTTACCGTTAGACCGACACGATACAGTAAGAACCCTTACACACCTTCCTCCGGATTTGGTAAGTTGGTTTCCGAATAAAGAGTTATATCTACCATTTATTTTATTGGTGAGTTTTAACATCCTAGCAGCTGAATGCCCAGGTACTTAACCCAGTAGGACAAGTAAAGTGCGCCCTTCTGGTCGCCATTGATTTGGTCGATACCACAACGTCCTCTCCACTGAAGCTGCCAGTGCAGTGGCCTTCACACTATACACGGAAGGTGACGCCCGAGGCTGTCCGAAACATGGATTAATGCGCAAAAATACCGGTTGACAACGCAAAGACCGTTACAGTTTTATAACAAGATGTCTGGCGATACAATATATGGCTAAATCTAAACGGTTTCAATTTAAAAAGAAAGAATAGAGCTACTGATAATGTTGTACAAATACAAATTTAGTATTTAGTAAGCATAGTTTGTCTATCTGATCCCCCATTCTTTAGTTGCTAATACCCTGTTTTAGTATATTTAATTTTGTGTAACAATCTGTTTCGATTTATTGATTTTCATTGCCTTGAATTTTATTTGATATTTGATTGGTAGGTTTTTTCTATAAAGGATTAATTGTGGACTGTCCGGAATGTCTTTATTTAAAAAAACTTTATATTGCGTTTTCTTTGTTCATAAACGGAAACCAGATTTCTGTGACCATTCTTCTAAGTTCCATAGGAAATTCCGCGTAATGGTAAATATATTTTTATTTAAGTGCTTTTTCAAAACATCACTAAATCATCAGCATATAGTCGAACCTTGAGTGAGGTTTTTAAGTATTTAAGAACGTGGTTCACTGCTATTAAAATGAAGTAGGATTATAGATCTTTGGGAGTTTCCATGTTCTAAGTACATAATCGGTAAGATTGAATTTTCGATTGAATAAAAAATTATTTATGAATGCTAGGCAATGCCCTCTTTTGTAAATAAAGTTTTTTATTATTCTATATTTCCACGCTGAATCGTATGCTCTCTTTGAATGTCGAGAAATACTGCAATACATTTCTTTTTCATGACCGATCCTTGATGTATCTCATTGTCCATCGTTTATCTATTGCTGCAAAATCTACTTTGATCTGATATTACAATGTTTTTGTTTTCCAGTATTCAGAGTATGCGTTTATTAATAATTTTTTCCACGAGTTTACACAAATAATTTGATAACGAAATAGGACGATATAGCTCACGGTTACTTTTTGGATTATCAGGTTTTAAGTAAGGTTTTGGTATTATAGTAGATTCCGATCATGCAGCAGGAAATTTGTGTTGTGTCCGTATTATGTTAAATAATATTAATAGATGTACATGCCCGTTTTCTAATAAGTTATTTATAAAACTAATAAAACGCTCTTCTTCTTGAACTTGTTTAGTTTCTTTATAATAATTTATTTAGATGCTCCAGTAATCAACTAGACCCTATAAACATGCCTCTTCAAATAAAAACTGATTTATTTAATTCCTAAGCACTAAAAATGAAATCGCGTTTAGTATCCTAATGCCGTATGTTCAATGAGTAATATTCCAACTTTAAATCAACAAAAAAGCTAATTATCTTGGGCCCTTCTCTCTCACATGTGTGTTCATGAAATGTTTCGAAGATAAAATGGTTATTTCAGAAATTATTATATAGTAGAGTTTATAACACTTTATAAAGGCATTTTTGTTACTTGGGCTTGAACTTTATCTAATATGGAAGGAAATGTGAAGTGTACCTGCACGATCCTACATGGTTGGGGTATAGCTACTTGCAGGTCCTACTAGAGTCTAGAGACAGCAATTCTACTTTGATTTTGCGACTGTAGCGCTCCAAGTGACAAAGAATTATACTTAACCCAATATTGTACGTTAACTTGAAAGTTTGATTATTTATCATTGTGTGGCGTGTGGTCCCATACTGCATGCTTTACATATAAAAGATCAGGCTTCGATTCCAGAGGAAATACTTATTTTTTTGTTTTTTTAATACACAGGCTAGTTTAGGTAGTCAAGACTTCTTTTAATAAAAAAAAAAATATTTTTTGAGTTCAATTCCCGAGGAAATATTTTTTTTATTTTTTTTTTACAAAAAAATTTTAATTCAATTTTAATACTACAATTTATAAATACCATTTACATTTGGCAGTTTTGACATTAAAAAGCAGTGACAACTGAGTGACAGATCCTTGACCTTGGAAAATTCGCTTCTATATAGGTTGCATGGTTGTAGTATATCAGGTTAGACATTGCGCAGGATATGTGACGTCACCTGGTGCCCATCAAAAATTTTTAATGTGTCATTATATGAGGTTATTGTCTTTTTTGACATATTTTTATTTAATTTCACCTATAAACTGATTAAAAGTATATTGCGCTGTGTTTATTGTAAAATTAATACTCGCTCCGTTTTTTGACATATTTTTATTTAATTTCACCTATAAACTGATTAAAAATATATTGCGCTGTGTTTATTGTAAAATTAATACTCGCTCTAAAAACAGTACAAAGCTTTTTCGATTTCCGAAGTGCCCTTTATTACAAAAATAGTAGGTTATTATATGAATAAACATGTTTAACATTTTAAGACTTTATTTTAAATAATACAAAAAAAGTTCTGCAAGATGTATTGTGTAATAGCTTTAAGTAGTTACGTATTCATTTATTAGTTAGCGTTTTATTCAATAATAACAATAAAACAGTGCACATGAAAAATTTTATAACATTTATTTTACATACCAACTTGTATGACTGTAAATCTAAGTTATACTCGTATTTACATTTGCCATTTTCGTTCTTTGAGTGTAAATTAAGCACTAGGTATATAAAAGCATAAGTAACATAAAGCTGCAATAACAATATGCATCAAAAGTTCCACTAATAAGGTACTTCAAATCCCTTTTTTATAAAAATGATTTTTTTTTTAATAAAAATTTATAAAATCACTCTAAAGTTAATCTAAAGTATTTTACTTGTCACATATTTGACAATTAGTCCAGTCTGTAGGGAGAAATATGGGTCTTTTACGACGTAAATTTGCTACAGGATGAAAGGTATACTAAGTTGTAGGCAGAGATAAAACTAGCATGCCTATATACTTTTACACACGAAAAAAACTTGCATAAACAAATTAGGAAGGTCCAAAGTTAGTGAAAACATGTTTTTCGCTTCTACAAGCAACAATACTAATTTTAGCGAAATAAGTCTTAATACTTTTTTTTCGGCATTACCAATACCTTTAATTTGATCCATTCCGCCATTTATTTCGTCAATTAGTTTATTAAAAAATAGCGAAAAACCGTCAAAAATGTCGTTTTTTTGCAATGATAATAATTATTACAAAAAAAGTTTTTTTCATATTATTATTGCTTTAAAAGCAAGGTTTTTTGATTCTGAATCAAATAAGCCATTGCAAGACTGAATTGGTTAATTTGTTGCTGAGATATTTGATATTGTTTATCCCAACACCGTAAATGTTTATTGCTCTAACTTTTTTTACTATGAACATTTTAACTTCTATAAGGGCTCATTCTCTTCATTGAGACTTATATTTTTAAGATCTTTTTGAACCAAATAAAAAAAGTAACATTTAACCCTTTCTTTATTGCCTTAAAAAGAGGGTACTTTTTTTGTTATAAACAATTAGATCTGGTGCGCGCCCTCTACATCGTATCATTTTTTAACTTATAAATACCAAAATCTGATTTCAAAACGAAAAATTTGAAAATAAAAAGAATACCCCACGACCAATAGGGACCGAGTTAACAATTTTTTTAAAAAAAATCACAGTTACATTGTTTATAACTATTAAAAAATAAATTTTACGGAATTCGATAGTCAAGTACTTATATTTTTGGAAGTGTATATTTAAAATTTAAAAAAATTGTTTTTAATTACTTAAAACATTGTGTAAATTCGTCGATTTTCTCGCGCGGTAGTCAAAAACTGATCTCGAGAATTTAAATCGGCGAAGTGCGGAGAAAATAGCTATATCTCGGAACCTTTATATCGGATTTAGGCCTTTTTTTAATTTGGGGTAACACGGAAAGTTGTGGACAATGGTATTATGTTTGTAAATGATAATAAGAAGTCATAAGAATTATAAAAAAAATATTAAGTGCGAATTTTACAATTTTTTATCTCAGTAAATAAGAATTTTAAGGGAAATTCGCAGGAGTACAAAAAGTTCTATTTTTTATCGAAAAATAACTGATTTTTTCAAATCGATCGAAAGAAATTTTTTTCGTTTTTTTTATAAAATACCATTTTATAATTTTATATGCATTTTGAAATTGCAGGTCATCCAATATTAGTGCGCTTGCAGCTTGACCAAAAATAACTCAATTTTTTCAAATCCATCGGAGAAAATTTTTTTCATTTTTTGGCCAGTTTTTGTCTCTCTGCAGTTTTACTTAATGAACAATAACAAAATAAATCTTCAACGTTCGTTTGAAGAGCGGTAAAAGGGCACAAAAAGATTTTAGGCAAGCGCACTAATCAGATAGTGAAAAAAATCGCAACGGAGAATATTGGATAACTTGCAATTTCAAAATGCATATAAAATTAAAAAATATTATTTTATCAAAAAAAATCGGTTCTGTCGCACCAAAACTTTCCCGACGAGTATCCAGAGACGAATACTTTTTCATATATTTAATGTTAAAGTTTTAAATTTTGCTATTTTTTTATTTTTGGCAGGTGACAGTTGAAGAAAAAATTTTGACTCTTCTGAATAGAGTTTTTCAAAGGCTTTCGAATGACATATTGCAAGTTAAATTCCGTGACATATTGCTTCTGTCATTTTTTGCCAGTGACACTTCCGTTTGACAGATGTCGTACAAAAACTAATGGGTTCTTCCGATGGATAAAGGAAACCCATATTTTAGCTGAATTAAATTAAGCGTGTGGCTTCTATCGTGGAAGAATACACACGGACAGACAGGCAGATAGACAGGCAGACCTGAAAATGGATATTTCCATTTTCATCTCGAAATTTTTTTTTGCACGTTCACTTTTCCCTACTCGGAGGTGGGTCGGGAAAGTAAAATGAAAAAAATTTCTTCCGATCGATTTGAAAAAATTCACAGTTATTTTTCGACCAAAAGCAGGACTTTTTGTACTCTTGTCAATTTCCATTAAAATGCTGATTTACTGAGATAAAAAATAGTAAATTTCAAACTTAATAATTTTTTATATTTTTTATTATCATTAAAAAAAATAATGCCATTGTCGACAACTTTCCGTCTTACCCCAGATTAAAAAAAAGACCAAAATCCGATATAAAGGTTCCGAGATATAGCTATTTCGATTTAAATTCTCGAGATCAGTTTTTGACTACCGCGCGAGAAAATCGACGAATTTACACAATGTTTTATGTAATTAAAAACAATTTTTTTTAATTTTAAATATACACGTCCAAAAATATAAGTACTTGACTGTCGAATTCCGTAAAATTTATTTTTTAATAGTTATAAACAATGTAACTGTGATTTTTTTTAAAAAAAATTGTTAATTCGGTCCCTATTGGTCGTGGGGTATTCTTTTTGTTTTTAAATTTTTCGTTTTGAAATCAGCTTTTGGTATTTGTAAGTTAAAAAATGATACGATGCACAGGGCGCGCACCAGCTCTAATTGTTTATAACAAAAAAAGTATCCTCTTTTTAAAGCAATAAAGAAAGGGTTAAATGTTACTTTTTTTATTAGGTTCAAAAAAATCTTAAAAATATAAGTGTCAGTGAGGAGAATGGGCCCTTATAGAAGTTAAAATGTTCATAGAAAAAAAAGTTAGAGCAATAAACATTTACGGTGTTGGGATAAACAATATCAAATATCTCAGCAATAAATTAACCAATTCAGTCTTGCAATGGCTTGTTTGATTCAGAATCAAAAAACCTAGCTTTTAAAGCAATAATAATATGAAAAAAAACTTTTTTTGTAATAATTATTATCATTGCAAAAAAACGACATTTTTGACGGTTTTTCGCTATTTTTTAATAAACTAACTGACGAAATAAATCGCGGAATGGATCAAATTAAAGGTATTGTTAATGCCGAAAAAAAAGTATTGAACACTTATTTCGCTAAAATTAGTATTGTTGCTTGTAGAAGCGAAAAACATGTTTTCACTAACTTTGGACCTTCCTAATTTGTTTATGCAAGTTTTTTTCGTGTGTAAAAGTATATAGGCATGCTAGTTTTATCTCTGCCTACAACTTAGTATACTTTTCAACCTGTAGCAAATTTACGTCATGAAATTTCCCTACATCCTGGACTAAATTAGTTTGAATATAAAATTAGCCATAACATAATTAAGCATTTTCTGGTTTTACTTCTAGCAATTAAATATTTTTTTATAATATAAAGCAGATCGGAATCGTAAAAATAGTTTATACCTTTATTAAATTAGTCACTTTTTAGTGTACAATACTTTACAATACATTTTTATTAAATATATAGACGTAAAAAAATAAAAACAACCCGAAATATACAATAACCCTATGCAATCCAATGTTAAATTATTTCGTTTGGACGCCAGCTGACGTCATGCGCAAACATGGACGAATTTGGGACGTCTTTTGTGTCTAACCTGTGTAATATTTAATAAAATATTAGTCATTTATACGTCAAGCTTGGTTTTCCAGGTGGGGCACGTACGTTAGTTTTTGTACAGTCACTAATAATTTTGATCTTCAAATGGTTTATAAACTTGTAATAATACACAAAATGCATTAAAATATCAAAAACATCTACTGACAGATGGTATTATGGCAATTGTAATATTCAATGCAAATTTTCATGTTAGATATGGGTAAAATAATACTGTCAATTTTCCGGTTTAGACAGAGCTGAAGTGGCAGTACAAGAAATTAATTTGTTCAATAAAGAAAAGTCTTTGTACCTATATTAGATATTATTAAACTAATTTAATTAGCTGACGCAAATATAAATTAGAACTAAAATAAAGTCAAATATTAGTAATCAATTTTTTATTAATTTTAATTAATTAATATGTATAGCGAGCAGGGCATATTTCATTAATACAGCCGTATCTGCAGACATGTTGAAAATATTCTGCTGATTTTCTAGCAGTTCTGGTTCTGTCGGGACAGTCAAAATCAACTCTGTATAACCCCATACTTGCTCTATAAAATACAAAAACGTTTTGTGATTTATATGATATAAGACATTATTTAAAATAAACGTTGAAAATATTGTTACTTACGTGTACCCCCATTTGAATAAAAATCCGTCGATATAACTGCAGTACGTATAGCCATAAACCCTTGCATCATCATAAATCATAGCTGCTCTGATATTTGTCAGTGCGCTCTGGAAAAATAACTTATGTTATAGCTCAACTATTTCAACAGAACAATTTACAAGTCGATAAATTTATTACGAAAGTTTTGATCCACTGAGGACTGAATGTGGAGGTAACTGACAAGTTCTATACTTATTTGAAAATATAAGACGGAGCAACGAAATAATAAATAAGACTAATTTTTAATTTAAAAGTGTTCATATCTAGCAAACACATAGGAAATCTGATTTCTAAAGCATCGGAAATTATAAAACACTCTATCGGTTACTGCAGCAGATTATTGACAACTGCCGCTTAAAAAATTATGGTTAAAAATCCCACCTTCTAAAATTGTACCAATTTCGTCACAGCTCATAATCAATCTAAACAAACAATTGATGAAACTAAAGAAGGACATAACCAGAAAATTAAAAGTAAATTTGTTGCCACTCCCGAGTGTTCCAAATCCATTTTTTCTGAGGCAGTCAGTCAGAATTATACTAAATTCACAACAAACCCAAACAGATGGTACTTTCAAGGAAAGACACCTAATATTCGACGTGTACAATCAAAAATGTTCGATATTGTTTTCCGACAGCGTGTCCTGGTCCTGTCACCATTCTTAAACAGTGTGTCAGAGAGCTGATACTTGTTTTTTGTAGGGTTTTCAATATGACTTATAAATAACAAATATTGATTTTCAGCTGGAGACGCGCTCGAATATAGTTAATAGTCAAAAATGGCTAAAAGACCTTGCCAACCAACTGCTGAACAGTTGCACTATTTTCAGTAATATCAAAAATTATGGAAAAACTATCAACCAACACGATTTAAAAAACTTGAAATGCTTTAACATCAGTAATGCATTCTCAGACCTCCTCACATATATTTATCACCCGGTTGCGCTTGACATTTATAAAACATTTGACCATGTTTGGCATGATGGTTTGACCAAATTGCACTTTTGTGGCATGCCCAAAAAGTTTTGAACATGCCTTTTTCGTTACCTTACCGATTAAGCTCATATAGTCCGGGCATTCCTTTCACAAATTTATTATGCGTTATAATTTTATTTTGTAGATTAAAGTCCAAATAGTAACTATTTCATATTTACTAAATGGTAAACAGGACCGTATACTTTGTCTGTTTTATCATTTTTCTTTCCAAAATTTTATAATGTATTTCTAAATCGGATTCACTTTAAAACGTTGATAAAAAATAATTGTAACTCACATGTTTTAGATTATTCTCCTACAGGACCAAACGAAGGACTTAAATTTTTTAGGAATAGTTTATGTGAATTAGAAATAAAACTTACCTTAATATACGTAATACGATCGTAATCTTCCAAAGTGTTATCTAAAGTTCCATACCCACTGCTTACGATAAAGATAGCAGGATTCAAGTAATTATTTTTAATCCAAACAATTACGTTTCTAATTCCAAAAGCATGAGGCTGAAAGAAATAATATTATCACAATGTGAAAAATGTAAAAACAGCTTCGAATATATTATATTACATTTCCTGTAATTTCTGTAACGAGTGTTCCAGTATCACTTTCGTAAGAAGGCGATAAACATTCTTCATTTATAATATCACTGATGTGATAACTTTTATAGTTATTAATAGCAAAGTAATCATGGGTATCTTTGATCCAGTCGACTTCTTTTCTTGTAAATCTGGGTAGTCGAGATTTGTCCATACCCTGCAATTCTGATAATCTTCCAATTCTTTCAATCATAACTGGAGGATAGTCGCCCAAATAAATTGGATGAGCCCACCAACCAATCTAAAAATCAAATATTTATGAAAATTTCTTAGTACAGGTAAGTTTAATGGTTATATTTTCATGCCTATTTTCCTGATTAAGTTGAAGTAAAATGTTGAAAATGTCTGCGTAAAAGAGTATGAAAAATAAATCTTTAAAATTATTACGTTAGTATTTTGTTCCATGGATAATTAAATCTCCCTGCCCAACGTATAATTTAAATTAATCGTTAATCAAAATTTTAAATAATTTTAAATGGTTAAACCTTTGTTTCTTTAAACAATTTTTAGTTGTATAAAATTTTACACAATCGGAATGGTTTGCGTTTTTTTTGTGGTCATAACTTGAAAGTTTTAGAACAGGTAAATCGAAATAAATGAATGTTGAACCTAGAAATCATGTTTTTGCTTCAACACCTGCAAATAACGTATTACATTAGGCACCTTAACAGAATATATTATTATTTTTTTTTAAAAGAAAATTTAAGCTATCAATCGATTACCCCAAATTGCATCCTTCGTTCAGAAGCATCAATATCAGCTTGACAATCAGAAACGGGTTCAAACCATGTTGCTGTTATACTTAGTGATATTTTACCTAAAACATTACATATAAATTTTGTTTTCCATTTTTTCCTTCAAATATTTAATTTATAAATACATATCCTTTCCTTGGACATAATTAAATCATTACAGATACACAGGGTGGCCACTTTTTAATTGGATTGTATTGGTAACTTCCAAACCGTACTTGTTAAAAGGTCGGGTAAGTGGAGAAAAAGTTGCATTTTTGAAAGCGTCATCAAGCATTGAAAACTAATTGAAAATATCAGGGCCGGTTCGTAATACATGACGAAAAAACTAAATACGGTCATTACGGTTATTTGGTTATCCTTCATATATTTTTAGAACTAACAAAAATCATTTTCAAGGTTTTTATTTGGTAGTAAATTCTGTTTGATTTGGCTTTTTCCTATTTTGCATCTAGCGTTTCGTATTCTCCATTCAAAGGAGGTTTTCGAGTAATCCAAAATTAATACGTGTATTTTTATAATGTATTGCATTAAGTGATTAAATTTTGTAAAAATTTTCTTGACTACTAAAAAAAATGTTTTGATAAGTTAAATAATTAATTCTCGCATTTTAATTGAAATTATTTCAAACTACTATCAGTTTACTTGTTGTAAAATATAGGTGACTGTAGAAACAATCCTTATTACAAGAACTGTCGTATTATTTGTTACGTTGTTCTTTATTTCTCATTATTTACAAGTTTTTTGTGCTTAGTGTCTAATCCAACTTCAATATGGTGCAGAAAAAAAAAACGAGATATATACGAATTGTATATTAAATTAGAAATTTGTTTAGTGCAAACCAATGGTACAAGGAATGTAACCGAATATAAAGGTGCGTTTACACCAAAGTTGACAACTAATAGATGACAATAGATGGTTTGTAGAAAACTAAAAGTTGCCTACTCAATGTTACTTTACTCAAATTAAGAGCAACAAGTGGAAGATTTTTTTTTAGAAAACTAAAAGTTGCTCTTTAGAGTTAGAGGTGAAAAGTGTCAATAATGTCGGACGAAGAAGACGCAATTACTGTCTTGGCTGCCTGTGTCATGATAGTCAGCAAGAAGTCCCCAAAAATAGTAGGTAAGACCATCTTTGAAGGCTAGAGATAGGTACAGCGGTAGTGACATAATAGCTGATCTTCAAGAAGATGACGTCGATCTGTTGAAAGTGGTGACTTGAGGTGCGACGGAAGTGTCAAAAACTTTGTGAGATTGACCAGTAGTGACTTTGAATATTTGATTTCAATGATCGGATATAATATCAAGAAACAAGATACAAACTACAGGAAAGCAGTACCTGTACAAATTCTGTCTTGTTCTGAACTTCTAATTTATCAACAAGATGTAGGGTTTTTGGGATCAAGACAACCTCTTTTCTCCGGTAAAGTTCAGTTAGTTCACTGGTTTTGTTCCTGGTCCATTTGTTCCCACTACAGCCTTCCTACAGTTCTCCACTAGTTGCTTGCTCAAAGCGCGCAGCAACAAATCTTCCACTTTTAATTGTCCACTTTCTTTACCGACACTCCGCGAGAAAGTAAACTTTTGTGGGAGATTTGTCTCTCCACAAGTGGAAGACACAAAAAGTTGCTGTATTTTATAGAAAAAGCAACAAATTGCCGCAACTTGTGGAAAACTTTGGTGTAAACGCGTTGTAAAATTTTTTACAAATCTTCACGAATATAATACATTCAATTAACCTAGAGTTATATTTGAAGAAACGATATCAATGATCTAGCTCAAATTGGAATAAATCCGAGTCAATGAGTATTGCTGCTGAAGTAATTTAACAAAAAGTGCTGTTAATAAGATAATCAAGAGACACTGATATCATAATTATAAATATTAAACGGTACAAAAACTATTTCGTAATGATCCTGAAAGAAGATTGCGATTCTGTAATTGCTTCCTGAAGAAATAATAAATTTGCACAGATTATCATTTGGAGAGAAAAAACATCATATACAAATTATGGCATGTTCCATCGAAGAAACAAACATTTTTATGCCACGGAAAATACTCACTTCATCTAAGAAGTGGGACACCAATATCGTTTGTCTTTGAATAAGTGGTGCGGTTTGTTGGATAAAAAAATATTACTAGGACCATATTTTATTGACGGAAACCTTCCTGCAGCAAAATATTTAGATACACTACAGGACTTGTAAGATGATATTTCTATAGAGTATCGTCTTAACGAAATCTGATTTCAGTAAGATGGAAGTGGTCCACACAATTCAAGAATAGTCTCAGATTATTTGAATCAATCTTTTCCCAACTCATCGATTGGATTAGTGGAATGGCCTGTCAGATCCCCAGATCTGAATCCATTGGATTTTTATTTGTGGGAGCATCTCAAAAATGAGGTATATAATACATTAAATGCAACGATTGAGATTCTCCGTCAAAATATTGAAAGTTTATTGGAAGATATCCAAGAAGAAGAAATAAGCAATTGAATTTCAGAATTGCCAAGCGTGTTGAATTAAATGATGGACATTTTGAATAATTAACTTGAATGATATATTAAAATAATCTGATTGTCACCTCTAAAACTGAATTTCTCTCATTGTTATCTATCTATCTATCTTGTTTAATTTTAGAAAATTACATAAGTTTCGGGAGAATTGACTTTATTTTTCTATCGAGAGGCATGTTACAAATATTGATTCAATTGAAGATGTAAATTTAATAAAATTTCGATTACGGTCCACATTACCCGAAAACCATCTTTGAATATACCGCTGGATCCAGGTTCAAAGGTGTCATAAAATATCCATGTCCGTATTTAAGTTGAGGGTGATCCGAGAATACGAAACTTTCGATAAAAAATCTACAAACGCCAAATCAAAGACAATTTAATACAGAATGAAAAACCTCTAAAATAATTTTTGTACTTTTGAAACTAACCAAATAACCGTAATGACCGAATTTCGTTTTTTTTCGTCATTTTTTAAATTTAGGTTCCACCGCTGGATGATGCTTCTAGATACGCAACTTTTTCTCGACTTAATCATCTTTCAAACCACATGGTTTGGAAGTTACCAATACAATCCCATTAAAAAGTGGCCACACTATATATTTTATTTGTACCTTTTTGTGTTGGTCTAAAGCATTCATCATATAAATGGTAAGCATCAGCATGAGCTTTAAGAAGGTTATGACCACAGATATATTCGTTAACTCCAGGATTGTCACTAATACCAGGTGCAAAGTCTCCAATTCCATAACCATTAATACACACCTTTGAAGGGTACTGAAACGTTATCCAGTATTTTACGTCGGGACCAAAGATTTCAAAAGCATTTCTTGCGTATTCACTAAACCAAAATGGAAATTTATCGTTAAGAAACCCTCCTTGCTCTTCGAGAGCTTGCGGAATATCTAAATTAAATAAACACACTATTGGTTCGATTTGATTTTCTTTTAGAAGTTTTATTAGTCTTTGGTAATGATGTATAGCTTTATGGTTTATGTCTCCATATCCTTCAAATAACAAAAAACAAATAATTAAAAACGCATTTGGGTTAAAATAAACATGAAGTTTTACCTCGTGGTATTAGTCTAGACCAAGATATAGTAAACATAAAATGTCTAACAGTTAGATTGTTTAAAATTTCAACATCATCTTTGAGATGATGGTAACTATCAGCTGCTACATCTGCATTAGAGCCATCAAGTATAACTTCGGGATAGTAATGAGCAAAGTGATCCCAAGTATTTTCGCCTTTACCGTCTTCATTCCAAGCGCCTAAAATTCAATCAAATATGAATTATGTATATGAAAGTTAAGTAGATGTAAATAAATTAGTGTATAAAATAAAATTTAATGTAAAAATAAATGAAAATAAACGAAAATGAACGAGAATAAATGAAAATAAATTAAAATATAATAGTGTAACGAAGTTACTTTAGTTTTCGTAGTAAATAAAATACTTAAATCGCGCACGGAATTGGGAGAGTATTAACTTCGAATATAAGCCCGTCAAAATATGTAGTCACTCGCATACATGTTTCGCGTACCCAGCCGATCAAATGGTATTTTACAGCCGGTGTTGATCTACGGAGTTGCAGCGGCAGTCTCAGTGGCAGTCTATCGACCTTTAGTAACAGATCAAATTAAAGGTAGCCAAGCCAATTCAATTGTATCGCAGTCTAGGTCAGTCAGTCAGGCCGGCCCTCAACGCCAGCCCATAGTATTTCTCCTCCACTGAAGCTGCCAGTGTAAGTGGCCTTCACACCATAAATGGAAGGTGGCGCCCGAGGTAATCCGAAATATGGACTAAGGCGCCAAAAGATCGCTTGACGACGCAAAGAGCGTTACAATAGAGTCAGAAAGATACCTATACAGAAAATGCTAATAAATACATTTAAGAGCGTGATTTACTTTACGAACAGAAAGCTATAAGTAGTGTAAGCAGTAGTTTCGTAGTCCTCCGATTTTTTTTTCATTTTAATTTTGAAGAAAGCAAAAAAATACACAGTGATAAAGGTTAAATCTAGACTCCTACTCTCGAAAATAGTGAAAATATGTTTTAGTTTTTTCTGAAAAAAATCGTGAAAATCATTAAAAACCTAAAAATGTTCAACAAGTTTACGTTTTTTTTTTTTAAAAAAAAGCAGATAAAATTTTTCCAATTTCTGGGAGTAGGAGAAAAGATTTAACCTTTATCTACACATAATTTTTTTTTTATTTTTTTTTTAATCAAAAATAAGGAAAAACATTGGGGTACTACGAAACCCTTACTTTTTCTAGAATGAGTCTCGTTTCTGTTTAGGAAGTGGTTCCCTCACGGAATATTAACAAAATCGAGTTTTATGAGTGAAAATAAAATACTATCTGTTTTACTTTTACTTTACGAGGGACATACAAAATGTATTTAAAAAAATCGAAAAAGGTTTTATAATTTATTTTCACTCATAACATTATTTTTATATTGAATTACTAAACTTTTTGTACTCTTGTTTTTTTTTCAATTTTATGTGATTACGTGTAACACATATATCTGTACTTTGAATATCTGAATAAATTTCAATTTGAAATCCTTTTAACACGTCTATAAATTTAAATAGATTAGGATAAGGCTTATAAAAATATAAAAATAGTAACAGATTGAAAAACACCGAGTAAAGTATATTGTGTAAATGTGACCAATTTTATGGGTAGGAAATACACGTGACTCGTCCAAACAGAGAACAAGAATCTATTCAGTTCACATCGGGGCTTGGCAGTTTTTAGGCGAGTTTTCTCTCCTAAAAATTGATGCCTCAAAGAAAATAATATGACTAAACTTTCCGAGTCGTGCTTGCTCAAGTGGGTTTTAATAATAATAATAATATGTTACTCTTCCTATATTTTACGCTTTTATGAATGAACTTCAGAATCTACGGATTGTGTGGAGAAAGGATGGTTATTATTATTATTTGCCGTAGTGCTTTGGGACCTATTACTAATGATTGATAGTGCCATTTGGCTACAGGTGTAGGAAATCCTGGAAAATAAAATTTCAAATAAATTACCTTCATGTGAAACCGCTCCTTCTGCTACTCCAAAAGAAAAGCTTTGTGGAAAAACTTCTGGATGTAAGAAAGGAGCCTGTTCGTGATAATGTGGAAGTAGTAGCCCATGTGGGGATGGAGGTGGATGTACCGGCCAATGTGGATGTGGATATCTAGGTGGTACACCATAACTTCAAAAAAAAATAAGTCTAAATAGTTTTAGTTATATAAAAAAATAAAACTTACCATACTTGGGCTAACACGAAAACTGCACAACTCAGTACAGTGAAAGTCATTTTGTGTTACTAAAAACTGTTTTCGTACAATTTAAGAATTTAAACTTTTTTAATGGTACGATATTTTACCAAAAAATAGATTAGTCACGGCCAATTTTAAGTTTATTTAATTTATGTACTTCTGATAAAGATATATCAGTGGAACGTGTTATTTCTAATTGAAAATATGGTAATATTTCTAAAAAAGTGAAATATTCAGAATAATTTTTCAACGAATGCATCTTAAACAATACAATTAGTCGTAATCACAAAATATCTTTTTTTTTAAACAATAATTTAATAAAATATTAGATAATTTAGGAAAGGCTACTAGAAAAATTACAATAATTAAATAACAATTGACAACAATCTTTTATTTTTTATATCTATTTATTTATTTTTGTTTCAGGTAAGTACTACTGCATAAGAAAAAAGCAACAACTTGTTTTTGTAAGTAATAAAAAAAAAATTGAAAACACACTTTTATAATTTAAGTTAGCATATAAAATTTACAACCGATTATGACTTCGATTAAATTCATACTAAGGAAGTTTAGCATGCTGTAAAATTTGATTTCGATATGAGTTTGTCTCAATAAAAGAGTTTGCTAGAGGTGGAGAATTTTTAATTCTCCAGTAGGAATTTACCAATTGTTCGGTACAATCCTGAATATACTTCCCTAACCATAAATACTAAACGTTCTGTAATATTTTTGTATTTGGGTATGGTGAACTTAAACATAACTATAACTAATTTATTTACAGTAATACCACAACTCTAATATTTATATTAAACACAACTAACAAGCAACAATATTAATTTATATTAGCGCGCTATCGTCTTCTGTTGTCTTGTCCCACTCTTCCATGTATATACACTTATAACTACTGAACGCTACTCATCGCGTTATTTCTAGAGACATCTGGAAGGATGACGTCACGATTGCTGGAATATTCTCTATAATTCTCGAGTACGGTGTGTACACAGGGCCGGCCTCGTTACAGTTCTATATTTAAGTATAGTTGTTTGTTAGCTAAGTACTATTTACGAATATATAGTGGGGTTCCTGTTTGAAATTTTCAGAAAACCTACCACCACTGACTGTCTAATTAATTTCCATTCCAACCATCCTATGTCACATAAACTAGCCTCCTTCAATAGTCTGCTACACCGAGCCTTTTCTATTCCACTTTCTCAACCTGCCTTCACCGCATCATCAAATAATTAGCTGTTAATAATAACCACCCCTTAGACTTCATTAACAAAATTCATTTCAAATATTTTTCTAAATTTAAACTGAACACTCACCTTTCAGTTAATACTTCTCAGAACGAAAAAAATCAATATATTCCATTGGTAATATATCATATAAAATTTCACAAGTCTTTAATAAATACAACATCAACATTGCTTTCAAAACTAATAATAACATTCATCCTTTCTAGTTAACACTAAAGATAAAGTTCCTTTTCTTCACAGTACAAATGTTTACAAACTTTGTTACGTAGATTGTACGGCTGTTTACATCGGCCAATCAGGCAGAAGAACATATTAGATACATTGAAAAATACAAAAATTCTGATATTACCAATACTCCTTTCTTCTTTGCTAACCATATCTTGACTTCCAACCATTCCTTTTCATTGTCCAATTCTTCACTACTCCGCCAATGTGCTAAAGGGAACAGACTAGACCTTCTTGAAATGCTTGAAATTCACTCGTATCTTAACAACAACAACTTTATTTGTGTCAACGAACAACTCAAAACCCAAAGAAAACCCCTATATTTTTAGCAGACAACTTTAAAGACATTATCTAACAATTAGGGTTTTCCCTTATGTTTTTCTGCTTCCACTGATGCTCCCCTTACTATTTCTCCCCTTATTATTTTCTGATTTTTCTTTGTTTTCCCACGACATTCCTTTAACTTCCTTTTTTCATGTGTATATATTATTTATATTTCACTAACCTTACATTTTCTTCATCACCCACAGTCTCTACCTATACCTTCTTTCTTGATTCTTCATTTTTATTCTTCGTTTTCTTAATCACTCATACTATTTCTTTTAAGATTCATTTGGTGTCCTGTACTCAATCTCACACTAGTGTGTCTTATAAAAAAAAATTTATATTCATTTCATAATGTTAATCTGTTATCATTAATTTTTTAAAATGTCGTCTTTACTATTGTTGGAACTGACTACACCGGTTTGTCATTATCAGCTGTCAATGTCAGTGTCTATTGTCACTGCCATTATCAATTATCAATATCAATTGAGAATTCAACCATCTTCTCATTGTTTGTAACCAGATGAAGATTATATAGTCGATGATGGTTACTTTTACTGTAATTAGTCTTTTCATTATGTGGTTTTTGTTACCACTACAGTTTGTTTTTTTTTTGTGATCTGTTACCCTCTTTGAAAGGGTCTCAAATTAAAACTTTTTTAATATATTTCTCCGGAAGTAGTCGCCGGTATTTCATGATTCTACAATGTTGAACATAGTTAAGTTTAAAAATATTTTGTTTTTCTATGTACCACTTTTAAATTTTAATTTTGACTCAACAACCGCGCGGTTGTGATATCGTTACTTACTATTTTTAACTCTTAACATTCTAATAACTTGTTTGGTAAGTTTATTTCCATTTGTTAACCCCTATAAACTTTTCATTGTTCTTAACCTTTTAGGCCTAATGATGGCTATTTAGCCGAAAATAGTTGACTGTTGTTATCATTCTTTTATACTATTACACGTTGTAGTACTGACTTGGTGTTTTAGGGAAGAGGATCGAGGTCCAAACCCCATAGTGTGACTCAGTGGCCATAGCTTAAAGAAGTTGGGGTAAGGAGAGTATGATGGTAGGACATCGTACCCTATAATGTACGGAACTTGTGGTAGATAATGATCGAGACTGGCAGGTAAACTGTAGGGAGGCAACCCTATAGGTGGCCAACGTAATACCAAGCCAAATGATATCAGTGGCAGGTAAATTAACAACATCCACTTTAGTAGCGCAAATTAACAAAATTGAATAACTTTAAAAGAGCATTAACAAACTGAGCGCATATGGTTATTGACAGGTGACAGCTAATAGAAAAGTGAGGGTAATTTGAAAAAAAAATTAAATTAATTTAGAGTATAGTAAAATTGAAAACCTGAGTTTTACTACTTCAACATTTGACCACTTTCACGAAGGTGGGTAACCTTTTGGAATTAAAGAAATGCCAACAATATAAAAAATAAAAATGAACTTTCCACCTTAAGCCATCCATATGCGACAAGAACGAAACATCTACATATCATACCACTGGCTTCTAAAACGATTGGACAAAGAAGCTACTCCTACCTAGCTCCAAAATTATTCAACTACTTGCCACAAAAAATAAAGGATGAAACTACCTTAAAACGGTTCAAAAAGCAACTAATTATATTTTTAAAATTATATATATATATATATTATTATATTTTAAATTATATATAACAATTTTGTAACCACATACAAGTATTATCATACTTCCGTGGTCATGTTTTATGTTTGTTCATGTAGATTTTGTTCATGTGTTCGTGTCGACTTATGAAATGAATAAACATTATTATTATTATATGTTATATGCTATGACCCTATGAGGCCGAAACATGTCATCGATCTAAAATATTTTGTAAGATTATATTTTGTGGTACGACTTTGTGTATTATTCTGATGTATTATATAAATAAAATGAATGGGAGAGTATTGTAATTAGGTAAAAAACTGATTCTGAAATAATAATATTTTTTTACGATTCTAAGTTTCCTCAATAATAAAATATAATAATTTGTAGAAGTATATGTGTACAAGCTGAATACCCGTGCTATGCTACGGAGTCTCTTCAGTAACTAGACGACCGAGCTTTGCTTATTTTTCCCAATTTTCTCCTATTTTTCCCTGATTTACCATTTTTTTCCCGTTTTCCTTTATTTTTTTATATTTTTCCATACAATTTCTATTTTTCTGTAATTTACCCGTTTCTACCTATTTTTCATTATTTTTTCCTGTCTTCCCTATTTGTCTGTATTTTTCCTATTATCTGATTTTTTTTATTTTTACTATTTTTCCTTATCCACTATTTTACAATATTTTCCCATATGTTTTCCAATTTTTCTTTGTTTATATCTAATTTCCCGTTTTATTTATCTTTTTCCACTTTTTCTACTTTTCCCAATTTTTCCATATTTTTCATAATTTTTAATATTTTTCACTGTTTTTCCAGATTTTCGGCAAAATTTCCTATTTTTCCTCCACTTACTCTATTTCTCGCTGTTTTCTCCCATTTATTCCTTTTTTTCTCAACAGGAGTTTGTGGAAAAGCGCCTAATAATAGTCATATAGCAGTGGTGATTTTAATTGAGATATTTTGGCTTTGATTTAGCTGCTGCTGAATAAGCTGTTGCTCCTTAATCTATTTGTGACCTTATTAATGATCTATACAGCATCTTTCAAAAGTCAGGAAACGGTCCTGAAATTCAAAAAATACTAAAGATAGCTGTGTTTTTTATGAAACTCTTATGCCCTTGGGTTGGGTTTCTTAAAAAAAAATAATAAACATTACAAACAGAAAATTTAAAATAAAAATTATAAATTTTGGGCGCCTTGACAATTTTTCTGGCTGGGTTCTTCTCTCTCCTGTGTCTTCCTTTAATCAGTTCTTTCTTCTCTTTTCTGTATACCACCTCCGAATGAATTTCCTCTTCTATTTTCTATATTCTTTAATCTCCCCCCCCCCTTTCTGCCTTTCCGTCTAATCCACACTGCACCACTTCGTTTTCTTACAGACCAATTTGCCTTTTTTAATATTTTATTTATATTTTTGTAATATTTTCCTTTCTATTAATAAACCCTTTTTTATATATAATTTTTTTTTATTTTTCTATAGTATAACTTTCATTACTTAATTCTAACCATTCAATAAACCATTTTTATAATATCTCATTATATTTTTATATCTCTGACATTTTATATTTTTTATTAATCAAAAAAAAACCAAAACTGTTGATTATTCCTTTTCATTTGTTTTTTTTTACAACTAGATTTTTGTAAATTTAATGAATAACGAGACTAAGATTTTTTTTTCTTTTACTTGTACCACAATTATTGTGAACTCATTATTAAATCAAAAAAAAATAATGATCTAAACACAAAACATTCTTAAATAAATCTTCATTATTTTCATTGTCAAACTTACATTTGACAATAACCTTCAACCTTTCAATCACAGTCAACCACAATACATACAAAAACAGATCTAAAACTACGCATATAAATAAAAATCCATATCAATAGATAGATGGAAATGTAGATTGATTGATAGATAGATAGATAGATAATTTAAAAGATTTTAATGCTTCTTCGTGAACTTGTTTAATATTTTTTTTAATTTATGTTGAAGCTCCAGTAATCATGTTGACCCTATAAAAATGTTTCTTCAAACAAAAACTGATTTCTGAAAACGAAACCGCGTTTGGTATCCTCATGTCGTAGGTTCCCAAGGTCCTGAATGAATAATATTCCAACTATAGATCGACAAAAAGCTATATAATCTTGGCCCTTTCGCTCTCCTATTTGTGTTCCTGAAATGTTTTAAAGATAAAATGGTTATTTCAGAAATTATTACATGTATAGTAGTGTTTATAACTCTTTATAAACGCATTTTTGTTACTTGCGCTTGAACTTTATGTAATATCAAAGGAATGTAAAGTGAAGTGTACCTATACAATCCTACATGGCTGGCATATAGCGACTTGCAGATCCTTGACCTTGAAAAAGTCTCATTTATATAGTTTTTTTATATAGCTACTCATGACAATATAGCGGTGAAGTTATTTACATGTGAAGCTCAGAAAGTGGTATTTTATTCAGTTTCCGAGATTGGCGTACATCATTTTTTGTGCAGCCGGTAATAATTTTCATCTTCAAATGGTTTAGAAACTTGTAATAATATACAAAATGCATCAAAATATCAAAAGCATCTACTGACAGATGGTATTATTATGGCAATTATATTCAATGCAATTTTTGGTATAAGGTCTCGTTGAAATAATGTTAATTTGTTGAGTAGTTATTTGCAGGTTTAGACCGAAATAGATGCATTTTAAATAAAGAAAAATATTTCTACCTATATTAGATATTATTGAACCAATTTAATAAGCTGGCGCAAATTCAAATTAAATTAAAAATAAGTAAAATAATAATACTAAAATATTTATTAATTTTAATTAATTAATATGTATAGCGAGCAGGGCAAATTTCATTAATACAGCCGTATCTGCAAACATGTTGAAAATATTCTGCTGATCTTCTAGCAGTTCTGGTTCTGTCGGGACAGTCAAAATCGACTCTATATAACCCCATATTGTCTCTATAAAATAAAAAAAAGATTTTTGATTCTAATGATATTACTTTGAATTAACGACGAAAATATTGTTACTTACGTGTACCCCCATGTAAATAAAAATCCATCAATATAGCAATATGTATAGCCATAAACCCTTGCATCATCATAAATCATAGCTGCCCTAATATTTGTGAGTGCGCTCTGGAAAAAAAGCGTACATTATAGCTCAACTATTTCAACAGAACAATTCAACAAAAGTCGACAAATTTATTACGAGAGTTTTGATCCACTGAAGACTGAATGTCGGGTTTGATAATTGTTTAAAAAGAAAACGGAGCAACGAAATAATAAATAAGATTAGTTATTAATATAAAATATAAAGTGTTAGTTTCGAGCAAACACATCACAAATCTGATACCTAAAGCTGTCGCTTTAAAGATTTTGCCTACCTCCAATGGCTTCAAAAAACCCAACACCCTCCAAAATTGTATTTCGTCACAGGTCGAAATCAATCTAAACAAACAATTAACGAAACCAACGAAGAATATAACCAGAATTTAAAAGCAAGTTTGTTGAAAATCTCGATTTTTCAAAATCATTTTTTTCTGTATCTAAGGCATTCAGCCAGAATTATACTGAATTCACAACCCCATCGTTTATAAAAACAGCTGGTACTACAACGACAGAAAAAGTCAACCGCCTTTTTAAACTATGTTCTAGAATAACTATTAACAACAATGTTCGATATTGTTCTCCGACAGCGTGTCATTCAGCGCTTGGTGACTGATCTTAAACTAAAAAATATCTGGTCCTGATTAAAAATCTGTCACTATTCTTAAACAGCTGATACTTGCCTTTTGTATGCTTTTCAATACGTCCTATAAAAGATCCTTTGGAATATATTCACCAGTCAAAAATGGCCAAAAGACCTTGCCAACCAACTATTGAACAACTGCACTGCTTTCAGTAATATCAAAACTTATAGAGAAAGCTACCAACCAACACGATTTAAAATTCTTGGAATGCTTTAACATCAGTAATGTATTCGCAGCCCTCTTCACCTATATCACCCATCTCTGTAACAGCACGATTAAACAGCATAGAGTCCCGCGCGGTTGCGCTAGACATTTATAAAGCATTGGACCGTGTTTGTTATGATGGGTTTGATATATTTCTGCAACATTACTGGATATTGTTCAAGATATTCTTGCAAAATATTTTCTTGTATTTTCCTCGTATCTATTATTACTTCCCGGTTCCAACCAGTTGGTTCTCATGATCTGTCGTTAGTTTTTCCTCTTTTAGTTTTTCTGTTTTATTGTGTTTAAGACTACCAGCGCTTCGTTGGAAGTCCTTGGATAATTTTGCATTTTATTGAAGAAAGTCCACCCCGGGACTTAAGTGACCGAAAAAAGATGAAATGAAGTAAGTGCAATATGCATAGAAATATTAGTAAACACTTTAATATGAGCTGAATGCCGCAAAGCAATAACCTAAATGGTGGAATGACGTTGTTGGCATGTGACAACTAAAGGGAAGGGTGAACAATATTATGCATTAAAACGTTGAGTTAAGCAATAAATTGATTTTACAAACTATAACCAGAAGAATTGAGAGGTGCTAGAGATACAGGTAAAGGTGATGGAAAAAAGAAGCAAAGATTGACTGAAAAATGACAAAGTGACACGTGACATGTTAAAGGAATGTGTGTAAGAAAGATTATGATAAATTTACAGACCATCAAAACAAACAAAAGTCTCAAAACGGAATTTTAGACAAAGAGAGAAAGGGGGAAAACTCAGGGGAATTAAGAAAAGAAGTCAGCGGGATTGTAAAGGGGCAGATTCGGAAAGTAAATGAGTGAATTGATCTGACAGAAAAACATGGTTTCCTTTAAGTTCTAATTGTTCATTAATGCAAGAGTAATTACCGTTCTTTAAGGGAGAGTGAATCTTTAGGCTTGAAGGTGGATTGTAAGCCAAAACTAGTCGCCGATCCTAAAATTTTTTAATTATATTTATGTGGGACATGAATTCTAGTTTTATTTCATTTATTGAACACTGGATCACATTTGAGATACGGTTAACCTTATGGATTTAAAAAATATTTAATGAGTGTTTTACAATTTACATATTGAAATTGAGGTATATTTTAACTTTTTTATTAGTTAACTTATATTCACTTGATTTGTCTAAAATCCTTTAATATTAAAAAAACAAATATTTACTGCATTTATTCTAGTTCACGTTAATATTTTTTTCACGTTTTAAATGTTAAAGTCTGATGTAATTTTTATAACTTAATTTCCCTTAAAGTAAATTTTAAAATTAATTATTTATATTATTTTATTTGGTTACTTTTGTGTATAATGTTATATCACATGCGACGTTCCGTATAAAAATAAAACATATTTGAATGCGTTTTTTTTTTAAATAATTATCTGATAGAGAAGATTTGCCGACTACCTTTAATCGATAATAACGCTCACATTAATATAATGCCATATTTCGTATATCCAATAAAATAGATATTAATTTAATGAATTAATAAACTTAAACTCATTGGCTATTTTCATAGTTCATGATATTTTAACATGATTCTAATAAAATTTATCATGGTGAATGTATTTTTGCTTTGTTTTGTTTTAAAATAATTGCGAGTAACATTTTCCCCTTTATATCTTGTCCATATAGGTAATTTTGTACAATAAATCTTGTTTAATTTTACGAATCACTGAAAGGTTTCATACATATATAAATAACATAAATGTAGGGGAGACCCGGTCAAAGTATTCATAAGAGGCATTCTAGTCATCCCCTCCTAAAAGGCCGTAAGTAGGGAGTGGTGAAAGTTTAAACGCATGATTCGATTCACTTTTTACATAAGAAGTTATCACGAAAGGGTGTAGTATAATTTTTCGGCGTGCTTATCGAAATTTTACTATTTTTTTCCATCTCTGATCTAAGGTAAGTCTTTTATTTATTTTAATGAATTGTCTTAAAAATCCATGTTGTACAAACGATTGATAAATGTTTAAAAAGAGAATTTTGTAGCTTATAAACTATTATAAATGAATATAACGATTTTTTTTGATTTTGTCAATATTTTTTTATAAAACAATGTCATTCAGGGCAAACCGGCCACTTTTAGTATCTACATTAGTGTTTTTTATTTCAGTGGAATTTGGCAATGGTTTGAAAAATGCAACGATCTACTACACAGCAGCCATGGAGTACTGAGAATATCCTTAGAGCTCTAGAAAAGTAATAAATTTTGAGAAGTGTTTTAAAACAGCTAGTAGAAACTTGAACGTATACCGTACTACTCTAAAACGAAGGGTTTTAAATATTAATAAAGATGCTGTAGGTACTAAAAAAATGTTAGGTGCTTATAGATATTTAACAAAGATCAAGCACAAGATATACTTCAGCTAATCCTAGACATGGAAAGAAGGTTCTATGGGTTTACAGAGAGGGATGTTAGGATACTGGCCTTCGAGTCGACTGAGAAAAATAAAATAGGTCATCCCTTTAATAAAGTACTGCAAATGGCAGGTGAAGACTGGCTGGTTGGATATCCTCAGATGTCTCTAAGAACTCCCGAGTCAACTTGAGTTGTAAGAGCTCAGGGTTTTAATAAAGTAATGTTATCAAAATTCTTTGATCTGTTAAAGGACCTGAAGAGGACAAGTTGGAGGTATATCATTATCTATGGTAATTTTTCCAAGAAATAGGATGAAAATTGAATTGACTAAAGGAGCACCACAATTGCTTGTAGTGATTCTGGATGGACGATGCTACATATTTTTGAACAATGGTTTGATCACTTCATGAGTTTCGATAAACCTACAAAGAAAGATCAAGTACTTTTAATAATCGGTGGTCGTAATACCCACACCAAAAATTTAGCTGTTATTAAGAAAGTACGAGAAAATAATGTGGAAATACTGTGCCTGCCTCCATATTGTAACCACAAATTACAGGCATTAAACTTATCGTTTAATTTTCCCCTGATCACTTATTATGTCCAGAGTATGAAGAAGTTTCTGCAACAGTTATTACGCAGTTTCAAGTTAGCCAACTTTTTGGGGGAGCTTATTTACAAGTATCAACGCCAAAATGGATTAAGGAAAACTGGTATGTATCCATGATGTAATATGAAATTTTTTTATGAAACCGTGTTTGCTCCCTCATTTACGACTGACATACTTCATGTTGATACTGAAACCGGGATTTGGAGCGAAATGCTGACGTATTAGACCCAGATGAAAAAACAAACATATGGCACTATTACTGATGAGCAACAGATTCCAAAAAAATATATTTTGGATGTACAACCATCTTCATCAAAAAGAGTACGTTCTGAAAATAAGCAGCGGACTCAGCAGAATAGCATTTAAGATGAACAAACATGTTCTTCAAAAACAATAACTTCCTATTCCCCTACCATAAAAATACTTGCTGTAAGTTCTAGAGAAATAAAACCGTTGCCAAAAAAAAGTTTTATACAACACAAAAGAAAAGACTGTGTAATAACTGCTTTCTTAACTAGTAGCCCATATAAGAATGAACCAGAATGGACACTTTAAAAAAAGGAGGTAAAGAAAAAAATTAAAAAAGACAACTTAATCTGTAATAAGAGATTTAAGAATAAAACAAATTCAAGGAAGAGACGGATACATAAGAAATCAAGTAGGAAATCAAAGAAACAAAAAGTGACTACAAGTAGTGAAGGAAGCTCATCTGAAGAGTATAATGAAAACCCAGAATGTCTTTATTGTGGCGATGCTTATATCCGATTATGCGGAGGGATTTCCTCTTTAAAATGTAGAAGCCGGGCCCACGATGAATACTGGAGCCCACCGACTTCAAGGAAGCTTTACCTAAATCAACCATAGACTTCATAAGAAGGTGTGGATTGTATGGTGAATTATAGCCCATAGGGGCGAGCCACAATAGGCCTCTGTTGGCCGCAGTGGAGGGGCGAGCAAACGCTCCACTCACATTGAACCTACCTACCAACTTGACTTTATATGGGAAGAATGTTTATAATGGTTTTTACTTCGTACGTTTTAATAAATAATGTTTATACGGTACCGCTATCGTCATCATTACCTACTTTTGTTTTAATTCTTACTAAAAATTTTAAACAGTCTACAAGGAACCACTTTACCCCAACCTAGGGACTACAGATATCGAGGTAAAGTGGTGATTATGCATCAAGTTATAACATTTTCTAAAACTAAAATAGTTCAAAAATAATTCTGCAATAAATATAAGTTATTACTAAAAGGAGCAGCTTATCAAAAAGAAAATAAATAAATCTTAATAATATAAATAATACCGATGTTCAAGCCTTAGAGGGGCCACTATGCCCCGGTCTCCCCTAAATCGAATTCATTTTAAAATCGTACGTTTCAGATCATTCTCCTACAGAACCAAATGAAGGACTTAAACTGTTTTAATTCTTTTAGGTAACTTAAAAATAAAACTTACCTTAATATACCTAATACGATCGTAATCGTCCAGAGTGTTATCCAAAGTTGCATATCCATTGGTTAAGATAAATATAGCAGGATTTAAATAATTATTTTTAATCCAAACTATTACGTTTCTAATCCCAAAAGCATTGGGCTGAAAGCAATAATATTATCACAATGTTAAAAATACGAAAATAGCTTCGTATATATTATATTACATTTCTTCTAATTTGTGTAACGAGTGGTCCAGTATCACTTTCGTAAGAAGGCGATAAACATTCTTCATTTATATTATCACTAATGTAATAGCTATCATAGGTAGTAATAGAAAAGAAATCATGGGTGTCTTTGATCCAGTCGACTTCTTTTCTTGTAAATCTGGGTAGTCGAGATTTGTCCATATCCTGCAATTCTGATAATCTTCCAATTCTTTCAATCATAACTGGGGGATAGTCGCCCAAATAAATTGGATGAGCCCACCAACCAATCTAAAAGTCAAATATTTATGAATATTCCTTAGTACAGGTAGCTTTTAATGGTTATATTTTAAACCCTATTTTCCAGATTTAGATCAAGTAAAATGTTGAAAAACTCTGCGTAAAAGAGTATGAAAAATAAATCATTAAATAATTAAATCTACCTGCCCAACGAATAATTTAAACTTATTCATTGATTATTTGTAAACATCAATCAAAATTCGAAACAAATTTTAAATGGTAAAATACTTGTTTCTTTAAACAAACTTTAGTTGGATAAAATCTCATATCATCGGAATAGTTTTTTTTTGGTCATAACTTGGAAGCTTTAAATAAGTTTTACAACAGTCAAATTGAAAGGAAGGGAGTAATGTTACCCATAGAAATCAACTTTTATTCGCAGGTTTTATCACCTGCGAATAACGCATTAAATTTGGCACTTTCAATAGAATATATTATTGTTATTTTTTAAAAAGAAAAATTAAGCTATAAATGGATTACCTCAAATTGCATCCTTCGTTCAGAACCATCAATATCAGCCTGACAATCAGAAACGGGTTCAAACCATGTTGCTGTTATAGTTAGTGATATTTTACCTAAAACATTACACATAAATATTTTTTTTTACAATTTTTCCATCAAATATTTACTTTGTAAATATATATACTTTCCTTGGATATAATTAAATCATACTTATAAGCTCGGTTAAATGGAGAAAAAGTTGCGTTTTTGAATTTGAAAGCGTCATCAAGCGGTAAAAACTAATCGAAAATATCAGGGCCGGTTCGTGATACATGACGAAAAAACGAAATTCGGTTATTACGCTTATCTTTCATTTATTTTTTTAGAACTACCAAAAAATATTTCGAGAGATTTTTATTTAGTAGTAAAGTCTCTTTGATTTGGCTTTTCAGATTTTGCATCTGACGTTTCGTATTCTCCATTCGAAGGAGGTTTTCTCACAATCCGAAATTAATTAATACGTGTGTTTTTATAATGTTTTATAATGTATAGCATAAAGTGATTTGTAGTTCTGAAAATAAATGAATAATAACCAAATAACCGTAATGACCGAATTTCGTTTTTTCATATCTCAAGAATAGGTTGCACCGCTAGATGATGATTCCAAATACGCAACTTTTTCTCGATACAACTATCCTTTTAACTAGCATGGTTTGGAAGTTACCAATACAATTCCATTAAAAAAGTGGCCTCGCTTATATTTTATTTTACCTTTTTGTGTTGGTCTAAAGCATCAGCATGAGCTTTAAGAAGATTATGACCACAGATATATTCGTTAACTCTAGGATTGTCACTAATACCAGGTGCAAAGTCTCCAATTCCATATCCATTAACACATGCATTTAAAGGATACTGGGACGTAATCCAGTATTTTACGTCGGGGCCAAAGATTTCAAAAGCATTTCTTGCGTATTCACTAAACCAAAACGGAAATTTATCGTTAAGAAACCCACCTTGCTCTTCGAGAGCTTGCGGGATGTATAAATTAAATAAAGATACTATTGGTTCGATTTGATTTTCTTTTAGAAGTTTTATTAGTCTTTGGTAATGATGTATAGCTTTATGGTTTATGTCTCCATATCCTACAAATGATAAAAAACTAATAATTAAAACGCATTTGTGTTAAAAAAAAAACATGAAGTTTTACCTCGTGGTATTAGTCTAGACCAAGATATAGTAAACATAAAATGTCTAACAGTTAGATTGTTTAAAATTTCAACATCATCTTTGAGATGATGGTAACTATCAGCTGCTACATCAGCATTAGAGCCATCATTCCAAGCACCTAAAATTCAATCAAATATGAATTAGTATTTCTGGTGGCGGCCTACACCATCAAAATAAAGTTTGGTAAACGTAGAAACATTACTGTATAAAATTGAATTTAATTTAAAATAAAATTGGGCTAGAATTAACTTCGAATATAAGGTTAGTCGTAAGAGTTGTAAAGCCCGCCAAAATATGTACATGTTTTGCGTACCAAGCCGACCATAATAACCTGGTATATCACAGCCTAGAAAGTTGTAGCAGCAGTCTCAGTTGGAGCTCCAGTGGCAGTCTCTCGACTAGAAGGGAGCGAAGCCAATTGCAATGGGTGAGTTATCTCAATGTTGCCAACCTAGAAAAAGGTCTACCAACGGGGAAGGATTATTTTTGGTCAAAATCTACTTCATTATTTTCACAATAATAAAATATGTGTATACAAAATTCTATTGAGCTTTCCAGAATATATTGTTAGCGAAATATAATGATTTTAATAAAATCTTACTTCTGATTGGCTGAAATTCCATTTTCAAATGTCATTCGTCATAGAGTAAGTATAACAGAGCGACTTGATTCATTTTCAGCGACTGAACAACAGCCTTGGAGGATTGGTGGAACTAAACTGAATTTGACGATTAGTTTGAATATTCTATAATGAAAATGAAACATGTCGCTCTGTTATACTTACTCTATGATTAATGACATTTGACAACGAAATTTCAACCAATTAGAAGTAAGATTTTATTAAAATCATTATATTTCTAAAACGATATATTCTAGAAAGCTCAATAGAATTTTGTATCCATATTTTATCATTGCAAAAATAATGAAGTAGATTTTGACCAAAAAAAATCCTTCAGTGTTGGTAGACCTTTTTCTAGGTTGGCAACATTGAGGGAACTCCCCCATTGTATCTGAGTCTAGATCCCTCAGTCCGGCCGGCCGTGAACGCCAGCCTGGAAGATGTACCTTTACCGTCCGACACCGACACCACAGCAAGAACCGTGTTACACACCTTCCTCCGGATTCGGTGATTTGGTTTGTTTAATAAAGAATTATTGATACTTTTTTCGTTTTATTTTTTTTTGAAGTTTTCGTTTTAAGCGGCTAAATACCCAGGTACTCAACACAGTAGGGCAAGTAAAAACTGCCCTTCTGGCCGTTAAGGGTTTTATCAATACCATACGACCCCTGGAGTATTACTTCGTCACTGATGCTGCTCATGCAAGTGGCCTTCACACTATAAATGAAAGGTGGCGTCCGAGACAATCCGAAACATGGACGAAGGTGCCAAAAGACCGCTTGACGACGCAAATAGCGTTACAATTCGTCAGATAGATACCATTTAATTCACTAAAGACTAAAAAAAATTAATAATTTAAATATAAAAGGTATCACCTATCTTTTACTGTACTACAATATTTATAGTAAAAATGGGTAATTTAAGTTCTTTAAACGAATGAATGTCTTTGTAAAAAATTGTGTAAAGATATCGACCTGATAATGATACATGATAACCCAGGTGTGGTATGAGAGATCCGTTAGTAAAAAATTACTATAAAATAAATTACATTTCAAAACATTCAATAAAATAGCATTTCTCTAAGTGTATTTGAATAGAAAAACTCGTTATTATAAAGATTTATGACACAATAACTTTCATTATTAATTAAAAGCACATATATTTTAAAAATACATAAAAATGGAACAGGTAAAGAATTATTAATTTGTTTAGCAAAAACACATTCTTTAGATCTAAAATGAACAAAAAAATCAAAATACACTGATTTTGTAAATAATAAAATTTTATTCGGAATTCAAGTTGTCACAATTTTGAGTCATTTACTTCTCACATGATCCAAACATGTGAATAAACCACATGTCTTACAACGATATTTTGTTTTTTATCCCAATTCTTTGGATACATTTGATAATGACTTTTTCTTCCATTATGTGTTTGTGGTTCTGATTCTGTGGGACATGCATTGTAACAAAGTGGAAAAATACCAAGTGAAATATATTGTGTAAATGTGACCATTTTTATGGGTACCCAATACAAACAAAGCACAAAAATCTTTTTAGTTAGGAAAATTTATATTATATATTTTAAGTTTCATTGGAGATACAAGATATTTTTCAGTAGGGATTGACATTTTTAAGGCTAGTTTTCCGTCATAAACATGATGCCTCGCAGGAAATCATATGACTTAACTTGCCGAGTTGTGTTTGTATAATTTATAATGTAAAGGCCAGTTTATGTATGTATCCGTAGACGCGTGAATACAACGTTTGTATCGTGATGATATAAAATATGGTTTGTTTGAAGATATAGATCACTTTTTTTACCACGCACTGAGAACAATATTTTTAAGCCGCGATTTGAGGTCGCACAACATAATTTTATTAGTTTTAGGGCACAAGTCACTTTCTTTTGCTTCCTTACCTAATCGGTCAGCTGTTTCATTGCCCTTCGTTTCAATATGGGTGTCCATACAAATACGATGGATAGGATTTTTGGGGTACTGTTTTTTTATTTCGAGTAGAGATCTCATGGTATCTCTTACTATTAAATGATTTTGTTGATTATTTGTGCTAATATGTTTCAATGCCTGCAATACGCAGCTTTGATGGTGTATTTGAAAGAATGCTGTGTGGTGAATTGTAGAAAATTCAGTTCTTACTCTTGCAGCAGTTTTTGATACATCTGTATATATTTGTTCAGTATTAACATGGCATTTGATGAGGTCTGGTTCATCATGTTTATGAAATTTTGATGTTAAATTTATCACTTGTCTTCTAACAGTATATGGCGAAGGGCAATGGACTTATCTAGTAGGAACGAATTTATTAGTTTTATATTAATGAATGAATAGCTTAAAGAACCTAGTTGCTTATGTTGATTTTCATTGTTCTTATAATATTCATTAATTAATAAAAATCAATAAAAAGTAATTAATATATTTTGAAAGTGGCGCTGTTTCTTGACCAATAATTAACGTATTACTTTCTACAGCATTCTACATCTACTTCTTTCCTTCTTTTAATCATAACAAATGAGAACGAGAGTTGCCAGTTTTATCGATATGACAACATAGCCAAATATAATCTGTTTCAATTGGGCCACGTCAGGCCCCTATAGCCCCAATTTTCAAATTTTAAGAATTAATTACAGCTGCAGGATCGGTCTCAGAAGTGCTGGACCCGGTGCAATGTATTATGGTAGGCCAAAATTATAAAATAAAAATATTAAAAAAAAAATCCCTGAATGAGTCCATTGTTCTCAGGATGGTACATTTTAGGAAGGGTTATTTGGTATTTATTTTAAGCTGTTTTCTGATGTACCTATTAACATCAGTTTAGGTTATTTTATATTTTACTAAATTGATACAGTTAATATCAGTTGCCGAAATACTAATAATAGTCTTCGTATATTTTACCCTTATACGAATGAACCACAGAATCTCAGGATTATGTGGAGAAAGGATGCTTATTATTATTATTTGCCGTATTTCTTTGGGACCTCTTAATAATGATTGATAGTGCCATTTGGCTGGCTATAGGTGTAGGAAATCCCGGAAAATAAAATTTCAAATAAATTACCTTCATGGGAAACCGCTCCTATTGCTACTCCAAAAGAAAAGCTTTGTGGAAAAACTTCTGGATGTAAGAAAGGAGCCCGTTCATGATAATGTGGAAGTGGTAGCCTATGTGGGGATGGAGATGGATATAGCGGTAAATGTGGATGTGGATATCTAGGTGGTACACCATAACTTCAAAAAAATAATAATTGTAAATAGTTTTAGTTTTATAAAAAAAATAGAACTTACCATACTTGGGCTAACACGAAAACTACACAACTTAGTACAGTGAAAGTCATTTTGTATTACCTACTAAAAACTGTTTTCGTACAATTTAAGAATTTAAACTTATTTTAATATTACCAAAAAATACATTAGCCATGGACAATTTTAAACTTATTTAATTTATGTACTTCTGATAAAGATATATCAGTGGAACATGTTATTTTTAATTGAAAATATAGTATTACTTCTAAAAAAGTAAATATTCAGAATAATTTTTCAACAAATGCATCTTAAATAATAAAATTAGTCGTAATAACAAAATATATTTTTTTGTTGAAACAATAATTTAATAAAATATTAGATAATTTGGCTACTAGAAAAATTTCAATAATTAAGTAACTATTAACAACAATCTTTTATTTTTAATACATATATAAATATTTTTGTTTCAGGTAAGTATTACTGCATAAGAAAATAGCAACAACTTATTTGTGTAAGTAATTAAAAAAAAAATTGAAAATATTCTTTTCTAATTTTAGCAATTTAAAATTTGCAATGGATTTTTTTACTAATTGCATTATTTAAATAAAAATGAGCTTTACCGTTATTTTTTTTTGAATTTATAACAAAGCTAAATATTAAAAAGTAACTACATAACATTAAATAATGTTATTAATTGGAGTTAATTATTATTGTTTAAATTTTTTTTTTATTTCAAAAAAATTGTACAAAACATTCTATACATTCCCAATTTTTTTCCTATTTTATAAAAGAGCACCCTGTTTATTCATAATAAAAATTTAATAATCAGAACTAAGTGTTTCGAAAAGGTTTTGAGTTTATACAGCCCAAACTCCACCGATCACATTTGTTGAAGTCTCAGGGGAATTTTCCTCCTGGTCGGTAGGCGAATTCAAACTCGTTCACTTTGAAATGGAAATTTCGCTGGCAAGCTCAGTTTACATTATAAATAGCCGTTTTACAACGTTGGCTGTTGTGTAATAGGAAGTGGCGAATAATGTTCGATTAACTCACTTTCCTGGTCATCAGACGAATTTGCATACCGACCTGGATTATCGGCCTTGTCAGGGAAAGGTCTTGCCATATAAACCGTTGGACTTGAAAGCTTTGGGGCCTTGAAATAACTTTACGGCCGATATCTTTTATGTTTGACTTTTGATTGTCGTGACTTACTGAAGTTGGTATTATATGTAATAGTTATTTATATGCAAATTATTTACTCAGTCACTGTTAATTAAGACTCTTATAATTAATTTTTATTCATTTACTATTTCTATTTTTGCCTACATACATATAAGTTGAGGGAAAATACTGAGTCACTATTACATAAACGCTTATCGATTAAAAATTTGGCTTTAGAAAGAATATTTTATTTTTTTATATGCTACCGAAATCTTGTCATTTAGTACTTTTCGATTCCTCGCTGACTGTGGAATTCTGAATGTGTCTAAACATCAAGCGATGCAAATGATTTAAGAAATCTATTTTGCAGCGAGATGTGCGAATGTGACGTGCATCATAAGTGATACTTCTTTTAAAGGACAGACTTATTCGAGTCGATATTTCATTTTGATATTCTGTCCGCCTAGGCTAAGAAAACGTGAACCTATTAATGGATTTTATTTTTAATAGTTGCTTTTATTTAAAGTAAATTATTATTTAATATGGCGCGAACTATTTGCCGTACATAAATTATCCTTATGATATTAAAATTTAAATATAAATTTATACCTACAGAGAAGTTTGAAAATATTAATGTTTTACTAGATTACAATACCAGTTTTTATCTGTTTATACGCTATACAGACTGGCAGAAATTTAACCTCTTAAGGACGGGGATTTTTACGTAGAAATTGGACTTTTTTTATACGATATCTGAACATAAAATCGAAAGATTTGTCACGTCGAGTTCCCGATAAATTTGATGGTCGAAGTTTCGACCAGACCCGTCTGGAACGGAAAGTCCAATAGTGAAAATTTCATTTGGGGAAAAACAGTGAATTCCTAAGTAATTGGATGCGCTGAATACGAAAAAGATAATAAAAAATGCCCAGGAGACATCTTTGACCTTGAAAAATTGCATTTCAAGGTCAAATCCATTGTTTTCTGTCTGAAATGATATCTGTAATTGTTTTTACGGTGGATACAGGAAAATAAAAACGTTTTTTATGTCATTTGCCATTTTTCCATCGAATGATGGCCCCTTTTTGAAATTGGGCATTATTTTTCAATTGAAAACCACGAGAAATAGGGACCGAATTTAGAAAAATTTTATTAGAAAAAGCAAAAAAAAAATTTTTTTTCTCTTCCCTCTGGTTCCGGGTGGACATCCTTCCCTCAGAGGCCGGTATTTCAGTTTTTGCTCTCAGCATGACCCAGGATCAACAGCGTGGATGTGGCGAAAATTTGATCCCCGACAATTCCCTTTCCGGTATTTCCCGAAAAATGTCCATGATGGGTGGGGGGTTCAGTTCGAGCGTCCTTCCACTACAATTTTTCCCGACATTTATCTGGATTTGAAACAAATTTTCCGCTAATTTTTAAATTTCTGGCGCCAACGGAGCAGTGGGTGGAGAGAAGGGCAGTTTTGAGTTCGACCTCCTTCCACCACAACTCCTCCCGACATTTATCTGCATTTAAAACAATTTTCTAGGAAAATTGGAAATTTCAAGTGGGGGAGGTGGAGGGGGGGGGTCGATGTGGATCAACAAGTGTACAGCTCTATGGGACCCCGAACTCGACCATTTGTCCAAATTTTGGGGCGATCGGATGCATATTTTTTGAATTACAGTAGGATAGAAGAAATCGCCAAGTGGACTCAGAAGACTTCGCTTCGAAATCACTATTTTAAGGTCAAATATGCATTCTAAAATGATTATTTTGCTTTTCGAAGTACTATTCGACCTTGAAATCACAATTTCAAGGTCAAATATGCTACCTAAAATTGTTACACTATATTCCCTATATTCAAAACATAATATTATTCCCAAAATCACTCAAAAATATTGTGATACTTGAGTGGTCGAAATATCGACCAGTCCCGTCCTTAAAAAGGTTAATTGAACACTACTGGCATTTAGTAAACCGTTACGGATCTAAAGTTAGTTAAATGAGGAAAAATACGTATTTTCAATAGTACAAAAAATAGAATAGGAACCCCTCTCTCAGAAGCTACCTACATATTAGGCAGGTGTTCTACCTAACCAATTAATATAGTGCCATCCAAGGGATGTCCCCAGGGGTCAGTCCCTGGGCCTACCTTAGAACTGCTCAGTAGAACAGAAAAGTTTAAAGTAAACTTTTTTTTTAAATACACAATTTTTAAAGATAGGAATAAGAATTTGCGTACGTAGACATTTCGACGAAAAGAGGGATTTGTGCATTAGACAAAAAGAACTGAGCAGCTGCAAGACTTTAAATTTTTATACAGTAGTCATCATATGTTGTAAAATAATTCCTAACTCCCTCCCTTTTCCTTATACGGTTGTGTATTTGATTATCACAGACAAATTATATTAATTAGGTTAATGTTTTTTTTTTGCAATATTGACTGTTGGCATTAGGAATCTCAGTCCTCAGATTAATGTTAATTATTATTTTCTACAAAGAATTTTCGTTTGGATTTGTTTTATAATAAGTTTGAGATATCTACAACCCGGTTATTATCCATATTGTATGAATAAATAAATCGTTATACAAAATTCGGAATTTCTTAACTCGTTAGTAGCAGTTGACTATTTTTCTTATAAAAGTTTTTGTTACTATCTAGTTGTAAATTTTTCATATAAAACTTTTTCTTCGGCCTCCTACTGAAGTATGTAAATGTCCGCCTTTATGCTGTACCGAAATTAGAAGAGGCCTGAAGAATAAGTAAAAGTTATTTCTATGGAATTCCTTCAAAGGGAGTTTTATTTCATGTAAAAGTAATCAAAGATTCTGCCGGCAACAATACAATATTTTTCCGTCTTAGAGAAACATGATTGCGCATTGATCCGAAGGAAACGTTCTTTGTAAAATCCTTTCTGGAAAAATTTCTTTTACAAATACTGAAAATTTTTCTAAACTCTCCGAAATCTTGATTTGATTATTGAATAAAGTTTTGCGGACGAAAGATTTTATTGACAGTAGCATTTTTAAAAATGCCGAATATTGCAATTCTTATATTTTTACTTTCCGGCTATACTTATAATATAATATATAAAAAAGATTAATAGGAAATTATTGTAATTAGGTGAATAATTGATCCTGAGATAATAATCTTTTTTTACATTTTTAAGTTTCCTGAGTCAAGAAAAATAATATTTTTTTAGAATTATGTTTATATGTATGTATACATTTATCTGTTTGTTTTTTAATTTCTGAACCAATTTTAAATAAATTATAGTAAAAAACTATTTTAGTCCTATCGAGACACGTTAACGTCGATAAGAGCTTTGTTGCAGTTTAAAATACATCATAGACTGAAATTAAGCGATGAAAACACCTCATATGTTTTTAACTGAGTCTTCTGTATGTACATATCATTTGTAATTTATAGTAATTGAACAATATCAAGTTATCCTCATAATCCTCAACTTATTATTTCGGTCTAAGCTTATTTATACCTATTCGCGCTTTCCAGTACGTTCGGAGTAGAGCGGCTCATCGTGTCAGGAAATTTCTGCCTGGTTCTCGTATATCCAGCGGCAAGCGCATTCGAGGAGACTGGAACAGAACGGACTTAATAATTCGTTACAATACATAGGGGAGAGTGGGGTAATTACGAGCACTTAAGGGACACGTCGAATAAAGCAAAATCTAATTTCGATACGAAAACTATTTATTGTTTAGTCTTTAATAAAGCTATTCAACTGTATATTCTTATAATCAGCAAAGATAATTTTTAAAATAAAATCAAATACTATAAGATTATGGTCTCCCCATTTAAATCATATTCTAATTATGGTGACCACATTCAAATCGTCCGTCATTATCCGACTCGCAAATAACGCAAAAATATATATTTTATTTGAGGTTAGAATTGCGGGATGCACGTTGCGAATGCTTAAAAACGTTGTTCAGTTAGATGTTGTCCCCCCCCCCCACCCAAAAAACTAAACCTCTATGTTTTTGCTACATTTATTGCGCACACATTATTTTACTAAAAAATAAGGTGAAATTGTAAAAAAATCTTTAAATTAACCTACATTGTACACCGAGCACATCCTAACTTCAGCTCTCACTATTCGGCAATGTCAGAGACAGAGACAAATAACATGTAACTTTATGTATTATTTTTGTTCGGAAATAGTTGTCGGGGGGATTGTAATAAAAGTCGTTTGGAGATGGCGCTGCAGTCAACTGCGGTAATGAATGGCGGGAAATTCAAAAATATATATTTATAAATCTTATTTTTATACAAAATTTACAGGAGCACCATATATACCACAAAAACGCAACTAGTATTAATAAATAAAAATACTTTTATTTCTAATTACACTTATTATATATAATGAAAAAATACACATTCTGTAATTTCACATGTTTTAGTGTTTTAAGGTGGTTTATACCTAGACCTAGACCTAGACTTTTACATCATAACTTGCACCTAAAAACAATTAAAATTATTATTTTATTAATTAATTAATTGTTGTACAAAAATATTAGTTATTATGTTACATTTTTTTGTGTAAAAAATTATGTTTACTCACTTGTCGCAATTTCTTGGAAATGTTGCATTTTCTTAACTCCGGTGTCACTGCAACCACAAATTAAGCAAAACATTGTATTTAAAGATTTAAACAAACAAAAAACACTAACCAAACTAAATAATAACTAATTAGGCGGAAAATAAATTCAAAAATTCAAAATCTATCAGAACATCAACAACAACCATATTAATACGCTTTTTCCAGATTCGGTTGTGCCTCTTCAAAAAAACATTTTTTTGCTGTCGTACACTATCTTTCTAAATGAGAATTACTTTTGTTAATTTTCGGAATTACACATCCCTAGTTACATTATTTTCCCATTTCTCTTCAGCGCTTTTAGGATTGATTAATATAATCCTAAGTCTCCTTAAGCCACCTCCTTCCATCTCCTCTTTTGTTTAACTTCTGTCGTAGTCAAATGTCTGCTCCTTGTTCACTTCCCTCCTCTTAATTCTTTATCTCTTCCTTCATTTAGGTTCTATTTACTGCATTTTCTTTGAATTAATCCATGTACCACTTACGCCTTCTCTACCGTTGCCTCGCTGATATGAGTAGTTTATTTCTTTTTAATCTCGGTTTTTGGTATTTGAGTTCTTTTTGTATGGTTCGCGCAAATTTCATCGTGCTGTCAATATATTTATTTCAATGGTGTTTCATCAATCCTCGGCTACTTTATTCAACTTTTTTTTTGGGCATCCATATTTCTATTTTTTTTGGCAAAATGTTCTTCCTTATTCTCTTCTACATAAATCACATTTTCCAGATGGGACCATAGGCTAACCGATTCATGTATCCACAACTATTTTTCCTGGAAAGAAATATAATGTTTACTTCTTACAACCTCTCGTAGTTTTCTTTTCTGGTGATCCAGTGGGCTCAAAGGGTCACTTCTAAACATCTCTATTTTTCTATTTTGTCTCCCCAATACCAAATTTCTACTATATCATTGCTCATTAGCTCTCTATCATATATTTTTTGTTGATTTAGTTTATAATAATGCCTGGAGTAGCTAGAGAAGTCCGCCCACCTTCTCCGTCTGGATAGGCAAAACTAGATACTTTGGGATATCGCCAAATATTTATATAGGTTCCGAATTATTGCAGATTCACTTCTGCTGCAATAAGAAAAATAAAGAATCAAAATATGAGCATAGTAAAACTAAATAATTAAGTGCTAGGAAGAAGCATATAGTAAAAGTAAAGGCCAAAAAAATCAGACTCTGGATACAAATAATACTGACCTGAGAAGAGAAATAAGATAAGTAATTTTTATGTGCTTTTTTGTGAACTCTTCCCTTATAGTTAGTTATTTGTTCTGCCTTTCATGAGCTGAATTGTAGAATTTGATCCTCTCTAACTACAGCATTATTTTAAGCTTCAGCTTTACTAACGCGTCCTTGCAATGCAATATTAGTTTTTATATAGACCACTGTTTCGTACTAGAAAGCTATACTCACCTCAACAGCATTTATTGCTCTACAAGGCTCAAATTGGGCCATTACTGGAATACAGCCCCCACATCAAGAGCCCTGCTCCTAAGCATACCTTATGGTTGCTCGATTCTTTCCAGAAGAGAGCAATTCGCCTTATTGGAGACGTAGAATTGACTATATTGCTCCAAGATTCGTGCCTGCAAGAAACCCCCTTTGAGCTAATATGTTTTTTTCTACTCCACTTACCAGCCTATTTAAGAAATTCTGTATCTGGAGAACATCATTACTCTAAAATGACTTTCCTGAAGCAGTTTTTCCTAGGGAGTACAATTTTCAGCGATTCAGATCAATCATGAATCGCCATTTTTATGCTTTCTCCGCTCGTGAAGCTGCTTAAAAGATTTCCTTTTTTGCGTGTGCTGTATCCATATAAAACATCGTCGATAACGAATACATCTCTCGCAACTAAATATTCCTCGAATCTTTAACATCGATATTCACGAATCTTCTAAAACTCAGAATGAAATTTTTGTTTAACAAATTTCATACATGTATTGATGTTATAAAGTCACATAATAAATTGTTAATCGGAATACGTTTCTCGCAACTAAATATTCCTTGAATCTTTAACATCGATATTTACAAATCTTCTAAAACCCAGAATGAAACTTTATTTAATAAATATTTCATACATGTATTGATGTTAGAAAGTCATATAATAAATTGTTAATCGGAAATCGCCCAAGGCTCAAGTCTTCCATTTCCTCAAAACGTTTCCTCGTTCGGACGAACAAAACCTTCATGTAAAATTAAAAGTCTCATAAACTGTGAACAATGCAGCAAATAATGCAGGTATTTAACATCCTGGAAGGAATTTTACGAGACAGTATTACTTAGAAGGATTCCCACGAGAGAAACATATTGTTCGAAAACTGCAACATCTTCATACAATAATTTTGTCGCAGCGCAAAACCGCGTCGTGTAATATTTCAAGACAGTTTAACGTGCAATAACTAGAATTCTGTCTTTTTTCTCTATGTTTTTCCCAAGATGTCGCCAGAGCCGAACTTCGAAACCCACTATAAGACCATAAATATTATAAACAGAACATTAGATGTTTTACTAAAAATATAATAATAAAAAAATCACTAAAAACAATCTATATATCTACAAGGTGATTTGTATGATAAACAAAATTTCGCATAGTAGAGTTAGAAGAGTATGTTATACAGGAAGGAACAAAATTTTGTTCAATTCTACTACCTCCCCTACATTCCTTTAGATTCTATTTAATATTTGTTTAGTGCGATGGCGAGAAGTGAGATACCGAGCTACGATTGATCTGTATTTAAAGATGGAGGATAGCACTATTAGACTTCTTGAATTCAAATATACTATTTATAATACGATTAAGGAAGCAGGAAGCAAAATTATGCTTAATTACAGTGACGTTTGTCATTTGAACTCACTTTTATTTTATTTTAATAAAGAATGAAACAACTCGAAGTCAGACCAGAAAATTATTTAATAAAGAAAATACTCTGAAAAGGCGACATGTTTCGTTCTACACGACCATCATCGGGCCTATAATAAAAAGGACATTGTGAAGAGACATTAAAAAAAATTAATAATTAAAAAATTAGATCCAAAACGTTGAATAAACAGTTTAAAAAATGGTATGAAGTTAAATGTTACATTAGTAAAAATTAAAATTTAAAAAACAACAATAGAAAAGTAAATAAATATTTAAATAACTTCATAAATTTTGCTGTTAAATTCAGTCGAAGAGCATCACTGTCGAAGAAACGTACTGCGTAAAATCGTACCATACACTTAATGGCTGACTAAAAGTAAAAACCAAGAATGACAATTGAATTTTGAAAGTGAACCAACATAGCAAAGGCTCTAAGAAAAACGAACACTAGATATCAGACAGATACAATACAAGTTCTTATAGGTAAGAGGCCATAATGAATTAAGTAAAAGACAGAAGAATAAAAGAACCTATCTAACGAATTGACGGAAAATATTAAATTGGTAGGTCAAAATTGTAACTTTGAAAATAAATCTAAACTATCTGAATGATGTAATGGTTCATTTAAACAAGTGAAATTTGAATCAGATTTAGCATTATTTTTTATTTGTTTAATTTTTTATAAATAGACATAATATGTTAGGAATTGTTTTTTTACAAGAAAACTTGGTATAGCTTCATGTATTCTTACGTAATAAATTTTCATAAAATTGTATTGAAAATTTTGAGCGTAATAGCAAAAATAATATAAAATTCATCCGAAATCCCCAAATACTGCCAAAATCGAAATGAGATTGATGCAATTCGTAAGAAGATAAAAAGTTTTAAGTTACACAATATATCGAAATGTCAATATTTGAAAGAGCATAAAAAATAATGTAACGTATTGAACAAAAAATTACATGATTATGTAATTTAGAAAATAAAAATGCAAATTGAGAATTATTGCAAATATTCGATTTTATTTTTATGGATTTTTTTAAAATTTTAAAAACGTAATTGTAGATTTTAGGTGGAAAATCCATAATAACAATAATAAACTTAGATTTTGTTGTGAAACCTTTTTATTTTTAAACGCCACTTTTCCGGCAATGTTTGGTGTAAAAAGAATTTTTTTAGTTCCTTTTTTAGACATTCAAGTACTGTTAAGGTATAATGATATACCCAGTGTCAAAATTTTGATGATTTATCTCAATTGGGAGTGGATTCTATGTTAAATGAAAAATAATAAATTTTTACAAATAAACTATAGAAAATTAATAAATTTTAAGTTGCCCTTTTTCTTTTTCTTATCTACACCTTCATTGATGATAATTTTGAAATTTCCTTTTAACTTCTTAATTTTTTATACATATATTCTTAGTTGTTGTTGCTCTTCTTTATAACCATATATAATACCATTGAATATTCCATTACATTTTCCCCTAGGCCATATTTCTTCTGTTAATCTTCTTCTTTTACATGATAAATTGTATTTTTTATAAAATTTTAAATACAAAATTAATTGTTTTTCATAATTTATATATTTTTTTTATTAATTGAATATATATAAAATTTTATAACATGTGGACTTTTTATCAAAAATAAAAAATTTCAAAACCTCTGAAAATTTATATATAAAATTATGACTTTTCTTATTATCTTTCTGCATCTAATTAATTGTGTGGAAAGCCCATTTGATACGGGACTTTAAGGTACCCTTTAATTTTATTTTTTTTGTGTCAGTACTGCTAAGGTCTATATTTTTGTTGTTACCTTCAAAAGTAAATAATGGCGTGTGTTTAAATTGCGTGTTTAAATTATTACCGGCCTTGTTGAGCTTTCTTTTATTTTTGGCTGCTCTAAATTGTTTACATTTTTTCCGTAACCGTTACTTTTCGGTTATTTTCTCCATAATGTAATCGGAAATCGCTTCCTGTAATTAGGTTGATCCAATGTCTGTGTTTTCATACCAAGCAGCATATGGTTAGTCGTTTTTAGTGAAGAATTTAGTGAGCTAGGTTGACCAAATTTTTGTTTAAACAAGTTCCAGTCGGTTCGCTTGCTATATAACGAAGTTTTTTTTACTATTTATGATTGGATGGTAACTGTGATTGGTGAATGGTCAGACGATAATTCGAAACAAGATTCTGCCTTAAATTTTTTTTTTGTCTACCATTTTAGTATGCTGAAATCAAGGTCTGGTAGGTTTCTTATACCCGACGGCCAATATGTTGGCCCACCAGTAGAAACTTATTTCAAATTGTTACTATTTATGACTTTATATAGTTCCCTTCGCTTGGTAGTTGTAATTATTGAGCCCCAATTTTTTGCATTATAATCTACCCGTACTAGGAAATTATGGCCCAGTATTTTAAAGAAATCTTTAAATTGTTATTTTTTGTTATTGACTTTGGTGGTCAGTATATGGTTAAGGGGTAGCAGTTATCTTCTTCAATTGGTGGCTTGTAGACAGATTTTTGTATCATTTTCTCTTGTATAATATTTTATGATATTACGATATTATATCTTCAAGAGAGCCTACGATAGGATTTTTTTTTTGTAGCTTTGGGATGAATGTCTATGCAGCCAGGAACTATTTTATAGAAGATGTAAAGAACCAAGATGTTAACAATTTTGTACATATATTTTTTTTTCTCCTTTATTAGTGTAATAAACTATCTATCTGCATATAGGTTTTTACATAAGCACGAATTTACTATGATAGTATAAGAAGGGGGAAATACTAATTATTGTTTGAAAACAATTAAATGTGCCAGGCAAACTAATTATTATGGTAAGAATGACGTTACAAGATACCAGGAAAATGGTCAAAGATAAAGGAGAACTAGTAAAAACTTTAAGGTACCTCAAGGTCTTAGATGAAGTGACCCACTCTTAACAACACAGGGAATAGGTAATTACGCAAAGTGAAATAAACAAAAAGGGAAATTTATTCAACCTAAGTCATCAGTGTTCGGCATATTAGACAGAAACAAAAAAGAATTAGAGTTAACAATCCAGCTAATAACTACAGCAAAAGTGATATGGTTAGAAATAAATTCCGGTAAAACCAAATAAATGGAAATAATCACTTACTGAATTCGAGGAAGTTGAGATTTGTTTGTATTTATGAGTGCTGTTGGATAACACGTGCAACGAAGAGACTTAAGCATTACCAAAAGCAATAATTGTGTAGGAGGTCTAAGAAAGCTACTTAAATGTAGGCAAAGGAAGGCGAGGATATAAAAGTGGAAAAGAAAAATTTTTGGTGGTCGACAACGAGAATTAGAAAAGGAGAGAAGAACAAACGCTGAGATATAACATTGTAAAATCAAGAATATTATAATGACCAGGATGCCTGCAAAAAATGGAAGATAACAGAAATCGCCGGAAGGAAAGATAAAAGAAGCAGATCAAAAAGAAGATGAAAAGAGGCAGTAATAGATGATTTGAATGAAGAACAAATCCAGGAGTGGAAACACAAAGCTAAAAACAGAATATAGTAGAAAAATCTACTAAACTCACACATAGGTTGTATATATACCACCATGAACCATGTCATCAGTATGTTTGGTACTATATATATTGTATTTAGGTATTTTTATATGGTTAGGTTGGCTTCTAAAATTACCAAAATGTCAATATTGTAACTAGTTAGAAATGTCTTTAGCTAGGTTTAAGTGATGATACAGATCATTACCGTTCCAGATTCCAACTTTAAATTAATTTTGTTCCATCAAGCTAGAGTCTAAAAGTTTGGTGAGTATTTTTTTCTGGTAAATAAAATTGGTATTTGTTATTGTCCGAAAAATATATTAAATTAATTCAAATACTACTAATAAAAGACAATTAATGAATAGTAAGTTTCGTATTTCGGGATTGAACCACAACAAGTTTGAAATATATACTCAACGTTTCGCTTCCATTTTAGGCACCTTTTTTAGAAGTTGAGATAAGAGTTACAAAATATGTAACCATAAAGAGTAGGTATTTCTTTTGCAAATTTCGTAAATTATGTGTTTTCTTATTATCATTTATATTTATTTTATTAGGGCTCTTTCATCTGAAATATTTTATTATCTGGCTAATTTATAGGATCCATTTATTTCGTTAGTTGGCTATTTTATCACGTTCGTTTTATATAAGTTTATTTGTCTGAGGCTGTTTAGTGTACCTTAATAAACTACTGGCTGACTTGGTTATCCGAATATTCCACAGTGAAAGTGCGTCTCTGCTTTCCACGACATTCCACTGAGGTGCTTAAACGTAGGATTCGCCATTTAATTTAAAATCTTGTCAGATACAGTGTTAAGAGATAAAATAATAAAAGTTAAATAAACTACAAAGATTTTACAAAAACATAATAATTTATATAAATACAATTTTTTTTAAGTTTCTCACAGATTTATTTAATAATTTCAGATGTTAAATTATTTTTTAAAAAACTAAATAAATATTTCTGCCTGTGTATCTAATTTACTTTTCTGTTAAAATAATCTCAGTCACCTAAACTTAAAGATTTATTTTTCTTTTATTGAGCTGTATTTCCTCAGAAAAAATTCTCCCTCTACCTACCTTAACAGATGTTTATTTTTCTGATAAAAATAATATAAAATCGGCAAAAATGGGATTTGTATCTACTTTCAAAAGCATCAAATTAAAAAAACAAAATCAAAGAAGTCTCTTATATATTGGTAAATAATGTCTCTTGAAAAATTCTACGCTTTAATAATTTGAAAAATTTTATGAAACTCATATATTGGCAAATAAAACTTCATCTAAATGGAAGTTAATATTTATCCTCAAGATGCTTTATAAAAGGAATGGGAGTATTGAAATTAATGAACTGGATAAAATAATAACCGTGATATTAGACGACTGCTCTACAATGAAATTTTTTGGTTTTATTTTTCTTAATTAATATTTTTGTTAATGTTATTGATCAAATACTAGATGATACTATATCGATATAATTCCGGTTTCCAATAAGATAAATTTTGTCATTTCTAAAATATCAAATGAAACAAGCTTAAATTGAATAAAATAAAAACAAAAAAAAATTCCTGTCGGTAGTGTCGACAGGGGAGGTAGATTTCTATTGTCTGAAGAGACTTTCATTCTTCCCCACTTCACGATATAGTCAGATCGAAAAAAGTTTCAAACAAATAAATTTTATAATAATTAGGACATGAAAAAAGTCTAATGACCAGTTTGAATATTTTTAAAAATAGGGGAGATATGATTTTTTTGAAATTTCAACCCCCTGCAGTTCCATCCCCTTAGGTCCGATTAAAAAAAGTTTCAGACAAATTAATTTTATAATAGTTAGAACATAAAAAAAAATTTATGACCTGTATCAATATTTTTGACAATGGCAGAGATATAAATTTTTTGAAATTTCAACCCCCTTCAGTTCCATCCCCGTGGGTCGGATGAAAAGTTTCAGACAAATTAGTTTTATAACAATTAGAACATAAAAAGAGTTTTGTGACCTATTTCAATATTTTTGAAAATAGCGGAGATATAATTTCTTTGAAATTTCAACCCCCTCCAGGTCAACCCCCGTGGGTCGGATGAAAAAAAGTTTCAGATAAATTAATGTTAGAATAACCAGATCATAAAAAAAGTCTAATGCTCTTTTTTAATATTTTCAAAAATGGCGGAGATCTGATTTTTTTTGAGATTTCAACCCCCTCCAATCCTCACCCCCATAGAGATAGGATGCCCATTTGCAATACGCAACGAACTACTGCCCCAAAGAATTTTTGTACCAAATTTGGTGTCGATTTTATAAAAATTGCGACCTATATCGTGCCGGAACGGAATGTCTACACATACATACATATATATATTTTTTTACTGATTCTTATTCAGAAGGTCACAAACGGCGTAGCGCCCCTATTCCCGGTTCTGGGTCCCGTCATTGAATCGATTACAATAGGTAGATTCCATATATGAAAATCTACCTAAAAGTATAGAATGTGAACTATAACTAAGTTACTTTAATTTCCTTAATAATTAAAATTAAGGGGAGAAGCTTCGAATAAAAGGCCAGTCGTACCATTTGAACCTCCTCCCGACAGATGGAAATACTGATGTTCGACGTCGACATTCTTTTTGAGTGGGACAATTTAATCTGTTATCAGTAGTTGGTGTGGTGGTGCCAATTGGAGTAGCAGTGGTACTCCGAGTTCCAGTGTCAGTTCTTTGACCTTTAGAAAAAGGTTAAGATAAAGGGAGCAAAGCCAATTTCGACTGTACCGGAGTCCGCATCCGTCAGTCCTACCGTCAACCCTAGCCTGGAAGACGTGCCTTAACTTAAAATTAAATCCAGTAACATGTTTCTATATTACCTTTGCCCCAATTGAATAGTTGAGAAACCATTTGATTGTAATGCATGATCTAGCACATTGATTTTTTACAATTTAGTTCTCTAAAGTCAAATTATAAATCAATTTTAAAATGTATCAGAAAACAAAATACAAACATTTTAAAGCTATCAATAGATAGGTCGATAATTGATTGAAATGTAGTAGTCATCATTTCAGTAGTTATTGTAGTCTTTTATTTTAAGACTGGATAGAAAGTACGCTATGTTTTAAATTTTGTGCTAAGACGCTGATTTACTTTTAAGTATTATAATAAAAATATTCTTTCATTTGCTTTGGTTAGCAAAATTGCTGTATTTTTCCCACAATTTTAATTGGTATTAACAGTGTTTATTTTCACATAAAAGTGTGTAATTTATGATGAACTGAGAAGTCAGAAACTATGGAATTGAGAGGAAATGATAATATTAGGTTTCGAAGGACCAGTTCATTTTTTACAAGTTAACGATCAATCCTTATTTTACGTTAAATTATACATTTTATTATTTATAAAAAGCTTTTTCCTAACTCATTTATTGTATTAAACATGAACAAGAACAATTTTAATTACATTTAATACAATATAATAAACCAAACACATTTTGCAGTCGGCACTGGGCTTATTAACTTTACAACGCACTAATAATTTTCACTCATTGTTACGTAACTTAATCTTGTTTAAATCTTAAAATTTACATATTTAAATTAGCTTAACAGTGGATAGCTAAATACGATGCTATGTGACGGCTCATTTGGAGAGTTAGTGAAACAGTGCCATACTTGTGTGGGCTAGGATTTCACCCATACCATGAATCTCAGGCGACCAATCTGTTTGGAGATAAACTAACTTGATTCGCTGGAAAATTGTGGCGTGATTTTATGTAACGGTCGTCATAAGTCAACTAACACAATGACAAACAAATTATTAAGTCAATATCTTTTTTCTTGTATGAGACCGACAGAGAGGGAAGATTTAGAAATATAATAGCGATAATGCATGTAGGATGTTCTAGAAATCTGAATGGTGTGGATATACCTCGGTGATCTTAGCTCCCAGCCGACCAGCTCCAAGCTTATACCGCAGTAATCTTAGCTTCCGGCCGGTCAACTCCAAGCGGCACTTTTCCACCACGGTCAAATACTTTCACAAATTTATTCAGCCAATTTGGGGTCTACTCTTACAATTTTTTTAGTTTTATATTATATCTGATCTAATTTGTTGATATTTTTTGTGGCGTTGATAATAGGAGAAAATTAGCTGATTACACAGAGAAATGGAAAGAATGTTTTGACAAAATTTTTCATTCACATCTAACTCCCCCAAAGGGCCAGCTCCATGAATCGAAAAGTAGATTTTCGTAGCCGTCGAACAAATTTCAATATCTTTTTTTTTTCGAGGGTTCAGAATAGGCGGCCAAGAATAAAAATCAGCTGATTACATTGGGGAATGTAAAAATATACTGAAATTTGTTCGACCGCTACGAAAAGCTACTTTTCGATTCTTGGAGGCACATATATGTAAACCAAAAAATTTTACTGAATAGTCCATCCATTCTATCCCTATATGTAATTAGCTAAGTTTTGTTCATGGTCGCCTATTCTCAACCCCCGAAAAAAAATATTGAAATTTGTTCGACCGCTACGAAAATCTACTTTTCGATTCTTGGAGCTGGCCCTTTTAGGGAGATATATATGAACGAAAAATTTTGTCTGAATAGTCCTTCCATTTCTCTATGTAATCAGCTAATTTTTGTTCGTGACCGCCTATTCTCAACGCCACAAAAGATATAAACAAATTAGAGCAGGTATAATATAAAACGATAAAATTTGAATGAGTAGACCACAAATGGGCAGAATGAATTTGTGAACGTATTTGACCATGGTGGAAAAGTGCCGCTCGGAGTGGGCCAGCCGGGAGCCAAGATTACCTCGATATAAGCTTGGAGCTGGCCGGCCGGGAGCTATGATCACCGAGGTCGTGGATATACAGGTTAGGACTTGCAGAAGAGTATTTTAATTTGTTTTCTTCGTTATAGATAGTAAGAGAGTGATTTGAATTTAAAATTGAATTAAAATCTCTGGGTAAATTTATATAAAATTTATCCAAAGTGTTATTATAATTATGAAGATTTAGTATTTTTAATTTGTTATTTCTTTCTTTGGTCAACTGTATGTGCACCAATCAGTATATTTTTATTTTTAATAAATAGACTGAATCAGAAGTACACATTAAATGAATAAACGTGGAGAGGAGAGTACAAAAATAATAAAGACAATTATGAAAAATTGCTAATGAAATTTGGCTAAACGCTTTCGATCAACTATCATCATCAGAGCCTTCCTAAAATAGTTTGTTAAGATTTCATCTGTAATGAACCATTGTTTTGTGTCGTGATCCTGGCCTTTTTGGAAGCAAAACTAGGGCTGCTTGTTTTGGGCTTAGATGGGGGTGTCTAATGGTAGCGGTAGTTGCCGTAGCTCTACCTGCCTCAAATTTCGCCTTCTTTCTTCGTTTTTCTTCGGCACCACAAACTCTTCTGCCTCTGCAGTACCTGCTTGTTTGAGGTGGATTTTGTTGTCCAACCTCAGGTATTGGAGATGGAGGTTGCCCTTCAGAATCAGTCAGCTTTTTGTTTTTTTTTTGTTTTGGTCCATAGTGGTCTCACGAGTAGCTGGGGAAATAAAGGTCCGCCTGATTAGAGCCACGCTTAACCTGGTAAGGCTTAATTATAACGGAGTATTGCCAGGTGCTTCCAGGGTAACGTTCGCATCGCATTTTAAGCTCTGAGGCCACTCAGCTGTCGGCAGGTTGCACTGTTGTAGTGTCATTTTTTTAGGTAATAGTGCTGTTTGTTAAGCAGTAATATGAACGTATCCAACGGTGCCACGAGGAGAGAGACACTCGGTGATTGCATTTCACCACCGCTATACAGAAAAAGCTACCTATAAGCAAACATGCAAGAAAGCCAGCAAGCCAATCAAAACTCCAAAGCAATAGCCAACCTACAGCCAACCCCGTCAGACAAAATATATCCATACATATTGCAAATGTTTTATGAATTGAGGAAGGATTATCCAGATAGGCGCCTCAAACTTTGTGAAATAGTGTTTAATATATCGACCCGATTTACATCGACGGTTTTACAGAGATTTGATTTGTACCCATTTAATTCTAATCTATATATACTTGTTTAGTGAAACCATCAAAATGTTTTATGATCAAATATTGGTTAATAAGATTTAACCTAACCTTTTCAGTGGAATTTTAAATGCATTTTAAATTATTGATTGGACAGAGTTTTATAATATTAAACATGTTGAAGAATGCTTTAAATATTTCACAGATACGTTCAATGGAATAGTTAATAAAAATAAAAATAAATCACAAAAAAATGATGAGGACTCCCTAGATTACAGATGGATTAATGAAGTCAATTGCAACGAAAGATAAATTGTATAAAAAATATAAAGCTATCCCCTGAAATGACAATTTTAAACATGACTATCTAACATATAGAAATAACAAGCAAAAAAACAAAAATTGCAAATATTTTTAATAGCCATTATTCAACAGTTGGTAAAAACCTAGCTCAAAAAATAGATCCGCTACCTCATATACCTATAGCCTCAAATTCACTCTATTTTCCATATTTCTTAAGCCAAAAACACAAATGAAATAATTCAAACAATAGAAACGATAAAAAATAATAAGGCACTTGGTTTTGATGGTAATAAAAGCAGAACTTCTACAAGAGGTTAAAAACGAGATTGCACTACCTTTAGTACATCTCATTAATAAAACTATGAAAAATGGTTATTGCCCATCCCGTTTTAAAATTAGAATAATAAAACCCAGATAAAAAAATATCAAGTATTCTAGACCGAAGGATTATTTAAAGAATATAATATTTTATCAAATAAACAATTTGACTTTCGCGAAGGACTATCGACCCAAGATGCTATTTCATTCCTGACCTCAAAAATACATCAAAATTTAAATTTCATCCCTCCCTGGACAATCCTTTCTGGAAAATTCGTCTCAGTGATAATTTTTTGAGGATAGCTCTTCCCCACGACAATCCTTTCCTGTGACAGTCGTTGCCCACGGTAAATTTTCCGCGACATATATTTCTTAATTTTGCTCACTTAAATAGCTCTCTTATAGTGGATAGATAAACTGTAGCTATAGCAAAAACCATAATATAATTGATGGTCAAAAAGATACAAGTAAATTGAGGAGATAGCGGCCTCCAGTTAAGAGGTAAACCAATCACTATTTTTAGGTATTTTAGAAAAAGCTTGGATTGTAAATTAGTGACTGCTTTTAAGTATTTAAAGAGAAACCAATTACTATTTTTGTGTTTAAAAATATTACTTGAGTGTCTTCGTACAACCTGCATTGATTCTGCGCAATTTACCTGTACCGCTCTCGTATGCTCTATCAAAAAGCTCTCTTGTATGGTTTCTAGAATAGAAGTAGTGGTAGCATAAGTATCATGGAAATAATTAAAGTAGTAAAGAATAATTGTGGGTAAATTGTCCTAGGGAAGGATTGTCGTGGTGAATGATTATCATGAGAAAGGATTGTTATAGGGTATGATTGTTGCAGGGAAGGATATTCTAGGCGGCATTGTCTGGGACAAATTTTTCGGGAAATGATACTCATTTCACGGTATGAGTTAATTAGTATAAAAAATATACTGTATACAAAACTCAAGGAGTAACTTATACGATACTCATTTTATACCAACTTATAGAATATTGTATATCCTACTTAATTTTAATATTCTAGGCAGTAAGTATTTGGCTGAAAAATAATAAATATTAAATTCACTTTACAACTATATTCATACGTGTTGGAGATGAGCCACATTTCTCTGTAAAATTCCATTATGTCTCCATGATCTTATAACCGGCAGCATATATTCTATATATCTCTGACAATACAATTTAATTCACTTCACATAATTCATCTTCTTTATCGTAGCGTTCGCGGTATACAAGATATATCAATTTCCTGTGGAACACCTGTTATGACGCGTTTCTCAACATATCTCGTTTCCTTTGTCGAGAGAGTGTTAGGAATTTCTCAAATCGTAACTTGGCGAGGAACTCTAATTATCCTGAAACTTCTAGAAACTTTTTAGACTTATAGTGCTGTATAGTTAGGTATGCAGGAACGTAGTAAATATTTTTCGGAACGAAAAATAAAATTCTCACACTTTTTTACAAAAAGCTTCACGTAATATGGTAAAAAAATTTTTGTAGTCTAAATTAAACGAGAACGTGTTCTAGATTTTTATAAGATTAAATAAATACACCCATTGACTAAAAACCCAATTATATTTGAAATAAACCGTAAATAATTTGTTATAAATTAGTTTTTTATCCGATAAGGAAATGGAAATTTAAAATTACTTCGATGGCGGAAAGAAAGCAGATAACGATCTAAATAACGAGGTAATTTTCCCACGACACCGAAATGTCCTTACAATCCATGAAAACGGAAGTACGTGCAAATTCTGATACGTTTTCAAACTTCCTTATGACTCCATATTTTCTATACAGCTAGATGGACTGAATTTAAAAATTTTAAATGACTTTCTTTTATAAAGTAAATTTTCACTAATCTGAAAAAACTAAACAATATCGATTTTTTTTTCTATGATAAAATCGTGATTTTGAAATCTCATCATAACAAAATTTGTAGTTATTAAAAATGAAGAAGAGTAAATACTCTTTAAAAAACTTTATACATATTTTTTTGTACGACTACCCGTTTTGAAGCTATTGAGCATCAAACTCTCCAAACCTGGAAAATTCTATGAGCACTATAGGCACTCTTAAACACATTAGAGAGTTATCGCACGATACCTGAAATACCGTATACCTTAAATTGACATCTAAGCATGCGCAGACCTAAACAATTTATTTATAAGGTATCTAAGGTCATGCACTATTTCTTAGGGATAAGGTTAAACGTTAAACCTTATACGTTATACGAATTTTTGGTTCTGTCGATGTGTTTTGCTTATAAGTAAAATGTTTTATGGTTAATAACTGACATTTAACCTAAAATAATTTTTATTTTGCTGTTTTGGAAAAACGTTTATACCATAAAATTTACTATCTGGTCGAAGGAAAAGCCATAACATTAATATTGCATAAGTTTTGAAATTCAGGTATATTTATTTAAAAATGGATTAACAGGGTTTGATGCAATTAGAAGGATTTGTTTGTAACGAAGTTACTTAACTGCGGTCAATTTTAAGAACTAGAAAAGTATTAATTATCCTATCTCCGTTAATAATTGTCGTACAATCTCCATTCTTTTTGCAAAAATATTCTTTTAATATAACCTTTACATTAGTTTAAATTATTCCGACGCGTTAAAACTCTTTTACCCTTGATACTATACCGCTAATGAAGCTACCTAGTCTTTCCCTCTCTACACCGTTATATAGCGATGGGCGATCGAGATTGAATACGGTTATCGACAGTGAAAAATCAATTCAGTAATTCAGTCAGTCGACAGACACCACTAGATCAAGTCGACCGTTGTGAAGAGCTGCCGTGACGTACGATATACCGGGTGAGCTATTCTAAGTATAAGTAGGAATAAATTTCGTGAAGTCCGTTGTTTTTAATTGAAATATATCCGTGAAACTACTAAGTCCGCGAGGTAAAAGCAAGAGTGGGAAATTGGGAAGCTTGGTTCTCACTTGAAGGAGAATATAAAATCGTTGTGCCAGCACCGCAAGCCGAACCACCACGCCAGACTACCAGCCAGACCAGAACACCGGTGAGCAGAGTATTGGTAAAGCGAAGGTCCCGTTTGTAAATTTCTTCAAAGTTCTATTTTTCGTTCTAATTTTGAAATTATTTTCAGCGTTGATCCTGCCGGAGAGAGTACCGCATATATATTTGTTTTATTGTTAACCAGGATACCCGACACAAAGCGGCCTGGGCTGAGTATTTACTTCACAGGGCCAGCCATCTGTCGGCGTACTAATTTTAAGTATTTTCAGCGTTGTTCCTGCCGGAGAGATCCGTATATTTATTGTTAACCGGGATAACCGGCAGAAAGCGGCCTGGGCTGAGTATTTACTTCACGGGGACAGCCATCTGTCGGCGTACTAATTTTGAATTTATTTTCAGCATTGTTCCTGCCGGAGAGAGAATCCGTTCATTCTTTTTATCTTTTTAATCGAGATAATCGCCGGAAAGCGGCCTGGGCTGAGTACTTACTTCACAGGGCTAGCCATCCGTCGACGCACTATAGTTTACTGTTATATGAATTTATAAACCGGAAAATAGAACTTTGTTTTATAGCCCCATTTTGTACATTTTCTCGCTTATCATCTGCACGCATTGTCTCTTCGTCTTGCACGATATTAATCCGTATCACCGGTTACTGATTCATAGCTTATTCACGCATTTTTGGTTTTGCTTTGGAACACGTTACACACTTTTTCTCCGTCCCCCGCCGGATTTTAATTTTCGTTGTATGCTTTGGTATTTAAAAAAGTCCATTAACTGCTACTTGGTGAATTTTATTTGTATTTATGTTACCAACTGGTTGTGAGCATTAGCATTCCAGCGGAACTTCAACCCAGCGGGGCAAGTAAAGCCCGCCCCTCTGGCTGCAAACCTTTTGTCGGTACCATAGCGACCCCTGGAATATTATTTCTTCACTGAAGCTATCCGGTGCAAGTGGCCTTCACACTCAAAACGGAAGGTGGCGCCCGAGGCAACCCGTTACCAGGACTAAAGCGCCAAACGGATCGTTTAACGATGCAAAGAGCGTTACATGTTCCACATATTCATCATGTTCACAAATAATCAGCACATCTAAAATTCCTTCTAAGTCTCGCAAAATAAAATATAATAATCTAAAAACTCAAAATACTTTTAACAAAAAATGTGGTCAATGTGGCACAAACAAAAATATTTGATAAAAGACAAGTCTAGCGTCTAATCTAACGTAGCATTTAAGGTAAAGATTCCTGCAATAACTCATGTTTATATACATGTACTAAGCCAAATAGTGCTAAGGCATACGGTATAAAAATTTGGTGTCGTGCAATAAGTCTTTATTCAACTGGTTCTTGGTGTTATACATTTTTATTTGGTAAAGAAATCATGCCACATATTTATGTGAGTGATAGTCGAAGTAAGTAAGGTTACGTGTAATCTTTTATTATTGTTTGTTTCATGAACATTTAAAAACATTAATTCGTGTCTCATCTGTACCCAAAATAACAGAATAGGGTTTTGTGGTGCCTTTTGGGCTATACAGAATAACCCTTTAAATAATAAATTATTGTAGTTCATTAAACTAGTTGTAATTTAAACAACATAAAGTTTACGACATGATGTTATTATTTCGTGTGGTAACGTGATATAGCAAGGTAACAACCGACAGCTCAAGGTCGACGTTGGGTCAGGCCAAATAAATGTTTATTGATGGATTTGCATAAATAGGTTGTTGTCTCTTTGAGAAAGGCTTATTACAATTATGTTGAGTTCGATTCAATTAATAGTACGTAATTCGTGCCGCTAGTGTACATGAGAAATCAAAAGATATGTTAATTATATTAGAGTAAAACATTAACAAGTGAATAAATAATTAGTTGTTGACAGTGCAACGACGCTTCGGTCGTTACGGGTCACTTTATCGCCTTGGTCCAGGTTTCGGATTGCCGCGGGCGCCACCTTCCGTTTAGAGTGTGAAGGCCACTGCACGGGCAGCGTCAGTGGAGAAAGAAATACTCCAGGGGTCGTTATGGCATCGACCAAAATCACTGGTGGCCAGAAGAGCGGTCTTTACTTGCCCTACTGGGTTTGAATACCCGGGTATTAGCTGCTGGGATGTTAATTCAAAACAAATAAAATTCAATAAATAAAACTTTTATTTTTACCAAAATCCGACGAAGAAAAGGTGTGTAACGGACTATTGGCTTGGCGGCGTGGTGTAGTCGGACTGACGGTTCTGGACTCCGGTACAACTTGAACTTGGCTTCAGCTTGACCTATCTCTAAAGGTCGACGGACTGCACAGCTGTTCCAATTGGGACGGCCACAGCAAGTCTGGCTTCTCGCTGCCTCTATAGCTGCCGACAACGGTTTAAATTGACCTACTCGATACGAACTTCGGCATCTAAGAAGCAGAGACGAGAGTGTCTCCATCTGCCTGGCGACGGTTCAACTGGTACGACTGGCCTTTTATTCACAATTTTAATTTAATTTTACTCCAGTGCCGTGCGCGATTTAATTTATATATTTTAAATAATACGGAAAAAAGTAACTTTGTTACAACAGTGACAGAGGAAACGTTGATATACGTTACTTTAAGTAAAAAATTCTTTTTTTTAATTTAGATCACTATGGCTTCAAGGTAATGAAAAAGACCAATTTTAACAAGTGGATCTAGTGTAGGAGTTGGAAACCGGTACATCTGATATAGGGTGTTTGAGTGACGAGGATACCGAACGAAGAAGTTAACAGTGGAGAAAATGAGGACACGTTAGATGATGAAAATGAAACCATAAATAATACCGAGGGGGATGAGATATTATAAAATAATTATGAATGTGTCACTCCGAAAAAACTTATGAAATGGTTAGAGAATGCTGAAAATAAAACAAAATATTTATATTGTGGTATACGACCTCGCTAAGAAAAGCTGTGACTTTTCATCCTTATAATACACAGATTACCATCGATTCTGTAGATAGGATATAAATAATTTTAACAACGATTCACTGAATTCAAATTAATTTAATTTACTTAAAAGTAGGTCATGGTTAACTTTGTCAAAGGCTTTAGGGAAATCGGTATATATCACGTCAATTTGTCCTCTATTAACTATGGCATTATTAACATACTGAAAATTAATAAAGCCCATTAACTAAATATATTTTGTACATGGGAATACAATTTTTGGTATATTATAAATTTATAAATTTTAGCAAAATATTCATATTAAAAAAGTTTTTTTCTACTACCGTGTGTAAATTACTATCTTTACATATATTTTGTCGTGCGCAAAGTTGAACGTTGAGTACGTAAATTGGAATACTAGTGCTTAAAATGAAATACCAATGGGTAAACTAAAGTATTTCACGTAAAGTAGATTGCTTATTTTTTTCTTAGTACCTATATATTTTTTGTTAGGAAAAAGATATTGTATGCAACTTGTGTGTAAAGTGCCATTTTTCACTTGGACTCGTCTTTGGCTCATGCGACAAAATTCACATTCTTGACAAAACTATCACTTATACACTTGTTGCATAAATAACTATTTTCTTTTAAAAATCGCAACTACTTGATCATAGGAAAATCATAAAATATTAAAATTCATTAACATGGTTAGTCCTTCGACAATTAGTCGATGTTAATACGTCTACTACCGTAGTAAATGTTTCCAAACATTTAAGAATTATTAATCATATTTGTTCAAACGTATTTCCCAATCTTCAAAGAATCCCATCCAACGCGAATCGTCCGCTTAAAGAATTTCCTATTATGCATTTGCTGTATCCATAAAAAAGTACTTTTTAAATTGCATCGATAAAGTGATAGCTCTCAATAAAAATTAAAGTTAAAGAAATTTAGCTGCATCAAAACTCCGACTTTAAAATAAAAACAATAATTAATATTTTAACACATTAAATTTTCTCAGTGTAAATCTTGCAAACACTCGATCTAATTAGACGAAATATCGGAACTGTTTCAAAACAAAAACATCTCACCAACTTTAGAGAGCTGCCCTCAGGCAACTTTAATTTTTTGCCTTTGCAGCGGCAATAAAAGCAGCATGTTGCTGATAAAAATAAAAGTTTTGTTGTAGGTCTCAAAGTTTCTAGATATTTCTTGTGAGCTGTGTTCTTGAAAACGGAACTGTATTTCCACAATAGCCGCACTTGTAACTGACAACATTCCGTTGATGGATAGCAAAATAAGAGTCAACATTTTGAAGTAGCAGTTTGTATCAGGTGTATAAATGTAATTTGAGATATATTTAGAGTGCGAAAATTTTGAATGTAACTAAAAGAGTTTTTAAGAATTTCAGGTTCTTTATTAAACAGCACTAAATATAATTTTGGAAATTATGGAAGAGGATTTCAATCATGTTTGTAAATTTTTATTGTTTAATTTTTATTTTACTTGTTGAGTTTAATAAAAAAAAAACATGAAAAAAATAATAGAAGTTAGAAAATCAACTACCTAAATTGTTCATCATGTTATATTAGCAACAATATTTATATAACAATATATACTATCAGCTGCATTTGTAAAAGACATTGGCTGTAGTGCTTTCAATCTCCTGTGACGTACTGTAATTAAATTATTTCTGTCGTCAACCAGTGAAAGTCAATTTTGATGTGACAGGAATTGTGAGAGAAGAAATTTCGACTTTGTATAGGAAGTTGGAATTTATTTAGTACCACGAAATAAACACTTCGTATGCTATTGTTTTTTGGTCTCCCGGATACAGTTTCCCTGAATTCGTTTTTTTTTAATACAAAGAAAATTTGAATAAAATTATTACTACATAAACCACTATATCCTTGGTCGGGCCATCATTCTTAGAAAATATTTATAATGTATTTGTCCATCTTGATCAATTTCTATTTCCTTGAACATCTCATCCACTTCTTCTTTAGTTAATTTTTCACCTATATGCGCACTCTGAGGCAAATAGAAAATCCCTCTATCGAACACTACTCGAAATGCTTCTCTAAACTCTTCCTCGTTACCTTTTGATTTTAATTTTACTGTCATAATATATAAAACGGACCCCGCACGGAACATATTTCGTATATGTTCCGTGCGGGGTCTCGGTTAAAATGTTTAGTTCTCCGAATAATTAACAAAATATGGCTACCACAGGCCAGCATAAGAGAGGCACCTCTTGGCGACATTGTCAACTACATAAACATTTGCAGGCTGGCTGATGAGCTAAGTACTCACTTACTAAGGAGGATGCACCATGGGCCTATAATTAGGTCAACTGCTATGTGACAGCTCACTTGTGGATCAACCCACCCTTCCCAGCTTACAGATACAGATATATCAATATCGATGCTAATAAAAAGTCTCCACTGGCGCAATGTCTGAAAACACGGTCCTCCTGAGTTACTTTGACCGGAAGCAGAAGAATGAAAATATGCATATAATATACGAATTCTCATAACATCCACTTGTAATAATCCATTATACTAACTAGTGATGTGTTGTGATTTCACGACCTGTCTGGTGGTTGCTGTTTCGTTGCTGTTTCGTACCTTATCATTTGTGATTATCGCCTGACATGGACTCAGACAAGCGTATATTAGTAATAGAATACCAAAGGTAATTTATTGTTTAAAACAGATAATAATAATAAATAACATATTCTCTAAGGTCGAGCCGGGAAGGTTCTGGGGTGACGCAGCCGATTTTTTTAATATCGACATGTATGCATATACGTACAAAAAGCCAGTTTATGCAAGAAACATAATAAATATGAAACGTTTAAAAACACTGTGCGCTACATTACTTTAATTTCTACGTTTTCGACAATATTCGGTAGAGTCGTGAATGTGAATATCAAATCGTTTCGTTCGCCATTAGTCACGAGACGCCACAGAGGAACTGTAAGTGAATATTGTTATTGTTTACCATTGAAACCTGACACGACTTCGGAACAGAGCTGTGATTTGTACCTGTGATTTCTCAGGAGCAGTCACGATGAGTCACTGCTCCGCTAAAACCCAGTCACAACAATTCTCTACGTATATCTGTATCATATATCATCTATATCATATGTAGAAGGTGGGCCAGCGGTAACGCCTCGGCCTCTAGATCAAAAACTAAACATTTTTTTAAAATATATTTTCGCAGCGAGTACTATGTTGGAAAAGACAACAGTCTAGAAATAATTATAATTATACGTTGTACTTGAATTGGGAATTTGGAACCTTTGGTTTTCAACAATGTTGAAGAATATCGTCACCACTAACCAAAACTACACTTTTTAAAACACTCTACGTACGTTTCGCTAACTACGTTAGCATCATCAGGAGTCGATGATAAACTGAGTTAGCAAAACGTACGTAGAGTGTTTTAAAAAGTGTAGTTTTGGTTAGTGATGACGATATTCTTCAACATACATTGTACTCTAAGAAAATAATGCATATCAGAGTTATGTTTTTATTTAAATGGAGCACCCTGTATTTTTTACATTTTCAGAAACCTGTTACACCTTTTTTTATAATTTAACTATGTTTGAAGTTATAAATTTTGGTCACTATTGTAACAGTACCTTACTCAGGGGGGTCTTAGTAACTTATATTCGACATAAAGAAAGTAATAAATTGTCAAGCACTTCAGAAAAATAGACTATTTCGTTAGAATTCAATACATTGTAAATATTCACTTTAGAAAGATTACCAGGATATATAAATCAATAGGACAAAGGCTGTCCTTCTCAGAAGGGTCTGCAAAGAAAAAGCTAACGGGTTCACAACATATGTAGTACATTAAACCTTCTGACAAGAAATTAAATTACCCATTCAAAAATATAAAACAACGTATTTAGTTTAGTCAAATTATGTTATTAGATTAGAAATTGGAAGACAGAACATGGCTTTGGATGACGATATTTCGGCTGGTTTTTCCGTCCCTGTAAAGTCCAAAGTTCATGATTTGTAACCCGACCTTTACCTGTCTCGAGAGATCAGACTTAATATTATATAGCGCGGATTCTAATTACATAGCTAGTCGCTGATATATCGCATAATTAAATTCAAGTAGACTCTTTAAAATTTGCCCAGAGGGCAGCACTTACTGGAAGTCAAATTTGTAATAAAAAGGGATACGCCCTTTTTAGTTAGCTTAGTAAAATGCTCCCATTTCTGATTTGCTAGATTCCAGTAAGATTACGGGTGGTACCGGGAAGCTTACGAGGGTCGAACCAATCCTGAAGCATTTCGCTGTGTGACACTAATTTCCTTTGTAACTTTGAAAATGATTTCCAAATTTGAGTTAGTTAATTTCCAACGTCGCTCGGGATCGGTTCTTCTTCCAATAAGCAGTTGTTTTAGATATTAAAATACAGAGTAAGTTTCTCAACTAAAATTCTGGTTTCCGGTTACAGGGTTGTTTAAGCAAATAATAGTTTGTTACGCGCCTAGCTAGTAATGAGAGTCCGCTTGATAGGGAACGGGCTAGCTGTTGCTCTTTAACGATTAATTAACGTTATTTTTCATTAACTTGTAAACTAATTCTCTCTTAATGGTTTCGTTAGTAATTTGGACCAACTTTTGGTCATGCATATAGACATATCGCGCCAATAAAATTAATTAGTATTTATCTCGTGTTTTAATTAGTGAAAATAATTATACTCCCGTAACCTAAAATGTAAAATAGTGGCTATGACCTACGTCACCATGACTACGAGCTGAAGATTATTCGTCAGAAAAAGATAGGTGCATGATCTTTTTACTAGATATAGAAATTCTGTGTGCTCGCGACATTGAATTACTGCTGTCTCGCGATCCACGTGTGCCTCGCTCGGCCTACAGTCAATTATTGGTGTTTTACCAAATCACTCTAAAATCAATAACATATAATACATAACAAATAGCGAATAAAGTAGATCTCCAGATATGTAACGCTATGTATACATTTCATTCTTATGCTACCAAGTAGAACTTAACGGGTTAAGATCGAGAAATCTAATCGATGTTTCTTATTTCTCCATAAACCAAACGTATGGGATTAAGTAGTGTAATATGTACTTTGAGTGTATGCGTACCTGCTATCTTGGGCCGGCGGCCAATTAAGAGGTACCCGGTGCTAGAGGTAAATGCAAGTAGTATTCATATTTCTTAAAAAAGTTTCAGTACTATGGTTTAGATAAGATTGTTAAAAACTAATAATCAATACTGCCACACACTTTCCATCAGCGGTAACTTTTACCAGACGCTCTAAAGCGTTCAAAAAAATAATGTAACTTTACTTATAATCTCAGTCTTGATATTTATACATGCTATTCAGGGAAATATTTTAATCCCTTTTGTAAGCAACTAGACCAATTGGATCGACCAAACATTTCCCCAGATATACAAAAAGTATCGCTATGAGTACGAGATTTATAAAAATCATGTTATTAAAAGTCTAATGGAAGTCTTCAGTAATAACTAAGTAATATTTTCTGGCCAATAAGTAAAGTCTAAAGACTTTTCTTGACTCACACCTCAAGAACATGTATTAGCCTTGTGCAGTTCTAACACGTTTCTACATTAACTAAATAAACGCGTTCAGTGAACCAATGAACTAATGAACTGCACAAGGCGAAAATTAGATATTGATTTTTAATAATACTTTATTTTCCAAAATATTCCCCGTGACAATATCAATAATTTTACAGCTACTTGTTCAAATTCAAATTTTTTGTTAAACCTTTATAACATAAGGGGGTAGCTTTTTCGGACCTCGTGCCCATGGAGACTTTTTATTAACATCGATATTTGGATCAAACATTTTAACCGAGGGCCATTTTTCGTATGTTCCGTATGGGGTAATTTATCGAAATTAATACACTTTGTGAGTGTAGATTTGTTAGTTTCTTTGATTACATCAAATAATTCATTCTCAGTTGGGATTTATCCTAAGGATCTCATTATAGTACTCAATTATTTGGTACTAATGAATCCATCAAGGCAATGTACTCCTTTGACGTATTGTTTGCTTAAATTATGTTAGTCAATGTCATATTTGATCTGACAGGATTTGTGAAAGAAGACATTTGGACGTTTGTGTTTTTGGATACGAAGTTATTCAGTACCATGGAATAAAATACTTCATATGCAGTTAGGTCTCCCGGATATGGATTCCATGAACTTGTTGATATTATTTTATTTTTGATTTTGATATTTATTTTTCTGATATGTATCATTTTGAATAAAATAAAAAATATAAATGGTAAAATCGAAATAGAAATCCTTATTATTAAGTGTGAGAGTTACTTTGAGTTAGAAGTAAGCCGCAAGTGTTAAAGATCAATTATTAAAAAAAAAACTGAGATTTTCTTACAAATATTGAAATAAAAATAATGTTTCACATAATTAAACTGTGTAACGTAAACAAAATTTACACACGCCTAAATAATTTTTATTTGAATCCGCTACTGATCGTTCGGGCGTCTTCAGTAAATCGGCCGCTAGCTTTTGGCTGCCAACTTATTTTTTTTTAATATTTTCTTCTACTGTAACTTAACAAAAAATAAGTATTACAAATAGATAGCAATAAAGAACTATGTTACTTCACGAATTTACATATTTAAGTCGTTGATACATTCTGCTCGTTAAATCGTAAAAAGTTTTCCTCTTTTAATATTAAAAGTGTTTGATAATATAGCCTGAAGAAACTGCGTTTTTATAACCAGACATTTTTTATTTCAACTTCAACACTCCATCGTCACACCATAAACTGGTTTATTTATTTACATAAAACCAACTTTTTCATATAAAAATACCAAACAACGCATTCTTTGATACGCTTGTTAAAAGTTTGGTGGCTTATTTGTATAATAATTCAGAGCGTAAATTTAAATACCGGTAGAATTGTATATATACAAAGTGTTGGTATAGATATTGTAGATTTTGAACATGTTACAAAGATTGGCAGAAGATTATTATGTAAGTATGTCGTATTTGTAATTCATTATTTACTATAACTAGCTACCGTTAGTAACCTCTAAGAAATATATAAAAAAAATACATTTGCATTTTAAAATAGACTCCTGTAACAATCTAACCAACTTTCAAGGTATGAAAAAATATAGTTGAAGACTATTGCGATTTTGTAAACCGTTATACATACAAAGTTAATTAAATGGGGAAAAAGACTAATTTAATGGTTTTCTCAATATTAAAATATCAGGTCCGGTTTCCAAAATATTTTTTGGGAGGAACCAAAATTATCGATTTTCATTTTCTATAGCGTTTAATTAAATTTGCGCCATCCTGTATGTAGCGTGAAAGCAAAAAGTATGAAAAAAATTAATTTAGAAAAAATCTGGCAACAATGCCAAAAGTTTTGAAAAATCTGATTATTCTATTATCACAAAAACAAATAAAATTTTTATTTAATTTTTATTATCTTATCAACAATTAATAAGTAATAAAGGGTCTAATCGACTCATCATCATAAAGCTGCACCCATTTTGGATACGTTGCGTTTTTAGGATCAGTTTGTATAGTTAAATTAGTATTTATATCAATATATTTGAAATCGTAATTCTTCACTTGTGGCCAAATTATATTTTGCAAAAGTTCAGATCGTTGAGGTGTTGGATTCCTATAAAATATATTAAAAAAATTATTCAACAATGTTTTTAAAACATCATAGTATACAGTTATTTAATTACAAGTAATTATTCAATTTATGATAAATTTAATTTAATGGTAATAATGAAACATTTATTTTTTCAAAATTAAGAAGTTTTACATAGTTGAATATACAGTGAGCATCATAAGTGTTACCCCCCTATTTTAGGTAAATCCAGAGAAAAATATAAAGGGATTAGATCTGGTGATCTTGGTGGTTATTACACAGATCCTCCGAACTCGATCCATCGTCCTTCATAAACAGCATTCAAATAATTCCTCACAGCAACTGTAAAATAAGAAGGAACCCCATCTTGTTGAAAAATAATCTGTCACTGTTTTCAGCATTTCCAAATATGGGGCACCAGTCAGATTTTCCTCAATAAATAACGAAACTATAAGGGGGTCAGCCAGTATTTCTGCCTACACATTAACTTTTTGTGGAAACTATGTATGAGTTTCGCGAAAAAGTCGAGGATTTTTATCGGACCAGTACACATTTTGTCTATGCACTATTATATACAATTTCACAATATTCCAGACAGGGGGCCTGGATCATCCTCCGTCAGTTCATGAACCGTTTTTATTTTATAAGGATGAAACAAATTATTTTTTTTCAGAACTCTCAATAGAGTCATCTGAGAAATCTCACAATTCAAGGCAACAGTTCTATTCGACAGAAATTCGGCTATTATGTCCCCTTATTTATCTTCCCCAATAGTTGATCGCTCAGAACGTTTTTTATTTTTGCACACTGCCGTTCTCATAAAATTTTTCCATTAACTGTTCTATCAGTAGGGCGGTCTGGAAAACATTCATTGAACATTCGTACGGTCTAAAGATAATTGCGATGAGCCTCACCAAAAATAACAATCGCTTTGCATTTCTTCTTTAACTCACGTGGTGCAAACTTTGGTTGGAGATGAATAACATTCAAAACTTACAGCTAGAATGCACTGACTCCCACTCTCCTTGACATCAGTTTATTGTTTTGTGCATTTATCCTGAAAACAATGCGAAAACACCAACAAAAATGTGCAGTTAATATAGAAACATAATGGCAAATAAGTCTCACTTCACGTCTGAACCAAAACCGACATCACGCAGGGCCGAACTTTAATTCTAAGGATAAGTGCACTATCTTAATTACAAATCAAAAAATTTTGTTCTTGATTAAAAAAAATCGATAATAGCAATAATTCAAATAGCAAAATACATATTCTGTAAAATATTTTCGTATATCAAAATTAAGTTAATGTACATGTTTATATAGACATAATACTTGGGAAAAAATAGTTAATCAAGGAAAATTAAATAAAAAAGACAATTATTAATAAAACATTTGTTGAAATGCTTCCATCCCCAATTTTCATTATCTACTTGGGGCTGTATTAATAAATGGTAAAAGAATTATCGAATTGAATTTTAATTACGTCTAAATAATATTGAATTGCCATTTGTAATAAAATTCTTGATATCCGGTTCAACTTCAGATAACTTGATTATTATATTTTAAAAGACCTGTACCCGTAGAAGCTGGATATCCTCTTTTTTTATCAAACTCTGATTCGGGTTGAAGATTTTTCAATCGTGGAGGTTGTATCTTATCAGCTCGAGTAACTATTTCAATGCTTCCCATTTATAATGAAATGTTTTTTACCATTAATAGTGTTGATATTGAGGTCAGCATTATTATGCACAAATTGAACAAAGGTGCCAGGTTTTATTTCTGGTTTAGTTGGAAAAGTAGCTGAAGTTTCATACAACGTATCCTCTTTTTATGAAGCATCATAACCATAACCATAAATTTTTTTTAGAGCCAAAGTAATATGCAAAAGCGGTAGAAATAATCTTGGTAACACAGATGATATTAGAGCATGTGTGATATATTGGCATTTTATTCATAAGTAGGAATTGTTTCGATTTAATTTTTCCTTTAATATTAGTTCTGATGGTAAAAAAAATTGAAATTGAGTTATCAATATATTTAAGCATTTTGTCACTTGGTGTATAGTCGTTGCAATAAAATTTCAATCCCACGTGACAAATGTCCAATGGGGGAGTTCCCTCAATGTTGCCAACCTAGAAAAAGGTCTACCAACGGGGAAGGATTATTTTTGGTCAAAATGTGCTTCAATATTTTTACAATGATAAAATTTGTGAACAAATTTCTATTGAGCTTTCCAGAATATATCGTTACCGAAATATGATGATTTTAATAAAATCTTACGTCTGATTGGTTGAAATTTCGTTGTCAAATGACATTCTTCATAGAGTAAGTATAACAGAGCGTCGTGCTTCATTTTATACAATATTCAAACTACTCGCCAAATTCAGTTTAGTTCCACCGTTGTCTAAATAAAGAACGGTTCCACCAATCCTCCAATGCTGTAGGTCAGTCGCTGAAAATGAAACATGTCGCTCTGTTATACTTACTCGATGACGAATGACATTTGACAACGAAATTTCAACCAATCAGAAATAAGATTTTATTAAAATCATTATATTTCGCTAATGATATATTTTGGAAAGCTCAATAGAATTTTGTATACATATTTTATCATTGCGAAAATAATGTAGCAGATTTTGACCAAAAATAATCCTATATCTTTTTTTCCTGAATCGGGCGTAGGAGGTCCCACCTGCACTGAGGCTCTAAGCGCCATTCCCTTAGCCGCCAGAAGGGCGGATTTTACTTGCCCCAATGGGTTGAGTTCAGTGGTATTCGTTGCATTGTTGGTGATGCTCGGAATTATGAAAAATAAGAAAGAATTAAATAAATAAAACTACCAAATAGTACAATAACTACCACAGAGTGGAATACGTGGAAACTGAAGTACGACAATGCGTCGGCACACATCGCCTTCGTCATCACCCTCTATTTGACCTGCCGGTGCACTGACACGTTGCCGGAGCCGCCATACAATCAGTACTTGTCACTATCTGACTTCTTTTTGTTTTCCCCCCTTCAAAACGTATTTAAACGGCGCATTTTTTAACATCATTGACATCAAGAATGCCTCTACGAGGCATAGATATCAAGGATACCTCGACGAGGTTTCTAAAGGGCATTCCCGCTGAAAAGTTCCAGAGTGAATTTCCGGGCGTGACTGAACCACTGACAAACCCTTTAACCTAATCCTGTAAACGAATTCTATTTTAAATCACGTTTTATTTCCTCCTGCTATGTAGGAATAAAGTACTTAAAAACGACAACAAAAAAATTTATTAGTTCATCGACAAACTTATCACTTCATTTAACTAGTTTCTATTACTTTCTTTGATGTAGCATAGATTTTGTTAATTTCCTGATTAAATTTTCGTATTCCTATTTGTTCATTCTCCCCACAATAATTGTATGTTTTCCTGAAGGACTAACTTTATATATGTCAAATGTGTTCTTTCATGAATTTTTTAAAGGATGTGTTGCTTTCATACGAGTTCACCCTTTTGCTACAAACTTTTAATTAACTCTTATTAGTTTAGGTAGAAAATTTAATTAGATATGTCACTAATAGTTTTCAGTGTCGTCGGAGAGTTTCATACATTTTTACTTATTCATTACATTTAATATAATTTAATTAATTTAATAAACATAATTTTAAATGAAAAATATTCATCATGAATATAACAATGTAATTACTTAAGTAATAAATAACGTTGTTAAATAAATGTTTATTTAAAATACTGTAATTTACACAACCCCGTTTTAACATTTTACAAAACATTAAACATTAATTGTTTTAATAATCTTATTTAAATATTTACAAATAGTTATAAACGAAAAGTCATAACCATTGAAATAATTCCAAAATAGTGCGATACACTATTTTGTTGAAATAAATACCTCAAAATTACTTTAATTATTAGTTTGAATCATCACGAAAAAATAATCATATCGACATAAAGTCCCAAAAAGTTAAATCAACGTATCGACACTCCGGATCAAATTTCGAGACGATTGATGAAATACTTTATACAATTTGACACCCCTTAGATTTGACGACGCTTTACGCAATACTCACCGGTGGTTTCATAAAAGGCTTCTTCTGAGTTGATACCAATCAAAAGTGGGACCTTTGATAATCTGCCTCCTTCAAGTGCCGAGTACATAGGTTCAGTAATGAAAGCATTGTCGCAATGAGGCTCGATTACAGGTGCCCATATAAATCCTTGTATGAGTTCTTCTTCACCTAGTGAACCCTAAAAATATTTTCTATTTATAAATGAATAAATTAGCGAATCACGTAAAATTCGATTAAATAACTTATATTATAGACTAAATGCTACCATATTTTGGTCTTTAAGACGATTGTGCCCAGGTAAATAATCATCTCCAGTAGTCAAGAATCCTTAAAAATAAAAATATTGGTTATTTTAGACACTGAATTATGTGTTTTATTTTGAAATCCAGAGAAATAAAGATATTTGAACAGAATTACTACAGTCGTTGCAAAGAAATTTTCGGCCAAAAAAGTCATCATATTAAAAACGTGCCTTCAACAATTTAGCATTTCAGACCCGAATTCTAAGAGCGCCTACCTGTAGCTCTGCGTGCCGTGTTAGTTCATATTAATGACCGGTTGGTGGCACTCATAAAAATTGAATTCCCGCTATTTTTCAACTTTTTATGGATAAAAATTGTGGTTAGGTTTACTGATTCTCGCTTGCGTGTTTTCAAGTTGATTAAAGCTTCTTTTATTTTACTTATAAATTTATGTTATTTATTTGTATAATAATAAATGTCAAAGTGAAATAACCTAAAGTAAAAAGTTACTTGCAACAAATGTACTTTCAACTTGAATAAATGTTTATAAATTTATTAAACTTAGGTTTATATTTTGTTGTATATATATTTATTAAAGTTTTAGAAATAATCTTACTAAATATAACTCGACCTTGTTAAATTAGCGCCTAATATTATTGTTCTATATCGTGTATTTTGCAATTCGTTTCGACACAATTTTTGTCATTAATAATAAAAGATTAAAACCCTCGAGCTGAAGCTCGCGGGTTTTAATCAGATATTTAATGACAAAAATTACGTCTCAACGAATTGATATCAATAACGCTCGAAATTTAGATCCAATAATAATAGTCGACTATTTGTCAATGTCTCGTTATATTACCCTTGACAAGAAACCTTCCACAGGATCAGTAACTAGTTACCAGTTTCAATCTATTATTAAATTAATCTGTGGTACTAGACTTCGGTTTTTTATTTCTTCATTGGTGGACCACATTTGAGATTATTAATAACCTAATAATTTATAATTTGACAACACGTTGAGTGCATTAATTTATGGGATTATCGATGGACACGATACCACGAGTTGTATTCAATAGATTATAACACGAATTAATGACATTTTAAAAATTTGACAGCTCAATAATTTACATTTACAGTACAAAATCAATGACAAAAGATGACAGCATACCTACTAGATTTTTAGCATTAAAAGGACCAAGTGTGATTATCAGTCATGATTTAAAAATTACACAGGTTAGACACTCATGTGACCCAAATTCGTCCAAGTTTGCGCATGACGTCAGCTGGAGTTCAAACAAAATAATTTAACATTAGATTGCATAGGGTTATTGTGTATTTCGGGTGGTTTTCATTTTTTTACGGCTATATATTTACTAAAAATGTATTATAAAGTATTGTACACTAAAAAGTGATAATTACTTTATAAAAGGGTTAAACTTTTTTTACGATTCCGATATGCTTTATATTTTAAAAACTGTTAATACTAGATGTTAGTCCAAGAAAAAGCGCGATTACCTATTATGGCTAATTTTATCGTTCAAATATGTAACAAATATAATAATTTAGATTAGTTTAGAGTGATTTTATAAATTTTTACTCAAAAAAATAATTTTTATAAAAATCTCATTTGCATATCTGTAGAACTTTTTGGTGCATATTGTTATTGTAGATTTATGTTATGGATTTTAGATACCGAACTAACATTTTACTGAACGAGTATGCCATATGTAAATATGAGCATAACTAATATTTACAGTCATACAAATAGGTGTATAAAATAAATGTTATAAAATTGTTATAAAAATGTTGTGAAGTGCTTTATTATTATTATTGAATAAAGTGCTAAAATTAATAAATAAATACGTAACTACTTAAAGCTGTTACACAAATCTTACAGTACTTCTTTTTTATTATTATTAATAAAGTCTAATAATATTAACGTACACGTTTATTCATATAATGACCTACTTTTTTTGAAATAAAGGACACTTCGAAAATCGTAAAACTTTGTACTGTTTTTAGAGCTAGTATTACTTTTACAACACAAACACTGCACAATACATTTTTAGTCAGTTTATAGGTGAAAATAAATAAAAATATATCAAAAAACACAATAACCTCATATAATGACATATTAAAAATTTTTGTATACGCCAAGTGACGTCACATTTCCTGCGCAATGTCTAACCTGATATACTTCAACCATGATTATCAGTTATTAGTCAGTATAAGGTGATTGATTATCGATTATTAATCAAGTAACAATATAGAACATCATTACATTATGAGTGATATGATCGAATGAATACAACTCGTGGGATCGTGTCTATCGATAATCCTATAGGTTATTGCAATCAACGTGTTGTCAAATTATAATTTCACTCGTCCTGCGGTATTTGACAAAACGTTTCGTGAAATAACTTATGGTATTATCGATAGTCAAGATGCCACTCGTTGTATTATATATGATAATTCAATTTTGATAATGACATAAGCGAGTGCATACAAAAGTTGTACGGAATTCTACTTTCAACTAGAATATTTTGCACTAAATCGCATTGTTTTTCTTCAAAATAAAAATATGCAGAAAGCCTAAATGTGTATATATGTCTCCCTCCAGCGGCGAAACTATGGGGAATTTGAAAAAAAGTTAAGTAGGTATAAAAGTTAAAGGAAATTTAGTGCTTCACAACTCCGCACTAAAGTGCATTGCTTGTCATCAAAAATTGAAATAACTGCGAAAAACCTACATGCACAGTTTTTGCGCGCCTTCTAGTGGTGCAACTATTGAAAATTCTGAAAAAGTTTTATACAAAATTTATAAGAAATTTTATGCTCTAAAACTTTGCACTAAAGTGCATTGTTTGTCCTTGAAATTAAAGAAGAACAAAAAGTCTTACATGTGTGTTCATTCAATATCTGTCTTGAGGACCTTCTAATATACCAATTTAAACCAAAAACTAATGGTCGCATTCGAGGCACATACCAACCCTTTATACCAAATTTCAGCTTGATTGGTCAAACGGTTCGGCAGTTATCGTGGAATATTACACACAAACACACAGACACACAGACAGACCTTACTATGAAAATGGTTTTAGTTTTATTCGGGGATCTCAAAATGGATATTTCCATCGTTCACTGTACTTTTCCTTTGATGGGACCGGGAAATGAATGATAACAGTTTTGAAAATTTTAATTAGACTAATATCACTAATAGATTTTATTGGATTTGCACATACATATTTCCTACCACTATGATTTTCGAGAGGTCTCCCAACCTAGAATCATTTTTTTTTTCACTTTATTCAACGGCATTTCTTAATTTATGAAACCTATATATTGTAATGTTACTTTCTTCACTTCACACTGTCCTCTTCCTGCTGCTTAACTGTTTTTAATGCCCGCCTAATTATGTTTGACTTTCTGATTTAATTTCTTTTTCCAGACAACTCCAAATTTAATAACTACAATCCCATTTTACTTCTATATACCATTTGTTCTTGTTGATTCTATTATTCTTGATATTTTATTTTATTTCTGTTTTTTTTAATAAGTAAATTTAACTGAATTATTGGTGTATAAGTTTATTTTAATTTATTCCATTACAAAAATACCTTTCCATATAAACATTCTCCTTTTGATCTAACAATTTTACCTTCTCCAAAATAATTTTTGTTGTTGCTATTGATTGTTATTTTTCTACCTACCATTTGTTTTTTAACCTTTTCTTACTAGATTTTACTGATATTGCAACCCAAGTTTATTTTTTATTAACACTTCCCTGTTACTTCGATTACTTAAATTTAATGTATTATGATTCCAAAATTTGAATTTTATTGTATTATCTGTCATTGTCTTTACAAATTTTAAGAATCTTTCGTTTTTTTTAAATTTATTGCCAATTTATCTTTCCTTTTATCTATTTATATATCAACAATTAACTTATTTAAAAACTCATATAAAGTATATCATTACATAAATGGAAAATGTCAATTTCCTAACTTTCTATTCTATATTATAACTATATTTTTGAAAATGGTTCAATGTCGACTACTGACTTATATTACAAAATATATAAAATTGTATTAAAAATAACCTGCAGAGTCGATCAACTTTTTGACTCACCCTGTATAAAATGTTTTATGCCTTGTTATAATAAGTCCAACTAAAGTAAATTAAGACAAAAATTAATATTTTCATATTCCCACTGTAAAGTAGAATACACAGCATCAACAATTGTTTTGGTAATTTTTGAATCACACTGTATCAAATAATACTTTTTCGACACCAAGTAATATTATTTGATGTTATTAGAATACTATTACAATAAAAAATCATTAATACATTAAGAAAATTACATTTTAAAAAATGGCCGTTTTTCAACTTCATCACCCTGTAAGTTGAAAACTGGCCATAGGATTGAGTTGTGCCCATGGACACTATTGTTTAGGAAGTCGATATCTTAAATGTACCAAAAATTCAGGCAAATTAACCGGAACCCATTTCTCCATAAGCCGGCTGCTTGGTCCTTTACAAATTTTAAGATTCTTTCACTTTTTTTAAATTTATTGCCAATTTATCTATAACTTTTCTTTAATCTACTTATATATCAACAATTAACCTATTTAAAAACTCATACAAAGTATATCATTACAATATTTTACTTAAAAAAAAAATTTTATTTAAAATTTTTATTATTTATTTAACAATTAATAGGTAATAAAGGGTCTATAAGAATCATCATCATAAAGCTCCACCCATTTTGGATACGTTGCGTTTTTAGGATCAGTTTGTATAGTTAAATTTGTATTTATATCAATATATTTGAAATCATAGTTCTTCACTTGTGGCCAAATTATATTTTGTAAAAGTTCAGATCGTTGAGGTGTTGGATTCCTATAAAATATAATTAAAAAAGTATTAAACAATTGAAATCTCAAATTCGTACAAAAGTTATTAGTCATTAAAACAAAAAAAAAGTTCGGGTATGATGAATTCTCATCCTTAATTATAAAATATCTTTATTATTATAATTACCAACGATAGATTATAATTTTGACATATTAAAAGTGATTAATTATTGTTTTTCATAATTGGTGTGACATAAAATTTAAAATTCAATTTAACTTGTCATTTATTCTACTTCATCAAAATTATACTTTAAAAGTATGTAGATCGTTTAGTCCATTAAAAGAATTAATTAAATCAATATTCAAATTATTCTCGTCCTTACTCTAGATTCAATATTTGAAAAGAAATTTGTTGTCGCCTATTACTGCCCGTAAGTGAAAGGCTGCATCCCAAAATCGCCACCAACCTGTTGGTAATTTTGTATCAAATATTTAACCAGCAGAAATTATTGCCTAAAATCGCTACTACTCTTATTTTCAGAATAAATTAAATGATAACGGGCTTTCTGAGTAGGTACATTCCAAGTGATAAAACTTAATTCATATGAATTTTGCCTATAAAGTCTGGTCAGGATCTATGAAGATTCCGTGACGATTTTAGGTTATATCGATTTTGCGCTGCAAATTGAAGGAAAAGTAATTATGGTAGTTATTTTGGGCAACACCGAAATGAAACCACTTTTCTTTATGTTCTAAGGAGACTCTGATCAGTGGTATATTAAGAAAAATAAAAATACAAAACTACTTAAAATGGCAATTAAAGAAACAATCAAAAAAATTGATTAACAAGGATATATGTTAAATAGAAAAAAATTATGCAGTCATTATTATATATTTCAAAAGATGCATAACTACATGACAACAAGAGGAAAAGTCAATTATTGCAACGTAAAAAGAAGCATGTAAGATATAATAGTACAGAATTGGATCAATTGATAATTAAAAAAATGTCAAATATTACCAAAAGATGACAATTCTTGATAATCATTTCTAGTAAAATACGGGTAAAAAATACATAAAATTTATATTATAGTTATTTACGTAACAAGCTCCGAAAGTGACATTTTCCGGGACAAGTAGGCACATTTCGTAAAGAGCCAAAGGCGATTCCTGGAAGCCTGGAAGCTGAAGAGCTGAGCTGATGAGCTGATGATGTGCAAGGCTTATGCCTGCAGGATGGTGGTTAACCTTCTTAGTATGCTAAGACTCATCACGAAAAGAATTTCTAGCCTTTCTTAGCGTTACTAGATGGGTTCACGAGCTCTTGGACTATTAGTATTATACAATTTTTGACAAGTGTTTTAAAAATAAAAATCAAGTTAACTTTGTTCCAGAAATCGCCCAAGTAGATATTAAAATTCTACTCGAAAGTACAAAAAATCGTTCCGAAAGTAAATCAAAAAACAAATCATACCTAAAGTAAAACTTTCGGTGCGATTTGTATAAAGTTGTACTTTCGCTCTAATAAACCATGGCCAAAGATAAATTTTGGTAACGACTGCAGAAAAAAATTTCTTTACGAACTTGTTTGACTTGATATGATATACCTTAAGTAGTAACAAATCTATGAAGAAAGTACATCCTTAATGGAATTAAAAAAATATAGTTGAGGAACAGAAATTACGGTCAATTAATCAAAATTAAACAGTATGAGAGAATGAAATTGTATTTAAAAAGATATGAGAAAAAAAAGAGACACATAAGAAAATTTTAAATAATGAAGAAAAAGGCAGAATTGAAGTGAGATACAATAAAATAACGATAATCAGTGGTGATTTAACAAATAAAGAGGACAGTTACAAAAACAAATAAAAATTATATACAAAACGAAATTATATCTAATAAAATTGAACATAACTACAAAGAAAAATAATTTAAAAGAAAGGAGAGGGAAAAAATAAAGGATACGAAATATATTTTATATTCAGAGAAAAGCAAAAAAGATAAGATAAAAAAAAACATATATTCAACTAAGAATACTTCAGGTGTAATATAAATTTTGATAGAAATAATGAAAGCAAAACATTTTGGCTTTACAAGTAACCAAAGTATAAATAAATATCCAATGCAGATGCATCCAGATTTTTTACAATAAATATTCTAAAGTGGTTTTATGTAAAAAACATAAAATATCATAAGAAATGTTCAGATACAATCTGTCAACTATGTGCTAAAATAATCCAGAAATAAAAAAAAATACGAAAAGGAGTATGCCCGTATATGGTGCTCCCATGTTATAACTTTATTTATTTTTTAAAGCAAACTGTGCAGTGAAAATTTTCCTATTTTTTGGGTTTGACTAGTAACACTTGTCTACTAGAGTATACTATAAAATCGTGAATAGTGACCGGTGACCCTATAAGGTCATCTATGACCTTTTCCTACCTCAAAATTACGTTATCATTTTTTAAAGGAACCTCTTAAGTGAAAATCTTCCGGTTTTTTGGACTTGACTAGTAGTACTAATCCACTAGATTATACTATAAAATTATGGATAGTGTCCGGTGACCCTAAGGTCATCTATAACCTTTTCATACCTCAAAATTACGTATTTGTGTTTTAAAGGAATCTATGTAGTGAAAATCTTTCGGTTTTTTGGACTTGACTAGTAGTACTAGTCCACTAGATTATAATATAAAATCATGAACAGTGCCGTTGACCCTAAGGTCATTTATAACCTTTTCATATCTCAAAATTAAGTTTTTATTTTTTAAAGGAAACTATGTAGTGAAAATCTTCCGGTTTTTTTGCTTGCCTAGTAGTACTAATTAACTAGATTATACTATAAAATCATGGATAGTGTCCGGTGACCGTAAGGTCATCTATAACCTTTTCATATCTCAAAATTTCGTATTTATTTTTTAAAGGAAACTATGTAGGTAGTGAAAATCTTCCGGTTTTTTTTGGTTGACTAGTAGTACTAGTCCACTAGATTATAGTATAAGATCATGGATAGTGTCCGGTAACCCTAAGGTCATCTATAACCTTTTCATACCTCAAAATTACGTATTTTTTTTTTAAAGGAAACTATGTAGTGACCCTACTGTCAGCGGTTGACCTTTTCATACCTCCCGATTACGTAATGAAATAGTTAAATAAAAGTTTTATTATAGATATACCGGGTGTCCCACGACGTTTTGACAGTCCAAATTCTCGAAAACTGTTCATATGACATGTATGAAATTTGGCAGATATTAAACAGTCGAAACTGATGCTTATATTTATTATAAAATGACTTCCGTTTTTCCTGTCGTTTCGGGTCACGTGACCCCAACATAATTTTTTTAAATGGGACAACCGGTATAATATTACAATTTTGGATATATCATTCAAAAACAAATTCAACGACACCACACTTGTCATCATTGTATTGTGCAGTAATGATAATAGGGACAATTATGTAAATGAACATCTGTATAAATTATTTTATCAAAAAACGTAACATAGGGAATTAAAAAGTACAAGTAATTAAAGAAATTGTTTAAATTGATGACCATGTAGATTGATGAAATGTTCAAACCTTGTTAAAAGATTTCTTGTAAGTGATGCTGTAATCATTGCGGGTGTTACGGTCCGACATGCCTGTCTTATTTTATCTTACTGCACAATACAATGATGACAAGTGTGGTATCGTTGAATTTGTTTTTGAATGATATATCCAAAATTGTAATATTATACCGGTTGTCCTATTTAAAAAAATTATGTTGGGGTCACGTGACCCGAAACGACAGGAAAAACGGAAGTCATTTTATAATAAATATAAGCATCAGTTTCGACTATTTATATCTGCCAAATTTCATAAATGTCATATGAACAGTTTTCGAGAATCTGGACTGTCAAAACGTCGTGGGACACCCGGTATAACTCCAAAGAACGAAATTATAAGTTTGTGTAATTAGAGTAATAGAAGAGGACATACTACCTCTATTTTGAAATTTGCCTCATCTTCATCATCGGAGGTATGAAAAGGTCATGGATGACCTTAGGGTCACCGGACACTATCTACAATTTTATAGTATATTACAGAAGAATAGGGCTACTATTCAAGACCAAAAAACCGGAAAATATTCACTACATAGATTCCATTAAAAAATAAATACTAATTCGGAGGTATGATTAGGTTACAGATCACCTTAGGGTCACCGGACACTATCCATGATTTTAAAGTATAATCTAGTGGACTAGTACTACTAGTCAAGCCTAAAAAACCGGAAGATTTTCACTACATAGTTTCCTTCAAAAAATAAATACGTAATTCGGAGGTATGAAAAGGTCAACCGATGACCACAAATAGGAAATTCCTCACAAATCGGCATCACTATTTGATTACTGACTGGCTGAGCTACTGATGTCTGGTTAGAGGTCGCAAAAATGAACAAAAAAATATTTGGAGAAAATCCCGGACCAAAAATACGATTTACCCTCAGCACCAGAAATATTCAAAGAGAACAAGGGGAAATATTAAAGGTAATTAAAGTAATAAAAACGAAAATAATCTAATACAATTTTCATTTGAGCATAAAATGAAAATACTAAACCTAGTTTGATGACTTAAATATTCATAAAATAAAACCTAATTTATTTCTTGTCTTCAAGATAATCAAATTGATGGTAGTAAAATGAAAAATATAAAAGTAATTGAACCAATTACTAAACTTATAAAAATGTTTATAAAAGCAATAATAAAATAGACAACATCCACTGGAATGATCCTAATGAATAAGTTAATCGCCTAGGTTTTATTAGTGTTTGTGAACAGGAGGTGATGACGGATAAAGAAATAAAGATGAATTATATTGATGAATATTGTATTTGCGTACTTCTAATGTTCGACGAAGATTAAGGGAAAGTTGTTTAACAGCTAGCAGTTCAGCTATAAGGCCCATTCTTACTGCAGATTACATAAGATGCAGGTTTGCTTTTGCTCGCACACACATGAACTGGTTATTGGACGAATATAAAAAAGTACTGTTTACGGATGAATGTAGAATGTACATATATGGATAAGATGGTTGAAATAAGGTTTCCATAGGAGAACGTTATGCTGTCTGCAATCGGTCGCCTCGGATTCCTTTCGGGGGTGGCTCAGTAATGTTTTGGCAAGCATTTATTTTGAGGCATATTATTATTAGAGATTCTATAGGAGCATTTGATACCATATGCTGGGTTTGTTGGCAATGGTTTCCTGCTAATGCGGGATAACTCACGACTATACACTTCAGGAATGGTAATACAGTACCTTGAACAGGTTTGTATTCCAAATATGATTGACCTACTCAATGTTTAGATCCTGATCCTTTTGATGGAATTTGGAACCAGCTCAAAAGGCGTGTAAGATGTTATATACCTGCTCTAACAAGATGCAAAGACCCCGGTAGGCCCATATAGGACCACTTTTCTCCAAGCAAACATTCAGACCTTGCTAATTTCTATGCCACATTGAATGAGGAGTATCATGAAGAAACGAAGTAGCAATACGCCATATTATAAACTGATCTTGTCTTTTCAATTCAATTATTGCAATGTAACTGTAATTTTAGACTTCTAAACAAAAAAAAAGAAGTCTTATAAAATGAATTTGTCCATCCGTCTGTTAGACTGATTCACCTCGAGGATGGTGAGAGATAGAGACAAACCGACAATGGCAATCGATTCAGCTTGATCTAATTAGGCCAAAGTCAAAATTAAATTTGAACTTCTACCCTATAGGGTCACGTGATCTGTGACATAACACCCATATTTCAAAAACGGAATGAGGTAGAGACAAATGGACAACGGCAAATATGTTTGGAAGTCTTATATTACTTTAGAGTAACTTTTTCTCTTATTCCAAATTTTTTTTGTTTTCTTTTCGTTTGTCTCTTATAGTATTGGATAACATAGTAAAACAATTACTGGCTTAATACACAATAGCAATAAATCTGCTATAAAAATTAGATATATTTAAAAATATGGATAATTGCGTACATATTTAGGTGGCCCGTTTTCTCTGACGCGCAGTGTATATAACAAAAATGTTATTGTAATAAAATTTTGCATTAGTTCTGAAATAATACTTACAAATATGTTGCAAAGTTAGTCAGCAATAGCCTGAAACGTTCGCTGGTTAAAACATCTTGTGGTGGATAATATTCAAGGTTAGACCAGTTTCCATAGCACCACACGTAATTTCCCTCTACAGAGTGAGCTACTCTTTCTGCTCCTAAAATTTGATTAATTTGAAGTATTAGTAACATATTTTTTTACTGAGAATATAAATATAAACACCATAATTAAAATAGATAGAAAATTAAGTTATATTAGAAAAAAATGAATAAAAAGCAAAATTATTATGAATTAATTGCAGTAGTTTCTATCCTTCTTTCTCTCTTGTGTTACTTAATTGGACTTTATATATTTTAGCTTTTATAACTTCTCCCTCCCTATCCATGACTTCCCGTAAAAAATTTTGTTATCTGCAGTACATAGGTTCATATAACTTAAAATAATAAAATTAATATGCTTTTATTCTTTTTTATTTTTATACGATTACAATTTTGATACTTTACTATAACGAATAAAAATACATCACAGCTTCTACAAGATTAGGTATATTGATTGGTTTGTACCTTTATACTCGTGCTTTTAGTCCTTCGGCCCAGGGGGGTAGCAAATTATAATATCAAATATTTCCTTAATTTAACGAGAACTTGTTTTCTTTAAGAGGAATATTAATAACAACCTCGTTATTATAAGGAAATATTATAAATTATGTAGTGCGCACAGGTATTTTTAGTTTCTCTTTTTCTAATGTTTGAACCCTTTTAATTGGTTAAAATTATAAAACGTGATAAGTGGCGGGAAGGTGTATGATGTGATGAGTGCGGTGAACTCTAGCTCTAGTATTATTCATAATCGGATTATTTCAATAAACGGATTAATGACATTCGAGTGATTTCAATAATCAGATGATCACAGACGTTATCATCGCTTTGAACGGTGCTCATCGTCGCTTCCCCACCATCCGATTCAAATTTCGGTTCGGTACGACTCGGCTGAAAGCCGATTTCTATTCTGCGTCACTTATACTCTTCACTTCTATAATTATTCGGTTATCCTATGAATATTAGTCGCGTGTACACTACAAATCGGTTATTTTTCATTCGGATACTTCGGTAAAATATTCGATATTCGAATATATCAAGTATTTCAATTATCGAATTATCGATTATCTTTCATTCAAAATATCACATCACTAGAGTTCGTGCAGATGAGTAAGCGTGGCGGAGAGTGCAAGGGCACGTCTAAGTGACAACTAACTAGTGGTATCAGTTTCGCCGAGGTGCACTGTAGAACATCGGAATTGGCTGTATGGTACGGTCACAGCATGGAATTCGAAACGGAAAGGAGACGCAATCACGCGACCAAAAGTGTCATCACTTTCGCCATATTGTTACTCCACTTGGTTCGTTTGTGACAGTTTGTTTTGTGTTGTGTTGTTTTATCTTTTTATATCAATTATATATAAATACCATTAAAAGAACAATGGTGTCATTTGTCAAGCGCTGTTGCTAATGAGTAAATCTGAAAAATAACACTTCAAATGTTAGTATAAACACACTACAGAGCGGTATTGAAATAAATGTAGTTTTCAGTATTTCATTAAATGGTTTCGTATCATTGCATTTTTATATTTGCATCTAGAGTGTGTGGGACCCACTTCAACCATACATTTACACTCTTTATAAAGAGAGTAATACTTGAGCTTTCTAACCAGATTAAGAAATAGCAGTTAGTCCGGGCCTGGTACGGCAGCCATATTGATACAACACTTACGCCTGCCTATTGATGTCATTTTTAGAATACACGTTTAAACGAGCGTAGCGTCTCCTTCAATATCATAACTATATGGGTCACGACTAAAACGTACGTGGATTTGCACAACCAAGTTTTGCTGTTGCCCTTCTAAAGATCTAGTTAGTGATTTATTCTGCGTAATCGCAAAATTGTAATACGTTTGGTACCGGCGTTGAGTACCTTCGTCGACTCGACTAGATAACGGAAGACGAGCCGTCGAACTTATTGTTTATTAGGGGGGTCATTACCAATAAGAGAAGACATTTTTTTATGTAATAGACTTTCCACGCTAGTATTAGTTATTTATAACAAACATTACGCGGGAGTCTTATTTTTAAAGTTCAGTTTTTCTTGTTAAATTTATTATTGAACATTGTGTCGATATTTCAGGGTTTTTCTATCCATCACTTCAAAAAATGAAGTTTTGAACTATAGAGCCCGTTTCAATTCTAGGCAATGATTTTTACTACTCTTACCAATGCAGTAATCAATTTTGTACTATCCCACAACGAAAACATGTTTTGGACAGTCTTCGACTTCTATGAACAAAAACCCATATGGTCAATATTTTCGTTTTTATTATTTTATTCTTTTCTAAAGATATTAATTTGATCATTTATTGGAACTAACTTAATGGTAATTACATTCTAGTCCTCATATGCTTCCAAAACGTTACTACTGAACCCAATAACTTTGTCATTTCGATCAAACCCTAAATTAGGAAAAGCATATTGAAAACCTGCAACGGTCTTGTCAAACCAGACTTAATTTGATAAAAATATTATCTAATAATACATGGGAATTCTGAATTTATTTATATCCATCATAAGAAATAAACTAGACTATGGTGCTACTTATTACGGTTCTACAAATAAAACATTAATAAAATCTATTTAATCAAATTCAATATTTAGGTGCCTTCAAAATAAGCTCGGTAAGTAGCCTTCAAGCAGGAGAAAATCGTTTAAAACAAAGACGAATGGTGCAAGACTCTGGGCCAACAAAGACAATCCTAACTTTTCCATGATTTGTAATTTACTACCTCTAGATTTATACGTCAACAAATCAACAGAAATAATTTCATTCAGAGAATGAGAAATGCAGTGGCTACGAGTGGCTACGACCTACAGCAATTCAGCCAATCACTACCTACAATCTCAGACGTTTCTCCTTGGAGAATCAACACATCAAAAATTAACTTGTCACTTACATAGGTTCCACACATCCTCACTTAATCCAAAATTTATATCGAGAAAACATATCAAAATACCTTCTCTATCTCCAAATATTTACAGACGCCTCAAAAACAACAAATGGACATGCCGGAGCCTACTTTTGTGAAACTACGAAATTTCAAATTCAGATACCTGTAGCACATATACTGTAGAAACAACTGCTATACTAGAAGCTATTAAAATGTACAACACAACACCGTTTAATAAGATATTACAGACTCCTTAAGATACACATTTAATGCAATACTTCAAGGCATCAAAAACTAATTAAACCACATGCAATCGTCAGGCAAAGTAATAACATTTATATGGGTGCCATCACATACGGAGATTGAGGGAAACGAGAAAGTCGACTGTTTAGCAAATGAAGCAACCAATGACAACAATGCCATGTTTATAAATACATTCCCATATAAAGAACACATAAACATCACGTGGCAAGCATCTTGGGAAAAGACAACATCAAAAATGAAAGAAATGCCTTAAGTTGACAACTATCCAACAACGTCTTCCAATAAATTGAAAGAAACATGTAATCGTCAACCGACTTCGAATTGGTCACACAGTCACACCTCTATCTGATGCAAAAAGAACACAACTCATTATGTTCTCATTAGGTTTGTTCCAACACAAATTTCTGCATCTTTTCTAAACTGTTTAGAGATCGTTCTCGTTGCATTTTGTAAGCATGCGTAGACTTAGGATAGTCTCGCGACGGTACAAAAGTATATTAATGTTGGATCGGTTGTGTGATCGTCTTATGGACGATTTGCAACCTAATAAATTGAATATAAGCTGTACCTAGAGATAATTGTTCTTACCTACATAATTTTCATTTTTACCCTTGTTTCGTTAAACAACAGTTCAAAATTATCTTCAGTGGTTTCGTCGGATAAGCAAGCACTATTCCCATCGTCACTCAAGTTTACTTTTTATCTTAGAAAACAGTATTTTTTAATCAAAAATATTAACTCTATGTATCAAACGTAAACAAAAAGACCCAACTTAATAAACATCAAAAAAAAAAACAACAAAACAAATCATTATGTTTTCGTATCCCCAACTAATTTTGTCGCTTATTTAATATATTTGGTTTTAAATAATTCATACCTTGAACTTCGGGTCTGATTCCACCTAATTGGCCATCATAAGAAAATTGATAAAAGTAAACGCTGCTAAATATGGATTGCATATGAGCGTGTCTGATTATTGACCTGGTGAAGGACATGTCACTAAAATACTAAAAAATAATCATTAATCTTACATATTATAAAATATTTTTTAAATTAAACTCACTCTTATAGCATCTCCAAGAGAATTTTGCAATAAACCATTAGTATAAATGTTTCTTATTGCAAGTCCAATATCTTGTAGAGTATCGGCATCTTGAATATGCATGTTTTTGTTTACTAAAGTTGATACGTTAGCATCGTAATTTTTCAAACTGTTTTCAAACCAAGTATCTAAATAAAAAGAACGTAAATAATTATATATCTACACTAAAATATTTTGAAGTATTTCATAAAAGCTAAACACAATACAGTATTATTTTTATCTACAGCTACTATATATAATATCCATTACATATACGATTTTTGATAGGTAATATCACTATGTTCAATTCAATAATAATGACAGTTTAATTAAGTAATATTTATTACTCAATCGATCTGTCAAATTCAGCTACAACGTCAGAATAATAAAAGGGATAAATCAAGATTTTGTTTAAATGCGTATATGTCACTGACCTAATTTAATCATTATACAGCTTTATATGAAGAAAGATAAGCCATTCGCGCATTTTTGGTCGGCAAATTAAATAATATACCCGTGCGTCAACAATATTTAAACTAAAAGTAAAACTGGTTGCCTACCGTGTAGCTCTCCTTGATATAAGTCAATAGTGTCAATTGAACATCAAAATTAAGGCACTTATTAAGTTAAGAGATTTGTTTGGAATAGCTCGATTTAAAAAATGATTTATTTACTTTATTCAAAATCGGTTGTGTCGCCCCAAAACTTTCCCGACGAGTATCCACGAATACTTTATCAGATATTTAATGTTAAAGTTTCAACTTTTGACATTTTTTAATTTTTGACAGGTGATAGTTAGAGAAATAATTTTGACTGTTCTGAATAGAGTTTTTCAAGGACTTTCAAACGACATATTGCACGTCCAATTCCGTGACATATTCAATCTGTCATTTTTTGATAGTGATACTTCCGTTTGACAGACCTCGTACAAAAACTAACTGATTCTTCCGACTGATAGCCCAAACCCGTATACCAAATTTCAGCTCGATTGGATTAAAACTTCTTCAGATATTTAATGCTGAATTTTCAAATTTTGACATTTTTTTATTTTTGACAGGTGACAGTTGGAGAAATAATTTTAACTGTTCTGAATAGAGTGTTTCTAGGGCTTTTAAATGACATATAGCATGTCCAATTCTATGACATATTGCATCTGTCATTTTTTGATAGTGGTACTTGCGTTTGACAGATGTTGTACAAAAACTAATGGGTTCTTCCGACAGATAGCCCAAACCCTAATACATAATTTCAGCTCGATCGGATTAATACTTCTTCAGATATTTAATGCTGAAATTTCAAATTTTGACATTTTTTATTTTTGACAGGTGATAGTTGGAGAAATAATTTAGCATGTCCAATTCCATGATATATTGCATCTATCATTTTTTAATAGTGGTACTTTCGTTTGACAGATGTCTTACAAAAACTTATGGGTTCTTCCAACGGGTAACCCAAAATCCTATACCAAATTTCAGCTCAATCGGATTAAACGTGTGGCCTCTATCGTGGAAGAATACACACACATACACACAGACCGACAGACAGACAGACTTCCATCTGGAAATGGTCTTAATCGTCTCAGGGGACCCGAAAATGGATATTTCTGTTTTTGTCTCGAATTTTTTTTTAGCTCGTTCATAATACGTTCCCTTCTAGGAGGTGGGTCGGGAAAGTAAAAGTTAATACAAGCAAACTTTATATTAGATAAGTCTATTAAGAATAACCAAGTTATGTTGATTTTTTTCACTTTTTGGTAATTTTTTATGATATGCATTTTTATAGTTTGACAAAATATTTTGATAATTTTAAATAGCTTTTTCTTAACTCATAATTAAGGTCGAGAAATTCAATTAGTGACAAATGAAAGCATATAAAAGTAGCTTTTTACTTTCCGAACAACAGAGTTGTATAGAAGGAAAGTATTGCGATCATGATATTTTGACCATACCCAGATTTTAACGGATCTTTACGTTTTGAGGTCACCTGAATCCATTTATACCATTTTTAGCATGATGTCTGTCTGTGTGTGTGTGCCTGTGTGTGTGTGTGTGTGTCTGTGTGTCTGTGTGTCTGTGTGTGTGTGTGTGTGTGTGTGTGAACACGATAGCGTCTAAACGGCTGAACCGATTTAGATGAAATTTTATATACATATTTAGGGTAACAAGGAGACGACCTGTGTAGATTTTGGAGTTAATCGGACAACCGGAAGTGACAGTTGCTATAAGTGATGACGTCATTACCTAACAAGATGACAATAAAGTTTTACACATATATTTTTTATACGTTATAGTTTAATTTCGAATGTTTAAAATTTTCAAAAACTTTTGCCATTGTTGCCAGATTTATGAAAAAGTAATTTTTTTTCATATTTTTCTTAAATAACCAAAATAATGCATTTTTATGAAAAATTACAGGATATGAAAGTTGTAGAACATAAAATTTTCTACACATTTTGTCATTACCGGTTTTTTGAATTCCTGGTAGTTTCGCCGCTAGAGGGCGTGAAAAAAATTTATATTGACATTTTTGTGACTTTTTTAGATTTTGAGACAAAATTATGGAATTTTATGAAAAATTACATGGTATCAAAATTGTAGAACATAAAATTTTCTATAAATTTTGTCTTGACTATTTTTTCAAGTTGCGCACAGTTTCGCCGTTAGTTTTTATTTTAATTTTTATCTTTATTAAATTATTATTTTTTAGTTAAATTTTTATATTAAAAATTTAAACAAAATATTTTTAAATTTGTAATAATTAATTTTATAATTATAATTTTTTTCAAAATTTTATTACAAAAATTTTGGAATTTTTAAAAAATTGGCTATGAAATGTAAAATTATATTACGATTTTAAACTAAATTGAATAACTTCTAAAATATTAAAGTTATTTAACTCGGATTTTCACCATTCGTAAGATAATATAAAACTCTAAATTATAAATGTATTTTAGTTTCTTAAAATTTAGAATTGTAATTATTATAGACAAAATTAAGAATTTTTTTAAATTTTTTTGTAATTTAGTTTTATCAATAAGTATAAAATAAATGAAAAAAGTAAATAGCATATCCGAAAATGATCCAAAATTACTATGTGTGTAAATTATTTCATAATTTTAATATAGTATTTGTAAAAGTTATAGCAAAAAATGAAAAAAATTAAAACAATTCAATGGATACATACACATGAATTTTTGCAAAAAAAATTTGATTTTTTTTTTAGTTTTTTAAACTAACTTTATTAATGCATTTTGATCCAGAAACCTAAAAAAAGGTCTGTTTCCCATTTTCAATGAGTTATTATTTTGTCTAAATGCCAAAACTTGCTTTGAATTTTTTACGCCTTTTTCCCTACATACTGAAACTTGTCACACTAGCACTATTTAAAATCGTATTCAAAACTAAATTTGTTAAAAATCATTTCTAATACCTATATTTATTATTTCACAATAAAATATGCAAGTTTCAGCTTGTATAACTACGTCACTTAAATTCCGAGAAGTATCCAACGCTTAAGCTTGCTTCATGTATCTGCCGTCTCTGTTGCTCTCAAGCTAGATGATTAAATTATATTAACAAAAATATATTCTAATCTTGTAAAAAATATTGAAGCCACATCAAGTGTTTGAAGTGACAAAAAACGGTTTGCTTGTAATAATTTCTTTTTAAATTTAATAAATGGGTGAAAAAAATAATCCTTATAGTTCATGTTAATTTTGCTTCTTTGTATTCAAGTTTAGGTAACTGATTCAAACGCAGTTATAAGTTAATGATAATATAAAATCCAATATTTAAGGGGTTGGTCCTTCGATTATTGGTTGATGTTAACACGTCAACTACCGTAGTAAGTTATTCCAAACTCATATCGATTCTTAATAATATTTGTTCTTCTGGATCACTTATATAGAAATACCTTTTTTAACTTAATATTTTTTTTTTACTTTGATATCTTTTTATAGAAAATAGTTTGCGCAATATATTCTCTTAGATATTGATACGGTAAAAATCTTAAAACCGTTTTTTTTACCCAATTACACCATTTTCCCTCATGGTATACTATGTATGTGGCGTTAACGTAAATATTTCTACTATACCATACATTAGTTTTTATCAAATTTATATACAAAATAATAAACTGTCTTCATAGAAAGCTGAGATAAAATAAATGAACACCACACAAATATATTTTTAAACTTAACAAATATATACCTGTCAAAACATTTAAAATTTTTAGAAAAGACTAACTTTATGTACATACATATCAAATGTGTTATTTTATAAATATTTGAAAACCTATGTTGATTTAATATAAATCCACCCTTTTCATACAAGCTTTTAATTAACTCTTACTAGCAACGGTGGAAAATATAACTTGATACGTCACTAATTATTTTGCTCGCCGCAATGAGCCTTTAAAGTTGGCATTAAATTAAAAAATTAAATAACATACACACATTTGTTGCTTTGATGCTGTATTACCCCACTTTCCTATATAAAATAGTCATCCGAAGACCGATAAACGCATCTTGATTTCTGCTAGAGCTTTCATTTGAAGCGAATTATTAGCGAAGCTTGAACTTGCTTACTTTAAGTTATATTTGTGATTTATTTAGGCTTTAATACTCGAATTAATGCAGTAATTTTAATTATCAACAAGGTCCAAATGCACAAAATTAGTCAAGCCGCTGTAGTTTAAACGTCGTTATAATTAACGTAATATTTTACACGTATTTCGAGCAACCTGTCACTCATAAGATTTGACGACGTTTTAAAAAATGCTTACCAGTGATTTTATCAAGGCTTTCTTCTGAGTTGACACCAATCAAAAGTGGGACATTTGATAATCTGCCTCCTTCAAGTGACGAGTACATAGGTTCAGTGATGAAAGCAGTTTCGTAATTAGGCTCAATTACTGGTGCCCACAAAAATCCTTGTATTAGTTGATCTTCTCCTAATGTACCCTAAAAATATTTTTAACTAATAAATGAATAAATTACCGAGTCGCATGAAATTCGATTAAATGATATTTATTACAAAATAAATGCTACCAGATTTTAATATTTTGATTATCAATATTATATTGTGTTTGCATTGCTGATTACTCTATCATAGTAGATACGTTTACAATTTCAGTCAACATGGATTATTAAACATCGAAGCTAACTATAAATCTGTCTAAACTGCATTAAAATACCTGACAGAACTGTGTATAATATTTGCTTAATTACTGATTACAAATTTTTAATTTATGATTCATGAAATCAATAATTTTAAATAAATAATGGAATTTTAAACAGAAAAAATGGTTAGTTGTGATATTGGTTTGCATGCTAAACATTTAACTTATAATTGATAGTTACAGAAACTGTATTAGCGGCAGTACTAATTCATTTATAACCTAAATATTTAAAATAAAATGGATATTTACAGCTAATACATCAGATGCAGTAGTAATTTGATCGACGGTGGCACTTTTTAAAACTTTAAGCAGCTCCTGCGAAGATGAAGTTGAATTAATAGTGGGATCTATACTTTCTACAAATCCATAAGCAAAGGATCTTGCATTATCTCGATAACTCCATGGGCATAAAAATGAACCACTATGGGAAATTGCTGCCCGGAACAAACCTGTAACCAATATTGAATCATTCAGTTGTCTAAAAATTTCTTAAACTTACCTTGTGATTTTTGACTTAATAAATGATAAGTCACTGAAGCTCCTCCAGCACTACCTCCCATTATTGTTACTTTTTTTGGATCACCACCAAAATATTGTATATTGTCTCTAACCCATTGAAGAGCTAGATTTTGGTCCTTTAGACCATTGTTTCCAGGTAATACGTCATCACCAGTAGTCAAAAATCCTTAAAAATAAAAATATTTTGTATTTGGCTACACTGAATTTTTATAGGATATTTTATTTTGAAAATCCAGATAAATAAAATTGTTTGAAACGAATTACTATAGTTATTGTTAAGAAATTTTGAATGTTTATGAGCCTGAAACCAGATACTTTGACAGCTTGTGCATAATCGAAAAGAAAATTTTGCTGACCAGAGTCAGGCAACTGTCAAGGCACTAAGCTTCTATGTGATCAGTTATTAGATGAAATGTGAATGTTTAGAAAAACTATGTAACTTAGACAAGAATAATGCTGTTATCCTTCTATGGGTTCTGGGATACAAACGAAAATAGTTTAACCAGAAGAGGCATAAAGATTATATTAGCTAAGGTAAAAAGAAAGTACGAATAATTTAATCTTACCGAATGGTCCAACTCTGTAAGTGGTAGTTACTATAATAACTTCATTTTCAATGAGGTAGTGTGGTCCAGCTGAATAAAATCCGGCATAACCAGAGTTAAATCCTCCACCATATATTAAAAACATAACAGGAAGAGCATTATTCGTAGAAGGATACTACAAAAAAATTACTTATTAATATATTATTCTATATATATTAAAATTATTATATTTTAATTTACATTTATTATTTACAATTTACCTTTGGAGTATACACATTAAGATACAAACAATCTTCAGTTTGACCAGAAAAGTTTCCCCAAGAGGCAAATTGCACGCAAACTTTTTGTTCTAGTGTAGTGGCGTCCAAAATTCCATTCCAAGGATCAGCTGGTTGTGGTTCCTTGAAAAATATGTTTTATAATTATACGTTTTGCAAAGAAAAAAAAAATTTTTTTTTGCTACCGCGCATAAAGTAGTAACTTTACGTATGCTTTGCAGTGTGTAAAGTTTAATTTTACCTACCTCATCAATTTCCCTTTTGTAAATTTTGATATTACTGTCCTATTGTATTTATATAAACGTATAATTATCTGAATAAACATTATTATTATTATTATTATATATTATTATTACAAAGAAATGTAAAACTTAAATTAAAGAAGGTAGTAAAGAACAAATTTTAATTTGGTGTAATCGAATAATATTAAATAATGCAAGTATTGTAAATTTAAATGTTGATATAAAATTTTGCTTAAAATTATGGTTTACTTTCTTAATTGTTAAGGGTAACATTAATTAACAGCTACTTTCTTGTTATTTTACTTTACGCACTAGTGCGAAAATAAAGTACTTTACGAACTATCGCGCAAAGTATAGATTTCTCATATTTTTATATACTTAAATTAGTTTGCCGTCTTTACTCAAATGATTCGTGGAAATAGTATCTTTTTTATCTTTTGTGTTACATAAATAACTATTATAAATATAAACAAAGTAAAGAAAATAAAAAATTTTAACCATTTATTAATAAAAATATATCATACGTTTAAGAAAAATACGAGGGATTAAAAGAATATTTTTAATTTAAATACTAAATATTAATTAACTAATTAAAATACTTTAAATATTAAATTTTGCTTTAGGCTTTGTGGAGCATGTAAAGCCCGCCCTACTGGCCAGAAACGTATTGGTCGATACCATAAACGACCTCTAGAGTATTCTTTCTCCACTGACGCTGCCAGTGCAAGTGGCCTTCACACTATGAATGGAAGGTGGCTCCCGAGGAAATCCGAAACCTGAACGAAGGCGCCAAAACACCGCTTAACGACGCAAAGAGCGTTACATGGTACATGATTTTGAGTTTCATTTAACGATTCTCCTCTAAATATTTATGAGATTTATTAGCTGATAGCGATAAAACAAATTGCTAAATACTTATTTAAAGCCGTAAATCCAAAAATAAAATAACTAAACTTTTTAGACTTCTAATCCCTAAAGTGTAGAGAAGGCTTATAATACGGCTCTGTCTGTCTGTCCGTGTGTTTGTCCGTCTAGAGATATAGACAAACGGTAATAAACTTGGCAAACCTTGAATAGCTCAAAAATAGATTTTCAGATTTGTATGACATCCGGTTTCAAAATTGGTTTTACAAACCAGAACCGGAAGTGATAACTACCGGTTTCAAAAATAGTTTTCCGGCATGAAATTTAACTCCTAATCGATATTTGAAAACAGATACTTAATGCGCTCGATTGCATATATTTTACAAACACACAATCACAATGAATTTTATTACTTGTTTTATATGTATAGTTTTTCCCTTAAGGGAAACACCCACTTTCCGTCTGTCCGCCCGTCTGCCTGCATCTATTTCTAGGAATTATAATACATAGCGACAAGATGTCATCTTCTATAATTTTGGCACATCTTGAATGCGAGTTTCAGGTTTCTAAGAGTTCCGGTTTCAAAACCTGTTTTACATACCTGTACTGGAAGAGATACTTCTGGTTTTACAAGTAGCCATTTCGACGTTAAATTGAACACTGAATTCATAGGCGTATTCTGATTTGCGCTGTCTCTTATATTTATTGAGATAATTGTAAATATTATGGGTCAAGAATTGCCCATGCCAACACTTACTACTTTTTGGTCAGGAGTCTATATAGGAGTAATTAAGTGAGTGAGCAAACAGCTGATTAGTGGGAGAAACTACTTGTTTGTAGAACATAACCAGTTTAAAATAATCTTTGGGAAAATTGAGGAAACATCTTACAATTGACTGTCGCCATTCTGGATATCGTTCGCCGTAAAGTCTTTTCCCTTTAGTATTACCGCGAGTTTCATTATATACCATCAACATGTTATGCTTGCTATTAGTGAACTAAATAATAAGCCGTTGCAATAAAATTTTTAACCGTAACCCATATTGGTAATAATGATTATCAGTTTTCAGTAATGGTTCTTTTACCATTAAATTTTATTTTAAATTATTTATTTAGGAAAAAGTTGCATAATTTTTTTTTGTTTTTCTACCTTTCCTCTATATGACTGCTAGTGGAATTTCACGACTAGAAAAGATACAAGGATATAAGAATTATGACAGTTTAGGACGTTTAGGGTTTAAGTAGACTATCGTTAACGAAAATTTGTGCTCGGAAGTGATGACTAATAACGATCAGAATTTTTTAGTATATTAGTCGTATTATTACGAAATCAAAGAGAGCACTAAATAAATTTTATGTTAATAATTTTTCTCATAGTGTACAATTGAAGTCAGTGATAAACACAATTATCATTATCTTATTTCAATCCTAACGTCCTCTTTGTTGTTCCCGTACAAATTAAGAAATAAATACATGACTTAATAATTTTTTCACTCGACCTCTAAATAACTTCTAAAATTATGCAACCCATGTTAACCAATCAAAATCCTACTCTCGACTAACACTCACATTTCGCTCTTACATGTATTTTTCAAGTATTTTTTAATATGAATAATGACGTGAATCAAAGTCAAACTATAAGTAATTTTATAAGGTTTAAATAGCACAATAATTTCTTATATTGTTAATATGAAAGTAATTCTGGTGAAAAATAAAACCATTCATTTATATTACTTTAAATATTAATAAACAGGTTAGAATGCTTTTACCATTTCTATACGTTTAAAAAGCGCGGTGGACGCTCATGGTCCACACAATTAAAATATCTTAAGGCGTGTCCTCACTTGGTAACACGTTACGAAAACTTGTTACTTCAACATGTTTACTTAACTTATTAAGAACTTTTAAGACGTCCTCATTTACGGAGATTGCAGGCAACAAGTAACACTTAGTCCGTACAAAACAAAAAACTAAACAAGCATAAACGAATACAAAAAGCCAACGTTTACGCAGTTGCAACATGTTGCTAAAACATTTTTGCTAATATTCTTTAATCTTTACCGCTCTCTGACCGATAATAAATAACTTGTAGGAAAAATTGCTTTTCAAATAAATTTCGGTAACATATTGAATAACATTGTTGATAACTATGTTGAGTGGCAAGTTTGTTTTGTATATCATATTTGTATTTTGGAAACACCCTTATATATAGTATGCTTTGATCATCTATGTGCTACTAGCTTACACATTCCAGGCAATTGCTGTTATTCCTTCTACAAGTCTATAAGTACCAAGCAATTTTTATTGTCACTTCTACAAGTCTATAAGTTTCAGACGATTCCTGTGATCACTTCTGTAAGTCTATAAATGCGAGGCGATTTGTGGTATCACCCCTGGAAGCCTATATGTACCAGGCGATTCCTGTTGTCATTTCTACATACATAGGCGATTTCTCTAGCCACATTTAAAAGTTAACAAGTACTAGGCGATTCTTATGGTCACTTTTAGAACATAGCGAGAAAGTAATTAAATAATTACGGAAGGTAAACAGGCTTATGCAGTAAAACAAGAAAAAAAAACTGCAGGTGTTATAAAAATAATAGTTAGTGAATAGTTTACCTGAAATCTTAATTCTCCTAATGGTGGTTTAGCAAAAGGAATTTGGTTAAAAGCATAGAACGTTACATTTTTCCTCATAGAATATTCCAATCTACCTTTGATAGATCCATTAGGGATCTGAACTACGGCATCGTCAGCAATCTAAAATAATTTGTATTAATTTAATTATTAAGTCAGGTTAAACCGATATCTTACAGTAAAAACTATAAATATGAGGCAAAAGAAAACTTTTAGCAGCATCATCTTTGTATGGCGAATATATTGCTAGGCGATATTTTAGATTTTCTAATGATTTATATTAAAGATTATCTTATCGAATGTAATGGTACTTGAATATTATTTAACAAACGATACTGATTTGTATCGGAATTCATTATATTGTACATTGTATTTAAATTACTTTTTTACCTATTTAATCAAAAATGTAAGTGATAAATCCTCGAATATGTTTATTTTTCATATCGAAAGTGTGCGCGGGTAATAAAATGTTCTAGTTATATAATGATAAAATTTACCTAGTTATACTTTAATTTTTATTGATTACATACACTCAAGGCTGATACCTCTATCTGGGCTTAAGTATTTTTCTATTAATTAAAGTATTCATTTTGATTAATGGCATACATTCTAGAAATATACTTAGTACCTTGCTCCTTTATATTCAGGTATATAACACTGGAGCACTTTAATGCTGATTATATTAAATTTGAGATAACTCTGAGAGTGACACTTATTTCAAAACCCTGATGTTTAGTGCAAGTAACATGTAAAATATATTTGTATCAGTTATCATTAACCATTCATAAATCCAAAATTTAAAATGCACTTAGTTTTTTAATAATTTTACTTCTTTGAATTTAAATCTATTCATATTTGTCCACCCTGTCATTAGCTATTGTTTAGTTTCGCGAAGGCGTTAATCTCTCGTATTTTGTAAATCAAAATTCCGCTACTTCTTAATATGTAATTTTTCCCCACCTGGAAACATGATTTCCGTTCATCTGCTGTAGATATTTTGTAGATATTTTTATGACACGACATATTTATTCTAACAAGTTAGACTCTTTAGCGCGCATTAGATTTTTCTATCAAGTTATTTGCAATTACTGATAAGGTGTATTTCTTTAGCATATTTATATTTATAACTAAATATACATGATATGAGTTGTCGGTTTTCCGATTCGTGAGCAAGCGATATTCCAGTTATCCATGTGAGAAGCATCTATGATTTACGACACTCGCCTACCGCTCATACTGTAAACTGTGTAAAGTTTACGACACTACCCTACGGCTCTATGTGAGAAGCATGGATCATTGCAGTGCCATATTTTCGTTGTCCGATAGTCTTGAATGACCTCGGCTTCGCCTCAGCCACTCAATTTTTTTTGGTGGTCAGAGGCCTTCGCGGGCTTACGCAAAACAACCTCGTAAAGTTCATGCGCGGCTGTTCAATTTATGTAACGTTCGCGCAATTGCAAGCAATAAGTTGATAATATTTTATCGCATGAACGGTACGGCAGCGCATAAAATACGAACAAATAAACAATGATTAATTTTATTAGATTATTATTAAGAAATATTCTTTTCGAATATTTTAATGATTCTGTAATTTTAATCTCATGAAAAACTCATAGTGTAAAAGTAAAATTTAAAGTCCCTTTAATTTTTTTTTTTAGCCCTTTGCGATCGGATTTTTTTTTTAATTAGTAAATGAGTAATTTAGCCATTTTGAGAGTATGCTATGGTAACAAAATATCAAAAACAGTTTAAAAAAAAGTATATTATATATTTTTTGAAACAAATGGTGGTCCTCCTGTAGAACCACTAAGCGACATCGAACTATTTATTTTTCGTGGAAGGAAATAAAACGCTCCAGCCTGGGATTAGGCATAAACCCACTGTGCAAGTTATAGTACCATCTTGTGCGATGTGGTTCTACATTGTTGCTGCAAGAGAACCATCCTGAGGTATATGAGCAGCCTTATCAGGTTTTATTTCTGTAGGAACTTGTATTTTAACCCATTCTTGGTACTAGGCTTATCTTCATCGTCCTAACTTAGCCTTTCTGGGTCAGCTCTAATTCGAGCAGCGGCATCAGCATTTTTGAAGTCTTTCAAAGTCAGTCCGGTAATACTTGTAAGATTTTGAAAAATTACGAATGAATTTACTAAAGTTAAATCAGCGAAATGAAAAAAAAAATTGTGCCACCACTTTTTAGATTTCCGATACAATTCATAACAAGATTTTAGCATATCAGATTTGTGCACAAATCCCATATTGCTTTTGTAGTCATTTACTAATTTTTCGCACTTCACTTGTTCCACTGTTTCGTCTTTTTGTTTTCTGTTCACAGTGTCCATTTCTATCGGATTACGAAAATTACTCAAAAAGTACCGACCTTTGTCCATCCATCTTGGCTCATTTTCTACTTAGAATCCCCCCTTTTCATTTTCGTTTTAGTTTTCAGTTCATCAGGAATACCGAGCCTATCTTTTTCAGCTCTTCCACATGCTTATATATTGTCTTTTAGCAAATTGTGTTGTAATTAGACATAATTAAAATAATTTTCAAAAGACACTTCATAATTTTTTGCGACTAAATCTCATTGTAGATCTTTTATGATTCTGGATCATAGATTCTGCTCCCTTGCATTTTTTACTTTTCTCTTATATATTTAAAATTGCAGGACGTAGCCCGACTTATCTGCTCGTAATCATACTTTATACCCCCTTTTTATCGTCTTCATGGGCATGTATTGGCGCAAGCTACTTCGCCATTTGAATATTATCATCGATTCGTCCATAGATTGTTGCCTACTTGGTAGAAATTAATTTTTATAAGTCGATGACAGTTCATTCAGTAATGGTCGTACAGTTCGCATGATTTTTGGGATATGCTACTAAATTATCACTTAGGTAAAGATGAGATAAAAGCCATATAAATTTCTCACAGGACAATCACAAAGAAATAAACTGATCTCTCAGTACGAAATATTTAGATCAAAAATCCCTATATCTGGGTAACTTCTTTATCCTCATCAAAAGATTTGTACCAAAAAAAAAAACACTTTTTTTCTTTTATAGTTGTTTGCACTGTTATTTTTGCCAAGTTTTTGGAAAACAATAGTATTTATCAAAATTTCACTGAATAAATGTAGAAAAAAATCTAACGCAGCCTCCATAGGGCGCTGTGTTACATTGTTTGAGTTGTTTGTCCACTTCAGTTTGTTTTTGCGAAGGAAGTCTTCTTCATCAAGAACATTAGCTTCTTCATCTGGGTCATATAAGGCCATAGCATGTCAGTGACTTCATCCATATTAGATTCTGAACCATCGGATCCCTCCGAAAGAATTTCACCTAGTAAATCATACACTTCTTTAATGGATAACTCTCTCCAATCTATGATGGTTGATGGGTTCCTCCATCTGACGGCAATCCAAGTTGTACTTGGAGACGCGTTTACAGAATTGTATTCTGTTAAACGCACTGCCCGGTTGGTACCCATCAACCAATACGATAGATGTCGTGACTATCTATCATTGTGGTCTTACATAAAAATATTTGGGGTATATAGAATAGATTTTTGAAACTATGCATTCCGACAAAATGCCACTGAAGATTCCTATAAGGATGAAACATGTATGGTAATGGTCGGAATGTATAGTTTCAAAAACTTATTCTATTTGTTTTTGATCAACATTGGTTATTTATTGGCAATACAACTTTTCCCATTATTATAATGGGAGAAGACTTAGAATACGGCTCTGTCTGCCTGTCTGTCTATCTGACCGTTTGTGCTCATTTATAACTCAAAAACGAAAAGATATAGAGACAAATGGTCGGCGGTGATGAACTCAGGATATCTTGAATTTTACAAACCAAAACCAGAAATAATATTACCGGTTTAAAAAATAGCACTCCGACGTGACATTTAACGCTGAATCGATATTTGAAAACAGATTTGAGATGTCTTTTATGGTTCATGAGATAATGCATGTTTAGAAGACTTTTTTATAATGTTGACGTAAAAGGACCATGTTAGTGCTGGAGCTTTTATCCAGTAAACATGCCTTAGAGATAGATATCTTTGTTGGTGAAAGGAGTAAATGTTACATTTTTTTGTGCCACCCAGTATTTTCATTATTCCTCTACTCCGTATATTTTATAGTTTCATATTCGCTTGATGTTCCCTTTCTTATTTCCTCGCGTCATGTACCCCTCTTCTCTTGGCATTCTTATAAAATGCCTACCCATACTAATAACCTCCTCTTTCTTTATCTATTGAGTACAAGTAGTAGACTTTGTATATCTTTATATCACCAGTAATTTCTACTGAAGATTTCTTTCTTGTCTCCCCTTTATTTATAGGGGTTCTAATTTGGTGGTTTATATTGCTGGTTCCACTTCAATCAATTGTTATTACCTGGACAGTGGTCAAGTATCGGGTCCAAGGAGTTTTTTGTTTTCTGGAGAACAGGACAACTCAGAAGAGGACAGCTGACAAAAGAGCTTTCGTACGACGTACGAAACCAAGACCCTCTACTTTAAAGATTCTAAGTTTTTTATTTGAAAAAAAGAGAAAATCTCTGATATTATCGTAAATAATAAATAAACAAATATAACGTTTCATTTGAGTTTAATTTCCTTACTGTCAGTAGATAGAACGTCCTTTAACTTTAAAGACTCAGTAAGTAAAGGCAATGACGTTTAGAATAAAACTTTACAAGTTGATTTCTTGTACAATTGTCACAATCTAAACGTCATTGTCGTTAGTTACAGAAACGTTAAAGTTAAAGAACGTTCTATCTACTGAGTATTAATCCTAAAAAAAGAAAGGACAGATTTTGTAATATATCATAGTTTTTTTGTCAATTGTTTCTAATCACAACAAAAAAATCAACTGACTGGCTTCCAAATTTTTTTTTTCATTTAATATTTTACTTCTGATATATTTCAAATTCTATTCGTGGAACGAATCCATAAAATTTTGAGCTTAATCACATTAATTATTTTTAACAACTTAAATTATCGTTTCATAAAGAAAGGATATTAGAGATTTTGTGAGTTTGGTCTGATTTTGTTTTTTTTTCGGTATCTTAACTGTCAGTAGATAGAACGTCCTTTAACTTTAAAGATTCAATAACTAAAGGCGATGACGTTTAGAATAAAATTTAACAAGTTGATTTCTTATACAATTGTCACAATCTAAACGTCATTGTCGTTAGTTACAGAACCGTTAAAGTTAAAGGACGTTCTATCTACTGACAGTTAGTATTTCAATTTTTTTAATATAGGATATATATGATTACACCAATTATTCAATGTAAAGAGTAGGTCTTGGTTATTTTTTATAGTCAGATTTAAGATAAATTTTTTTCTTGACTAAGACCATTTGTTTCACTCAGCCTTAAAAGCGGTTTCACACATACCTAAACAAACATTTGTTAATATAAACGAATATTTGTAGATGAACGATTTGTACGAATGTTTGATCAAAATACCCTTAATACATATTTTACCCCAGGAAGGCAAATCCCCAATGGGCAAACATTCGTTAACGATGGATAATGAAATAGTGGCTGCTAGTTAGAAGTAAAATTTCAATAATTTTTATTCGTCTGTACAAAATATAACTAAAAAAAAAATTTATTCTCATACGGTAAACAGTAAACAGTAACAGCCCGAATCATTTGTCTCGTAGTGTGGATGATAACACGAACTACCTTTGATGTATGTATATTTACCAACTCATAGAATTCGGGTTTACTTACGAATACCAAACCGAATGCCAAACTTCGTATACAAATATTAGGTATATGTATATTGCGAACGTCGAATATTCGTACACAAATAACACATGTATGGAGCCGCCTTATTTGTCATTTGCGGATAAGTGAGAATAAAATTATAAAAGAGGTGAAAGTTCAGTGCTAAAAGACGTGAAAGTTCAGTACCAGTTGTGATAATAAAAACTATGGTTTTCATGTCTTTGGCTAAAATGGTGTTTTTTAGGTACTTATATCGAAAGATATGCCGAAAAATTTGAAGAAACAAACTTATAAAGCCTTCGTTGCTATTAATTAAGAATGTTTCTCTGGAAAATGTAGTTTTGGAATTAAGAATTTAAAACATATAGAATAAAATAATATGTGCTATTTTGTTCTTTGTTATGGGCTATACGGTTATTGCTTAATATTATTAATAGTAAGATTAAATAATAGTAGACTTATAACGGAGCTTCGAGACGCAATAATTTCTTGCTTACCCTGATTGGTGAGCTGACTCATTAAAATAAAAAAAATGTAATAATAATTCTATAATGTTTATAATTTTACACATTATATTTTTAACTTTCAGACATACTTACACAAACCTTTTGTTTCAATTAACTGGTTAACTCAAGTGACATAACCTCGTTATGTAAATTTTAAATAAAGGGTGTTAGTTATAATTTCGCTGTCATTTTTCAGGCCTAACCTGGTTGAAAGTTTATAAATCTTGTGAAAACACGGGCTTAGCAATATATTTGGTTGTATAATTTATAATGTGATTTATGATTATTTACAAAATAAATTTGTGGCAGGTTATACCTCTATACTAAATTAACTTGCTAGAAACGTTTTTAACCTATCGCTCACAAACGTCCACCTCCGTGTTTTCAATGATTTTTGGCTGGAAAGGGAGGAAGCAGCAGGCTTGGTTTAACCTTTTACCGGATCTCGTTTAAACTTTAACATCCACTTTTGCATGCACACTCCCAAATGGAATTCACTGTGGACTCCAAAGGATGCAGTAATTAAGTTAAGGGTTATAAGAGAGCGGAAATTTTTAAGGGCTCGTGTCGAAAAAATTGATTTGGTTAATTATTAATATTAGAGAAAGGGTGCGAAATTATAAAAGAGCTCAAAGAATTTTTAATGAGAGTTAATAATATTTTATTTATACATGGAAGTAGTTAATTTAATCATGAAAATGTACAAATTTTTACTTTTTAATTAGTCTTGTATCTAGCTGGATAAAACAAATATGTTATTTATGAATATTAAAAAAAGTAATCTAGTTTCTTACTGTTAGTTAGAATTATCCAACGTTTGTTTCTATACAATTATGAATATTTTATAAACGTTTCCAATTATATCATAAAACTGACTTAATAAATTATAGTAATAACTCAAAATCAATATTCTATTTAATTCTTCGATTACAACTAATGCTGCCATTAAAAAAATTATATATAATATTTAAAAAAAATAGATCTTTAAAGAAGCAATCTTGACTATACTTTAAAACTAGAAAATTCCGAAATAATATAGAATTATTAATCAACTCAAGTGGCACAAATGATATAATATGCAATTAGAAAGTATTAGAACAATGTCTTAATTTTTGACTTCTACTGTCATAAAATCATTTACAGTAATGTGTTAAATTAAACTTAAAAGGGAGGACATTCGGCCATAATATTTTTTTATCTCTATCAAGCGTTTAAAGTATATACTAGTTACTAGTTAATACCATATAGAATGTCTCATATAAAATTGATAATTATACCTCGTATGAATTTCTTATCACTCACTCAAAGTCGGCCCGCTGTATACAGTCGAATAAATAATATTACGTGAACACACAAACAAAATATAAGTTAAAAAATGTTGGGTCCACTGTAAACACCTGCGTTTATATTTTTGAGTGACTTGTCAGTGGTGCGGCTTGGGTTAGGATTTATAAATTTAATTCATTCTTCATTCTTGCGAATTTTTACCAGTGGCTTGCATTGGTGGTCTTTTGTCATGTACGTTTATGAGGATTCTTAGTGCTCTATTAATTCTGCGTACAATTATTGCATTGCAACCTATACATTTCACTTTTATCGAAAGATTTAAGTATGTCCTTGGAATTTAGCAATTGAAAATATTTTGTTGGAAAATATTTTGAAGATATTTGTGTCTTTTTTAATTTAAAACTTTTTTTACCCCGTAAGTAACAGTTTAGACTTTTGTAACAAAATCAAAAATTTTTACAATCCAAACTGTCAGTAGATAGAACGTCCTTTAACTTTAAAGATTCAATAACTAAAGGCGATGACGTTTAGAATAAAATTTAACGAGTTGATTTCTTGTACAATTGTCACAATCTAAACGTCATTGTCGTTAGTTACAGAACCGTTAAAGTTAAAGAACGTTCTATCTACTGACACTAACAATTGTATTTTATTATGATTCGATCTTTACAATCTGTACCTTAGCCCATAAGCTTGACGCCATGTCAATGGTTAGGTAGTTTTTGAAAAGTTTAAATTTATCTTTAATTGATACTAAAATTATCCTTCTAAAATCTGTGCTTAAATTAAAATTTTATCTCATTCCATAATTTTCTGAATAATTTTGTGAATGATTAGAAACGAACTACAGGTTTATGAAATTTTAGTGTACCATAGTTATGTCACTATTTTTTGTTTAATAGAAGGCAAGTCAAACACTTTACTCTCAAAACTAAATACTTTCAATTTATTGGATCTTTTCGTCCATAGAAGTAGTAATATTTAGCATCTATAGAAATTCTAATTAAACAAATCACGTTATTCATTCAACCTTAATGACTTGTATTAACCAAAGATATTATCAAGAAATTACGATCTTTATACAAATATGGTTATGATCCAGATAAACTCTTAAAACTTATTAAATTAAATTTTCATCGATTTATTTCCCTTTTTTTAGCATTGACAATGTTATGTCTCTCCATTGTTTATGATAATGGACACTTAATTAAAACCTGTAATACATAAATTTAGTATTACATACCCATAAGACTAATTTTTGATCTTCCGTCAACAGAGTAAGAGATTGTGACTAATCTGAACCGGCGACAGTAGTGTTTGGCTTTTGGAAATACTGTGGTTTTCACTTTCGCCAGATTTAAATAAAAAAAAACATTGAAGTTTTTTCGTAAAGCTTTCAGATCTAAATAAAGTTTTGTATACTAGAGATACATTTAATTGTGCTTATCATAATATATTTGAAATTAAAAATAAGATTTTGTCAGGTTTATTAGTTATTCTGGTAATTTTAAACTGGGACTTGGTTTTTTATCGCTGCTTTGAATAGGTATGACAGGTCTGGTGCACACCTTATCGAAAATAACATGGGAAATGACTAGGTCCCTTCTGTTAATTTTTGTTGATTTTAAGGCGACTCATGACGTCATCACACCCCATTAGACGAGTCTTAATCCGCTTTCTCGGACAGCTTTTAACAGGTTTCGAACAGATCTCAAACAGCTTTTATCAGATCTTGAACAGCTTTTATCAGATCTTGAACAGCTTTTAACAGGTCTCGAACAGCTTTTATCAGGTCTCAAACAGGTCTCGAATAGCTTTTAAAAAATCTCGAACAGCTTTTAACAGGTCCCCAACATCTTTTATTACGTCTCAAGTACGAACAGCTTTTAACAGGTCCTGGTGAGCTTTTGATCGGGTTAGAACAGCTTCTCATTAGGTTTTATCCGTGAACCTGATCAAAATCTGATAGAGACCTGATAAAAGCTGATCTAGACCTGTGTATGACCTGATAAAAACTGTCCGAAACCTGTTAAAAGCTCTTCTAGACCTGTTTGAGATCTGGTAAAAGTTGTTTGAGACCTGGTGAAGGCTACCCGAGACCTGATAAAAGCTGTCTCAGACCTGATAAAAGCTTTTCGAGATCTCTTCGATACCTGTTAAAAGCTGTTAGAGATCTGTTCGAGACTCGCCCATTGTGGATCGACAGCGGATTGAGACTCGTCAGGTGGGGTCTGATGACGTCACGAATGGCATTTAAATCAACAAAAGTTAACAGAAGGGACATTAACGACTATTTTCTATAATGAGTGCGCCAGAACTCCAGCTGGGTCGTGTTTTTGCTCTACAAGTCAGAGCGGCAAAACTATTTAACTTAAATTTAATTCAATTTCTTGTTAATTACAGTCAAAATCAAAGCTGGCAGCAAATCACAAGGACCTAATCAACTATTTATTTATTATTATCATTGTAAAAAGTCAGCAGGTTAAAACGTCAATTACCTTACCGATAAAACAAGTAGTACTTGGAGATATTTTTCCATCGTGACCACCAACCTCTCTCTTGTGGCTCTTCCCTCGAGTTAAAATCCTTTCCAACAAGAGAGTGTAATGAAGTTTTTTTTATATACAGCTCCAGATGTAATTTGATTTATTATTTCATTTCATTTTTTTAGTAATCTTTTCATAATTTATTCAACATAAATTATAATTGGAGTTGTCTGGGTTGATCAAAATGAATTTTATTATTCAATTTAATATTTTATTATAATAATTCAAATTTTCGCGATTTATTTCAGTAAACAGGTCATGCATTGCTGTTGCTTTGCTTGTGCTCAAAAGGGTCGCGCATATATCCCACTCTTGTTTTAATAGATTGAGAATATCTTTACCTTAGACAGAATTTGTAAAGTTAAAATCAGTTCTCCACAGAGACTACGACCGATAGCTGATAATTGAAACACCGCTAGTACCTCCGAATCTAAATCTGAATTAATTATTACCGTTTTTATCACCGTTTAATTTTGATTCCGACAGTTTTAAAAGTGAGCACTTGGTAAATAAAGTAAATAAAGAAACCGAAACGACAATTTGCGTTAAATTTAAGTAATTGATTGATTTTCTAAATTAAAGTCGCGTAAATCGAATATTATATCTAATAGAAAAATTAAAAGGAACAGTGTAAGTATTAAAGACAAAAGGCGATCAAAACAAGGCATACCGTTTACTGAACACCGAAACTTTTACTTTTTTCGATACATTATATTTTTCTATATTTTGTTTAAATTAAATTAACTCTTTTTATTTCCTTGTAGACTTCCTAATAAATTAAATTGACTCAAATACAGAGTGATTCATTTAGAATTTAAGGGAAAATTTTCTTAGACAGAAAATTATTTCAGTAAAATACCGTTATACAAAAATACAATAAGCTATAGAAAATAAAGAACATTTATTAAAATCATAAATATTTTAATAAATAAGTCGCCACCGAATACCAGAATAAATGGCGTGTAGTGCTTAAAGCCCACCACACACCATTACTACCATCTTTTAGGGTACTTTCAATATCGACCCCTGGTTATTCTTTTTCTTCACTGTGGCTACCTAGGCATGTTATTTATTTAAGTAACGTACGTGTATCCTCCACGTTAAGAGAGGGTTGGCGCTCGAGGCGACTCCGAAACTGTTTCTTGTGTTAATTGCAACGTCTCTCAGTAAGAAATCCCTTTGCAGAAAGAAAGCGCGTTACAAGAGTAAGAGGAGGCTAAAAGGTGATGGCCAATGATACACATCTAGTCCTAGAAGTACAGTCCAAAGACATGTAACAATCAGACAATAAAAATATCCAGTGGGTTGCTCTTGATGCATAAACATTGAATGTTCCTAGAAGAATTAAGCATTAAAAAAGCTAAGGAAGCTGGTTATCATAGCAAGGTTTAGTTCTTATAATGCATTAATAAAATAACACCATAACAAATTGACATTACAAAATGGAGACCTTTGTGTGATGGCGACATACTGAAAACAAAATTAGTGTTAAGTCAACTACACTGTGAGACAAAAGGGATTTTACCACGCATAATTAGAAAAACGACATATAGAAAGTCAAAATGAGATAGATTAGATGACATGATACATGGAAGATAAAAAATAAGCCATTGGACTTCGTTGTTCACGAATATATTGACATAACCAGGAGGCATAAACAGGTTGAAATTTGCTTCTAATTTGCTTGCAGTTACTTACTTACAGTTTAACTGAATCTGTCAACAATTGGTCATTTAGTTGCAGCTATAGGGTAATCGCATTAATTTTAAAGCAATACTATCGCTCCTCTTACATTATATCAACTATAAAATCAGTTTTATTCCAGACGTATACACTAATAATGGTTTATGTACTTTTCTCTATCTCCAATATTTACATTTTAAACTTCTAGTGCTTTTTATTATATTCTAATATGGCTCCTTTTACTACATTAATTCTTAATTTATAAATAAATCAATTTGGTGACATTTTGTTTAATATACCACTTCGTGGATGTATACTTTAATAAATAATAACTGTATGTAATTTATTTAAAAACCTTTTTATACTTTTTATGGAACCTCATATATCTTTTTGTACGACATGCTTCTACTGAATTTCAAGTTCTCTAGTGGGATGCAAGTGATTTATTTCTCCATAAGGGATGTTGTATAGGCCTAGTTTAACCTTTTGTCGGATATTATTCTCACTAAATATGTACTTTCGTTCGAATGCTCCTTGCTCTCGAACGGGTCAACTTATAATTAGATAGAAGAAAAGGGATGGTTCTAATTTATAAACTACGTTGAAAATGAAGATAGATTATATTTTTATTTATTTTTTAACTGGGGAACTGTATTTTAAAATAATATAATTGATCTAGGACTTGTTACCTTTGTGATGAATGCAGAAATAAGTTTGGAAAATAAAAGTGTGAAATATGAGAAAAAATGGTAAAAAGTAGGGAAAAGTGAAGGGAAAAAAATAGAAAAAAGTAATAAAGTCGGAAAAATAAAAGATTGAAACATGAAAGAAACAGTAAGAATGTACATATAGGGAAAAAGGAGAAAAAAAGAAAAAAGTCGAAAAAATAAAAGTTTAAAACATAAAAATAAACAGTAAAAAACTGGGAATAAGTAAGAGAAAAAGTTTGAATCAAAAAAATAGTAAGGATATACGTAGGAAAAAGGTGTGACAAAAAGCAAGTGTCATAAAGAAAAAAGTCGAAAAAATAAAACTTTAAAACATAAAAATAAACAGTAAAAAAGTCGTGATAAGTGAGGGAAAGTTCGAAACATAAAAAAACAGTAAGGATATGCATAGCGGAAAAAGGTGTGACAAAAAGCAAGTGAAAAATGAAAAAAAAAAGTCGAAAAAATAAAAGTTTAAAACATAAAAATAAACAGTAAAAAAGTAGGAATAAGTGAGGGAAAAAGACAGAAAAATAAAAGTTTGAAACATAAAAATACAGTAATAATATACGTAAGGAAAAAATGTGTAAGAAAAATCAAGTGGAAAAAAGAAAAAAATCGAAAAAATAAAATATAAAAATAAACAGTAAAAAAGTAGGAATAAGTGAGAGAAAAAGTCGGAAAAATAAAAGTTTGAAACAAAAAAAAATAGTAAGGATATACGTAGGGGAAAAAAAGGTGTAATAAAAAGCATGTGTGAATAAGAAAGAAGTCGAAAAAATAAAAGTTTAAAACATAAAAATAAACAGTAAAAAAGTAGAGATAAGTGAGGGAAAAATTTGGAAAAATAAAAGTTTGAAACATAAAAAAAACAGTACTGATATACGTAGGGGAAAAAAGGTGTGAGAAAAAACAAGTGGAAAAGATAAATTCGATAAAATAAAAGTTTATATTTAAGGGAAAAAAGGTGTGACAAAAAGCATGTGGGAAAAAAATAAAAATTTTAAACGTTAACAGAAACAGTAAAAAAGTAGGGATAAGTGTGGGTAAAAGTCGGAAAAATGAAAGTTTGAAACAAAAAAATAGTAAGGATGTACGTAGGGGAAAATAGGTGTAAGAAAAAGTAAGTGAGAAAAAGAAAAAAGTCGAAAAACAAAAGTTTAAAACATAAAAATAAACAGTAAAAATGTAAGTGAAAATGGGTAAAAAAACAGTTAAAAAAGTAGTGTAAACATGGGTGTAACTATTTTCATTAAAGGTAATTTAATTTAATGAGTTTTAAAGTAATATTGTTTTAAACCAACGTAATTGCTTTTTTTTATCGTAAAAATCGATAATCCCGCATTAAATCGTATTAAACGCAGAATGCACTTTCAAAAATTTCATAACTTAAAAAAGAAGTGACCAAAATTGCAATTGAATTTCTACAAAAATCTCTAAAGTAAACCAATATTCGTTCTTCAACCTTAATTTTTATAGTGTTGGCAATAATTTTCTATTATTTGAGACTTTTTTCCGGATTATAGTCCTTCTATCAGCGCACCTCAGCCACTTGGGTTTTTTGTGCATTCCCATTTTATTCTAAAGCACCCACTCCGTAACTCTTGTCTGTACAGTTTCTTCACCGGTTGGATATTTTGTGGTCTAAAGCCTCGCATTCTGGCAATATATATTTGTCCATTTATGTCCCTTTTCCATATTCTCTACAGGGAATTTCTCATTGGACTGTGTACAGTGATGAGGCCCGTTATAGTTTCAACTCATTTTAAGTAGATCTTCAGTTTTGTGTTTTGACAGTTCAATAATGAATGGTTTTTCGTGTTGCATAATGGACTTTCTTTCATCTCTCTCTTTATTTTCGTTTGACCTAGTCCCGTATGCATCCCCGGATGGCAGAGTTTATAATTCTAAGTGCGGGTTCTGGGCCCATGTATGGAGTTGATGAACCTTTAATTCATCAGCTTTTTTTTCCACTTGATAGCCTGAAACCTACGTCAAAGTTATCTTGTTCTATTTTGGCAGGACACTGAATTCTTCTCGGCATTCCCATACCAGTCTTGATGTCACTTTTGAATTTATAAGAGCCTTTAGTGACGCCAGAATGTCTGTACATATTTTAAACCGTGCTTTGCGCACTTCCCTCTTATTATTTCCTCTCGCGTATTGCAAGATTTCGTACATTTATGCTTAAAATACCGGAGCGAGATGCCCAGTTGGGAGTTTCTCCCTTTGCTGTGTATTCCAGTACCAGTTCCCTCCCTTGTCTTGGATCTGTCTGTATACCAGATACGCTCTCCAGGTTTTCCATTGATATTGTCATCTCCGTCATGCATATTCACCTCGAGTTAGTGTTGAAAAAGTTATATGGTTCTTCGATTTCGTTTTAAGAATGTTACTTCCCATTATTTCCTTTATCTTGATGTGATGTATTTTCCAGCTTCAAAAGTCTCATGCTTGTCTTCTTTATGATTGTTATGTCAATCGGGAGAAGGTTCAGCAGACCTTCCATGGCTGCTATTTTTGCTGATACCAAAGATGCGTAGGTGATCATGGGTTTCACCACAGTATTTTATGTACAATACGCCATTTTGGTACTTATCCTCCATGTTTGCCATGTGCTAGTCTGGCTGTAATTATTTGAGATACTTTTAATATTTTTCTACATTTTATATTTTACTATATTTTTTAGTCATAGTAATACAAATGTTTATTGTTATGGCTTATAACCGATACCAACTATTAAATTTTTAATTAATCTTTATTTTTCAAAAATTTTTACTATGATTTCTTAAATTTTCATTGAAAAAACTATGACTATAACTTCTCTAATTTATTCTAAAAATAAATAACCATATAGAGACGTCAATTTTATATTACTCATTGTAATGAAATATATGAAAATTTCAGGAAAATCCAATTTTTACGACTCGTGTTTCTTTAGCAATTACGAATTAATCATAAAAATATTTTATTCACCAAAAAAATTATATACGAAATTTGTAAAATCATTTAAAAATTTCTGGATTAGAAAAGAGTTACATGGTTACAGGTAGTCTTAAAACTATTTAAAAATGCTTTTTTATGCATATATTATTAACATTTTAAGCTTTCCTTTTCATCTGATCCTCTTTTCTTGTTTGCTTTTTTTCATTTTCTACTTTGATGGTAAGTGCTGTTATTATTTATCATTGAAATATTTGTTAAATTAACTTATTCAGCTCACAAAGAACGGGCCTAAAGAAAATAAGTTGAATTCTTAACATTCGTTGTATGTAAGCTAATAAATAAATTCGAGCACTTCCCTCTTGAATTACTTTGAACAAATATGAGAAGGCAACCGTCCCAGCATCTGCTGATGACTTGAATCATGAGTTTAAGTATATCAAAGCATGTGATAAAGACAATATCTCTTTGAAGTTGATGGCTTTGTATAACTTTGTAAAGTCACCCAAAACCGGATTCTCAAGTACGCACTTTACTTAAATGTAGACAATTTTAAATGGAGATTGTTATTCACATTATATTCAATAGGCCTTTTTCAGGTCTTTTGTGTAAAATAATTCTGGCAGCAAATAATAGATTTGTCAGTTTATCATAAAAATCTCATATTTTTTAAACATTCTTATATTAAAGTGTTTATGCCGACGCAGCGGTCAGACAGACCGGTCTGACTGTTGTCTATTTTTATTTTTACTGTCGTCATATTAGCCTGTTTAGGATTGCAGGTGTTATTTATGTATTAACTGATTGAAATATAATTTTAATATGAAGTACAATGCTGTTTTTAAACATGATTTTATGTGCAGGAACTGTTGATTAAAAATATAATCAGGTAAATATGAAATTTTACCAATATAAAATACTTATATAGTAGCATCCTACTTTTTGACATGGCCAGACTCCATTTCTTACCACATATCAAGTAATTATTTTTTGAATTTTCTTACGTAAATATAACATTGAAAATATAATATCAGGATTGAACAAATATTATTACGAATCGATATATGTTTGGAAAAATTTACTACGGCAGTCGACGTATTAACATCGACCAATTATCGAAGGACCAAAATAGCTGCAATATTGTTTAATTATTATTAATATGAACCTGCGTGTCACGCCGTCACATTAACACAAATAAAAACTAGTATATTGAAATGAACCGTAAGAGTTATTTTATCACCAATTTATTGTAATAAAATGAAACTTTAGTTTAACCACACTATAAAAAAAACAATTATTGTTACTAATTATTATTGTATAAAATTATTAAATGAAGCTGTGAAATCTTAGAATATTATTATATTATTATTTAAATTATATGAACAAATATGACTACAACAAAAAATGTTTACTGTAGTCAATGGTAAAATAAGCACAACCTTAGTTAAACTTTTCGACTGATCTCTATGAGAGTTGATGAAACAGTGCCATTGATTGGGGCGGTCGTCGCTTGTCTAGACATAACAAGTATTCTTACAAGATAGTATATTTCTGATTGGTTAAAAATATGTGGAAAGGTTTCTCTCAAGTACATTTCAAAGTCAATCGGCTTTTTATTGAGTGAATTGAGAAATATAATTTTTCTTGTATGACAGCGACAGAACGAATATTGGATCTTTCTAGGAATTGGAGTGACGTGGATATGCAAGCTGTGACTTGAATAAAAATATTTGCAGTTTATTAAACGGCGTTGCCAAATAATAACTAGTAATATTGGTAACTCATGGATAAGTTTTCAGTGAAATTTATCTACAGATAAAAATAATTCGTTTTTTTTGTTTCAGGTAAGTTAACTTTCTATCATCTATACAACACTTGTACATCTTTCAAGTTTTGGTAAGTTTTTAGGATATATTAAACATAAATTAATGTTTTTTCAATAATCATAAAAACAATCTATAGAGTGGAACAAAAACACAGAGTTATAGGTTTTTAAACTGACAAACTGGGTTTACATCTCGGCCGAATTCCGAGAACAGATTATTAGGAATATATTTGATTAGCTCCAAGTTCAGATTTAAAAATCGATTAAAAAAACCGGTTTTTAATAATTTTTTTAGTATTTTTTTACTCTAGTTTATTAATCAATTTTTGTAATCGATTTTTTTAAACCGTTCTTTAAACGATTTTTTAATCAATGTTTCTAATCTATTTTTCTACTATTTTTTAATCTATTTGCTATAATAGATTTTTTATTCAATTTTGCAGTCGGTTTTTTTAAATGTGAAGTGAAGCTTAAATTCTAATTTTCGGATTGCGATGTGATGACTTCCGGTCGCCATATCGGAAAACGCGAATGACTCCATATATCCAAAATTATTGATTTTGCACAAAAATCTTTCATTTTTAATTACAGTTTCATTTTGTAGGGACATTATTGATGGAGGTTATGTGCATTCGAGTTTTTTTCCGTTAAAAAAACCTTCAGAAAGACGAATGATGTTTGCCACCGTTTACTTTAAGGGATAAAACCGCCCTTAAAACAATTTAAGAACCGAGGAAAAAAATGGTCGCACTTGTGTGTCACCTACAACGTAATATATGTAAAAAATGGAGTTATCGCGAAAGGACTGCTGAGAACCCTTCCTTGTTAGTACTAAAAATTAGAAATTTGTTTTTATATGTACATTTTTACAATACATTTGCAGTTTTTAAACGTTAAAATTTTTTTGACAGTTTGTCTCAAAAATTTTCGAATGCACATAACCTCAAAAGCCCGCACAAAATAAAAGTCTAATTAAAAATTAAACATAATTTTATTGTCTACATTTTTGGTTGTTTGAACTTTTCTGTAAAAATCAGTAGTTTCAAGATATGGAAAGATATGAAGCTATTTGCATTTTGCAATATGGTAACCGGAAGTCATCATAGAGCAATCCGAAAATCCGAATTTAAACTTCCTCGATAGCCTCCTATTATACACGAAGAAAATCGGTTAGGGCATATTTCACTTATCCAAAAAACCTAATTTTACTGGACTAAAATAAATGCGAGGAATAATGAAAATAAAAAAGAGCTTTGTTTTTCAGAGACTTGTGGCATATAGACGTATCATCTTGAGACTTACTGCTGAAAAAGTCATCCCCTTCTTCATTATTGCTGCTACCGCTAATACTACCATTATTCTTTTCGTTTGCTTATATTTCTCCAATCAGAGCATCTTCAACTATTACTTCCATTAGCTTCTTGACTTTTGAGAACTTGTTGCTATCATACTTTTTCAGCCATAGTATAGATTGTCCAACTACTAAACCGACACCTACAGAGTCCCCACTAAAATTTCTCCATTCCGGTTTCCTACAGTCGGTTATCGCCGAACAGTAAACTGTGAACAGTGGCGTCGTCAACTTTGAACTGCTTCCTGTATTGTTTGCTTTGGCGGCAAATTTAAAATATCTTATCTTTTAAAGGTGTATATAAGCGTTAAAATGAATATATTCAACTTTAAACAAAGAAGTTGATTCTAATTGATGAATACATTTAAACATAATAGTTATTTTAAATAGAGGATAATTATAATTTAAGGTTTTTTGCTCATTTTAGCAAATGTTTTTAAATGTATTCATCCTCCAGTTATCCCAGGAGGAGAAAATGAGGGACGATTACCTGTTTCAGCTTCTTCTGTCTCTTTAATTTTTTTTTGAAAAGTGTTCTTTTTAATTCCTATTGCTGCTAGTACTCTTATCCTGTGACGTTGTAAAGAAATTCGGATGTCATTTTTTGCCTGATTTTTCATTAACTTTGGATATTATTTCTTGTGTTTGGCCATTTTCATAATAAACAATAACCTACTTAGTCTATGTCAATAGCAACTTTAGGCACGACACTGGTATCTGCCAGTTTGCCATGTACTTTGCGTTTGCCCATGCGCAACCCATTTCGGTGATCCTCATGCTTCGTTCCCCACTTCTCTAATTTTTAACGTAGCGGTCGGTTTAGTAGTTGGACAATCTTTAGTCGTAACTTTAGGTGGAAGGCTGTAGCCAGCTGGTAATCTTCATCTTCCAAAAACCGTTGAAATCTTTTTTTTTATCCCAGATAATAAGGCATTGTCCAAAGGCGTACAGTGTTGTCTGCTCAAGCATAAAATACGGACACTCCAATGTAAGGGAACTAATTTAACTGAACGGAATTTAAGGGAAGTTGACAAGAGCGTTAGCATTTTTTGAAGTTAAATCAAAAGTTAATCAGTTAAGCAGTTTGTTAACTTCGATAATTAACGATTACAGGATTAACGAGTTAATGCCCAGCTTTGACTTGTACCATATTTACACTGTTATTTTGTTATTGATATATTAATTTCACTTTCACACTTCCGTTCAGTTTTGCTTAAATTTTTAGTTTCATTCATAAAAAAATGGTAAATTTCTCCACTTTCGCCTTTAATAAATTTACTACCTTAAGGTGCTAATAAGAAATCTATAATCTTAAGGAATCTACAATCTTAAAGAATGTACTACCAATAAGAAATACAAATTTAAAATACAACTAGTTAACACTACTTCTTAAATATACTTCTACTACTTTAAATTTGCAAAAAAGCTGCATTCATCATTCAGATGATGGAATTCGATATAAATCTTTCGAAGCTAAATTTTTTGTGACCTTATCTATAAGTTCAAACCTCCTGTTGAGGTTGTTAAATTAGTTTGTCAGCGTCAAATAAATTAATATATATTCAATATTATACTTCCTATAATTAAGTTTGATTTCATAAGGCCATAGTATTTCTTACATCAAGGCTTCATTTTGGTCTATTTCACCGCTTGGTACAGGTTTATTGTAGCGAATATATTTATTGAAAGTGATGTTGTCACTTCTTATTGCCATTTGACAGGGTACAATTCTTTGTTTTTTTCAATAAGCAGCTGCAGCTTTTTATAACCAAATTATTAAACATTTGAATTGTGTTTTTGATGTTGCTCGTTCTGAAGAGGTTAAACATATTGTGGTCATAACCCAATTCACAGAATTCTGGTATACAATTTTGGATTTTTTAACACGGTCTAATTTTTTTTTTGGTCGACACGTAATCGCTTCCATAACGGTGTGAATGTCTTCTTAATCTAAAACCGGTGATAGGTTTGGATCAAAGAATATGCGATCGATTGAAAAAGATATCTTTTGTTTAAAATTATCGACTAATTCTTCCCTATTATATTTCTTCTGAGCGACAATTCTTAACTTCGACAATCCTTTCCTACGACAAACGTTGATTATCAAGTATTAGACTGACCAATGCAAACCAGTCATTAGATTTTTTTAATTTATTCTTATTTTCAGTGTTCATCTTATTTCCCTTTTTAAAAATAAAACATGAAAAAAGATAAACATTCTTTTCACTCTATAGGCGACAAATTACGTTCCATTTATTAATTCCAATAAATCATGAAAACCGATTCACTAAAAGAATTTCCCTTTATCCAGCTATCAAAAACAAAAACGCTCATGACACAAAAGAAAAAAAAAATGTTATCGGAAGAGCAGATCCTTAAATTAACGGAAAATACCTCTTCCTGCCAACTGCGATCACCAACAAGATTTATCGTCACAAACCCGTGGAAAATGTATCCCGTTTAATGGGACTTTTGACCCAGATGGCCTCCGAGTCGCCTGCTTCTCTGACACTGGACTGCCGACGGGCGGCCACGTCATCTCCTGGGGTAAAAGGCAGCCTCCCTGCAGCTACGGTCGTAAATTCTTTTCAATTGTATTCATATTTACCTCTGTCGGATTCATATGCACTGCTGAAAATTGAAAATGTCCCCGGCGTGATGATAAGGTTCGTTCATGGATGGAACGTTATTTATCCAATTTTAAACGAATTTGTTGACATTTTACTCTTGTGAACAGGAACTATTCTCGATTCTATTATTTTCGTAATAAGGAACACAAAGAATTCGTATCATTTATATATTATTTTCTCAGAGGATAATAAATTAATTTCTTGAAGCCTCGATTGATATTCTGTATTTATTAACTTCAGAATAACAGAGAAGTAAGTTATTGAGATCATACTGTTAGTGTGTCTGTAAGTTAGTTGTTGTGTGTCTGTGAGAGCACTCACAGTTATTCCACTGGACTGATTTGCTTCCAATTTGATATTATATAAATACCTTAGGTCATACCTGGGTCCAATTCAAATTTGAACCCTGTAGGTCTAAATTGACCGGAGATATAGAGGTAGGTCTTTCATCAGAGGTTTACATTTCTCTAGTTCTATATAAGTAGCAGTGCTCTGTATCATATCCGTTCGGGTTGGTAGATGAATAGTCAGAAATATATTTTCCTTTTTTTTCTTTTAATATAAATTGACCGAAAAATACAATTTTTAAACTGTGAGGAAAAAGGCTAAGCCATGTATAAAATATAAAACTGTAAGGAAAAAGTCGAATTTGTGACAAAACAGACGAAACTGTGGCAAAAAGTCGAAACCGTTGGGAAAAGTCGAAACTGTAAGGAAAATTGGAAACTGAGAAATATCTGAGACTGTTGGAAAAAAGTCGAATCTATGAGGAAAAGTGGAAAAGTCAAAACTGTGAGGAAAAGCAGAAACAGGATACAAAATCCGAAACTATTGGGAAAACTCGAAACTCTAAGGAAAATTCGAAACTTTAAGGAAAAAGCCGAAATTATGTATAAAAGGCGAAGGTTTTAGGAAAAAGTTGAAACTGTAAGTAAAAAACCGAAACTGTGTACAAATGCCGAAATTGTGTACAAAAGCCAAAAATGTATAGAAAAGCCGAAACTGTTCGGAAAAAGTCGGAACTGCGAGAGAAAAGTCGAAAATGTGTGTAAAATTCCGAAACCATTGGAAAGAAGTCGAAACTGTAGGGAAAATTAAAAACTGAGGAAAAAATCGAAATTGTTGGGAAAAAAGTCGAAATTTGAGAAAAATTCGAAACTGTGGGGAAAAGCCGAAGAGTAGAGAAAAGCCGAACATATGACAAAAATTCGAAAATATGAGGAAAAGTCGAATCAGCGTAGAAACGCCGAAATTGTTAGAGGAAAAAGTTGAAAATATGAGGAAAAAGCTGAAACTCTGTAGAAAGGACGAAATTTTGGGAAAAAAGTCGAAACTGCGAGAGAAAAGCCTAAACTGTAGGAAAAACTCGGGGAAATGCCGAAACGGTTTTAAAAAAGTCGAAATTGTAAAAAAAATTCGAAAATGAGGAAAAAACCGAAACTGTTGGGAAAATAGACGAAACTGTTACAAAATAGCCGGAATAGTATAGAAATGGAGAAATTGGGAGGAAAATTCGAAAATTTAAGGGAATAACCGAAACTGTGTAGAAAGGCCGAAACTGTTAGAGGAAAAAGTTGATACTCTGAGGAAAAAATCGAAATTGTGTAGAAAAAGGCCGAAATTTTCAGGAATAAAACGAAAAAAGTATAAAAGACGAAATTGTGTACAAAATCCGAAACTATGTAGAAAAGCCGAAACTATATAAAAAGCGGAAACTGTTGTTAAAAAGTCGAAACTGCGAGAGAAAAGCCGAAACTGCGAGAGAAAAGCCGGAACTGCGAGAGAAAAGCCGAAACTGCGAGAGAAAAGCGGAAACTGTGGGGAAAGAAGTCCAAACCGTTTTGAAAAAGTCGAAACTGTAAGGCAAATTCGAAACTCAGGAAAAAACCGAAACTGTTAGGAAAAAATCCGGGACAGTATAGAAAAGCCGAAACTCTGAGGATAATTATAAAACTATGAAAAATAATTCAAAACTATGAGAACGCTGACACCGTATAGAAAATCCGAAACTGTTGGGAAAAAGCCGAATCTGTGAGGAAAAAGTCGAAACTGTGTACAAAAGCCGAAATTGTGTACAAAATCCGAAATTCTGTACAAAAGCCGAAACTGCGAAAGAAAAGCCGAAATTGCGAGAGAAAAGCCGAAACTGTGGGGAAAAAGTCCAATCGTTTTGAAAAAGTCTTAACTGTAAGGAAAATTCGAAACTCAGGAAAAATCCGGGACAGTATACAAAAGCCGAAACTGTAAGGAAAATTATAAAAGTATGAAAAACAATTCTAAACTATGAGAAAAAAGCCGAAACCGTGTAGAAAAGTCGAAACTGTTGGGAAAAAGCCGAATCTATTAGGAAAAAGCCGAAACTGTGTATAAAATCCGAAATTGTGTACAAAAGCCGAAACTATGTAGAAAAGTCGAAACTTTATAGAAAAGTCGAAACTGTGAGAGGAAAGTTGAAGCTGTGGAGAAAAAGCCGAAACCGTTGACTGTGTAGTCCAATTCAATTAAGAATTGGTATATGAGAGTTTTTAGAGACGGTGATTATGAAATTTTTCTTAAAATTGAACAATTAAAGATGAAGACTTTAAGATAGCGGACGAAAATTGTGATTATGGTCCGATTCTATTTAAAATTAGCTTCTCGGGATTATCTGATCAGAGATTATGAACTTTTTGTCAAATTCATAAACTCAAGATGATGGCTCCAAAATGACCGATAAGTTTTGTGATTGCGATTCGACTCGATTCGTGCTTTTGGAGCCGTAATTAATAAAAATCTAGATTTTTTATCTTAAAATTTGGCATATGTATAAGAATCAATAACGATCATCAAATAAGACCGAGTTCTGTCCTTTTTCGTTAATGTTTAATAAACTAAAACAAAAGTTTTACTATTAACATGAACATACCAGTAAAAAACAATTTTTAATGTAATGGGCTTGTTACCCATATTATTTTTTCGTTGTTTTTTTAATTTTAAATGGATCTCGATCAACTACATAAGCTGTTAACATTTCCGCTTCATAAGGACATCCAATCGTTAGATATTCAATATCAAATATTGGGTTTTTCTAAAAAGTTTTCGCCGGCTCGTGACGTCATTTTGCATATACGGTACAGCTCGTCGACGTGGCCGACTTCGAATTTGCTACAGTAGTCTATTATAACCCATATGAAAGGGGTGTTTGTTTCCAATTTAAAAATTATTATTATTGTCATTTTTTTACTTTTGGTTTTTTTTACTTGCAATGTTTTCAGTGAATAGTGGTTTTATCAAAGCAGATTCAGGAAAAAATAAAATCGGAAAAGAGTAATTTATTGGGTGGCGAAGAAAACTACAAAGGTCGCTAACGATTTTGCTTAAAATTTTGTGTGTGATCATGTAACTCTTTAACTGTATCCTGTTTCAGTTTTGATGAGACATTTTCCATAGCGGGGTAATTGGGGTTTTGCTGGAGGATGTTTTATATGTATTTTGTACGAGAAGTTTATTGCTGTCAAGTTTCAGCTCAATCTGATTATTTTAAAGAAAGTTAAAAAACCCAGTAGATGTGGACCCAAAGGGGACAATGTGATCCAAAAACTCGCCCCGGTACACGGTGGCCGAGGTCTACGTGGCCTTTTCCGTATTAATCTGCCAAGTTACAACTCAATCCGACCATTTCAGAGAAAGTTGAAAAACCCAGTAGGTATAGTTGAAAAATCCAGTAGTTGTAGACCCAATGGGGTCACTGTGACCTAAAAACTCACCCCGGTCCACGTCGCCAAGTTCTGCGTAACCATTTATCAAGTTTCAGCTCAATCTGATTATTAAGAAATAATAACGCAGTGGGTGGACCCAACGGGGTCACTGTGTCCCAAAAGTTTGCCCGGCATACATGCCCAAGGTCTATGTGGCCTTCTCCCTACACGTCTGCAAAGTTTCAGCTCCATCTGGAAATGTCAGAAAAAATCTGAAGCAGATATGTTCATGGTGTTTCACTATTTTATTAAAAAAAGAAATCCGAGGAATAAAATCGCTTAGGTAAGTAAAAAATAATATTAATTTAATGGGAATCGTAAGTAGATGGTAACTACTTAGATTTAATTTATATTTAAAAAATGTGTAGTGGCCAACACACTCTCCCGATATTTAGAGGTTTTTTTCACTGATTTTAAACTAGCAAGAAGATATAAAATATACAATTTAATAATAACAGGCGCTTTTTATACATAAACAAGAAGCGACTCACGTTTATCACGACAGTCGTCTGACAAGCACATGCGAAGTGACGTCACGCGAAGGTCGCGCGGTCCAACTTTGGTAATTTATTTAAGGGCTTAAACGTCCTAATAATAATCAAAAAAATTGGAAATTGCCTTAAAGAATGGCCCAGTTTCGATTTCTAAAATAAAACAAAAATATTGAATGGGCCCATTGCTCAAAAGCGTGGGGTTCTCGACATAAATTGTCTTAACCTCTAGAACGCTAAGTATCGTAAAGTTATTACTAGTAGAGCACCCAATCACTTTGATCTCCGGGTACTATGCTTCTACCACTGCAACCTTTAGGTAAGTGCTTTTTTATTTTCCTAACCTAACTATTGAACGTGGCTTAGTTGGCAGCTTCTTACGTCATTGTTTTTTGGTATTCTAGAACTCCAATAGCGAAGTCTATTACAACTTTTTTATCGTCAATAAACCACAGTTTCTCTATTAGACCTATTAGGCCTTAATTTAAATTTTTATAAAGTGTTATAATGGCCTCTTTCTCGTGGGCTATTATGCCAGTTATAATTAGAGAAGAAAAATTACTGTAGAAATAAGGAAAAAAAGAAGAAAGAAAAAAGGATATATGGCTAACGCAACCTTATATATTTTTCAAGCGATAATTTTTGGGTTAGGTAATACTCATAATATCTATGTTTCTTTTCAGAGAGTGTTGATATTATGACTTCGTTTTATCCAATATAAAACATATTTAATTCTATTTTGTATATTGTTTTTTATGTTTCTTATTAATAATTCACTCTGCTTTTGACATATGCTTGATAGGTTTGACCAAGACGTATATATGGGAGGGGGGTAAAGGTGGAAAATAACCACAGCCAGGATACCAAAAAAATAACACGAAAAGAAGAAATAAGGTATATGAAATATAGAAATCGACAAAAATATTTGTCTAAAAATGTGTTAATCCCCACCCTCGCCGGAAAAAAGATATCAACGCCCTTGGGTTTGACCAGTTTGGTTTGAATCATTACCAGTTAACAAAATTTTCGGACATTCTGTATATTACCTCTCATGTATTAAGAATTTAAATAGCAGCAAACTTTTTTCGATCTCTTCAAATAAATCTTTAATCCTGAACAATATATTTGGTAAACAAAAGATTTTTTGTTATCCATGACCCAACACGTCCTAGAACAACCAGTTCCCATTTAATCCTAAAAGGATTGATAATCCAAAATACTCCGAGCCAGTCAAACGTAAAAGCTTTTTTTTATCGTATTAAGTACGCTTAATTTCTTTTCCCTTTTACCAAAATATCAAATGTGATAGGGACTTATTTAAAAGTGGCTCCGCTAGTGATGGATACTGGGCTTTTCATGTTGGAATTGTGTACGATCGGAAAACTTTTACTAAAAGGGCTTTGAAACTAATTAAGTGTAAATTTCTTTTGACATAGAGGCTTAGGATTTGATTCATGATATTTCGTCGTCTGAGAGGTAATTCAGAAGTCAGAAAGAAAATATTAATAATATAATATGCATATTTTTCGTTCCAAATTAACGCCAATAATAATTCCAGAAAAAATTTCCACTTAAACCTAAATTACTCTGTATAATTGGCTCCAGATTAACTAGATAATTTTTTATGTAACTCAGACGCTGGAGCTGATTTTGTATTCAGACTAAGCACAGATGCAAAACACATTCTCCGAAAGATCTCAATATATCTTTTGTGTTTGGACATCAATGTGAAGTATGCAATAAATTTTCAGACCTTACAGAACGGTTGTGAAAGGAATAATAAAATGTTATTGATTTATTTTAAATTTTCTCAAATGGTTCGTACTCAATAGCAATTGAAAAAATAATATATTTTTTCGTTATTGATATAAGGGTAATGGGGGAAAAATCGGGTATTTAAACTTTGGAATGATATAGATTTTCAATATGAAAAGAACCAATTTCAAAATTTTAATTGAGAGTTCAGTACTTCGTGCGTTATCAGAAAATAAAATGTTTTGTATCAGAAAGTTTATTATTTGGGTGGGGAATATTTTTAAAAAATGGTGCTAATATCCGGTTTTACCCCATTAGAGGGGTAATATCTTGTAGTTATTCTATTACATTTAAAACCGTCTTTATATTCAAAGTATTTATTTAGTTATTAACAAAAATCTCATATAAATATGAATCCATCCATCATTAAATCTCGAATCTGCATAAAGCTCATTAAAAATTAGGCATCCCTGAAAGGCCACATCTTCCTCCTCTAAAGACGACCCCCCTTTTTTATTGATCAATTTCCTGATTTTTCACCTTTCTTAACTCTGGTTTTCACGCTTTTGTTTGCTTTAGTTAGAGTTTCATCATTTTTCCTTTTTGAGTCACAACCTGTTGATTTTCCGAAAACATTATAAGGAGAAGAGGTAAGAATTGCCGTTTACTCTTTTTCCGGTTGTTAATTTTTTAAACTCTATTAACTTCTTGGAGAGGAGACATTAACATTTTGGTGGAAAATGAAAATGCTGAAACAGCCTTAGATGTAGAAGGTATGGGATCCATGTCCTTTAGTGTATCAAATATGCAGGAGTACAAAGCTGGATTACCAAGTACTTTGGTATATCAGGGAGTGTGGAAGTTATACTGGATATAGAAGGCTGAGGTTCTAAATTATTTTGTGTGTCAGGGATTGTTTCATGTATCAGCCTCTCAGTTGTTTCATCAGGGGCATATAAATGGCTGTTTCCATGACAGCTGCTCTAAGTGAACGCACAAGTAAAGAGTTTTCCAAAGACATAACAAAATAACATTGTTTTCGCGAGCAATATTGATAAAGCCTAAGCTTTTTGCATGTATTGAGTATCCGTCAACTATTAAAAGGACGGATTTTTCGGCTGAAGGATTAGAATAGTCAATAAATCTTCTAAACCAAGCAATGAACACCTCTTTGCGTCGAGGATAGGCAACACACTTGTTTCTTTCCTCAATGAGCTAGAACTTGTGATGGTTTGTTAGGAACTGTTAAAATTTCTGTTTCTTCTACATTATAGATATCAGGTGAGAAGTTGTGTTTTTCTTAAACAGAGCTTAATAGAGTAAAAACGTCCTACAGCCCTTGGCATGAGCCATGAATATTTTTTCGGGATTCCTTTTTTATTTCCTGAATCGGGAGTCCCACCTGCACTCAGGCACCTGCACTGAGGTTCTAGGCCTATTGTGCTCCGCCAGTTTTCAAATCAGTCCAGTACTCTTGACATAGACCAGAATAGTCCTAATGTTAGCTTTCGCTATCTCTTCAGGTTCAGGTTACTGTACGCCAAAGTGCCATTCCCTTTCACGGAAGTAGTATAATACATGAAGAGGAGTTTCCTCCTCTTTTCCACATTTCCTACATAGGGAATCTTCCCATACTCCTATGACGTTCAGGTGTCTTCTGAGCCCGCAGTGTTCTGTGAGGACACCTAGTGCAGTTTTGAGTTCCCGTCTTTTTAGGCATAGTAGTGTTTTGGACTGTCTTAGTCCCGGAATTTCCAACCAGTATTCCCTGAGTTGGTCCCTTAATTGTTTTTCCAGCATACCCTTTATATGTTGGTAGGAAATATCACATGTGGGTTGCGGTCCAATTAAAGGTCTTTCGGCTCCTTTACCAGCTAGGCGGTATGCCTCTTCATTTCCTTCTATGTCCTCATGCCCAGTCACCCATTCAAGATTTCTCTTGTTGTGTTCTGCCACGGCATTTAGGTTTTTATGGCAGTCAAATACTAGTAATAGCCGCAGTTGCCGTTGTTCTAAACGCACCCTGTAATCAGAAGGCATGCTACTCTCTGTAGGTTGCCCAGCTGCTTTAGCGCTGTTCTTTTTGTGCCACCATATTACGGAGGCGTAAGTCATGGCGGATTTCACAACCCTGCGCCATTCAGGGGTTGAGGCCCAACTTGAACCCCACAATCCTCTTGTAGGCCCAATCGGCTCTTAGAGCTTTATCCGTTTCCCTATCTATTTGGCTAGAGAACGTTAATTTGTTATTCAGGATAACTCCCAAATATTTAACTTTTGAAAGATTTAGTTGTTTTCCCCACATGGATGATTCTTTATGTTCAGGTTTCTTCTCCTTATAAAGGTAACAACTGTTGTTTTCGCCGGATTCGTGGATAATCTCTCTTTCCGGCACCATCTTTCTACAATGTTGATTGACCCTTGCATCCTATCACATACAATGGTATCAAATTTTCCATTTATAATGATACCTACGCCGTCAGAAAATACTTGTGCGCAGATATTTTATCTCTAGCTCTCTAAGAAGGTCATCAACCACCAGGGGCCACTTGAGGGCACACCTTAGGAGCAACGACTACACTTCTTACGTTGTAAAGTGTGCTGAAGCATGAAGTCCAACTATCGCGTAATGCTCTGAGCGGCTCCTCGCCTCCGCATTGCTCGCACTATGGATTTATATGAATCCGAATCAAAGGCCCGTTCTATATTGTTATGAAATACTACTACTTCGTTGTTCTCAATTTGGGGTGAGTTCTATATATAAAAAAAAATAATAAACATTACAAAAAATAAATAAAATTAAATTAATAAAGTCCTTCTGGTCACATTTCACTCCAATCTTCTACACCTATTTTATCTCCTACCTTGACCAATCGCTTCTTCTAAATACCTCTTCTTCAATTTGACTTCCTAATCTCCGCTTTCCAATTTATTAAACCTTTATACTCCTCCTTACGTTCTTACACCACTCGTCCTTTCTGTTAGTCGCTTTCTTATTTAGCTCACCAAACTGAATTTATCTCTTATTTTATTATTTATTGTTTTTTTTTTAAATAAAATTTTGTAATTTAATCAGTGTATACATTTTTTTTTTTATTTTCCATCTTTCTACATCCTCTTACAAAAAACATTACTTAATATTCTGACCAACAACCATTTTTTTTCTTATAAAAAATATTTTACTTCTTTATTATTTTTTTTATTCAACTGTCCGTCTCTAACTTCTAAAAATTTTTTGTTACTTGATTTCTGAATAAAAATTTTTTTTAATTACTTTTGACAAACTTGCCATTTACTTTTTAATTATACAGCAAGAATTTATTTTGTTATTCTATCCAAATTTTAACTTTCTCTATTAAATTATTATAATAATCTCATATTATATGATATTACACATAAGATTTTTTTTTATACTCTCCACAATTGTTGATTTTAAATACTGTATACACCAATTATTTTCAATAAATGCTTTAAAATTATACTTTTAATAATAACTCTGTTTATAACATTCACAATTCACAAATGTTATTCAAACCATTTAACAAATAACTAATAATTAATTTATAAAAATGACTCATACAGAGTATTTCATTACAATATATAGAAATACTGCTAGGGCGATTTCTTGACAGTCCAATGCTTGTTCTGCCTTGAGCGCCAGCGTATGAATCTCAGCGTCACAGGACTTCCCAGATTGGTATGCGAATTGGTTTCGATCTATAGGATTGTCTACTAATACCTCGTCCCTTATATATCTGTCGATAATCTTTTCTTAAGTTTTTATAAAGAATAATGTCAGGCTGATAGGTCTATAAGATTTGACTTCTGCGTAGCACACTTTACCCGGTTTTGGGTATGAAGACAACTCTTGTAGACCTCCATTTTTCTGGTACATACCCCAATGTCAGGCTGGAACGGAGTAGTTGGTACAGCGTTCCTTTAAGCTAATCTAGTCCCTTCTGAAGAAGGGTTGGGAATATGCTATCCGGTCTAGCTTTCTTGTATGGTATGGCTGAAAAATTCTCAGAGACGATGAAAGTTTAGTTCTGTTTACAACTTTGTTTGCCAAGGTCTAGTCCTGCTTTGTGGCCCTGGCTACTCGAGCCACCACAGTACCGTTCTCTTGACTTTGGTTAAGTAAGCAACCCTCGAATTGTGAGTTTAGTAACAAGTCTAAAGTCTTTTACACAGTGCTGGCATACTCCCCATTTTCATTTTTCAAAGACTAAATGCATCCTTGTTTTTCCCTTTGCAGTATTTTACTGATTCTGGAGCACTCAGGAATATTCTTTATGTTCTCACAGAATTTTTTCCAGGAAATTAAGCTTTGCATTCCTTACGGAGTAGCTTTATTCTCTTCTGGATGCCTTATAGGCTTTCCAGTTGGCAGTTTTTTGGACTGGTTAAAATGTCTGCGGAATTCTGTTCTTTTCTTGGAAATGTCAGTATTCCACCATTCGGTGTCTTGGTTATCTTTCTTAGTTTAAAAGGGCAGTTTTTTTCATATGCTAGCTCTACTGACTTGAGGTAGGTTCATAACAACCCTCTCCTTCTTAATTGAAGAATTCACAATCTCATAAATTTAAATTAATCGAAGTTTTTATAACTTTTCCAGAACACAATTTATATATTTTTGCACAAATGTTAAAAAAAATTTTTAGCGAAACAACTTACGCCCTCTCACATCTAGATGCCACTTCCCACCAAATGCAAAGAGAACATAACGGTACCCGGTTATACCCCCCCTAGCCGGTTTTACCCTACTCTCCACTACAGTATTTTATTTTTCATATAGTTATTTCAAAATAAATAAAAAACCTTCTCCCGAAGAAAAATGACGTATTGTAAGTCTAGAAATGTATTTAAAATTAAAACGTTAAAAACTAAGATTTTTAAAACAACTTTAAGCCTTAATTTAAAGTTAGTTTAATACTAGCGTATTTTTGTATTTAATAAACCGCTTTTAACATTATGATTTTCCTGTCTTCATTAGCGATAAAAAACGAACAAATTGTGAATGCTTTCCACAAATTCCAACAAGCATGTTTCATAACTGAATATAAAACTTAGTCTTTCGACTTTTTATCTCCAGCCGTAAGCAGAGAACAATTGCCTGAAAGAAATTACTTTTATCCAGTTTTGTCTCCATTTGGAGTTTTTTATTTTTCTCATTTCGTCTCGAAAAAAGCAAATACAGTATCTTTTTTTATTGAACTTCCCTCCGAGTTCTCGTCGCTAACGGCAGAATGAAACATCTTACTGGGACGTGTTTTAATGAGGCTTATTTTGACAGTTTCATTTTGAGAGATGTTGAATTGCTGTTGAAATAATTTGAGAACTAGAGGTAAGAAGTGTACATATCATTTGTACTTTCGCACTATAAATTTTAAATTTATAATTATTAACGTTCGTTTTGACTTAATGGTAACATCATTATTATTATAATTTTCGAGCGGGAGAATGTATAATTGTTTTTAGTACGAGTTTAAATAATGTAATCACTTTTTAATTGCCGAAAAATATAACACTATTTTAATTTTGGGTTAATAAAAAACTTCTTAATGGAGGTGATGAGTCAAACCAAAGTAAAACGCTTTTGTGGTGCTACATTTTAAATTCAGATTCCGGACCTCAAAAATAAGGAATAATGACAAAATATTTCATTAAATGGCAGGCTCAAGGGATAACAGCCGAAATATTAAAAACGTGATGTTTTTAGTACTACGGCTCGAAAAATTCACTTTAAATTAAACATAAGAACTATACACACCACCACGAAATTTATAGACATCACGCTATGTTTGACATTTTGGTCTATTGCATAGACGTAATCAGAATATTTTTTATGGTTTTCATGGGTGACTTGATATCTTCCTGACGACTGGTTCTTGTCATTGCCTCCACATAAATCCAGACCGACGGACATGAAAATATTTTTCACTTAATCGTGTTGCAGGTGGATTAAGACGCCAAGTCATTTTAAGCAAAACTAAATTTCTAATTTTTTTTTTGATTTTATTACTCTCGGCAGCACGGTGAACTGGTGCGGAAAACGGAAATTAGGATATGAAAAAAATATGATTAGCTGTTTCAATATTTTCAAAAATTGGAGAGATATGATTTTTTTGATAATTCAACCCCCTCCAGTTCCTCACATGAAGGTCAAATAGAAAAAAGTTTCAAGCAAATTAATATTATAATAATTAAGACATGAAAAAAGTTTATTGATCTATTTCAATATTTTAAAAAATGGCGGTGAAATACATTTTTTTCCGATTTAACCCCCTCCAGTTTCATCTTCGTAGGTCGGATTAAATAGTTGCATACAAATTATTTTTTTAATAATTAGGTTATGAAAAAAGAAAAAAGTGTACGCACCTGTTTCAATATTTTCAAAAATGGTCGAGATAGGATTTTTTCAAAGGAGGGTATCGTTTTAAATGGGTGTTTTGGGTTTCTCATGAAAAAAATTTTTATGTTTCAAAAACTTAAAAATCCAATAGAGGAAAGCAAAAAAATTTGTTTTGTATTAAAACTATAAGCTTAAAATGAATTTCCATTGCGAGAAATTCTAAATTACCTGATTTTTAGGGTGTATACGGACGGCTAAAATTATTAATAAATAAAACACATTTAATGAAAGAAATCTCTTTGAAATGAAAAAAAATACGTAGAATGAATCACTAATACTTTTACAACTATTACATCTGTCTAAAAAAGCTCAAATATTTAACAATTGTTAACTGAAAAATCTAAGAACTGTAAAAGTTTGACATTTATTATTAATATCCAAGTTGTTAAACCAATTTTTAAATATGGCAACATCGCATGTCTTAACACAGAACCACAGTAGCTCCTATATGAGGTGGAGCTTTTGTGAGACAAATACTCATTATTGTGCGCATGCGTCGTTAATGTTAGATTAGGTTTTTTCTGATTATTTAGAATACAAATAAAAAAAAACTATTATTTGGATTAAACGGGGGTTAATCAGTAATACAAAATTGCATTTATTTTGCATTTCACAAAAAAAAAAAAATTATGGAATATTTGTCTCCCAATAGCTCCCCCTATTATGAAAACTATTATTTGGATTAAACGGGGGTTAATCAGTAATACAAAATTGCATTTATTTTGCATTTCACAAAAAAAAAAAAATTATGGAATATTTGTCTCCCAATAGCTCCCCCTATTATGAACCTTATATTATGACAGAAATAGCTCCTACTATAAGCTGTGACAGAACTAGGACTTTTATGTTTCTTTTAACTTTAATATGTTTATTACCCATATTGATAAGCAAAAACCAGGATTTAGCAGATTTTTTTACGATCAAACGTTTAATTTCAAATATTTAATATTTTTGAGACGTCTTAATGTAAATCAGTTTAAGAAATAAGCGAAAGATGGCGCCAGTCGTCAATTTAAGTTTGAATTATCTATTTAAGCAAAGATGGCGTTACAATCGAAGTTATTTATTTAATTATATGCTCACCTTTTGCTACAAAATGCCCTAAAAACGTAATTTCGACGCTAACTCCCCCTTGGTTATTTATAGTATTGAGGTGTAGTATTGCCGGTACTACAGAGAAAACTGTCGACTGTATACCGAATTTAAATAAATCCGAGTGGCAACATCTTTCTCATATTTGTTTAACTGATCTACCTTAAGTGACAGATTTTTTTTAATTATAGGTTGAATATAGGTTTAAAAAATAATAAAAAATAAGGGTTAGATTTTTATTACTCAGGTTTTTAATGGCCCATTAACCTAAAATCCAGCAAACACCCCATTCGTGTAAGAAGTTTAAATGTTAAATCTTTTTATTGATCTAATAGGATAACCCTATAACGTCAAAGAAAATATTACTAACACATTTTTTAAAAGCTTTATTCAAATATTTTTCAATCCCAATTTTTTAAATTAACGTGGAAAGTATAGTTAGTATTTTTTGAAATATTGAAACTTCGATATTTTAAATCAGATGAAATGCCATTTAAATTAATACTTTTTGCTCTTCCATCCATTTGATGAACTTGTCATAATCTTTAGTGTCTTCTGATTTTTGCTGTATTAACCGCGATTCTGCTTTATTATTTTAGGTATCAATGTTAGAACTTATTTTTAAGTAATATACAACCTGTAACAACTGTGGTGACAACAATAAATCTTATGTGATAGATTGAAAATTAATTTTTGTATTTGTCAATTCGATGACAGCTGATGACATGACTAATTCAACCAGTTTACATTATTGATTCTTTCTTTCCATTTTTTGTAGTAATAATACCAGTATTTATGATTTTAAAGTGTACCAATAAAAAAAATAGCAGAAAGTATTCGTGGATAACTGGTCTTTAAAACACTTGGCCTATTTCGAGAAAAATCGCGCGTGTTCTATTAAATGACAGCTGGCCGCCATGTTGCCAAATCCTCCTTGTCCGTCCTTGTGATTTCAAAATTTCGAAATTAAAATAAAGTATGTTCCGGGGCGTTTTAAAGAAAAAAATTTTGGGAAATCCATTTTTTTTTTAATATCTTTTAGTGAGAAAAATTTCGTAATTTCGCAAAAAACCCAAAAAACGATACCCTCCTTTCAACATATTCCATTTTCACTCATGAAGTCAACCCCCCCCCCAAGTTTCCACCACCTTACAGCTAAAATGCCTACAAACAATAGAGTTCCTCTCACAGACACGACAAGATGATTGGCGAATGAATTTTTGAAATCTGACGACAGGTTCTTGATATAAACATCCAGGCAGACGGACATGAATTTGTTTTTTCAATTAATCGTATTGTGGGTGTCTTAAAACGTCGAGAAAAGTCATTTTGAGCAAAAAAAAATTCATAATTATAATACCTCCGGTGAGGACCGAAGTACAAATGTAAAGCGGTAAAAGGGTCAAATATTTTAAATTTGTCAGGCTTAAGTGGTAAGAGGAACAAATATATTTACTTGGAAAGGAGTAAGAGATATAGCGATTACATATTTTGACATGAATCAGCTTAAGGTGTAAAAGAACCAAATATTTGTGAAACGTTACTTCTTTTTGACAATTGACAAAAAAACTATGATATATTTCAAAATCCGGCCTTTCTTTCTTTTTGTGGGTTTAAGGAAATTAAACTCAAATTAAACGTTATATTTCAGAGACTTTTCTTTTTTTTTAAAACCTAACTTAACTTGATTCTTGAAGCTTCTTCTGAAATTTCTAGTATCAGTAGAACGTTGGTCCCAAAGGAGGAAAAAAACTTGCTCGTTCCAAAATTTTATTCAGTAAAAACGTTGTTTCAAAAAGCTTGTAGTACCAAAGAAAACTTGCTCTAAAAAAAATTGTAGTACAAAGAAAAACCATAAAAGTTCACATAAAGTAAATGTACGACAAAATGACAAAAATCTTATAAATTACCAGATTTCGTAGTCTCTGTTTTTGAAAAATAATGTAAAACAATGATAATATATAAATAAAATACATGAATTTTTAGATCAAAATATGAAATATAAAGTAAATTAAATTTTAAGACAATCTGTGAAAACAAATTAAAAATAGATTCTCTTTTTGTAATCGACACTGAAAGAGCACTACAAACATTAGATAATTTATATTATTAAAAAAGATAAGATATATGAAATTTGAAGTAAATATAAACAAATATACCAGCATAAAAAAATTAAAAATAACAGTAAATAGAAGTTAAAGCGTCGAAATAATTAATAATGATAGCAGGGGATATTAGTGAAAATATAATACAAGGTGTCCATCTATAAATTGACACATTTTAACAACTTATAACTCGAGAACGGAAAAAGATATCGACATGCGATTTTCACTAAACTTCCTAAATTTACTTCTAGTTTCTGTTGACATTGTTGCCGCATGTAATTTTTTTCTGGAAATTGACGAAAAAAAAATTAAGGTTTTTGAACCAAAATTGTGATCTTAGATTAAATAGGACACCCTGTAATTCTTAAAACCTTTGAAAATACCATTTCTTCTTCTATCCAAAAATGTATACATTGTTGGCATTCACCCACGTTTTTAGGGAATAATTTACTTTTTCATGAAACCACTTCCAAATCTAAAGGACCACATTCTAACAACTTAAAACTATAGAATGAGACAAGGTATTGAAAACAGGTTTTACTTAAAAATAAAAAACAAAACATACATTAATAAAGTAATTGTTGAATATGACCTCCATTTTGTTCAATACATGTATGTAAGCGCAATAAAAAATGTGTAAATGCATTTTGGAGCATTTCTGGAGTAATTACATTAAACACATTGATTATGTTATTCCTCAGTTCTGCTAAATTTGAAGGTGTTGGATCGTAGCATCTGTCCTTAATGTACCCCCATAGAAAAAAATCCGGTACAGTCAAGTCTGGAGAATAGGGAGCCCATTCAATAGGACCAGCTCGACCTATCCACTTGTCTCCAAAGGTTATATTCAAAGAATTCCTCGCTATTAAAGAGTATGCGGTGGAGCACCATCTTGCTGGAAATATACATCATTTAGTATACCTTCTTGTTGTAGTTGAGGATAGAAAAAGAGTTCTAGCATATCGGTATAATTGTTCCCATTTACTGTTTGTTCTTGGAAAAAAAATGGTCCATAAATTTTTGTTTTGGAGACACCACACCACACATTTACCTTGGGGGAATTTCTTTCAAACTCGTTGAATGCTCTAGGATTTTCATCACCCCAAATCCTACAGTTATGTTTGTTTACGCGGCCATTTAAGTGAAATGTTGCTTCATCGGACATTATTAAATTTACTTTTGGTTGATTTCTAAACAAATCTAATAACGTCTCACACATCTCTTTTCGATTGCATGATTCTCAATTTTTTGGAAAGTCTGAATCTTATATGCTTTAAACTTGATTATCTTTAAAAGCTTATGCATCTTACTCTTTGACATATGTAAGGGTTGAGCGATTTTTCTAATAGATATTTTATTATTGTTTCTTTCTAAAATCTCTCTTAACTGTAAAACATCATTTAAAAGAATATCTTGAGCGTTTTGAATGTGTCTTTCTTTTCTCTCCAATGTTCCTGTTTCTGTAAACTGACTTACCCAGCTTATAATAGAATTTCTAGTAGGCGGATTTTTTTCAAAAATGTTTCTAAATCTTCTTTGTGTATGCGTAATTGATTTACTTTCATTAAACACTAAAACGCACCGGGCTTTTTCGGTTTTGGTAAACATTTTTTTTTGTACCAGCTTTCTCTTGCACTAAAATTATTGCTAATCTGAGACTTCTGTCAACTCGATTTGCGTTACACAGCACCCTTGATAAATTAATATCATTTATTAAGCCATTCATATTCTATGCTCAGCTGGGTAAGTCAATTTACAAAAATTAGAAAATTAAATAGAAAATGTGTAATGAAAATGCTTACGATAATCCTTTAAATGATAATTTATGGATGAAGGTTTGCAAATAATTCTTAGAAATACGAGTTTTGTTCTCAAGAAGCCCTCAATATGAATTTGAAAAACTAAATTTTTAAAGAAACTTTCAGACGTTTGAGACTTGGCAAACCACGTTAGATACAAATTAAAACATTTTTAAGAATTTCAGTAAAACCTGTTTTCAATACCTTGTCTCATTCTATAGTTTTAAGTTGTTAGAATGTGGCCCTTTAGATTTGGAAGTGGTTTCATGAAAAAGTAAATTATTCCCTAAAAACGTGGGTGAATGCCAACAATGTATACATTTTTGGATAGAAGAAGAAATGGTATTTTCAAAGGTTTTAAGAATTACAGGGTGTCCTATTTAATCAAAGATCACAATTTTGGTTCAAAAACCTTAATTTTTTTTTCGTCAATTTCCAGAAAAAAATTACATGCGGCAACAGAAACTAGAAGTAAATTTAGGAAGTTTAGTGAAAACCGTATGTCGATATCTTTTTCCGTTCTCGAGTTATAAGTTGTTAAAATGTGTCAATTTATAGATGGACACCTTGTATAATAAAAACTGACCCTATATAACGAGGGGAACAAAGAAAATTTTTAATTTGCGACACAGACGATATAGAAGTCAATTGTTTTGACTGAAGAGACAAAGAGAGAAAATTGTTAACATGGGAAAGACATTTTATGTTAATACCTAGACGAGAGGGAGATATTGAGAAGCAAGCTTAAATTAAATATACCGAGGAGAGGAATAATAAAAATACAGAGTGGCACAGAATAAAAACGTAACATTTTTGCATTGGTAAAGGGCTACATAATTTAACACGAACAGGCGGCTTAAGGTGTAAAGGACCCAAATATTTTCACAAAGAGATGTTAAAGCGGTAAAAGGATCAATTATTTTTACATGAAGGTGTAAGACAAAATATTATTACCTATAGGTCACATGTCTCAAACATTTTAATATGTGCAGGCCTACGGAGTAAACGATATCTTTATAATTTAAAAATTTTTAAAAAATTAAAAAAATATATATTTTTAACCATTATTTACACACTGTGGAAACCCAAACATTTGTATCACATTTTATTCATCATAACCCACTTGTGACCTTTGCAGAAAAAAATATTGAAATAATATTATGTTAACCACAATAACTAAGTTCTATAAAAGAGATATTTGGAAAAAGGCGAAATAGACGATTTTCATTTTATTTAATTAACAGATTAATTTTTAAAAAGAGAAAAAAACTTTATATAACTTTATAAAAGTTTCACTGCCGAAATCTACTAAAAAATTAAGGGTTACAAATAGTTGGATAGAGAAAAGAGTACAGGTCCGTATTAAAAAAAAATTGTTGAAAATGGCCTTTCAAACATAAAGAAATTTAAGAAATTACATATGCTATGTTAAAGTTTTATAAAGTTTTTTTCTATTTATAAAAATTAAGGTAACTGACCTAATATCTTTCTATCTTTTAAATTTTAAATCTTGTATTTTAGTTACATTATACAAAATAAATCTTCCAAAATGAACCAATTTACAATTATAAGAAAAATTAAATAATGCTTTGAGTTTTTAATATAAATTAAGTCAAATATTTCGACTGGTTTAACATCTCCCTTTGCAATTATATTTGTATCTAAACATTTCTTGTTTCGATCTCCAGAACTTCAATGACACAAAAATTTATTTTGCTTTAATACAGAATTATAAAGACATCAAAGCGAATATCAGGAAATTAAGAACCCCATCCCCTTGGCAAAGTTGCCAATTTATATTTATCTACCAAAAATTTTATTTAACTTCATTGCGTTTCTTCTTAGAAATAACGAAATGTTGAAAATTTTTTTTTCGTTTGAGTGAGTTTTGACTGAACCCTTTAATATTCGTTTTCAATTTGTGAGTTATAAATAGAAATTAGGTCTGGGTACAATATATTTTTCAAACTTTATGTAAATCTGAATAAAAAATCTTTATTTTATTCACCCTTGGGTTTCTTTTCGCTTCAGTTAAATTATTTTATTGGTATGTTGGGACAAATACGAAATAACAGCCAACGTAAAGAAGTATTACAGCGTGCTAAGATTTTTTTACAAACAGAATGAACAATATTAGCAAATAGTCCAGACAACGAAAAAGTATAGAGGGAAATGTTGGGAACACAATTTTTGACTTGTCACATTGTTTGGACTAGCTAGGAGGTGATCATATCAAAAGTCCCCGCCCGTAGCCCTGCTTGATGGTTCCATATTTCTGTTTTTCGCTTATATCTCGGAAACTATGCTTCCCAGCGACATAACCATTCTATTCAAAATTAAAGCTGATTATATTTCCCAGAAATTTTATTCAGTCAAGTTTTTCCGCTCTTTTAAGTCTGCAATTTTGAAAACAAAACATTTTTGCCTCACACTTTTGGTTCTTTTGACCGGATGCACCCAAAAAATAAATGCCGTCCATAGAGCATTAAATTCCCTTCAATAATATATTACTTTACCATTTTATCTATTTTCTGTCATATCTTAATGCAATTTCAGTATGAAGCGTGAAATCTGAATTTTTGCGACAACTGTCGACTAATGAATCTTTTAATTTCTCACCATTACCAATAAACGCATTGGCCAAAATGTTCACCATTATGTACACATAGCGAGTACCGGATGTCTAAATAGCACATATACTCATTTTAGAATATATACTTGTTGGTCTCACACTTAATTAAAGAAGATCTAGACCATTTTAATGGAACAATATGTTGCTATGACCATGTTTGTGCATATATGAGTATCTATAAGCCATTGTAAATCACAGCCATTAAATTAAAACGAAGTTTATTGATATAGAAAAGTGAATTAACATAAAACATTACAATAGTAGGTACTACTGAGTCATTTTCTAGTTCTCTTGTGCTGAGAAGAACCTATATCCTCGTCTTCGTTTGCATCTTCGTTTTCTCCAGTATATTCTCAATCAGGGGTCCGATGGAGAACAGGGTCCTCTTCTTCATCATCTTCGGAGTTAAGTTGAGGGACCCTATTCAGGCAGTTCCCCTGGCAATTTTGGCATGCTGGGGAATATTTGGGGCTGGTTTTTTTGCATCAGCAGAAAATCATTTTCAGAATATCCCCCGGTGCAGCTGCTAACTCACTGTGCACTGGGACCAGGCAGTTGTTCTCAATCTTCCATTCATACATCTGGGGAGGAGAGTGGAATGTTCGGAGGGAATGTCGTTGACTGCTCAAAGACAAGAGATATCAGGCCTGATGGTGGCCACTGATTTCAAGAATCACCTCAAGATGCAGATTTCACCTACTTTTTGTACTTAGGCGTCGAAATTTAACAAAAAAAGAGATGGTGATTTTCAAGTCCTACAAACATTTTTGGTGCTAACCATTTGAACAAAACTGCTAAGGAAAATAGATAAAATAGTAGAGTAATACATATTATTGAAGGGCATTTATTGCTGTACAGCCCTATGGCCGGTATTTTTTTATGGGTGCATCGTTGAAGAGATATCCGGTGAAAAAGATCAAAAAATGTGAGGCAAAAATGATTTCTTCCAAAATTACATACTTAGAAGAGCGAATATCTACAAAACTATACAAGACATCAAAAAACTTGCTGAAAATTTATTCAGCTGTATATAATAATCATGTCGCTAAGACGCATAGTTTCCGAAATATAGAACAGAAAAATTAGACCTACAAACCCCCCTCCCCTCCACCCAGCTCAAGAACCACGGGCCGGGACTTTTGATATGTTCACCTCCTAGCTAGTCCAAACAAAGTTACGAAGTTAAAAATTGTGTTCTCAACATTTCCCTTTATACCTTTTTTTGAGTCTTCGTTGCCTGGACTACAAAGTAAATTTACTAGTAAAGTGTAACAAAAATTCACATGATATACTTCATGTACCAGCTGAGATATCAAAGAAAGAAAATATAATTTTTATATCATACTAGTTCATTACTGTACATTAATTGCTTAGAAATACGATATCTAATAAAATACTTGATTGCATACCAACTGGCAGTCGAAATAAAAGGTCAACTTCAGGTAATAAAAAAATGTCAACTTCAGGTAATAAAAAAATGTCAACTTCAGGTCATAAAAAATGTCAAATTGAAGTCGAAGCACTTGCGGGCCCGGCGGTTAGAAATTTTTCCAGGTAGTGAAATTATATGTGTCAATTGCGCGCGGGTTACAATACGAATATTGGTCAATTGCCCGAAAAACATCCTGAATGAAAACTAAATAAAACGTTGATTATCATAAATATTTCTAATTTTTTTGCAAAGTCATAACAGACAAAATTAAAGATTCCAATACTACTATTTACATATAAATTAATTAATAATTTGTAACATATAATACGAATAATAGTTATTTGTTTAACTAGGCAGAGAAGTAACAGATTTACTGCCGCGGGCAGCATTTCATTGCCGAGGCACGGCCGAGGCAATGAAACTAGCCAAGGCAGTAAATCTGATTCTCTGCCGTGTGAAACATATAATTTTTTCTCCGATTGTTTGTACCATGTAATTAAAAAAATCAAATTAAAATAAAAAACTTTTTTCTAACGGATACAACTCACAATTTTTAATATTTTTTCTAATCGTATGTTATAGGTAATAATTAAATCGTATTTTCTAATGATTATTGTCGATTAGACCTTAAATTGTATACATAATAATATCTACCGAAAAATAAGACACCAGTGTTACATTCAATTTGTTTCAATTTTCTTTATCAATTGATCGTCCATGAGATAGAGGTTAGTGGATTCCATGTGCCTGCTTAAATCACATTACCATTGCCGTTGATAAGTAAAGTCTAGGTTATTATGTACCTTTTCTGAATTATTTAGTTGAAAATCGCCATTTTTACCTCTCGCCCTTCAGATAAGAGAGGTATAGGAATCATGCTAAAAATTAGGTAGTGAGTTTTCAATGGATAAACACGTTTTGGGGTCCCTAGAATACGATTTTGATATTTTCGCGATGATGTCTGTGTGTGTGTGTGTGTGTTAGTGTGTGTGTTTGGATGGATGTTGTAGTAACGATAACTCAAAAACTACTGAATTAAAAAACTTGAAATTTTGCATACACGATTCTTATACCCTAGATTAGATCTGATTAGATTTTGGTATCAATCGGACAACCGGAAGTGACAGTTGCTATGAGTGATGACGCCATTACTAAACAAAATGGCAATTAGGTTTTACACATATATTTTGTATACACTATAGTTTATTTTCGTATCATTAAAATTTTCAAAACTTTTGCCATTGTTGCCAGATTTACAAAAAAGTAAATTTTTTCCATACGTTTTTGTGCCACCGTGTAAATTTTTGATTCAAAAATGGCGAGAGGTCATGTGCTGGCCACATCAGATTTTTTATCCATTTATCATAAGATTAAGTTGTTTGGAGAAGAGGCGTGCATAGACATTAAAAATGATTTTTACTGTCTAGGCAGTAAAAGTGTTACTTCTATGATCGATAAATGTCACTTAAACTGACGGTTAATGTCAATAGGAGAAAAATACGATTATTAAATACTTACATTAACGTCTAAATTTTCATGAAATGCCTGATTTTGATTAGCCTTTTACTTGTAACAGCACATCTTCTGATTTATCCACAGAAATGGATGACGCCTTGCTTCGTATAAAGATATGAAACACCTAACATAGTTTCTGTGTCTGTACGAAGAGTATAATTGTTGTGTACAATCATAAGACTGTGCAGCAAAAATTTAGTTATAATGTAATAAGATTAAAGTCATAGTTTGCATGCAACTCTGTAATCTGGTTAAGGAAAAATAAATGTGGTATAAACACATTTGTGCAACCTTAAAGGTGTCGAAATTAATAACAATATAGTGATCCAATTTTGGCACTGTCACGTAACGTAATGCAAATCAACAAAAAAAATGTACGAAAAAAAAGGTGCATCCATTTTTTAACACAAAAAATTCTTCAGTCGGTAATTAGTGCTCCGTTAGTCAAAAACCAAAAAAAAAAAACAAGATTTTGCCCATCGTATCGGCGCGTGGCAGTTTTTTTTTGTGAGAAAAAAAAAGTTTCGGTTAAATTCTGCCGAAGTAGAATTTATTTAAATTGAAAGTTCAATTTTCGTTCCTAAGTCGACTGACTTATCCATTTATTTTACTAGACAGAAATTTTGATTTGTTTTGTATAAATAATAAAAGGGAAAAGTGTCTAGTTTCTTTACCGTAAATTTGTGTAATAAGAAAAATTATTTTCGGGTTAAATTATAGGGCTGAGTTTAACTGGACATATATTGAGACTTTAATCTTTAGGGTGCCATTATGCAAATGTATATTTTATAGGTGAAATTAAAATTTCGCGGATTTGAAGAAATAGTCAACTTTGTCTGTTAAGTTCTTTCTGAACACGCTTAAAATTTCATTAGCATATTTTAATTTCTTCCGCCAAAGGGTGGAACAGAAATAATATTCATGTTATGAAAGAAAACCTTCCTCACCTCCTAATCCTGTCTGTAAGGTGAAGACTCTCAATCACCGCAAGAGCACGAACTGCCTTTTCGTCTGAAAAGTGGTCGTTACGTCCCCAGAGAGTTCAGCAAGCGAACACGTCGATTTTTCTAGTTTCTTGGCTAACACTCAAGGCCGTAATCTTTTTCTCTCCTAGGAGAGTGGTGACAGTAGCGCTGCCGTCACAGGTTTGTTATAGGTAAAGTCAGAAAATTTACTGTAGGTTATTATTAAAGTTTCACAACGAAAATATTTTTTTTTCACTACAAGAACAAAAAATAATCTCAAAACTTGTGGGTTATTACAATAATAATAATAATAATAATCCTATTAATAGGTTTGGCAATATCTTTAAAAAGAATAAATAAAGAATAAAACAACTCGAAGTCATACAAGTTGTTTTATTCTTTATTGTATACTTTACCACATTTGAGTATGGATAATATTTAGTTTTTAAAAAGAATGTTTAAAATTTAATTATTTCAGTTTAGACTAATATGAAATAGTTGTCATTATTTTATTCTATTTCTGATTTAATAATAATATCTCCACGTAGTTTTAATAGAAGATAATTTGTTGAAGGCAACCTGTGTACATCAGAGGTCGTTATTTACATTAATAGCAGGAACCGTTTCAAACACAACTCCAACCAAGCGTTTCCATGAAGTTTGATGTGTGGCATTTAACGCCTCTCTAAGTATCATTGTGCATTATGTGATATATATCACACATCGCACGACTGCTTGGAAACTTTCCCTATTCGGTTAAACACGAATTTACGCTTATTTGAGAAAGCACGATCTCCCGAATGCAAAACTTTCCTTTGGCATTATATCTGCGTCGTCTAAAGAGGAATGAAAGTACACAATATTCTTGGCGCAGAATATTATGGATGGCGACCGGGCATTGTAGTCAACTGAGAGAAATTTATATTCAGAGTGGAGTTAGGTATCCGTCTCAAGGCATTCACCGCCAACGTTATCATCAATAAAGTATGGAGTATACTTGAAAAATTAAAGGTATCTTTGATATGAACAAATCCACTTCGTATATTAATAATTTTCTTGTAGGTATAAGTGTATATTTATTCAATAGACAAAAATCACTCGAATTCATTTATTATTCCATGAATATTAACAAATATTTTTCACACTCCTTATATTTTCCTGGTGACCTGAAATAATATATAATAGGTATATGTAAATTGGCATCAAGGTTCTTATTGACTTTACAGTGTCCGTCCGTCCGTCCGTCTCTCTGTCTCAGCGATAGCTCGAGATCGGTTTAGAATTTTGGAGTTCTGTTTTCATCAATCAATAGCTAGCCACATAAAATGGCTAAAAATTTAAATGACATACCTAGACGTGCTATAGATTTAATTCCAAATTTTGGTGGGGAAGAATCAAAACTTCCCATTTTTAAAAGCTAGTAGTGATTTTTTATTATCATATGCTAATTTTGATGAGGGTGATGACCGAATAAATGTTCATTGATTAAGAGTAATACAATGAAAACTTCAAAGATAGGGCTTTAAAAATCATATTAGAGAAGATATTCAAACTTAGCAAGATATAAGAGATTTATTAGTACATGAATTTTCTGATAGACGTAGTGAAAAGATTTTGATTCAACAACTAATTATACTTAGAATAAATTTAAATCTCATTATGACTTTGGTGAAAGAATACATAAATTAGTGTATACAACAGTGACAAAAATTCAACTGTCTCAATTAAATAACTTAGAAAAAGAGGTACATATAAAAATTCTTAACGAAAATGCATAAACTACATATTTATCACATTTGTGAGAGACTTTAGCCTCACTTAAAAATTTATGGAAAAATTATACCCATGCAATCAACAATATACGATATCAAGAAAGTTAGAAGTACCTACCCTAGCAAAATTAGAAAATTTTACATTTCAAGAACCGAAATTAAACTTAGAAAAAATAAATATAAGCGCATTACATGAAAATTCCGTAGCTATTAAAATAGTTAAACAAAATATAAATCGAGAAGTCCACCCCCTAATACAGTATTCAGGAATTAGTACGATGTCACTTTATAGGAATCTGCCTACTGATAGAAATTATATCGTTCATCTTTAAGAAATTAAAATTCAGCACACATAAGAATGAAGAAGATATAGAAGAAGAAAAAATTCGAAGGAAAACACCGCTGCCAAAAAGACCTCGATGTTTTCCATCTAGGATTTGATGAGTTAAGAATTCTGATATGGACAACCTGTGTATAAAAATTCAAGGAATCGGTCAGCCGTAGCCAAGTAGTCCAATTATGGAGGACATCAATCCAATGACGTCAGGAAGAGCATAGTTGCATTTCCGATCAAGAAATTACATTATTATTTTATATTTCAATTTAATTATATTTTATACCAACGAATAATAGAACTCCAAGTCAAACCACAATTATTTATATGATGTCAATGTCTAACAATTAAATGGCAACATGTTTCAGCCAAACAATGGCCATCATCAGGCAGAAAGCGGTTAGTCAATTACGACAAATTACAAGATATAGTATGAAAATCACATTGTGAAAAAAGAGAAAACTTTAACCAAATAACATTAAATATTAAAAAACTTTAAAAAAATGCTGGCTGAAAACTTCATAATGGAGGGAGCAATATAAATTATTTTATTATATAAAATTGTCGAAGTGCATTCTACGATGCACTATTTAACAAAAAATTTACCATCGGAGGACTCTTTGTTTGAATCCACTTCCGGACCCTTTAAAGGAAACTTAAGAGTAACGTTAGAATACGTAGGAAAGTCTTTTCTATATTTTGGTATATAATATGTCATGAATCAGTACAAAGGTGACGAAGAAAAGTAAGTTTTTAAAATGTAAATTCCTATATCTCTATTTTCTAAAGAGGTTCATAATAAATGGAAAAAAAATCTCTCCTCAAAATATAATTGCGAAGTGTTCGAATGCATTTAAAGAAAAACAAATTCTGGGGATTTAACATTAATCAATAAATGCCTGGAAACTCAGGGAAAGATATTTTCAGTGTTTATTAAAATAAAAATTATACTATACTAATTTGTACTTAATTGAGTTTTATAGATTATTTTTAAATTTTACTTAATTTCTTAATTAAAATTTAGTTATCCTAACAGTGAAAACCAAAAACTGATAAAATTTTATATAAGAAAGTAAATAACGTATGTCGGTTTTTTTTGTAAAATTGAATAAAAGTAAGAAAAATCGTGGGTTACTATTTGTTGTGACCACCCTGTATATTATTATTTTACTATATGCAAAGACCTAAAGAAAAAACTGATGAGAAAAACATTTTAACTGGAAACTATCCTCCCGTTCGAACGAATCTAAAACTGAAACTATTTCGAAATTCTAGATAAATACAAAGCACTATATACAGTTGTCACATAAGCTGCACTGTCCGAATTGCAATATGATATGTGCTTGTTGCCTGCGGCCAATGCGGTTGTGAAAATTTTATCAGAATGAAGGACAATTTGTTCCATATGACGCTTCAGTCTAGAAGTTACGTTTTTGTTATGCTCGCAAATAGGAAGCTATGAATTTTCTTGCTTGCTATAAATTTTTTTATTCAAAGTCCACTCCTGTTCTTCTTCCATTATAAATATATATTTTGCACAGTGCTTTTATACAAAGTATAATTCAAACCAGGTAAACAACATAAAAAACCTTGTTTAGTAATCTAATTAAATCATTAAAAATGTATAGATATTGATTTCTATTTGCGATACCATCAGATTATATTACATTACTTATAAATCGAAACTTTTGTAGGCGTATTATAAAATATTTATTAGATATAAATATAGAAAATTTGACAGGCCAAAAATTGATTCCGTAAAGTTTACCGGGATCCATATTTCAAGCTACTTTATTACTTGTTTTCAAGTTCAAAGTTTTAAAAAATGTATTATTTGAACAATCTTTAATGTGAATAAATGTGCTATTATACCATACAATAGGACTAAAATTACTGAGCTAAAAACCGCAAAGTGAAGTTTTGATATTTGGAGAAAAAATCCATAACCGATAATAAAGACAGACGGCAGACATGTATTTCTAGCTATTCGAGAAATTTTAAGCGAGAAATTAAATTGAATTTCACGATAAAATATTCAATTTATACTATCCATTATGAGGTTTTTTAAGGTAGAGGTGGATATTAATAAAATAAAATGACATAAAATAATGGTTGGAACCGACCCAGAAAACAAACCAAGCAGGAAATATGAAAAATACATAAGATTTAAAAAAATCTTAATATTTACTCGAATAAAAATGATAACATTATTTCGCTGTGGCCCAAATGAAATTATCGTATGTTTACTTTCCCGCTACATATGGGTGGAGGAAATGTAATTGAACACTATTACAATTTCGTTGGCTATTATAGATACAAAATTCGGATGCGTATTTTTAAGATAAATTGACAGGTTTTTGACTTCTAAACCCTAAAGGAGAAGTGTTATAATACGGCTCTGTCTGTCTGTCCGTCTGTCCGTATTTATAACTCAAAAAGGAAAAGAGGTAGAGACAACCGGTAAACGGTATTAAACTCAGCATACCTTGAATAGCTCCCAAACAGATTTTTTGACTTCCGGTTGCAAAACTGGTTTTACAAACCGGAACCGAAAGTGATACTACCGGTTTTAAAAAATATCATTCCGACGTGAAATTTAAGAGATATCTTTTATGGTTCATGAGATAATCGCATTTTTGTTTAGAAGTCGTCACGTGCCTGCTAACGTGCAGGGGCTTTTGACTTATTCTTAATTAAAATATCAGGTCCGGTTTATGAGATAGTTGGGGAAAAGTGAAATTGACCATTTAATTACCACCTTCATTTTAAAAAAAAAAAAATTTTAATTAATTAAGTTAATCTACTCAACAACTTAAGGAGTATTTGGTAAATGGTTCTCCAATCTTCACCTAATCCCCGAGGTCTTCGGGCCAAATCCTGTGAAGTCATCTAGAAGCTGGTGGTGGTTGGTACAATTCTCTTATGATTTGGCAGGTCAGTGACATCTCTTATAAACTGAAGCACAAGGTCGTTATGGACGGTTATGTTGGAAACCTACCGTGGAGCATTAGTTATCATTCTAAGAGTTTTGAAATTTTGTAGTATTTTGTTGTTGTTAGATTTACTACAACACAAGAGTTCAATCTCGTATGCCCAAATAGGCGTTAAAATAATCTAATAAATCAATATTTTATTCTCGAGTAAGAGTTTTTTCCAAGTAGCCAATACATTTGCCTGACTTGTATTTAACTGCGTTCTTTTGGCTTTTATGTGATTTTTCCAATGAAGCTTTTGGTCCAGATGTGGTTATAAGTACTTTACTTTAGATTTGTGTGAAACTTGATTACCGTTTATGTGAACATACTTATATCTTTGTTGTAGATGTGACCTGTGTAGATTTATTCTCATTATAATTACTAAAATCTTACTTTACCAATAGATTTTTCCTTGTAAATTATAATAACATACTCACTTATCTCTATCCAATCTTATCTGAAGTCCCTCAAGGAAGTGTCTTAGGACCGGTTTTGTATTTAATCTACACAGCTGATCTATGAATAACTATTAAAACAACAGTGGCGACATTCGCTGATGATACTGTCATATTATCATCCCACAGAGATCCAACATCTGCATCCAGGGACTTGCAGCTAAATCTAAACAAGATCCAGATATGGCTCAAATAATGGCGTATTAAAGCCAATGAATCCAAGTCAGTCCATGTTACGTTTACACTTCGAAAGGAAACATGTCCTCCTGTAAAAATTAATGAAGCAAAACTCCCACAAGCCAACAGTGTTAAATACTTAGGACTTCACTTAGAACGAAGACTGACTTAGGAGAAACACATATTCACTAAGCGAAAGCATTTAGGACTAAAACTAAACCAAATGTATTGGCTCATAGGCAGGAAATCCCAACTATCAACTGAAAACAAAGCGTTATTGTTCGAAATTAACTCTTGTTTCCACAATGTCTATATCAGTTATCTGAACAAAAATTACGCCCTGAAGAGAACCACATTTTCTTATCAGACCGTTTCAGAAATATTGTTTGAATTTAAAGGCCTTTATGATTCCCACTCTTCCCTTGAAAGTCTGTCCCCCAAACGTTTATTAATTTTATTTTCTATTTAGGTGTTTCCTATTCCTTCGCCTCGTCAATTGACAGTTCTTGCTCTCTTCTGCTGTTTATATTTCCTCATCTATTTTACAACCTATCTTTTTCCTCCTTATTGTCACTTGTAATTTTTTTGGTTTTCTTTTATCGGGAACACCAGATAAAAAAATTATGAAAAAGAAGTTAGACCCTGCATTTTTCGTACCGTATACGTCGGTACGACGAATATTCCATTATAAAAAAATAGCCGGAATAGGCGCCACAAAATTAATAGAAGAAATAATGTTAACTTGTAACGAAGTTATTTTTTCAGTAATAATAAAAGTATATAGATTAAATCGCGTACCAGTTGAACCTCCGCCCGACAGATGGAGACACTCGCGTCCGTGCTTCTTAGATACAGAAGTTCTTATCGAGTAGGACGAATCAGTCGGTTATTGGTAGTTGCTGTGGCTGCTCCAATTCGACTAGCAGTGGTAGTCCGAGTTCTAGTGGTAGTAAGTTTAAGAGGTAGGTCAAGCTGAAGGGAGCGAAGCTAATTCCAATTGTGCCGGAGTCCAGAACCGTCATCCGATCACCACGCTAGCCCGGAATACGTAGCTGTACCGTCCGAGAAAAGAACCGCTGCACATTTTTTATTTATTGAATTTTACTTTTGTTTTTACTTTATTCCAGCAGCGGAATACACAGGTACTTAACCCAGTAGTACAATTAAATACCATCCTTCTGGTCGCCAGTCATTTGTTCGATACCATAAAGACGCCTTTAATATTTTTCTCCACTGAAGCTGCCCGTGCAAGTGGCCTTCACATTATAAACGGAAGGTGGCGCCCGAAGCAATCCGAAATCTGGACCAAGGTGCCAAAATACTGCTTGACGACGCAAATGGTGTTACAAACTTCAAACATGAGCGCACTTTGACACCATGGACTTTAACAAGCTATAAGATAGTTTCATGAGAAATGACTGATAAAAATAGATAAGTGATAGGAGGAAAAAATTGTGGGAATTTAAAAAATTTACATATATATGACCAGATACATGACAATCGATACTCAACTAGTAATTAATAGACACAAACTAATTAAATTTTTGAGAAAGTTAAAAGTTACCAAATTTTACAAATAGATAACAAATGTGTAGAGTGAGACTGGGTACAGGTATGCGCAAAAGAAAAAAATTAGAAGAGTGACAGATGACTGACAATCCGAGCTAGAAGGAAACACTGTAGTTATAACAACTTCTAAACAAACAAAAGCAAATGACCAATAAAAGTTTTTTAAAAATTTCAATAAAAGGGGAAAAGCTAATTAAGGGAAAATGGGAGTTCAAAGGAGCTGTTTAAATTTGCTGGAGAGGAAGATGTGATTTTCTTTGGGTTTCAGTTGGTCATTGGGGCATGTGAAATTATTGTTATTTAAATAAGAATGAATCTCAAACATCTCAAGGAGGTTAAGTCTAATGCCTTTGGGGTAATTGTGTAACAGAGTCGTATCTAAAATGGAGAAAGAGTGATTGTAAAGGATGATATGATTTGCAATAAATGAAGAAGTAATGGTAATATTTGTGTTTTTATATTTGTCTATATACCTAAAGTGTTCTTTGATTCTACTCCTCAGTCTTCTCCCAGATTGACCGATATAAACAATCAGTACAGGAGAGTTTACCGACAAAAGTTTTATGATGGTGTTGATTAAGAATGGATTATCGTTACTGTTGGATAATTTATAAGAAATATTGCCAATAAAGTGTAATGAGCTAGAGAAAGTCGTAACTTCTTGTATAAGGATTGGAGTTGAATTTGAATTAAGAAAAGTATCTTAGATATAATTTATTAATGAGGCTAAGGGGTAGTTATTGTTGATGGCTAGTTATTTTATAATATTTAATGCTGATGAAAAAGCAGATTGAAATAGATTGTTAGGAAATAATCTGAAAAGTAAACTATTGAAAGAGGCTCTCTTTATATGAACCATCATTACCATTATTTTTACTGCTAATTTTGTACCCCCTCACACTTCGGTGTGCAGAGTTGTATAGTCACTTACCAAAGTCAATTCCTCCGTTTTCTGGTTAGATACGTGGTGGCGAACTAGTGTCAACATTCTACGAATATCTCATTTACTAAGTTTTCAAAGATTTCCTTAAGTCTAATTATGACTATGACCTGATGGTCATTTTTGCTTCGCTCCCATTAAGGGTGGCTTCAACTAACTTCAGTAGCTTCTGGTGTTCTTTTCCTCTTGATGCTGCTATCTGTAGATGGTTGGATAGTGCTGCTAGCCCTTAGATTAACAGCTGAAATGTTTATATTCTACTACCCTTAATGGGTCTCATATTGCGTGATTAATTTTTCTCCTCCCATAGTATAAAATAATTGTAACTTAAGCTTTATTTTTAAGTTTTTTGTATTTTAATATTTGAACGTTTGTACGTATAGGCCTGATGATGGTTTGTTACATTTATAATTCAATTAAATTCTTGTGGTACCAAACTTTGTGCTTTATTGCTAAATAAATAAATAAATAAATCAAAACTAGTTTAGAAGTTATTTATAATAAAATTCAAAAAAGAAACAAACAAAGTAATAAAATACATAAATAGCTGAAAAATAGTATGCTGGCTATAACCCAATCTTTGTTAAAAATTAACTAGCCAATCAATTTTAATTATTACTCCAACTACTAGAATCCTTGTAACTTAATATATTTATGAACAAAACTTCCAATTAGATTATGTATTAATTCATTATAATGCATTTGGTTTTTGGCAGTTTTCTACTTCGTTGAGAATAATTATTATGAACAATATTTAGAAAACACTTAAACTTAAAAAAAAACACTTAACGGAATTGTTTTGCTGGACCGTTTTCAGACGATGCTGGGAAGTAGCTTCTTAATATTAAATTTAATGGCAGTTTCTCATATCGAAAGATGGTCTTCGTTTACTTCGCTGATTACGTTTTCCTGAATATTTTCTACATCGGTTTTATTTTTTTATAACCGTACCGTATTTCTTAAAAACAAAATATATTAATATATTTATTTTCTTCACAAGCAAGTTTATCCACTTTATGAAATTTTGTTTATATAAAGTACCGATTTTAATTGGATTTATGAAATTTAAGGTAACATATGGAAATCGGACAAGCTCTAGAATATTCAGGCCCAACCTGATTTGTATATACCGTGGGGTATCCAACAGACCGGTCAGGTGTACACAATAATTCAGTAATGAAAAAAAACATTATTAAAAACAGTTTGACAAAAGTTTTTGAGGTCATAACTGATGAGATTTATTAACCTCATTGCGAACCATCTCAAACTTTCATTAAACTTCTTGAACAAATATTATTACGAATCGATATAAATTTGGAATAATTACTAGGTGTTCGACGTGTTCACTTTATCAGATCGAAGGACCAACCTTAATACAGAATATCAGGATTTAGTATATTAACACAAATAAATCATTTAAGTGAACTGTAAGGGCTATTTACAAAATTATTAAATATTACATTTAATATTACATTTACAAAATTATTAAATATTACATTTATTATTTTTATAGATCATCTGCTCTCACTCAATATCACTGTAGGAAAAATATTTATAATTTATTTACATTTGAAACCTAAGAAAATTTTAGGATGCGGTCAACCAACCGCATTTTTTTATGCCGAGACATTTCATGTCAACTGGACGCTGCTAGATATGATGAGATAATGATGTGTTCTGAAGCTATTTTCCTATTCATAGTGCCAAAAGGTTTGTAAGTGGCAGTTGTAACGGTTATCTTCTTTCTAGTATCAGAGGTACATCGGTGCTTGTCGCTCTTAATAATATTATAGCGCTTAGAGGGAAATGGGATGGAGTGAATTATTTTTTACAATTTGTACTTTTGCACATGGCTCTAACGCCAACGATGCATGAAAGGAATGATTAAATCTATATTTAGATCATGGAATGGTAAAATATACTGGTTAAAAGTATAAATTAAAAATGAATCTTATTAAATTTAAAGGAAATATAAGTTTGTTTTGTGAATTCTGGATAATATTCCAGTGAAATTTATCCACTTCTAGATGCCAATATCTAGAGTTTTGTCTGTTCAAGATAGATGAAGCACACATGACACCTCAGGCGATAGTTATTCTTATGTTATATAAATCAATTCTTAGAGTACTCGCTTTACGTCTACATTCGTTGACCTCGGGACAATTCGAAATAGTAATTTGCTGATAAATTTGAGGCGAACAATAAGTCAGATCAAGCGATTTTTCATACAATTCACGGACATACGATCTATCAGAGAAACCGCTGCTATGATCACCTTCCCATTGGTCGCCAGTCCACGTTGACTTAAATAACAAATGAAAAATAACAAATGGTTAACTCTTTCTCGTATACACACTACAGGCGTGCGGTCGAAAAAGAATTATTTCAAAAACTAAAAAATGTCCAAAATGAAAACACTCAAAAAATAAAATGGCAGCTATCTTTGAAAATTGAAATAATGGAGGGAAAATATTATTATAACTGTAGTTTATTACATTGCTATATTCAGTAAACTGTTGTTCTAGAGTGCCGTTATATTTTTGATTTATTATTATTTTTTAGTGCAGTTGGCGTCCTGTTTGTCGGTTAATTGTTTGATCTGACTCATCGTTTACACTTTTATTGTTTTGCCTTTATTTCTGCGATTGTCGTAAATAATACCTTTGTGAATGCGTCATTTTTAGACCAAAAGTCCAAATAAGAAACATAAAGTTATATGTTTATTTCTTCAGACACTATTCTTTTGCATTATCTGCAAACAATTTGCAAAGAATACAAATATTGAACTTATCTAACCAATTTTTCGATAGAGTAGATGTTTTTTGGTAAAACGTTATTTTCAAAGAAAAAGTCCATTAATCATATCACGATGGCACTGGTTGCCTTCAGATACATAGAAAATACTCATAAGAACAATATATAAGGCGTACTAATAGTTTTTATGTTAATGTGTTGGCATGGATAGATTACCAAGGTCTTGGTATATTCTTTAAAATCAATGAGCGCCATGATCAAATTAAAGAATTTATTATTTACTATCTGTAACTTAATTAATACAATTAACTTCAAAAAGTTACAAAGGCCCTGATTTAAATCTCATAAAATACATTTACCGGCAGTAATATTCATAAAATAGATTTCCATTCGAATTATACTAAAAGAATATGACTTACCTTCTTGACAATTGCAAATTTCATCAAATTTTTTTAAGTGAAGGGTAGATTGTTAATAGGGCGTCATATTAAAATTAGATGCACGGGTTCCTTCACTCCAATGTACTAAAGACGTAAGAAACAGAGAATTAAAAAATAAAAATAAGGAACAGGTAAATATTTGTACATTAAACCAAAAATAAATTTTTGATATCGAACTAACCCATAATATTCTAAATTAACTAACAAAGCAATCTAGACCAGGTTATAAATTTCACGATATATAATCCACAGGATGTAAAAAAAATCTTTATATTAAAACATTAGTCACAATATGTTGAATGTTGTCATTTAGACATATTTATTTACAATGTAAAAACTTTGCCTAGCGTGCAAAGAAACCGCCATGGAAAAGTAATACATCGGCCCGGAGTACGAGTTCATATTTGAAGGCAGAACCTAGCCAATGAAAAAAAGGGATCACTAAGCATGTTTTGTTACACAACGCGAAACACCAATCAAATTTACTGAAAAATTGTACCTCTAACCAGCGAGTGGGTACGACACCACTGGGTGTCACCTTAACATCGCGACGTGGTTACGAGGGACTAAAATACAAAAAAAAGAGGATTTAGTCGTGTACTCATCGGGGTACTTGAATATACGGGGATGTAGAAAGGTTCTTTGGTCGGCGATATTTGATCCAGTCCGGAAGTGTTTTTTTTTAATCTTTCAACTGGTAATTAACATTAATTGAATAGTATAATTTAAAAGTTATTGATCAAAATAAAATTAAGTGACCGTAAATTTGGTGAAGAGAAAAAATACAAATAATTCTGTCGGTTGATTCCAGTCGACACAGGAATTAATAAACGAAAACGTTGACTTCGAGTAAATCTTCCCCTATCAGGAAAGGAACAGGCGAGAACTTCACGCTTCACTAGAGACTTTTACTTTCTTAGGGAGTCATTTTTTTGTGCTATTTTTGCAATCTAATATATTTTTTGCATTTAAATTTATGTCATCGAGGGTACAGTGGTAGCCGGAAACTGTTTGTATTTTATATACCGGGATAATCGTGGAAATTGTTACATTTGTCAATAATAGTAGGGAACGCAAGAGCACGCCAATTTTTTTTTTCGTTCAAGTCTTTTATAACATGTAATTTCCCAAATTTTAATCTCAATCAGTTTTTTTCGTAAATATTTATTTAAAAGTTTGTTAAACTCAATTGTTTCATTGTTATTTTTTTTCGTCTGATATTTTATATTTGTTTACAAATAAACCACGTTAAGATTTTATGCATTTTGATTTTCCCACCTAAAGGGAGAAGTATAGAGAAATAATATAGGCATAAAGTGAGAGCAACAGTTTTGATGCTACCTAAACAAAGTACGTGGTCTCGAGATTAATATTTAACCTCGGTGAAGAAAAAACCTTTTTCATTCCCTAATCCTGTCAGTGAGTTGAAGACCCTCCAACATTGCGCGTTCACGAACTACCCTTTTCATCTGAAGAGTGGCCGTTCCAGTCCAGATGGTTCTGCACGGAAACACGGCTCACCTTTTAAAGACATTACCCTACTAAGTTGGCTAACGTTCAGGGCCTAAGGGGCCACTTTAGCCCTTACTTTCTCTCCTAAGAAAGTGGTTATCAAGAATTTACTGAGTTCCCGACCATATTGGGTGCAGTTGGAGTATCCCCGTATAACAATAATAATAGTAATAATATTCGCCCTACATTTCACTCCCTTACTAGTGAACCCCAGAAGCCAATGGCTTGTACGGGGAAGGGACGGCTATTATTATTATTTGCCGTGGCCATCCAGGGCGACTTACTGAGGATTGATTGCGCCATTTTGCTATAGGTGTAGGAAAACCCGGAAAACCTCACCACCACCACGCATCTGTAACTTAAAAGGCATCAATATCGTATGTTATATATCCTAAATGGTTTTTGGACGTGCGCTCCGTTAATCTTAAAGATAGGAAGCTACGGTTTTCACCAGTCAAACCTGTATTTAATTCTTAAGAGCACGTCTGTGGCACTTTTTCAAAGTATTTTCAGTAAAAATGATACGACCATCAACTTTTTGCTCTATATAAATTTAAAACAAGTAGCATAGATCCAATATTATGAAAAACACCCCATATCTTTACTTACGGGCGAGATCTCGGCCTAAAATAAATAATTATGTTTTGTGGCGCTCTAAACTATACTGCGCAGAAAAAAATTGGACTAGAAGGTAGGATTTATTAAATAATAAAATAAACTATTTTTATACCCAATTTATTAGAGTACAAGCACATTTTCCTTGCTTAATTATTTAAACTGCAACCTTTCAAGTCACGTGGTTAGGTTAGGTGGGTCTCTTAAAACATAGAAATGATTGTGGACAACGTTACACTTTTCTGCTATTTAATTGTAGCATTTTTTTAGTTTTACTATGCAACATTGTATTTAAACTTTAATAATTTGAATCCGTATTTATTTATTTAAATATTTAAATTAATTTATTATTCGCTAGTTAATATTTTGTTGTAATTGATTTTCTGTATTTAATTATTCAAATATAATAAAATTGTTTTGTTTTAAATTTCACTTATTATTCCCTATACTTTTAAATAATAACAATAAAAGCAGGTCTCGACGATTTTAATCTGCAAATTCTTTATTTAAGGTATTTTTCTATTATCCTGACAAAGTGTGAAAAATCCCAAAACAACTTGAAATGTATTTTACCGTTAACTTTTTTTTTAATTTTCATATTTTTCATATTTTTCATAAACATTTACCGCGTGCTTGAAAAAATAACTAATTTTGAAAAATCAGTTTGACTGTTTAATTACAAATAAAATAATATGTATGATTTTTTCATTTATTGAAAAAAAAAACCTTAATAAAAACTATTTTTTTCCTGTTCCAAACTGTATATAACAAAAGCTAAAAATTAAATTTTAAAATAAGCTTCGACATTTTTTCATAGTTAATTTATGGGAACATAGTTTACTGTATTCCTTTGGAAACGAAGTATATTTAAAATTCACCGCTACACGACCTTTATCTCCGGTCAGATTCATAAACCATTCCCTATGTCCCTAGAGTGACGTGTCCGCGGTCCCAATTTAATAAAACCTCGCTAAAAAATGCTGACACGTCCAGTTAGCATACGCCCGTCACCTGTCCTTCGGGGCAGAGGAATGGAATGGCATAGGCCCTATCAAAATTGCGAACTTTTCAGATGCAGCGAAAACAAGTTTTAGCCTGAATCTCTAGAGCGTTGCCCGTGGCTGTGTATACATACACGGACCATATTAAATGAATTTTACGAACCACTGATGGACATTATATGGTTTTTATTGCCCTTTCGTTTGGACAAGGTTTTTTATTTTCCTTCGTTTTATGCTTTGTAATTAAATAGATAAGAGAAATCAATAGCCAACTAAGAGGGATAAAAAAAATTGAGATTCAATAGAAAGTTTAAGAAAGGTGGATGCTGTAAAAGAAAGATTAACAGAAATACCAAATGCATCATTTTTTCCCCGACATTTTACCACTACAATCTAATCAAAGTAGGAGATAAATCATTAAATAATATTTATCCTAAATTACTACTTTTAAAACTAAGGTCTTATTCATCAGTATCCTTAGATTTCTAATAAACTATGTATACTAATTAGGGTATACCCAATCCCACCATTAGTCTGATGTTGTCAATCCAGCTGCACCAATTCTGGAGTCTTGTCACCAGTGCTGCATTATCGAGGAGCTGGAGTATCCATTTTCAGGTCCTGGTGAATGTTACTGTTTGGTACGTACCAAGGTGCATCCACAATATTTCTCAAGACTTTCTTTTTTAACCACTATCACAAAGCTGAATACCATAAAACCAAATAGGTTTAAGTATCTGTTTGTACAACATAAGTTTATAATGTAAAGAAAGCGTAGACATTCTTCCAATAAGCCAGTACATTTTTCTGTATTAAATTAAAAGTTCCTTCCTCTTCTTCTTAAGCTTTCTTGTCCTCGAAGGCGGCACCGTCAAATTGCGACGTCAGATTGCGGTAAAAAATCAGGGTTCTTATTGCGGCAATGAAATGTGTAAACTCAGGAAAAAGCTTCACTAATACCGTTTTGCGTTGAAGACGAGCGTAATAAATGGACGAAGATGATGTTAATTTGTTAATATTAGTAGTGCTAGATGGCGAGGATTCAGAGGAAGAAGAGAATCATAGAAGAAGTGAATCTGACCTTTTTAAAAAAAGAGTCGCCAAGGGTGCATACCAAATTTTGATTTGTCGTCATCTCCATACTAACGAAAATAAGTTCAGGTAATATTTTGGTTTGACGCCGGTCTTACTTGATTACGTCTTAGGATATATAAAAGACGATCTTTGTTCGATACCAATAAGTCGTGTTCAAAATTAATTGACTCCTGAGCAAAAATTATGACTGCTTCTAAGGTATATATTTGCATTAACTATTAATAACATCAAACACAAGAGTAACACATGTTTTATTTATACTTTTATTTCAAAATATGGTTAATTATATGTGTTTGATAAATTTACATGTTTATAAAGTAGTTTTGGCTAGGGTCCACCATTACTAAAGTAGCGGATGGTCCTGTTCGAGTTACAAGATCTTCGGTAAAAAATATACCGTTTGATATAGAGCATCTTCTGGCGATGATCCGTGTCCATAACCAGAACTTGCCAATCCTGATACATGTTCCCACTAAATTTTCAATGTGCATTGGGAGCCTAGCCTGAACGACTTGTGGCAACTTTTTACTTATGTGTGCCATTGGTGCAAAGAATAAGTCATTTTCATCTTGCTTTATCATCTTTTTTAGATCTTGCCTTATAGCTAATTTGTTTTATTATCTTCAAACGTTCATCAGAAGGTGTGGATTTAGTTGTACATTTACGTTTGGTAACTCTGAATTTTTTACAATTTCCGCTTCGGCTTTTTTCATATCCGAAATAATATTGTCTGTTTCGTCTGCGGCAATACGTACTTCAGACTGTTCTTCTTGCTCCATATTGTTGCCCTCTTTGCTACAATTAGCCGTGCTGATTTCCAAACGTGTATTATAAACTTTTTATAGGATTAAACATAAATACCTCTTATCAGTTTTATAATAGAGAGTTATTGCACGACATTTGAAATATGTATACCTTACGTTGACATTTAAGCATGCGCAAACAATTTTTTATAAGGTATATTTCTTAGGTATAATGCGAATTTTTTGTTCTATCGATGTGTTTTGCTGATAAGTAAAATGTGTTATGGTTAATTAACATTTAACCTAAAATAATTTTAATTTTTTGTTTTGGAAAAACCCTTAAACCATATTTACTATATGGTCTAAGGAAAAAGCCATAACATTAATATTGCATAAATTTTAACATGCAGGTATATTTAAAAAGGTATTAACAGGGTTTGATGCAATTAAAAGCAATTGTTCCACATTTTCACCATGTTCACCAATAATCAGCACATGTAAAATTTCTTCCATATCTCGCGAAAAAAAAAATAAAATCTAAAAACTCAAGATTCTTTGAACTTTAAAAAAAAACGTGATCAACGTGACACAAACGAAAATATTTTATAAAGGACAAGTTTAGCGTCTAACATAACGTAGCATTTAAGGGAAAGATCTTTGCAATAACTCTTATTTCTCCACGACCATTACTGAATGTATGAATTCTGAAATCATTTTTAATAATAGAATGTAAACATTCACACTCTAGAGTCTGAATATTTATTCTATAATACTTGCCTCTTATGCATTTTGCATGTATTTTCATTCTTTATCAAGGTAAAGAATGGATTTTCTGTAATCGAATTAAACAATATCGATTGCCGTGGACTTCAAAAGTGTCAGTGTCAGATATAAAATGGCGACGGTAATAATTATTTTCAAACAAGTTTTAATTTAAACAAAATAATGAGTGAAAAATCAAGTGAAGTAGATATAGAATTTAATAATATCTGAAATTGTAAATTATGAAAAAACACCAATGCACCAGATTTTAATATCGGTAAGTGTACCACAGCACTATAAATATTAATACAATGTAATACAAATATGTCAACAAATAACTTGTGTTCAGATTTAATTTAATTTTGATTTATACTTTTTGATCGTGGAGAAAATATAGTCTGTTACTCGGTCAGAATGAAAAAATTCGACACTCGTGGTTCCTCACACTCGCATTCGCTCGCGTTCGGAATTTTCCACTCGTTTCGAATTTTTCATTCTAACCTTGTTACAGAATCTACTATTATGTGTATGCACTAAGCCAAATAGTGGTAAGGTATAAGGCATACGGTATAAAAATTTGGTGTCGTGCAATAACTCTCTATTGGTGACGAATTTTGTAACAGTATAACGGATATCAAAGCATAAAATAATTATATCACTACAGATCTTCACCGCAATAAACCTTTGACCAACTGTATCCCGTCGCATTGGCTACCGCATTCACTGCGTTGGCACCGGTATCTTGCGTTGCGGTGGCTACCAACGGTTCCTTAAAAACCACTGCTATCCGATGTGCATGATCCAGTTTTCTATGACGTCATTTATCGCATTATTAACGGTGCCGCTTTCGAGGAAACCAGAGCTTTAATGTGGGCTTTTCATCGAAGCTTGGCATCAAGGGTAATACCTAAGTATTTTTCCATATTTGCGAATGGTATCCAATCATTTAATTTGATCCTTCACCTTTTGTCCAGGTATTCATTTTGTCAATTATTGTCCATAATTTTTGTGCTAATACGTCAATATTGTCTGCAAAAGGTGCTAATCTACTATTTTCCAAATTTGGAATGTCACCAATTTGTATGGGAGAAGCAGGTCCTAGCGCACTTCCCTGATGCACTTTAGAATTATTGATTTTCTTAAGTTTTGTCGTAAGGAATCGTTATGGGATCCACCAAATCATTGGCGGCCAGAATTGTCCTACTGCGTTAAGTACCTGGTTATTCCGCTGATAGGATGTTAAAACTCACAATTAATTAAAAACTAGATATAATTCTTTATTCAGAAAAATTATTACTAAATCCGAAGAAAGATATGTGATACGGTTTTTACTGTATTGTGTCGGTCGGGTGGTAAAGGCACGTTTCCTGGCTGGCGTTGATGGACGGACTGACTGATCGGTGACAATTGGACTTGGCTTCGCTCACTTCAGCTTGATCTGTCTCTCAAGGTCGCGGGACTGAAACTGCTACCTCACTTGGGACTGCCACATCAACTGAACCGATCGACTCCGGCTGCCGTATACCATAAGGGTGGCTCGGTATGCGAAACAAGTATGCGAGTGACTCGTCTTTCTGTGGGGGTCACAACTGTTTCGTCTGAACTTATATTCGAATTTAATTATGTTCCAGTGCCGTGCGCGATTATATTTAAATATCGAAAAACAAATCTACAAGGAAGAATCGGTTATTAAAAAAAAACAAGAGGCAATTACGAATATGCAAAATAAGAAGAAAGCAATATACTTATAATGTATTTTTCTTCAATAGATAATAGTGGTTGCCCAATATTAAGGCACCACATTTATCATTTAGACCGTATAGTTTATTTCATTATTTTGCAAATTACGTATACAGGATGAGTTATAAGGAATTCTACATACTCCTAACTCGTATGGAGATAACTATGGGGAACATACAATGACCATTTAAAAGTGTTTGCACCCATTGTTTAATAATATACAGGGGAGTGACTTTTGACAGATATTTATTAATAAATGGAAACAATGGTCATTTGATATTATTCATAGAGGCCTCAAACCTTTTTCTATCGAATTTTATATTTCTGTGAATATCAAGATTGGCGACTGATATTTTTTTGGACCTTTCTCAAGAAAAACTATACAATAATTAGGTATAATAGGCTAAAATTTAACATTTAAGACTGTGATAAATTCCAGAAGTTTAAGACAGTTTTTAAACATTCTTCATAGTACTTTTAGAAATATTTAAATGAAACTAATGTCAAACGTATTTGTAGTTTTAATAAATTTTAATACAGCAAATACAACTTCATGTTAAGTCGCTCTCGGAAGGATTATACAGAAATCAATTTCAGAAATAATGCAGGGCTTTTGTTAGAATATTGGCAGTTATGCTACGGTTCTGTTAATAATTTACAATTAATCAATATTTGTAAATTTTTTATTATTACCACCATTTAACAGATTGTTTTTCTGCATTTAAAAGCTTTATTTTATAACATTCAGTATTTTGTATCATTACGTTTTGGAATTTAGTGGTAATTTGATAGTGAAAAATTTTACTTTTATGTTATTTTAATTCTTAAAACTATTTTATTTTTCATCAGAAATTATCTGATTTTTTCAATTATTTAGAATATGGTTTTTAAATTAATTTATTTGGGAAAAGAGTTCTGGTATAAGTAGCAAATAATTACAGACTAATAATTCTACAATGGTATATTTGAATCTAATTAAAAGTCAGAATTGAAAAAAAATTCCAACAAAGAGCCGCTGACAAAATATTGACTATATTTTAAGAGTGACCAATATGGAAGGGATAACAGCGGTTTCTCTAATAGAAGCTGATGTTTTCGTTTTTGATATTAAAGGCTTATTTTCAAACTCTGTTTATTTGGCAACGTTTTGGTTGATTCAGACTTAGAGTTCGACTCGACTACATAAGAACTGACACTAGACTAATCTTCAGCAGGAACACAGTGGTGTCAACCAAATTTTAGTTATATCGCTTGCTAAGTCCTGTCTTCTTTATTACGAAAATTGATAAACCTTCAAAATTAAAATTCAATGATACATATAGCACACTTCTCATTTTATCTAAAATAACTACCATCATTGATAATTACGGCCCTGCCGTAGTTCTTTTATAAATTCGTTTTAATTTCGTTAAAATGAATATATCAGTAGGCATAATTCGGCAATACCTAAAAATTTCGTTAAAAAAGATGTATTGTCTGAGAAATAAAAGTTGTTATTAAAATCGTAGAAGTTGAACAACAAGAAAAATAATCGTCTTCTGGAAAAATCTGTTATTTCTTTTACTTAGAAATTTGAGAATTATGAAAACTGTTTCTAATAAAAATTGATTCAGGAGAAATTTGATTTGAAATCTTTTATTTTCGTTTTATCTTTCATATCGCAATTGTTAGGTAATGTCAAAGTAAACATTAAGTAGCGAAGTAAAGTGAAGGTACTTATTGAGTTTACAATGTCCGTCTGTCTGTCCGTACGTTCGTCTGTCCCAGCGATAACTCGAGAACCTTAGCTCGCCCACCTACTATTTTTTAGTGACCTAAGTCAACTACAACCGCCTGTCCGTCTGTCCGAATCTGAGTTACTTGGATACTGTTAGCTAGCTGGATTATTATATTCGTTTATCCATTTTTGGAATAAAAAATACAGGTCTATATAAAAAAATACCTTGATGGTGGCCTAAAAAACAAGAACCGTCATAACGATGATTTATTAATACAACTTTGTAGCACATTTGAGATACAATAAAACTCTTGTTTCATTTTTTTGATATTTTATAAAATAAAAATTATATGCGTAAAAACCAAAACAAGCTTTTCTAGTTCCTGTAAACTTTTTTGGACCATTATAATGGTCTCCAAAATAGTTACCTTTTTTCCCATTTGTATCTCTAAAACCTATTTTTTATACACAAATAACTATTGATAATAAAAATTATTTTATTGTAAGAGGGGAATATTTTTTTGTGATAATTTTTACATTCAATACTTCTATTAGTTGAGCTTTTGTATAGTGTTCCTAGTATAGATCTGGTTCTAAAAATTCTTGAATGTTGGCCTTATTAGAATATTTAGTAGGGATTTTTCCAGTCTGTCTAGAATGATACGACGCGTTATCTAATACTATTACACTTTTGGCTTTATTTTTGGTAAAAACGATTCTTCAAACCAGGACTCAAAACTAGTAAAAGGAATAATCTCTGCGCGATTTTTCAAGACTACGGCCCATTTCCGTTAGCGGGAGAAAGTCCGATTCGAAAAAATTGAAATTTTTCCAGTAATTTGTTTTTTTCAATTTTTTTCAAAGAGCCTGTTGCGATATGAATATCAATCAATGCGTTTTGACTTACACAACACCATCGACAAATTTGTTTTCCCTATCGCGATATCTCGAATAGAAGTTTCACTTAGTAGGCGGGACCGGGATCCTCGGACTCGAAATTGTTCATCTTCTGATAGAGCCTTTCTTTTTTGAATAAAAACCGATGGCCGTAAGAATTTTCCGGATCGGCCGTACCGTTCTCGAGTTATCGTGCGCACAGACATCCACAGACTTTTTTTTTCGCGGAAAATCAATATTTTTCACGTTTCATGACATTTTAAGTCATTTGGAGCAAAAAAAATTTTGAGATTTTTGCTCGATTTCAATAATACGGTTTGCCATACTTCACCAAAAGTGAAGTATTGGCGGGCTGTAGTAATAGTGTGCTTTCAATATCTTGATGGTAGTCTAAACTGCTGTCCTTAATATTTTTTGACATTAACAACAAGGCCTCATCTACCCATCTGTTTGCTCCACCACAGTGCAATATGCAAATGCGTTTACTCCTATTATCTGGAACATTAGCTCTACATTTCTTTGAGTTATCTGTCCAAGCTCTCCGAATTGAATCATGGCTATCAAACCACGTTTCATCTAAATAATATATTTCTTTGCCTTGACGGCGACAATCCGTAATTTTCTCAATATATTCATTCCACCACTTTATTAACCGTGTACTCTCCATTATTGCTTGCCTTTTTTAACAATTTTATCTTCCCAATGTTTTGGTTGTACAGTCATTGATTATATATAAGCTTTTCTTTCAAAGTGGCTAATAAATTGTCAAAATTATGCATAATGCTGGATGTAAACATTTGGTATATATCGTCACTTATAGGTCTTAAAAGGTGAGCTTCAATCTTTTTAAAGTACCAGAGTCTTTTCTTGTATTTCTATTTTTCACGCCAGTTTTTATAAGCCTATTGAAACGAGAAAATTTTGTTAAAAAAACTGTTTGATCAAGTACTTCAGACTTTTTCATTTGCTGTACGTTAAGCACTAGATTTTTGCATTAGAGTCGGTGACCTTTCCCTTTCTTCATTATCGCCTGTTTCGTTGATATTCTCCCACGAACACCACATTTCCACGTTAACAGATAAAGTTATTTACAATATTTCACTAATATACCCTATCAATGCTAAAAGCAAAGGTATAATACCATAATAATGTCATATTTTGTTATAAAATTAAAAGTTTTTGTTTATACAGACGATCATAATAGAATTTTACCTGTTCCTATTTGACCTATCAATTTGTAACTGTAAATACAAAAAATAAATATTTCGTAAGACTTTCTATTTGTCTCCCACTTGTTCAACACAAACTATAACGGAGCCAACCCTGCACTCTTTGTATATGATTGCAACTGATTATAGATTATTTTCTGATAAAGAGGCTTCAAATGTTTTCTCAAATATCTTGTCCCTTATAACACTTTTCAAAATAATTAATGTGTCAAAACTAAACCTTGTTAATCTTTATTTAAATAGTGGATGATGAAGCTGTTATTATGATTGCTGCCACCATTGTAATCTTATTGTCTTATTGCAAATTGAAGCTTGCGATGAATAAAAAAGGAAGCAAAAAAGAGGGTGGACGGTGTTTTTAAATAGGAAAAGTGGACAGTAAATTTCTATATTTTAAAGTACTAAATTTATAAATATTATATATAAAACTGGATCTACTAAGGGAACCTTCAGGAATCGTGTAGCAGTGTATCAAGTGTCTTCCAACTGTACCGTCCAGTGAAAAAAAATATAATTTGAATCGGCTCAAAAGATCGACAACGGGCCAAAACACACTACAACACGAACGTTGGACGTTTGACACTGGACACTCATAGTTCGAGCATGGGCCACGTTATATGTTCAACCATTAAGCGTCCAACATTTGAAGGTGTTGGTAGCATCGTCTGGCGCCGGCTTAATGGCAACGTTAAATCTATTCCATAGTTTAGTTTATAAATAGTGATAGCATTATTCGTTTCGTTAAAATCATTTGGTTTTTAATCCAACCATAAATTTACTTTAAAAACGACTTAATGCCTTATTAAATATCAAATGCATTGATCAGAGTTTGCTTTGGAGGTATCTCCACAACTTAAGTTTTTATTTTCAAGTTTTATATTGTTTATTCATGTCAGATATTGTATATTAGGACGATTCTGATGATGATCTATTTGGGCCGAAACCTCTTCAAACTATTTTATTGAATAAATTTCAATGGTACATGAAGTTTTGTTTTTCTTACACACTAAAGTACTCACCTGCTTTTCCGAAACTCATTATATAGTGTGTTAAATACTCCCAGTCTTTAATTATTACCAATAATTGGTTTATAATGACAAATTATTTATTTTGCAAAACGTTACGTATAACTGATTCTCGCCGAGATAGAAAATAAAATAAAAGTAACTAAGATAGAGTACCAAATAAAACAATCAGTGAAAATAAAATAACATGGACACCTCATTAGCATAAATGACCAAATAGTAATTTACGTTACAAGACTGGAAAAAATAGTGTTTTGCAGGACGAAGCAAAACAGATTCCAGAACGAGCCGTAGGCGATTCCTGGAAGTTTGGAGATACCTGCAAAACACTAATTTTCGGTCGCGAGACGTACCATATATTTTTTTAAGAACGACACTTTAATGTAAACTTAATTATTAATTTTAAATGCGTCGTATGACTTCTCGTAACGGGCTTTTGATTTCAATGTCATTTTCTATGTCAGACATATCAAAATCTGAATCCATATTTTCCAATTAAATTTCCGCACTCACGAAATAAGTTTGACAAATAAAAAATCAACGAACTGTCACTGGAAAATGTTTTTGCCGGTCCCTGATGTTCATTTTCCGGTCTTGATCGGCAAAACGTTATTTTCTGGATAAAAAATTATTCAGAAAGTGTACACTTTCTGGTAGGTCTTAAAAAAAACAGTTTATTAAGAAAAACAGTTAAGAAAATAAATTAAACGGACACAGACCGGAAGATAATTCTTCCTCATGAAAATTCTTCTCAGCGACAGTTCTTCTCAACGACAATTCTTTTCCATGACAATCCATCCCTGTGACAATCCTTTCCCACCATAAATTTTTTTTCCGTAAACTGTCTTAGGGCTAGATTATTTGGGAAAGTTTTCTCGGAAAGCATTGTCGTGGGAAGGATTGTGGAGGAGAAGGATTATCGTGGAGAAGGATTGTGGCGGAGTAGGATTGGCGTGGAGAAGGATAGTCCGGGAAGGAAGGTCTGGGGAAGAATTTTAGGGGAATAATTGTTGTATCACGGAGAAAATACATCCCAGTTATATTAAAGAGCTTTAATTGAAAAAAATTATTTTTATATTCTTTTTTTAATTAAATTAATGATGTGAAAACCAAATATATTAGTATTGTAACAATTTAAAAACCAGATTCAACACTCAATAATATAAGTGCTTGTTATAATAACAAAATTGCATTATTACAATATTCCTATCTACGGACGCAACATTCATGTTTCTAAAGTGTAGCAACTCCATTGGATCTATGAGCCCTCAAGCACATCTGATACGTTATACGAACCCGCATTTTCGTTCATTTGTTTTAATTACGTTCCGTAGTTTCATTTGTTTAATTACCTCTACATCGCCGGGACCTAGCATGATTCAGCATTCGCAATAACTCTGTCTCCATATTTAGCATAGAGAAATTTTCCCGTAAAAAGAGCTTTAATTTAATTTAGGGACAATTACGGTATTTTACTAGGTTTTGTTGACTAGGGATATTTGTCGAGCTTTGCCCTTGTCAGTAGAAAAATTTAATCAAAGGATTGTTAATGTCAGGACCGGCTTATAACTGAAAATTACATTTTAATTTCAATTGAAGGAATCATTTTCGGATATCAAGTGATTACTTTTTTATCATTTTTATACCATCTGTTCTTAGGTGACTTTGCTTAATAAGTATCAAATATTAGTATTAAGAGGGTTTAGGTCTAAAGTGATTGTTAAAGGTACGTTTTCCTCCACAGTCGCCGACGACTAGCGACCGCCACTGACTAGCTACGACTGGTTCGCGATGGCTGATTCAGTGCTTTTTTAATCTATCTGTTTTCCTACCTGCTACGGGGCCTTTACTAAACTTTGTCCAACAACTAAACCGACTGAACAATCTATACCAAAATTCTTTCGCCATCGTCGCAGTCGCTGGTTATATGTCTTCGGAAGAGGATTTACAACCAATAAACCGCGAATTTATTTATTTATTATTGAGATGATTGTGTTCAGGTTAACTAAGAAAATATTATTCAAAGGGGTTTATAGTTAGATATAATCGAAAGAATTCTTTAAATTCATTTTCGCTGTCTTTTAGGTGTTTATTGATTAAAATTGCTTGAAATCCTTCTAATTTTCCATTTGTTAACATTGGCAGAACTTTGTTCCTACATTTTTCACTTTCTAAGGTTAATACGAGTAAAAGATTTGCAAGTAGCATTAAAATAACGAGTGCATAAAGTGGTACTTTTTTCACGAATGGAAAAGTTGACCGCACGAACCGTCAGACGAGTGCGGCAATTCCATGAGTGAAAAAAGACACTTTATGCATATGTTGCGTACAATATTTTTTTTACGCTCTATACAAAATAATAAAATAAAAATAGATATTTAAAATATTTTAATCAAACTCCTTAGTAAATTACAACTTATTTAATGTGGGCACTTTTACCTTTTCTACGATTTCTTCCAGAGTATATATTTCAAGTTCGGAATCTTCACTATCCATAAAAATAATAGAAACAACTATTTAATTAAATCAATTCGAATGAATTATTGATACTAGAAAAAAATCTGTTAAAGTTAAATCAGAGTTCATGTTCATGTGTTTTTTCAGGTAAAGGTGTGGATGAATTGCACTGATCAACTATGTTAACTTATGGAATGCATGAAATAAAGTTAACGTTATGGCACTTTTTTAACGTTTTTTACTTTTTTTCACTCTAACCATAAACGGTCATTTTAAGGGCTACGGTGAAATACTAGGTACTTTACTTATAGGGCGTAGAAAAAATCAGTTTCTTAGAAATATTCATTTTCTTCAGTACAACAACCTACTGCACCATCTACTAGTCGCACTAGGGAGAAACAGGTGTATGTGCTGGGGCTGTGGCTTTATAATTGTTATACGAAGTTTTACAAATAATACGCTGATTCTGGAAAATGTCGTCTTGAATCCATTCGATTTTCTGAAGATTGTGACAATCAAACTTTTTACCTGACAGGAAATATTTCTAGAATCTCATATGAGTTACCTATATTGGGTCAAATGTCACTGATACCGTATAGTATCCCTTGACGTTTAGGTATTTTACCACATATGAGGATTGTGCGGGTGAAGATGAAGGAGGAATGATGTAAAACCTCAATGTTAAAATTATTACTCTAAATTCATATGTTATTATTTTCAATTTGGTAGGTTGTTAGTTGCTTGCTCCCGCTGAAATAAAATTGGTTAACAATGACAGTATTGGAGCATCAAGTCGCAATTATAAACCTGAAAACGCAAGCATTTTTATTAATTTTTTTATATTATCAACAATTCTAAAACGCCCCAAAAACGCAAGTAACAGATACAACACCTTAATAAATTGACAAATTTGAAAAGATTACAAATCGTCTTTCCACAGAAGAACCTTCAAAATGGATTCCTGATGATATTTAACCGATGTTTTAACAATTTCCAGAATAAAACTGTTCTAGGTACAAAGGCATGTCAGCCTGTTACCTTACATGTAAAAAAAAGATACCATCACTCAATTTTAGAACAGACATACTACAGGTATATTTGATCAGGTACAAAATAATTGCCAAAATTCCTGGACGAATTTCTCTTGCAAAAAATGTACTTTCAGCACTAAGATTGGATGGAAATGATCATTTTGTGGTATAATGTTATCGACGAAGATGTGATGGGGTAGGATGCAAGTCTTTTGGTAGAACCATGTGCCAGAAGTGAGATGTCGGTCTATGCGTCAACTGTTTTGTTACTTACCACACAATCTAATTTTATATTTCACTTATATTGTATCGTGTAGGTTTTTGTAATAAAGACACTAACTTCCAAAAAAAATAAAACCGTCGTTGTGGTCTCATTTAGACCTACTTTCTATACCAGAGTAAAAAATATATAAAAAATGATAAAAAATTATTCTTGGAGTTACTGAATATGTTAATATGTGTAAAAAATTTTAGCTCAATCAAACACAAACATGTGGGTCAAAGGCTTGCAAGATTTGAACTTAACATAGATAAATAGATTGGTACACTTCTTCTTTATTATTATATAGATTATTATATTGAACTGTTTTTATGTCTATTTCATTATGTACCATTATTACTTTGAATAAACATATTATTATTATTATTATTATTATGTCAAGTAGAGTTTTCTAATCGAAATAATAATATATTTTAAGAACCAATTTAAAAAATATCCAAATAGGACCTTTTTTGATAACTCTGAAGCCCAATTCTTCATCGACTCAACCAATTATTTTATTTTAATAAATTTCAAATTATATTAAGATTTTTTTAACCTGCAGGATAAAATTATTTTCGTTTTAAGCAAATATCAATAAATGTAATTTAATTACCAAACATTTTAATTAAAAATGTTTCGTTTGCAATATAAATTTTGGTGGAATTCCACATTAAACATTATAAAAGCATTTTCATTTATTTCGCTTACCTGATTTTTCGATATGAAACCTTAATTAAAAGTGTCCATTATCCGTTAATAAAGTGGATCCGTGAATAAAAGTTATTGATTGACATACTGAATTGATAATGTTTGCTTTAGGATTAGTACAGGGTAGCACAAAGAAAGAGATAAAATTTGATTTACAGTATGGTCCAAAACACACAAACAAGTTTTATAGACCATAGGATGGGGTTAATACATAAGAAATTTCTATATCGAATAAATATACAACCGGCTCTGGTTAGACTATTTGTTATATCGTTTATTCATTTCTTGCGTCTTGTGAAAAATGGTGTTTGGAATTTATTTAGCTTTGAGGTTACGACTGGAAAATAAGAAGTCGTATATCTGACATATTTGATTGATGCCATCTTAGACTCTAATGAGCACTAATACTGACAGTTTACAAATTATTTGTAACGTTGTAATTTTAACTGAAAAATGGTGGTTAATGTCGTTTTGTGTTTTTAATATAAAATTTTTTACACAATAAACTCGTATAACAATTTTAGTTACTTTAAGTAATAAATTACACTTCGTCCGTATGCATACTACAACTTTGTTATTATCGTACTACTGCTGACATCTAACGGTCATTTCTGTAAATAATCCCGTTGTTTCTTAATCTTTTTTAGCACCATCAACGAATCTGCCCAGTAACGGTAAAAAACAAATTATTTTGAAAATTTTTGAAGCGACGTAGACGAATTTTTTAAAATTTCCTTAAATCTGGGGATTTTTTTACGACCTCAAAAAATACATAGAATGTGTTTAAAATCCATGTTATTAAAATCAACAAAAAAATCTAATCTCTAAATTTAAAGAAACTCGATTTTTTTTTCTGATTTAATGAAATTCATCCAAAAATTCTTCAAATTTAATATTGAGTATTTAAAGATTAAAAACTACGAAATTCTTCTCTAATATTGTGTAAAAGCAATATTTAATGAAACTTTGTCATTTTTTGTATCATTTTGGACAATTTTAAGACTTTCCAAATTTCCGTAAATTTGGTAAAAAAATAATAAAAATGAATTTTTTCAAAAATTTTTTCATATTTTTTTAACAATTTTGTTATAAATTTCATCGATTTTTACAAATCTAATAATTTTTGTAGAACCGTTGACAAATTTCTGAAAATTTTCCTAATCTGCGGAATATCAATTTAAGTTCTAAATGATACATTTTGGGGACAGAGGAGAGGGAGTGAAAAAAAAAACAAAATAACAGGTTTTTTAATATAAATAAATTTTATTTTTAAAATTAACAGTTGTTGACAGATTCATTTATTTTGTTATCACATAAGTCTCTAAATTCCTAAAAGGAGATAAATGAAGGAAAATGGAAAAAACAAGGAAAATAGGAAAAAAGGGGAAAAAGGGAGTGTTATAGAAAATAGGAAATAATATAGAAATATCCTAGAATATAAAATAAACATAAAAAATAGGGAAAAATAGAGAAAAATAGGAAAAAAATAGGGATTGTAAAAAATAGGGAGAAACAGGAAAAAAATAGAGCAAAATGGGGGAAAATAGAGAAAAATATGAAAAAACATGAGAAGGAAAATTTGAGAAAAATAATGAAAAATATGGAAAAATTGGGAAAAATAAGGTAAAATTTGGGAAAATAGTGCAAAATAGGAAAAAATGAGGGAAATAGTCAAAAACATGAAAACGGTACTGAAAATACGTAAAAATAAGAAAAATAGTGCAAAATAAGGAAAAATACAAAAAAAATAGGGGTAAATTATGAAAAATTGGGCAAAACAGGGTAAAATTTAAACAAACAAAATGGTGAAAAATACAAAAATAGGAACAAATTGGGAATAATTAGAAAAAAAATTAGCAAATCAGGAAAATTTGGGAAGAATACCGAAAAATTAGGAAAATTAGGGCAAAATATGGAAATCAGAGAATAAATATGAACAGATTGAAAAATGGTAAAAAAAGCGAAATATTGGAGAAAATAAGGAAAAAATGGAAAAAAGGAAATAATAGAAAATAATAGCGATCAAACAATAATGAAAAACATTAAAAATATGAAGAAATAGAAAAAATAGGGGAAAAAATAGAAAGATATGGGAAAAATGGATAAAAAGAGAAAAAAGAGTGAAAAATGGAGAAAATAAGAAAATTTGCAAAAAATAGGGAAAAATAGTGAAAATAGGAAAAAACGAGAAAAGATGGGGCCAAATTAGGAGTAATAGGAAAATATTATAAAAGATAAATAAAATAGCGAAAAATAGGAGATAATAAGGAAATATGGTAAAAATAAGAAAAAATAGATATTAATAGGGAAATAGGGAAAAACATGAAAATGTAATGAAATACAGGAAAAATTGAAAGAAACAGGAAAAATACGGCAATTATAGAAATCAAAACAGGATAAATATGAATAATAAAAAAAATCAGGAAAATTTGGGAAAAATAGAGAGAAATAAGTACAAATAGGAACAACTAAAAAAAATAAGGAAAATAGGATAAAAATATGGAAAACAGGAAAAATATAAAAAATAGGAAAATGGAAAAAATGGGAAAAAATAGAGAAAATAAGCAAAAATATGGAAAAAAACAGTGAAAAATTAAGAAAAATAGGAAAAAATAGAACAAAATTGGAAAATTTGGAATAATAAAAAAAATAGTGAATAATAAGGAAATTAGAGAATAAATACTCAAACATATGGGAAATAAAAGGGAAAAAGGAAAAAAAGAACAAAATAGATAATAATAGGAGCAAAAAGTGAAAACCAAGAAAAAATTATAAAAAATATGAAGGAAAACGAAAAAACAAGCAAATCTCGGTGAGCAAAGCACGGGTATTTAGCCAGTTAATATATAACATTCTTAAAATGAATATTTATTTCGTTTATTATGACGGGAGTAGAAAAAATAGTGTATACATGATTGTTGCATAATATACTATATTTAGAGTCTCTCTTTACATTCCAAGTCAGATAATTGTTAAATGAAATCTACCAAACGTATTTGGCTTCATGGAGACCTTATGATAATTACACTTAATAAGATTATAATATTACTATAATTTTAATTGTTATATTTTATTAGTTATGAATTATCTAATCTAATGAAAATCTGAAAAGATTAATTATACTTTATTATATTATTAAACATATACGGATACGTAACAATACCCTTAATAAATTAATCATTTAGTCATTTGGAAACACTAATACATTACTCGCTTAATTTCTACATAATCTACTTAAATGAAATACCTAGAATCTTCTTATCTCTTTTCAGCTAAATTCCAAAACCGACAATGAAATTAATTCTTCTTCCAACGAGTTGACGGATTAATTTAGTCAACTCTTCACACGAGTCAATACATCAACCGTAAAGCTCGCTTAAAACGAAAATTTTCCGTCTCTTTTGAAAACACTATCATTGTTCATGAAAAGCTAATACATCTGTGAGCTCTCACAGACTGAAAGGCAACTTGATTGTGTAAGGAAAATTACATTCATTTTCGTTTATAAATCCGTTAGCCTTTTGTTGGAATGAAACCCTTTTTTGTCTAGTGATAATAATCGGAGAAATTACGGCCTAGTTTCACGCATTTTAGAAATGTATCCAATTTGCGAGCATCATAAATGGATTTGGTTCAATGAAATTTGTGGATTGAGGTAACAGAAATATAATTGTGGCTGCCGTGAACACATGCTAAATGAGACTCTCGAAATGTAGGTTCGGTAATGAGATATTTGGAAAATCTGTTCAATATTTTAGATTAACAATAATTGTGGTACTTGATAATTTAATTATAAACAGTTAATAAGAATTTAATTCAGGAATTTATATTTAATATTTTAAAGCAGCGGTTTCGAATCTAGAGTTCCTATATACAGTGCGTTCCCGAAATTCCCGAAATAGGTCGATTTTTGATTTCAATTTACTATTTTTTCAGATCATAATCTAATATCCAGGGTGAACCACCTTTGTGTAATGACGTCATCACCATTTTTTTTAAATGGAACCCCACCTTTTTTTTCAATTTCCGGATTGCCCTTGCTGAGCTGACTCCAAAAATGTATAATACGTTGCGTCAAATTCGTACAGGGTGGGCAAAAATGCAAAAAAAAATTATGAAAATTGTTTATGGAAAGTTATACGTTACTGAATGTAATAAACAAATTTTAGGGAATTACGTAGTTATGCAATTAATGTGGTACACTACCAAAAACAAACAAACGAAAATTTACAATAAATGTTCAAATTGTTCTCCATTGACCATTAAAAATGACTGAATCTAGCAGGCCATTCCACTGGTCCCTTTCTTCCTATCCACCTTTGTGGAAAAGTTGTGTTTAAAAAATCGCGCACAGTTACTGCGAAATGTGGCGGTGCGCCATCCTGTTGAAACCAGATTCTGCAGTCTACGCGTTGAAAAGTTCTTCTATTTGGTAACCTTCGATTTGGATAACGTTCCGAATAAAGCATTCTAGCAAGGATGGAATTACCGTTCCCCATTCCAAACGTCATGTACATATCAGCATACTCATTAAAAGTAAATTCTTCCATTTTTGAAATTAAAATAAATAATGTGACAACAAATTATTTTTTCTTTCCCACCCTCTCAAGTGTCGACATACATACAACAAATACTGAAATGAATTAAAAGTGAATTGACAGTCGCCTACTTAGAATAATGTTTTTTTTAGGGTTCCATACCCCAAAGGGTCGAAACAGAACCCTATTGCTCTCACTCGCGTGTCCGTCTGTCACACCAGTCTAGCAGCTGAACCGTTGGAGTCCTCAAATTTTTACAGTTTATGCGTCTTGTTGACTCAAAGCCATATAAACTGTAAAAAATATTTTTAAATGTTTTCAAGGGGACTCCCATACAACTAAAGCGGGTGCTGTAAAAAAAATTGGCCTACCTCATCGAATGAGGTATCGTTGAATAGAGCTCATTGATTAGATAAAAGTGTATTTTTTGTTTTAAAAAATTGCAAAACGTAGGCATGAGAAGCCGCCAAAGTCACCATTTTTTACAAAATTTTGTTCCGAAGAATTTTTTAACTTTCCATTGACCTATAAACTTGAAATTTGGTGATAATTTTTTTTCTACCATTGTCGGTTACGCTGATATTAACAAATTTGTTCGTAGCATTTCAAAATTGGTTAATGTATGTTAGCATATATTTTGTCTATGCTATTATTAATTTTGTTAAGAAATTCATTTTTCGTCAAGAAATTTTGTTTTCTTCGTCGAACGCACATGCGCCAGGTTATGTTTCTTTTCACTTCTTTAAATCTTTTTACCAAGTATTTTTGGCTTATATTTTACATTTGGTACCGATTTATTTATTAAAATAGTTCAAATACGATTCACATTAAAAACCTTTTTATTTTAGTAAGTTTTTATTACTGCTGACTTGCTAGTATTTCTTTGAAACTAGAAAATGTGAAATTTCATTCTTACATCGAATATCTTTTTAAGGTTTTTATTGTTGTTTTCGTATTTTTACTTTTGTTGAATTAAGATGTTCCCATTCGAATACGTGACTGAGGATGGTGTACACACTAAATATCAGGTGAAAAGTGAAAACGAGAACATCAGTGTGTAAAAATTAAAATTGTTATAAAATTTCGGCTGAGCGGTTTCTTCATATAATGTCATCATCAGAGACTTCGTCAAAGCTATGCAAAACATAATATTGATTTTATTGTTATTATGGATCAAATTTAGATCAGTAGTACCTGCTTTAGCTATTTTCTATTTTGCAATCTAATTTTAAAAATTAAAAAAAATTTAATCTTGTCATGTTTTTAAATATTTCTTGTGGGGTATCGCTTTGACGAAGGCTCTAATCATGGCATTATATGCCGAAAGCGCTTAGCCGAATTTTATAATAAATTTAATTTTTACACACTGATGTACTCGTTTTCACTCTTCTCCTGTTCCTATTCGTTTTCATTCAATTTTTCTTACAGTGCTATTGTAAATAAAAATAGTAAATAATTAAAATTTATAAAAAGTGTAGAAGTTTATTATTCTAAATGTAGACTGTCCTGATTTATTAATAATTTAATAGTAATACCAGATGTTTCCTTTAATCGTAAGTAGTTTTTAAAAAATGATGAACGTGCTATTGATGTGCAGTGCCACATAAAATTGCACATATATCTCTTAAACCGTTAGTTTTATCGAGTTGTCAGAAGAGGACATTTTTCTTTTAAAGGTGTTTGTGAAATTAAGCTGTCATATTTAGAAGCGAACAGCATAAAATCTGAAAAGGTACAAATATCATAAAAAAATACAAAATATTTTAAAAAACTGAGAGCTATTTAAAAAACTTCGAAATATCTCAAAAAACTGCGAACTGTCAAAAAACTACGAAATATCTAAAAACTGGGAAGTATTAAAAAAATTAGAAAAATCTCAAAAAACTGCCAACTATTTAATAATCTGCGAAATATTTCAAAAAACTAAGGATATCATAAAAAGCTATAAATGTCTCAAAAACCACCAATATATTAAAAAAATTCAGATCTGAAAAAATAACATCAAACTATTTAAAAAATACGAAATATCTAAATAAACTACGAAATGTTTCAAAAAACAACGTAGGTATATCTCAAAAAATATGAATATTTCAAAAAACTAATTAACAACGAATTAGCAAAAAACAAAAATTACAGCACCTTTTGTAATTTTCGGACAAGGATATCTCAAAAAGCAATTTTGTTAAAAAATTCAAATTTTGGCACAATAAATTAGGTAGTATCTTGCATTTCTAAATTTTAATTCCTTTCAGTTTGCGAAAAGAAAATCAAGGACCTTTAAATTTCAAAATTTTATAATGTAAATGCATGAATCGGTCAATAGCACTGTTTTGAATATAATAGCCAAATTTGTCTTCTTAATGATTTTTTAAAATTGGCCAAAATTAATGGCTAAAACGCCTCGTTAAGTACTGCTTCCTAGTGTAATGCGCTTGTAATTGTCGTATCGCACACGTCTCATTACCCGTGATAGTTTTTAATCTACGTCAGCATTACAAAGGCGGCAGTTCATCTCGTTTCGAACTATGTGGGTGTTTCCTACGTTGAATTCACAGCCCGATGCTGTACTCGTCTTCAGGACCCTACATATTTTTATTTAATTAAAAAAAAGGACTGGACTGTGCAATGCAAATCAGTCACTTTTAATATATTTAATATATAAGGATCTTGTGAAGTGGCAGGCTTGTGAAGTATTATGGAAATAATTGTGGATAAATTGTCTTAAGGGAGGACCGTTTGTGGAAGGATTGTCCGGCAACGATTGCCTGGGTCAAATCTTTCAAGAAGGATTGTAGTGTCATGCAAAAATACATAATATAAAACGATTTTAAATCATTTAAGTGTGTTTTACTGTTATAGAACGAAATATTTAATAGCCTGATAATGACTTGGTATAAATACAAACATAGACAAATCAAACCATAAAACTTCCTATATTTTTATGTTGACTTTATTTATAAAATTTAAACAAAAAATCCTAAACATTTACTGTTATATTTACTTATAAAGTTAACATAAACCAGGGGCTATCCCTCTCGAGTCTCGAATTTACTCGACCTGCAAAAGAAAAACAAAATATATAAAACTTTTCCTACAAAGGCTGAAAGATTCACAAATATATGAATAAAATCATCTTTCAATATGTAGTGTTTTGGCATTGATATGTTGGCCCATGTCAATATCAGATGATCTTTTTTTAATATTTTCTTTTCGTATCAGTTTCAACAAAAATTTTTAACGTTCCCCTTACATAGGCGCCACTAAGTTATTTATTAAATTGTGATTCTAAATTTTGTTTTTCTTATAAATACATGAATTCCTGTTTTCTTAAAAAAAAAACAACGGGCAATTTAAATGTAAAATAAAACAGTTTTGTCAAATAATAGAGGTTGTTATGAAAAATGAATTAAAAACTTTTACAAATTTCCAACTTTATAGCCTCCACTTATTTTTCAAATATAACAAAAGCAATTTGTAGTAAACTTTGTTCTAAATTTATTACAGAACAAAAATAAACAGAATCTTATATGACTTTTAAGTACCTATAAAGATGAATGAAAAAGTGTAATAATTTTAGATTAATAATATTGCTCTTTCGGATTAATTACTAATATTTTAACACTACCAATTAATATAGATTAAATCCAAGAGGTTATCATATCAAATGTGGTAAAATTTTCTACATGGTTGTCCTAAAGGTCATAGATTAAACCTCCTCGAAATGTTTGAAATTCACTCTTACTTTAACAATGACAAATTTAATTGCATTAATGAACTTAGACTGAAAGAGAACCACATTTTCCTTTAAGATCAATTTTCACAACTACTATCCTAATCCATGTCACATCATTTCTTTTCATCTTAATTTACACGCTAAATTCTTCCCTAATTCTAAAATAAAATAAGTTCTTTCCTTTCTATGTAATATTTGTGTTTGTTTTGGTTTAATTCAATTTAACCTAAGTAAAATTTCTTTCATTCATATGCCAAAAGTCACTCTGTCATTTGTCCCTAGAAGTAGCCCTCTTTTTCTTTCTTCTTTTTCTATTTCTTTTTCGTCTTCTTTTTCGGTACGCCTGGACTTGTAACCAGTCTCTAACATTTCCTAAATTGAGATTTTTACTACAACCTATTGCCAACTTTTTATTTAATAATTTTTACATTGTCTTACTTCAAGTCATATTAATGTATAATTTTAATAGTTTTAAGACACATTCTTGTTATTTCTTTCCGAAACCCCCCCCTCCAACTCTTGTCACTCTTCCTCTTGCTCCATTTGTCAACTGTCACTTTATTCTTCGTCATATTGACCCTGACATTTTCACGCGGTGATGTTGTTTCGCGTTATTAAATTTATTTTGGTCCTTTGGCACCTTTACATGGTGACCCATACCGCCTGAGTACCAGGGTGGACAATTTTGTTATATTTATGTTCTCCTGATTTGAATTTTGATTTACTCTCCAAGATTTGTTTCAATTCGAGGAATATACTAAATTAGTTAAATTTATTCACATGGATTGATTGTACTATTTAATTTAATTATAACTTATATGGTAAGATTATTTTTTTGTTACACTTTTATATAAGACCCCTTCTACCTTCATCGCTATTGTATTTCTAGGCCTGAAGATGGCTGTTTAGCCGAAACTAGTTACCATTTTCCGCCCTTGTTATAAGAAATATATTTGTGTAGTACATGACTTGAAGTTTCATTTCATTTATTAATATAGATTAGGCCTAAAATCTGAAAAAAAAAATTCAGAAATGGAAATATTTATAAAAAAAGCTTTTCCCTTAAATTGTTAATAAAAAAGTAAAAAATACAACTATAAAAGATATACAAACGGATTAATGTAAAGGTTTGTATTTAAAAATTATAGAAATTTTTATTGCAATTTACTAATTTTAAAATTGCTTGAATAAACAAAAGCATAATAAACTAAAAATTTAAAGACAAAAAAAAGGTATTTATGTAACAGGTGAGTAAAGTGATACTTATTTCACGAATGTGAATTTTGACCACATAAGTGAAAAAAATCACTTTTCTAGTTAAATACAATATTTTTTTTACTACCAAAAATATGTAAGTATTAAGTGTACAATAAGCAATCTACTTTACGCATTAGTGCATAAAATACTTTACTTTACGCACTAGTATTTTATTTTAAGTTGAACTTTATGCACTTGTTTGTTAATGGCATGGACTTTAACCTACTGCAATTCGTCTATAAGAATATAAGGGTTAATATGTAAAGTTAGTAATTTACAGATATCTAGCAGAAAAAATATTTTTAATAGATTTTTGTTTTTTTTGTGTATCTTAATTGTATATGAAATTTTTCGTTTTTCTGTCAAAGTTTTTTAACGGTAGTCGTTTTAAATTACGAATATTAAAAAATGGAATCCAATAAGAATCTACACATGGCTTAAATCTTTTAGCAATTACCATCAATTTTCTGGTTTCAGAAACCCACAAGCTGTGTTATATGTGGATGACCTTACGATTTTTTGTCGCAGCCAGTCAATTAAACATTTAACGAATACCTTACAAAATTAAGTAGACAGAATTGAACAAATCACCAAAATGAGAGGATTTTAATTTTCTCCATCTAAATCCCATTTCGTGCATTTAAGTAGATTAAGATTAGAACACAAAAATCGCGGGCTATACCTGTATAATACAAGGTGTCCATCTATAAATTGACACATTTTAACAACTTATAACTCGAGAACGGAAAAAGATATCGACATGCGGTTTTCACTAAACTTCCTAAATTTACTTCTAGTTTCTGTTGACATTGTTGCCGCATGTAATTTTTTTCTGGAAATTGACGAAACAAAAATTAAGGTTTTTGAACCAAAATTGTGATCTTAGATTAAATAGGACACCCTGTAATTCTTAAAACCTTTGAAAAGACCATTTCTTCTTCTATCCAAAAATGTATACATTGTTGGCATTCACCCACGTTTTTAGGGAATAATTTACTTTTTCATGAAACCACTTCCAAATCTAAAGGGCCACATTCTAACAACTTAAAACTATAGAATGAGACAAGGTATTGAAAACAGGTTTTACTGAAACTCTTAAAAATGTTTTAATTTGTATCAAACGTCTGTAAGTTTCTTTAAAAACTTAATTTTTCAAATTCATATTGAGGGCTTCTTGCGAACAAAACTCCTATTTCTAATAATTATTTGCAAACCTTCATCCATAAATTATCATTTAAAGGATTATCGTAAGCATTTTCAGTACACATTTTCTATTTAATGTTCTCATTTTTGTAAATTGACTTACCCAGCTGAGCATAGAATATGAATGGCTTAATAAATGATATTAATTTATCAAGAGTGCTGTGTAACGCAAATCGAGTTGACAGAAGTGTCAGATTAGCAATAATTTTAGTGCAAGATAAAGCTGGTACTAAAAAAAATGTTTACCAAAACCGAAAAAGCCCGGTGCGTTTTAGTGTTTAATGAAAGTAAATCAATTACGCATACACAAAGAAGATTTAGAAACATTTTTGAAAAAAATCCGCCTACTAGAAATTCTATTATAAGCTGGGTAAGTCAGTTTACAGAAACAGGAACATTGGAGAGAAAAGAAAGACACATTCAAAACGCTCAAGATATTCTTTTAAATGATGTTTTACAGTTAAGAGAGATTTTAGAAAGAAACAATAATAAAATATCTATTAGAAAAACCGCTCAACCCTTACATATGTCAAAGAGTAAGGTGCATAAGCTTTTAAAGATAATCAAGTTTAAAGCATATAAGATTCAGACTTTCCAAAAAATTGAGAATCATGCAATCGAAAAGAGATTGTTTATGTGTGAGACGTTATTAGATTTGTTTAGAAATCAACCAAACGTAAATTTAATAATGTCCGATAAAGCAACATTTTACTTAAATGGCCGCGTAACCAAACATAACTGTAGGATTTGGGGTGATGAAAATCCTAGAGCATTCAACGAGTTTGAAAGAGATTCCCCCAAGGTAAATGTGTGGTGTGGTATCTCCAAAACAAAAATTTATGGACCATTTTTTTTCCAAGAACAAACAGTAAATGGGAACAATTATACGGATATGCTAGAACTCTTTTTCTATCCTCAACTACAACAAGAAGGTATACTAAATGATGTATATTTCCAGTAAGATGGTGCTCCACCGCATTACTCTTTAATAGCGAGGAATTCTTTGAATATAACCTTTGGAGACAAGTGGATAGGTCGAGCTGGTCCTATTGAATGGGCTTCCTATTCTCCAGACTTGACTGTACCGGATTTTTTTGTATGGGGGTACATTAAGGACAGATGCTACGATCCAACACCTTCAAATTTAGCAGAACTGAGGAATAACATAATCAATGTGTTTAATGTAATTACTCCAGAAATGCTCCAAAATGCATTTACACATTTTTTATTGCGCTTACATACATGTATTGAACAAAATGGAGGTCATATTCAACAATTACTTCATTAATGTATGTTTTGTTTTTTATTTTTAAGTAAAACCTGTTTTCAATACCTTGTCTCATTCTATAGTTTTAAGTTGGTAGAATGTGGTCCTTTAGATTTGGAAGTGGTTTCATGAAAAAGTAAATTATTCCCTAAAAACGTGGGTGAATGCCAACAATGTATACATTTTTGGATAGAAAAAGAAATGGTCTTTTCAAAGGTTTTAAGAATTACAGGGTGTCCTATTTAATCTAAGATCACAATTTTGGTTCAAAAACCTTAATTTTTGTTTCGTCAATTTCCAGAAAAAAATTACATGCGGCAACAATGTCAACAGAAACTAGAAGTAAACTTAGGAAGTTTAGTGAAAACCGCATATCGATATCTTTTTCCGTTCTCGAGTTATAAGTTGTTAAAATGTGTCAATTTATAGATGGACACCTTGTATAACACATTGCAAACAGGAAATAAAATTAGGTATAATATTCGACCACAAATTGCGTTGGCACAACCATATCGATTTTCTATCATTAAAATATCAAAAACTTTTAAACCTTAATAAAATGCATGGTAAATATTCGGTGGGGCCGCGACATGAGGTTCTCCTTAAGGTGGGTCCATATTGCTCGTGTTCCTGCTTGCGCTTGGACTTTGGCTCAAGCTTCCTAGGCTCGTTGTGATTGTGCTCGGGCACTCATCTAGATTTCAGTACTCGCAAACAAGTTGTTCAGACTGCATTTACGTTCGCACAAATTTACTGCTCAGTTGGTTCCGATAAAGTTTTCGTCATTTTTTGACGTTCTCTTCTAAATAAAGCCAAAATCTATGCCATTTTCTACTTTAAGTCAGTTACCGGTATGCTCATAGCATCTTTAATTTCTATCCATGCATCATTTTTATTATTATTTAGTTTATAGTGATTCTGTTCGGGATGCAAAAAAAACTGGGTATATTTCATATTATCCGATTAATTTTATGTATTGTTCATCAGTTCAGTCCATATCTAAACACGTAAATTTGTAAAATAAAAGATTGCGATTATCGCACGAACACCACGATACATTAAACTGCCGTCCACTGAGCTCGAGCGCACACAAGCATCTCTTTTGATGTACCGCTAGCCGACGGAAAAGCCAAAACGCGATTTTTTTCTGCTCGCGAACAGGTGAAACGTTAAGGTGCGTATTCACCAAAAAAGCGAGCACGAGCCAAAAAGAGCGAGCGAGCATTCTGCATCAATAATATTCTGGTGAGTACGGGCTAGAGAGTGAGCGAACGTTTGCTTGTTTGCGTTCAAAAAAGATCGAGAGGAAGGCGGTACATCAAAGAAAATACTTGTTCGTGCTTGTTCAGTGGACGGGATTTTAATCTTCAAAAGTTAAAAACATACATGAAAGAGCTATACGAGTCGCCCGTTGCGGGAGACCTTAAGGTTACTGCAAGTCTCCCTGCCGCAGGAATAGCTCTCCTGTAGTTTGTATCATTTTTCATTATTTTTGGTTGCTGTTCTACTGTTAAGTCTCGCAATATACTACTGCCACTATAAAAAATGTCAGTTTTTAAATACAATTGCTTGCCAAAATCGTTTCTCCTTTTTTTTATCCTTTTCAATAAAGTCAATACAACGAAAGCAGCACAAGTTAGCAATAATTTTTCATGGTCAGCCATGTTTACCGCGCTAGCACTGCTCGTACAAAGTAGATGGATCAACTCCGAACTTGAACATATTCGCTCTGGTGTAGACGAGATATCAATATGTCAAGCAAATACGAGCAAACATAAACGAATCTTCGCTCGTGCTTGCTTTTTTGGTGAATACGACCTTTACGAACACAGGAAGTGTCGAAAACAAAATGTTTTGTTTGTTAGTGGCGTTCGCTAAGTTTCACGTGCTTTTTGTGCTCGGCTCGTACTGCTCACGAGCAATGTGGACCCATCTTTAAAATATATCATACAATGATAGAATCCAGGAAGCGTTGTATACGAATCAGCGATACCTTTAGTATTAAAAGAAATACATAAAGTAGAAACTGCTGCAATATGACTAATTCTGAACAATCTTGTCTGAATCATCAGTTATGCCACTAAAATTACAACGGGATTTGCAAGTGATCAAGTACGCTGCTAGAGTTCAATTCCTGACAAAAAAATAAACAATCCCAACGTTATTAATTCTAATAATCATTAGACATCGTGCCCTACTTTAATAAGACCCACTAATATACGATTGCTGGCATATATACTGATTCACTTAGTGCTGTAGTTTTTTTTGTGCCCTGCCAGTTTTCACATCAGACCAGTACCCTTGTCAAAGTCAAGAAAAGTTCTAATCTTCAGGGTTCAGGATACTGTACCTCAAAGTGCCATTCCCTTTCCCTGTTCAGGTCCCGGCAATACATGAAGAGGAGTTTTGTCCTCTTCCTCCCTTTTTCTACATAGGAAATCTTCCGATACTCCTATGAGGTTCAGGTGTTTTCTGAGCCCGCAGTGCCCTACCCAGTGCAATTTTGAGTTTCCGTCTTTTTATACATAATAGCAGATTGTCTCTGCTCTTGGGTAGACCTTCTATTAGTGCTTTGGACTGTCTTAGTCCCGGAATTTCCATCTAGGATTCCTCCTGTTTGTCCTTTAATTGTTTTTTCAGCGACCTTTTACATGTTGGTAGGAAATACCACATGTGGGTTGCGGTCCAATTAAAGGTTTTTCGGCTTCTTTACCAGCGGGGCCTCTTCATTTCCTTCAATGCCCTCATGCCCAGAATTATCTTGTTATGTTCTTCCAAAGTATTTAGGTTTTTTTTTGGCAGTCTAATACTAGTTTGGACTATATTCGAACCCTTTCTATTGCTTTAAGGGATCCTTGACTCTCTGTGAGTATATGGATTCTCTTATTTCTAAGATCCGCGCAAAATCACAATTATACAAGCATATATTGCATTCATTTCCGCTTGAAAGACCGTTGCTATAGATTCCAGGTTTAGATTGAAAGTTCTCCCTAACACTTCTTCTGTTTTGGATCCGTCCGCATACCAGACTGATTAATTTTTCTCAGACCTGTCCCTATCAGATATGTTTAGCCTGAAAGGTTTTACAAAGTTATGGCAGACAGCAATTCTGTCCGATGGCATAGTTAGTACAAGCTTTTCTCGCTTTGTGCCACCATATTACGGAGGCGTAAGTCACGGCGGGTCTCACAACCCTTGTATAGAACCAATGCACCGTTCCCGGGTTGAGTCCCCACTTAGACCCCACCATCCTCTTGCAGGACCAAAGGGCTCTTAAGCTTTTTCCTTTGCCCTACCTAAATGGATAGCAAACGTATCTAAGATAACTCACAAATATTTAACATCTGTTGTCAGTTTCAGTTATTCTTTCCACATGGATAGTCCCTTTATTTTTAGGTTTCTTTTCATTATGAAGGCAACAACTAATGTTTTCGCCGGATTCATGGATCATCCCTCTCTCTGGCACCATCTATCTAACTAATATGTTTTCGTCTAATGAGTGGGTGATTAGAATAATAGAGTTGGTTAATGAGTTAGCAAATATGTTAAAGTTGGAAAAAATTATGTGGATATCGGGACATATCAACATTAGGAAATAAGGCAGCAAATGTTGCAGCTAGAGAAGCTGCAATGCTTGGAATGAAGAACACAATGATCCCTATTCCACTATAAGATATTGTCTGTTAAAAATGCAGTGTATTAATCGTGTTAAACCCTTCGGAACGAAAGCGATTCCCAGTTAAAAACAATTAAATCTTCCGTAAAGAAATGGTACTACTCAAGAATGTCTCTACAAAAGAACAGGTTGTTTTATGCCGGATTCGAATAGGACTAACAACCTTAACACGCATTTATTTATGGGCTGGAGCGCAAGCCCCTAAATGTGAAGATTGTCAGACCCGTCATGCTATACCACAAATCTGGAAATGTCCCAAATATGCCGGTATAAACGCTTGATTTGGCACCTATAATTGAGAGATCATTAAATAATACGGAGACCCAAAACATGGCCTTGTATGACAAAAAAAATTTATATTTAATATTTAAAATCGAAAATGATTCCAAGTTAGGTTTTAGTACAGACTTTTTTAAATCCAGCAGATATATTACAGCTTATACCTGAATCGTAATTATTTTTCTTTGTATAATGGAAAATTGAAATTATTTCATGCTTACTGACATTTTACGAACTGTTTTGTTTATTTCTAGTATATCAATAATAGATTTAAAATTGCAAAAAGGTCATGCTTATGCCACATATCAAAAATATAAATTTAATAAAACTACTATTTCATGACATCTCAAGGAAACAACACATCGTCTGCATGTGTCCTTGATTTTATTATTGAGGTTACTTCTTTCTTTTTTAGTATACAAAATGGTTCGGAACAGATATAAAGGTGGACAAAATTTTGTTAGTAATTCAATAAATGTTATATTTATTACTCTCCGGACATATATTCATAAATAACTGACTCTTACAGAAATTCACGAATGAAATGATAAAGCCGCACATGTGTTTTATTTTCTGAAGGAATGCAGTAACTTTTAAAAAATAATGTCCGTTTAGAGTCCAAATAATAAACAGTGCACTTTTCTGCTTGGTACGGTATGAATCCTCCTTATTGAGACACCGTAGGTCGTATCACATTTTATGTAGAATATATGTTTGGGACAGGATCGTAACAAGAATGAATGAGCTGTAAAGTATGTCAAGTTTATTTTAGAAATGAACAAGTGTTTACCTACCAACAAAGTAAAACATGTTAGAGCTTACCAGCTGAAAATGTTACGAACTTCGTTTAGAAGTAATTCATAGTATTAATAAAGGATCTTTTCTAAGGTATATTTATGTAGACCTTGGGAGGATTCTAGTGGAATGTAGGGTATATAAATTAAGACCTTTTAAAGAGGTTTAATATGTTAATTATTCTAGGACTTCAAAAATGATTAATTTATATTTAAAGAAGGTCGTATAAAAAGGAAAATTAGTCTCTCGACAAACCATAATTTAAAGTTAATCGCTTATATATTACCATGACAGTCGTCGCTTTTCGAATTGTGTTTAAAAATAAAATTTTAATTTTGAATGTACACTGCACATTATTTTAGCTGTGTAAATCTATCTGATTTAGAATAAAACATTATATGTCTTTGGAAAGTTTAAATTTAAGATTGTATTTTAAAGATTAGGACGATGAATAAAATAAAATTTTAAGAGTTAAATAAATACCTAGCCCTATAAAATTATTAATGCCAATCTTTTGCCATTGAAAGATTCTTGACTTGAAATTGATAGAAAGTACTTGGCGTCTTATGGTAAAACAAATACAAAATTAAATGTAATACCGCAAGATTATTAAAGGTTTAAATAAATAAAACAACGTTTTAAGATTTCCACAAAAAATAACAAAAGTTATTAATTTAATAGTGACTAGTTTCGTTACATAGTAACTTCATCAGACTAATATTATTTACAAGAAAATCAAGAAATTTATACTAAAACAACTAAGAATAAAATTACCTCTCTAAAATTATGAGGGCTTAACCAAAAGCTATTAACAAACGTTCAAGCAATTAAAAACTAAAGAGAATTTAAAATAATTTAAAAAATACTTTAAAAGAATATTTGTCAAAAGGATTAAGGTATTGAAAGAGATTTAAAAGTGGCGAATTGTTAAGGTCAAGTTGGTCATTTAATAATAAATCCGTATGTTTGAGTTTATTGATTTCTAATGTTTCTAAGTAATTTAACCGAATGCCTTTACTTTGCGTATGTAAAATTTCAAAATTATCATTAAAAATATGATTTTCATTAATTAAATGATTGGAATAATTTGAATCTAAATTATTATGTTGGAAAGATCTTTTATGTTCCTTAACCCTTTTGACAAATGTTCTCCCTGTTTGACCTATATACCTTTTTGGACAAGAACCACAAGTTAGTGAATAAACACCCGATTGAAAATTTTTATTTATTTTATCTTTATTATTTTTAATTGCCAGAAAGAGGATAAATTTTGATTTGGCAAACCTAAATACGTAAAAGATTTAAAATTAGATTTATTCGGTTTAAGTTTTTCCTGACTCAGTTTTTCCTACGTACATTTTGAAAAATCTCTATGTCAATGAAATGGTTATTGTCAAATTCAAAAATATGACCAAAATTGCTTTAATTTATGTGCAACGCCAAAGTACGCGCGTGACAGAGAAAGGTATCTAGATATAGTGAAAAACTACAAAATCGGATTGTAATGACTTTTGCGTCCCAGGGGACGATAAAAATATTTTTAGGGTTGATATGATTCATTTTCACATAAGGTAGTCGAAATAAGTATTTGCAGTTTTTGTTTCTTTTACATGGATTTTTACTTTCTGCCAATACTAATTTCAAAGTTATTCGAAATAATTATTTTTTAATTTTGTATTTTTACGCACTGTAACACAAAAATGGTGCTTCTTAAAACAAATTTATTATCGTCCCTAGTGCTATTCTCCACCGTGTATAATAATATAAATAATAAAATACTCTGTTTTCTGGTTAATATTTTAAATGATGTGATGTCATTCCAGGTCTCATAAAAACGTAATAGAACGTTATGGCCTGTATAGTCTAGTATCTATGTGCTTGCACTAAGTTGCCTTAGTGAATATTTATTTGTTCACGAGTTACAAATTTGAAGTCACTTTATAAATGTCGCAATTGCCATACTTTAAACAATAAACATATTTTTAAATGCCAATAACTCTCTCTGTTACTGCTAAAGCAAGTTTAATATGTATGAAGCTAATATAAAAGACACGTTTAAAACGGACCATTAATTTACCTTGTCGAAACTAAAATAAGATATCATCCAGTTCCATATTGTTGACTAACCTAGGTGACAAGATTTTCAATTGAATATCACATTTAGTGATGGCTGACGAAACTTTCTCGGCCTACAAGATCGTGCGAAACGATAAGAAAACCCCATCCGTTCTATTGATGAAGAGGGTGAAAGTGTAAGATTTTGACATCTTTGAACCCTTATCATGATCGGCATGAATATTTGGTTCTTCAGCGACAGAAAAGATATCATTAAGGGAATTGTTTATACAGTATAGAGAAAAACTCCGTTTTATTTCTACGATTTATACTGTTGTTCAATATAATACATTTCATACCATTTTAATTTTAAATTGAATCATAATTTTATAAATTTAAAGTTTAGCAAAAAGTTAAACAATATCTTATTTGACAGGAAAACCAATATGGAACACTTGGTATAGATTTCAGATTTAAAAATAAATCTTCGCGCTTATCAAAGTCATCATCGTCGGATCATATTTTATGTCCCTGACGTTATACCGATCTAACCACGCGAATGTGGTATTAAAATAAAGAAAATTTTATTTATCATTTAACGTTCAAACAAAACGATCGCGTAAACCTAAAGACATGCAAAATCTTGGCCCAGTTTCGAATGAGTACAAGGTCATTGTTGCGATGAATTGCTTTTAAAGTAGTTTATAATTATCGTAATATTTCATGCTTTAACTCATTTCAAAGGAAGAAAAGGACTTTATTAGGTAAAAAAACTTAATGCATAATGTTTTGTGAATATTTAACAAAACACGCTATAGTTTTATAATTTACTGTTTTTTTAAATGTGCCACACAATCTATTTTTAATTTAACATGCCAGTCTCAATTATTAAACCAATAATTTATTATAAATTACCTATTAGGATTACCGGTGGTATACTACTGACATAAACTATACTATATTCAACTTAAGTAGTATAGCGAGTGTAATCCTGTTGCAACTTGATATACAGCTCATCAAGTTCTTTTAGAAAAAACCGAATAAGTTGTAACAATGTCATTTATTAATATATACGAATTAGTCTATTGAAAGTAAGAAGTGATCGACAATAACCAGAAGAGTCGTAGTAGAAATCGACATTGGCATCTGGTCATTGATGTTTCTTTCTTCTCTTTCGACTTCTTCACCAGAGGTACATCTTTTACTTCTCTTTTATTTTTATTAGGTCTTTTTCTTCTTCTGGGTATTGCCGATTACTTTACTATGCCTCTAGTTTGTTACGATTACTTCTTTCTTTTTAAGATTACTTCTTGTATTATAATTGATGAAATTGTAACTTCGTTTTATTGGGCAATAAGTTGATGGACTGTCCATCGAGTTGTCGCAGGACCCCGCTTGATATACTACTAACTTAAAAAAAACAACACCCCAGCTGCTTTGGAAACTCTTCCTGACCTCCCACCATTACAATACGTTATAATGGGGAAGGCTAGAATGGCTCTACGACGGCTAGAGGACTTACAATTCTATGAGGGAAATCATAGAGTGGGACACACTAAGCTAGATCATGTGGGAGGCAACATGCTTGGCATGAGGTCAGACTACATGACTGCTAAATACAGCTTTAACAAAGATCTGAGAGTAATAATTAAGAATCGGAATGAGTTGTATACAATCACATATTTCAGGACAAACCCTAACGGAATTACCTGGTACACAGACGGGACAAAAACCGAAAGGGGAACTGGAGCTGGTATATACTGCGAACAGAATAAGTACCAAGAGAGTTTCTCTCTAGGAAAATATACCTCTGTATTCCAGGCAGAGGTCTATGCAATACTCGAATGTGCGATAAATAGTAATATGAGAGCCCAAGAGGGTAAAAGAATCATATCTACTCAGACAGTCAAGCAGACCTTAAGGCCATAAGGAGCTCAAAGGTGACATCTAGACTGGTATGGGAATATGGCGACCCACAATAAAGTAACTTTATCGTGGGTACCAGGTCCCAAAGGTATCGCTGGAAACGAAAAGGCTGACGAGCTCGCAAGAAGCGGGTCGTCCACCCCATTAATTGGTCCAGAACCAGCGATATGAGTACCAAAACTTACGTTTAGGAACCATATAAAAGACTGGATCTAGCAAAAACACAAATTATACTAGGATAATGTACCCGGACTTCTACACGGGAAAAAGTTTATAAAAGAACCGTCAAAGAACGTAACTGAAGAACTGCTTTCAAAGAGTAGGAATCAACTGCGAATTACCACAGAGCTCCTCATGAGTCACCTTCCCACCAGAGAGCATCTAAACAAAATGGGGCTATGTAACGGCAAAAAATCAAAAATGGATCCAGAAGACTACTACAAACAGCCATTAAAGAACCTGTACAAACTAGTACAGGGAACAAGGTTGATGGACTGGGTGCAGTAGACAAAGAGACGGGAGATAACGCAATAAGCCCACGAGGCTTCAGTAAACTTAAAAATTCCGAAAACAACCACAATAACCAGCGCGTGATATCTCCTCACAAATATATAGGACCTACAGGACCGAATTTCATAAACAGTGAATATGTGAAATAAACTGTTGGTGCTTCATGCACAAGAAGCACCAACAGTTTATTTTTCGATACCTGTACCTCTGTGTCTTTTATATCCACATTTTTCGGTATATTTTTTGTGTTTGATTCTTATCATTATAGACAATAAACATATTATAGAGTAGACACATAGTCTACTTTAGTTGAAAATGTAACTATAAAGTATAAACTTATACATTTGATGATAAAATTTAAGCACTTTGAATATACTGTAAATTAAATTTATATTTTTATTTATTTCTTTTAGAGGTACAATGTGTGGAGATAAATAAAAAATTAAATTTCAGAAATATCCAATATTGATTCAGTAGATAAATTTATTAATGGCCATATACCCTCACAAAGGCAAAAGAAAAATTCAATTTGAGATTGAAACAAAATAAATTCAAAGGACTCTTAAATGGTGTTATACAGTTTCTAGACTTTGGCATCGGGTACCGGAATGGCTGGTGCGATCCTGGCTAAACGTATCATATATAAATGAAGTAATATTGTACATAATGTAACGGAAAAAAGTTCTAAAAATTTAAACAGGAAAAAAATTTTCTCAAGCAAAACACCTAATTTGTATAGCGGGTTCCGGAACTGGCGGACCGATCCTACTCAAATTGAATAGGATTCTTCCCCTGGGAAAACTAACTAGTGAAGGTGAAAAACAGAAGTCGATCAGCGCTTACGTTCGAGAGTTATAGTGTTTATATCCGGATAGACGTCCGGGCAGGATTTTTTTACATTTTCGGATTCTGGAAGCTAGAAACGTCGAAAAAATAATAAAAAGCGAGGGAAAGTAATTTTAAGACGCAGGAATGACTTTAAACGTTTACAAAAACGATTTACAGAAAAGGAATTTATTTTTGTGGGCAGATGTGAAGCAACTTGATGGCCAATAAAAATACCCAATACCCAGTTAATAAAATTAAGAACAAAATACAGAGGCTCTCTAACTCCCAAAAACAAAAATACTCTATATTTATATAAAGGTTGGTCACAGTTTTCAAACTTTTCTCTATTAGCTAAATGCATAATTAAAAAATATTTCTGGAGGTGTCTAGACAGTGCTACATTCAAAAAATATTTTTCATTATACAGAGTGGTCCAGAAATCTTTCCATAATAAACATAGGCTTCGTTACATGCAATTCTATATTTTTTTAAATTTTGTAATTCGTCCTGAGGAACTGATTTTTAATATCTATAATCCAAACTAAATAGTTGCCGTTAATTGAAAATCGCATTTTTTCAAATTAAAGTAATTGCTACGTCAAAACGACATAAAATCAGATTAATCGGCTTACATTTTCCTATTATATCTTTGCTATATCTTATTTTTAATCATTTTGAATTATCCCTTTTCTCTTAAATCATTACTCATCCCAGAGTAAATGAATCTCGCGAATTACGGTACGCAACTAACACGCTTTTACAAAAAAAAGTTTCGAAGTTTTCTTGACTCTCTCCTATTTACTTCTATGATGGTATTCGGAAGCTGTGTCATTGGCGGTCATTATGGGAGCCACTCCTCGCCTTTAATGGTTGCTACGGTTTTTTTGTCCTTGGATCCTGTAGTTTCGATTATAATTTTTTTATCGAATATGCAGTATGTGCCCCAAAAACAGATTTATTTTTAATAATATTATTATTATTTCAAAATATCTGGATTTGCAAAACGTATAAAATTAAATTTTTAGTCATTGATTTGTTTTCGGTAAGTATATGTAGGTATTTAATTTTATTTTAATTTTGCTTTATTAAATTCTTATTATTATCCTTAAACATTACAGTTTTTATTATTTACCTAATACTATTCAACTATATTTTATAGTTGATTGAGTTCATTTTAGTGTTTTTGTCAGGATGTTTTTTGTTAGTGTAATTAATATTTGGTAATTAAAATATATTAAATATATCGCGCACGGAACTCTAATACAATTATCTTAAAATTATGGTAAAGGCAAGCTTCCTTCGAATATAAGATCAGTCGTACTAGTTAAACCGTAGCCCCATTTTTGGAAGTACTTGTACACGGGCTTCGCATATGCAAACAATCTTACCGCATACCACGATTTAATTCTTGATCATGAGTTCACGTTGGAGTTCCAGTTCTAGTGCGAGCCGAAGATTCAGATCCAGCTACATTACCAGTTCAGCGACCTTTAAAGATTGGTTGAGTTGAAAGGATGGAATCTGAGCTCAGCCGAACGCGAGCAGTTCACTAGACAGAGATAGGTCTGAGTTTACTTAGAACCGTATATAGATACAGTTCATGTCCAGCCGTCCCAATGAGCCGATGATAAACAGGAACGACCGCCGACAATAACAGACTAATCCGGAAAAGTATACACCTTTTTTCTTCCTCGCAAGAGTTTATTTGGCATAAATAAAAATTGTTGATCGATAATATTTTTTCTGTCAAATATGCAGTATGTGCCCCAAAAAAGGTTTATTTTTAATAATATTATTATTTAGAAATTGCTTGATTTGCAACACGTATGAAATTAAGTTATTACTATAATAGATTTGTATTTGATTAGTATATGTATTTAATTTATTTTTATTTTTGTTATACTAAATTCTTATTATTACACCTAACCATTACAGTTATTAAATTCAAAATTTTATCTATTATCTCAAATGTGGTTTGCTGATAAAATAATAAAACTCAAAGACAAGTACCATAAAATTTTTTATAAGTTGATAGAAGGAAGGTTGGCAAAAAAACAAAGTTAAACTCACCAAAGGTTAAATTAATGTATTATATTATATTTATTAAGCATACCGGTATATAAGGGGGAAATTTATATGCAGGAAAGTTGTAGTGCAGCAAGCGGTGCACCCGACAGAGAGAGGTCTGAGTTTACCACGTAGCACCGTATATAGATCCAGTTCATGTTCAGACGTCCTAACGAGCCGATGAAAAAGAGGACCGACCGCCGACGATAATAGAGTAATCCTGAAAAGTATATACATTTTTTCTTCCTCGCAAGAGTTTATATGGGATAAATAAAAATTAACTATTTTTATGTAACGAATTTACTTTAACAACCCAGCAGCGAGTATCCGGGTACTAACCCAGTAAGTCAAGTAAGTTATTAGTCGATACAATATCGACACCTGGAGTGTTAAGGCGCATTTAGACGTATCCAGTAACTGGTGCCAGTCTCACTGACCTGTCAATTATTGGCTGGCATAGCGCTGGACCCAGGTCGTTTACACTTGTCCGGTCAATTGTGAATTTTCATTGCCGTATCATCCTCAGTTAAAAAATGAAATCGAAAAAAATTCGAATGCTAAAAAAGAAAATTGTAAAAAACATGTATCTGTTAATAAAAGAATAACTAAGAAAATCAAAATGAGAAGCGACTTTGTGTGAGAAAATGGATCAGTGATAGAGCTATAAAAGGAGGGTCGGCTTTGCTATTAAGTCAACTTAGCTCTGCGAGTACAGGTTGACTTTACGGCTTACATATAATTTTGACGAGTTACTTTCCATGATAGTCAGCTCGATTCAGCGTCAAGACATTAGAGAGGCAATACCAACAAAAATAAAATTTAGCAGATTATCCATACTCAAATGTGGTAAGATTATTCAACGAATAATAAAACTTCAAGTCACACCACAATTATTTATATGATCTCAATGTTTAACTATGAAATGGCAACATGTTTCAGCCAAACAGTGGCCATCATCAGGCAGAAACCGCTTAGTCAAGTACGACAAATCACAAGAAATGATATGGTATGAAAATCACATAGTGAAAAAAGAAAGCTTTAACCAAAATAACATTAAATATTAAAAAACTTTTAAAAATCGCTGCCTGAAAACTCCATAATGGAGGGAGCAATATAAATTTTTTCACAATGTGATTTTCATACCATATCATTTCTTGTAATTTGTCGTACTTGACTAACCGCTTTCTGCCTGATGATGGCCATTGTTTGGCCGAAAAATGTTGCCATTTAATTGTTAAATATTAACACCATTTAAATAATTGTGGTATGACTTGGAGTTTTATTATTCGTTGAAAAATAAAATTAACCTACAGGAATTTCTTACCGAAGTTAAAGTCACTTTTATCGTATTTCCAAAGGTGCAGCATTTCCCCTTAAAACATATGTAATGAAGCCCTATCCTGGAGTAAACCTCAGTGCAGAAGAAAAAGTATTTATCTACAGGCTATCACGTACCAAACGTATAATCGAAAATGCTCTTGGAATCTTAGTTAATAGATTCCGTATATTGGAAAAGCCAATACCTACTAACTTAGATAAAGTAGATGCAATCGTTTTTGCAGGTTGTGCACACCATAATTGGCTGAGAAAAAAATTTAAATCTTATATCACTGCAATATGTATAGATAGGTACGATCGAGGCAGTAACCATTCAATATATATTTCCAGAGAAAAAATGGAAAATATAAGAATTTCTTTGTAATCGAAGGAAGTGTTCCTTGGCAATTTAGTCGGACACATTAATGATTTTCATTAATACTGGTAATACAGTTCGTTATATTAGAGAACTTTTGTATAAAATATTTAATAAACATATTTTCTTACCGTAGTTGTTTCGTCTTACTGCCACATTCTCGATGAACGAATTTAATTCATCACACCATTTTACTTCTGGTACATAAATGTTCCCTTCAGCACCAGATCTGATCGACTTCTCGATTTTATCGACTTCTAAACAGTATGTACTTCTAATACTTTATTTTTGTTTTTTATTTCTTGAATTGTAAGTCTTTCAATACCCATCTCTTTCTAAATTTGTTTTTATATGCGTCGCATCGGATATTCCATGAGCATTATCTGTATAGTTCAACAAGCTGAAACAAAATAAACAATACGAAAATGATTAGCCTTCTTAGGTTATCACAGCAAGACATTCAGAGACAGCGACTGACGCCCAGGTGTTCAAACGTTGCATGCAATATAGGCGCGAGTGTTACGGGGGTAAGGGCAGCTACTGGCAAGAAAAATAGACGCGTTTTCTATTCGCTCTAGCGCTGGACTGGCACAAAAAAGTATTCACACGATGCCAAATAATATGCCACTGCTGGCAGAACAGTGAGACTGGCGCCAGCTACTCGATACGTCTTAATGCGCCTTTAATTCTTCACTGACGCTGCCCAGTCCGAGTACTTTCACGCTATAAACGGAAGGTGGCATCCAAAGTAACTGTAACCTAGGTTAAGGCGCTAAAAGACCGCGTGACAACGCACAGTGCATAATAATAGATGGGGCTGATTAAAAAAAATATTTAGTCACTTATTTTAAAATAAAAAAATGTAAAAAGATAAATGTCTGTGCAGTGCAAAGTCTATCATTATGTAAAAGCTATAGCCCCATTTTTTAAAAATTATAAAACCATAAATCGATCCTGTTTTGGTGTGTAAAATTTTAATTTTTTTATTGTACTTTTAAACAGAAATTAGTAAATTGTTTAATAAAACTGTTTTGAATGGCGTACAAGATTGATTTTATTTGAGTTTTTGAAGATTAGCCCACAGACATTTATCTTAAAACAAATATCAGTCCATTTTGCATAGAAAATTGTTGAAAAAAATTTATTTTACGTACACAATAATAAAATGTAAAATACAATTTTAGACGTATTAGTATTTTTAGAATAGTTTCAAGAGTCCAGAGTATGCATAAGTTGAGCTAAGTCACTAGACTTTGTAAAAGGTGCCGACGCTTTCGCTTCTGGTTGATTCTATGTCGGAGCTACATACTTTCAAAAATTTCGTATCAATGATAGAATACACAAACCTGACTTGATACCAAATTATTGAGTATGAATAAAATTACCTAAATATTTAAATCCTTTTTAATTAATATATTTTGACAAATACGTTACATTCTAATACAGTAATAAACCGTTGAAGTGCAATCATCATCACTCATACCGACAAAAGAACATCATCACCAATTCAATCTCAGCAAAATGTTACGAAAATCAAATTATGAAGCTGTTATTACTGCTGTTCCAAGCTTTGTAATTACTGTGTTGCGCACCGTTTCCAGATAAAACTAGTAGCAAAAAGCCGGTGTCTCCCGCAGCGATAGAAGGACTGGTGAAGGCAAGGGCTGGTTTTCAGCCACCGAATTATGTCGTTACGTTCACGTTTTGTTGGTTTTAATTAGAAAACGACGGTGAATTTCGACTGGAACAATGTATCTTGCGTCAATTTGAGGTGTTCCGAGGTTAATAGACACATCTGTTTGAAGTGACAAGTAACAATGTTTCACTGGAATATCTATTTTAAAGGTATTAAAAGTTGGGAAATGAGAAAACGTGTGAACATTTCACACACTGTTTGTCTCTAATGAAATTTAAAGTTAAAATTAAGGAGTTCTAGACGGTTTAATCTTTAATTATGGGCGCTGACTTATGAATCATGAATCATAAATACCAACTAAAAATAGCTGCACAAAGCTTTTTTTGTAAATATTTTCTTACAAAGTTCGTTTAATAAAAAAGTAGTAATTAATTAACATATGATAAAAAAATATTTGAAAAATTATGGAGAAAAGTGATAATTGATGTTATTACTATCATTTTCTTCTTGATTATTTAAATTACAACACCCAGGATCAATAATACTGGAAAGCTCTTAAGAAACAATTTTTTTTCATGTTTGACACTATTTCTACGTTTTCCACAGCAATAGCACTTTTCTCGTATTTTAGTCGGTAGTTCGTCACAGTTTCACATCTAAAGTCGAGCACTATATTTGAGCCTTTCTTAAAAGGTATGGTCTTAACAAAGAGAAAAATCGTTTTGTATTTCTATTGATTGTCTCTCTTTTTCTCATTGTACAGGACTTGATTTATTATTCCTGAGATGTTTAGAAGTTCTTCTGGAGAACGAATATATGCCGTATATTTTAACCTCGGTGTCGACTCCTCTTTTGTGGATATTATATAATCTTGCATTATACGATTTTAATTCTTCTCCTTGTAGCGTTAGTAAAATTAAACAGTATTAATTGCTTAATAAACCACTGAAACTATTTAAAATAAAAACGATGTTAATACTATGATAGACGGCTAACGCCACCACCAATGGGATACGGAGTCTCTTATTAAGATTCTACCTGTGTAATGAGGGCCAGTACTAACTGGAACCCAAATAAAGCCGAAGGGTATGAAAAACCTAACAAGTGTTAAATACTTGTAATAAATAATTCATATTTCTTTTAAAATTAATAATATTAATCTTTCAGCTCATACTAATGTCTATTATTGTATATTTTAAAATCTAAATATAGATTTAAACTCAACACAAGAGTTATTCCATCTTTCTCTCAGACTTTTTTCTGTCTACTTAAAAAATACCGTTAATAAAAACGAAATACATAAGCGACCGTTGCTATGCAAGCAAGCTTATCTTTCTCTCATATTATCCCAGCATTATAAGAGACAAAAAATATAGATATATTTCTTCCCGCTAAGATTCTGAATTCAAGGCTATTTGGATACCACGTCTCATGTCTCCTACCAATAAAAAACCAGCCACCCTCCTCTCGGCTAAAATTCAGAGCAGAATCAACCTCTCGCTTACCGACTGTAACCACAATAGAGCACAAAAGTTTCTTAAAATAATTAAAATGGTGCGTAATTAACCGCACCCAAAAAGTTTATGAACATGAAACAATGTAAATGGTTTTTACAGTGAGTGAAGTGATAAGTAATATTTAATTTCGGGTTGATATTTTAAATTAATGTGCCGCTTTATGTCTTTTACTGTTCATGTTCGTACTTGGAATACATGGAATAAAAATTACATTCCTATTTCAAATACTGTTTTTATTTTGGTTTAACTCCTACCTAAAGAGTTTGGTCCTTCGATGTCTTCAAGAAAATCTAAGCATTAAAAATAATCCTCGCAGTATAGTGTTCTTTCAACACTTATGAATACTAATATTCATAAATCGTTCAACTTGTAAGTTGTGAGAATTTGATTTCTATACATCAGGACTCATCAACGACGAATGTTCCCAGATGCATTGAAATCAAATCTCACGTAGAAACACAATAGTGCTAATATTAAGTAAAAATGAAGAAAACCCATCTACCAATGGGATACGTATAGTGGGAACGATTATATTATAAATCGTAGTTACGATATATTCCAAAATGTTAATGAAAAGACTATATTAAAAATGTTTTCTTTAATAGGTTTATATATCACTCTTATAATGGTATGTTATCATATTAAAATACATAATGTTGTTATTATTTTTTTGTTTTTTTCTACTTGTGTTTTTCTTATTTTCCAAAAATCTTACATCAGATCTTCTGGCTTTGTTCTATACCAACGGTCTGCAACGGTAACTGAGACCTTACTATAATCATGCTATTTAAATGCACCTAAAACCGGTCTAGGACATCTGGGCGCGGCCGCTTGTAACTTGGGCGCAGGAGCTGTTGGGCGCGGAGCCATTTGGGCGCGAGGAGAAATTAAACACGAAATTTATTTTAATATTATCCCTATATTTGCGAATATACAATAACTAAAATATAAGTAAAATATAATATACAATATGTACTTAGGGTTCCATTACATAATTGTATGAAATACCTCTCAGAAATTCAATAATATTTCTATTATTAGCACCACCAATGTGGTCTTGTACCAGATTTTTTATTTTCCTGTTGGCCTGAATAAATTTTTGTTTATTAGGATGGGCTCACTTCCCGCAAGTAGATGCTCATACACAACATCTCTCCCCCATTGGACTGTTTTTAGGCTGTCAATGAATTTCCAAATAGTCGGATGTTTCATTGACAGCTCTGTTTGTAGCCTTTTGTGTGCCGCCTCTGCGTGATTGTTCGATCCGTCGGTGTCTGTTAGTACCCGATTATGTACTGACCAGAGCGGTGGAGGATATATTGCCTGGCGGCGTCCGTTTCCCCTCCTATTAGGACGTTCTACATAGTTATCCTCAAACCATTGCAAAAGTTGCTCTAGCTCTGGAGGCAACACATTTGACAGTTCATCTATTGCTTCGTCAAAATGGTCCGTCGGTAAAAAATCCCAAAGGTACCCGCGCCCAAACGGCTCGCGCCCGAAAGTCCCTGTACCCAACAGTCCCTACACCCAAACGGCCGCGCCCAAGCGGCCGCGCCTAGATGTCCGGATCCGACCTAAAACGTTACTCAAAATAAATGTAAAAGGTTAAATGAATTGACAGATTTTCGTGATCTAATAAACCCAAAATGACAACATGTCAATATAACCAAAAAATCAAAAGGACAATTTGTCAATTCCAATAAACACTCAAAAAGACAACTGGTCAATATAAACAAAAAAACACAAAATGGCATTAATTGGGAAAAGATTCCACCTGTGTAATGAGAGCCAGTAGTAGCTTTAACTGAAAGAAAGCCCGTCAAAGGGTATGAAATCCCATCTGCACATTGTCGCTGATAAATCCTTAAGGCACAAAACATCTGTGCCGTATATGACCTGATGCATAGAAATCAAATTCTAATAACTTACAAGTGTTTAACACTTGTTTGGGGTTTCATACCCCTTGGAGATGGGCTTTCTATCGGTTTCAGTTAGTAGCGGATATTATTGCACAGGTGGAATCTTTTACTCAGTAATAAGTGACACCGTGTCCCATTGTTAGATGGCGTTAGCTGTCTACCATAGTACTAACATAATTTTTACTCAAAATTAGCACTATTGTGTTTCGAGCAGAGATTTGAATTCTATGCATCGGCACATTACCGCTGAGGAGTGCTTAAGAGACGAATCAGCTGTCCCGTATACGAAATCAAGTTATTAAAACTTACAGCTATTTATTTATTTAGTTAAAATAAGTTTACAATTAATTGCTGAAATTACTAATTTTTAATTTGCCCCACTTTTCCACTTTTTTTCTACTTTTGTTTCTTGTATCGTTATTTCTTTTTCTTACAAGTTTTTTACCAAACTTATTTTTTGTCCCATTTTTCCTAATTTTTTATCTTTTTTGGCCCCCCTTTTTCTTGTTTTGCTTCCTTTTAATTTTTGTCCCACATTCTTTTTATCTCACTTTTCCCCAACTTTTTTTTGTTGTGCCAAATTTTTTTTGCATTACTTTCTGTTGTTTTTTGCTTTTCATGCTATAAATAGTATAATTATTTTCCCCCCTTTTCCACTTTTATTTTTGCCACATTTTTTTCAATCCATTTTTTCCCACTTTCCTTTCTTTTTTCCATCATTAGTAACAAAAGTTAGATATCATGTGTAATTTATAAATATCTTATTTTCTCTTTACTCTTATTTATTAAAATGAGTTACCATTTCTCCATAAGGTTATAAAATAAATGTACCTAATAACTAAATAAAAAATAAATGAAGAAACCGAGTACAAAATTTTGTTTGATAATTGCTGAGAAACAGGCAGGTATTTATAGAGGATTATCGCTGTTAACTGCTGTGGAATACAAAATGAGGATTTATTTATGACTAAAAGAGGTGTGCTCAGCTATGGCAAACCCCCCTGCCACTTAAATCCGACACTCAATTTAATGTTTGAAATATTGTCAAACTGTCACATGCCGCCAAGAAGCTGTGATCCGTAAAATAGCAACCTAGTTTAAAATATTGATATTTTGGTTGGTTTTTAAACAGTGACCCTAATATACTTACAAAAGTACAGGAGTCAATATTTTCAAACTACACTAATCTGACCATTAACAGCAACAGAAGTGTCAAATGCACCTAACCGTTTCGCCCCTTTACTTTGAATTCATATTTTTCTAGTACTCGCTTATTTCACTGGTTTAACGGTTATTTTCATTGTTCTTGATAAATAAATAACTATATTAACCTAATCTGAAAAGAATTTAAAAGGCGGTTATAAAATTCCAGTAAAGCCAATTTTATAACAAAGATAAAACTAAGCTTTATATTTTTAAACTAACCTAATTTTGTACTTTTTATTCGTAAAGTTGGCATTTTTGAGACAACAAAATTGATGAAGAACTGTTTACTAACAAGATATATGTTGAGAGAATGAAATCTGAGAATAGTATTGAATTTTCCGCTCTATTCCTTTTGCAAGAGAATAAACCGAGATTCTGCTTTGATAAAAAGTTTATATGTTCAGAGATGAAATGGATTTTTTTATGGTCGGATTAGTGACATCTACGATTCCGTTTATTAAATTTAAAATTCGTTTGTCTGGCCAAAAATAAAAATACATTCTAATATGTACATTATTAAAACAATTAAAAAGATAATTTTAAGCTCAAAAATTTTTAAAGGTTAGTGCATAGATTATAAGATTTAAGTGATTGGTTAAATAGCGATTTATCTATTCATATTAAAATAAGGGCGCCATCCCTATGGTAATTAATTTTTGTGATTAAAATACGAAAAAACAGAGAAAATAACTTACAATAACTCATATCATCTTCTTAATGATTGCAGGAAAATAACAAGATATACTGATTTAAGAATAATTTATTATAAGGAAGTAATTAAACGTTCACTTATTCAGTAATATTGATTAATATTATTTCGTGGGAAAGTTAAAACATTTGTTATGGTACTAATTACTTAAGAAGACGTGTGACACAGAAAGTTACAAATTTCTCCACTTTATTACGAAGTGTCGCGTCAACAATAAATAGTTATTTAACGAAGAAGTTTATTAATAAAGGCGATTAACAATCGAGATAATTTAAGGCGTGAGCAAAGCGAACGCGTTAGTGTTCGAGATTGTTAATCGCCATTTTAATTCACGAGTTCGATACAGTACTTTTCCGTCGACCGTACTTTTCAAAAATAAAGATATCTATAATTTTACGAAATTATAACCATAAAATAAGTAATGATACAACGACAGATATTACTAACACAGCTAAATGTATAATAGCGGTGTACATTGGGTTACATATAGTAAAATTGTTGATTAATAGAAAATCATTCATTAATAGGTGTCATTAATCAACGATTTTGGGTGCCTTAAATACATCATAAATGAACGGTCGACGGAAATAGCTATTTGTGTATTAAGAGCGGAAAGTGATACTTTGCTGCTTGAGGCAGAGAGTTGCCCGCGCGACGCGTAGCGGAGCGCGGGCAATCTGCCGAAAGCGGCAAAGCACTTTCTGCTCGAATTGCACACAAGATTTTTTCTACGATCACATTATTTTTAGACAAATAATTAAAAAAAACATGAAAATACACTTCATAACCTAAAAATGAAATAATGACGTTTCATTAATTTCATAGTCTACTATTTGCACAAAACAGTAAGTAGATACTTAAATATGCAATCACTATTGCATATAGGTGTACCTAGGTGTATCTAGGTGTACCTTCTGACTGTTATATTTTTACTAGATAAATTTTATAAAATAAAGTTTAATTTCGTTCGAAATATCTTCAAATATTAATATTTCAACTAAAATATTTAGACTGCCCTACATTTTGTTTTAATATACCTATTATTTACTACCTTTCTTTAGTTTATTGTAAATGAAAACAGGCGAGCGGAAAAGTACGCGCTAGAGCGACAATAATGTCAAATTATTACAGATCACGGAAAACGTCAACTTTGCGGTTAGATTTGAGTGTGCAAAAGCCTACTTTGGGTAGTGATCGTAGGAAAAGTATATTTTTAGCACTTAATCTTACCATTAATATAGTTTAGCAATTTATTGATATGTTTATTAGGAACACCCTCTCTGCAAATAAAAAATTTAAGATATAGTAATTTTAATTTTGTAAACATGGGATTTTAAACTTGTGTAAAATTGTTTATAAAATCATATCATAACTGACCGCTATCGATATCAACTATTGTCACCTTCAAAACCGGGAATTTCCTATATACCAGCATCTACGCTACAAAACAAACCATGGCCAAACTTACCGCCACGCTTTCAGTAGAATGAAAAATGACCTTGTGAGGGTCAATTTGAATGGACTTTTTGGATCGGAAATAGAGCGACAACTAATTTACTTCTACCTCTAGCGCTCAGGGTATGAAGTTTTCAAGACATGACCTGCGTAACAGCAGTTGAATTTGTCGCTATTTATTCGCGCCAATATATCTTGATTTTATTGCAACGAGAATTATTTGCGGCAAGTATCAGTATACAAATTGTATACGTTTTTCAACTTCCCTAAATATTTTACACTTTAATTCTGGTTTTATTTGTAACAGCGAGTTATTTAGGTGTAGTTGAGGGCATCTAATTCAGGATTTGTTGGTGTTGAAGTTAATTTTCTAGCGTTTAAGCCAGTTTTCTAGTTCTTTGAGGTGATTTTGCAGTTTGTTGAATGCTAACATTTCGTTGATGTCTGATGCCAGTATACCAGTGTCATCCGCAAATGTTGCCATTACAAGGGTATATCAGCAGTAAAAATTAGGTATAGGAACAGGCCGAGTACGCTGCCTTGAGGTACTCCCGATTTTAATTGGTGGTAGTTATATAGGTTTTCTTCGTATTTAACTTGAAAGTACCTATCGAACCAGTATAATTTAAGGAGGATGTAGGTTTGGACAGTTAGGTGAGTTTTGATTTTGAAGAAAAGACCCTCATGCCATACTCTATCGAATGCTTGCTGTATATCGAGGAATACTGATATACAGATTTGTTTCTCTTTTAGGCTCTTTTTTATTCTATTGACACTTGCCACAAGCCACCCTCTTATATGGTATTTACTTATTACTTTATTGAAGTCGATTGTAAATTAGTAATGAATAAATAAAAAAAAAATTTAAACTGATTATTCTGGTACATTCTTAACCAATGTACAGTATTAATTATCTTTAACGTTACCGCTAGCTGGTAAGATGCAAAAACTCTCTATTGACTTTACAATGAAATTCTGTCCGTCTGTCTGTCTGTCACAGCGCTAATTCGAGAACGGTTTTGAATTTTGGAACTTTATTTTCAGCAATCGGTCACCTGAGTTCATCCACCTACTATTTTCAGTGAGCTAAGTCAACTATAACCATCTGTCTGTCCGTAGCTTAGCTACTTATTAGGTTTATTATTAATATGCTTTTTTTCTCGATTATCTTAAAATCAGTTTATTACAATTTTACATTTATCAAAAAAAAATCCACATAAAATGGAAATAAAAAAGCTCAAATTGTAAAACTTCGTAAGTCCCAAGTAATTTATTTCTAGCTAATATTTTATCAAAAGCAAACATTTATTTTCTGTATAGTAAATGAAAGACAATAAATACTGGAGTACTCAATTGCAGAAAACAACTTCGTTTTAAATTAAATGATGTTCTAGAAGTCAGCATGGTGACCGCTAATAAATTTGCCATACCAACTTTTTTAGTTTCTTGGCTACTCGTTTCGCAATTTGATATAGTTGAAAACGCAAACATAAAATGAAAAGTAACTAGAAAGAATTTAGTCCAGGATGTAGGTTCAAAACAAAAAGTCCACACCAAAATTAAACAAAATATAACCATTCTAAATAATGAGATACAAGACTGGTCAATTTGTACTAGTATGATTTTGAATAACATTTTTTTTATCAAGTACAGAAGCAATTTAATGACGATAAATAAATCACATATAGGGGAAATCGACGATAGATGGCGCAGAAAGTGAGATAGCGTAATGATTTTACAGCGCCACAGCTAGTGTTAAAAGTGAGCGGATGCGCTTTGATGTACTTCAATTCATAGTAAATAAGCCGCCATACCATTTGTGTTCACCGGTTAGAGGCCTATTTGAATACCGTTTTATACGTGATCCGGTTAGAACAAAACTATTTTTCCTAATTCCTTCTTAGCGTTAGTGAACTTTAAATTTAAAAATAATTTTAGTCTCTCCTCTCACAATGGGGATAAATGGTTCACATATTTTTAAGGTGAGATGGCTTATTAATATTTCTTTTTCTTTGTAGTACGCCTAAAAAATACTAGCGTACTGGAAGTTGTTCCGCGGCTAGTTGGACCGAACAACAGTTAGCCGCATTCATTGAAGCCGTTAATAAAAATATAATGGCAGTTAATAAGCTGCTCGAAATTTTTAGGTACCGTCAACCACTCTACGAAAAAGAAAATTGAGAAAAATATAATAAAAGGTCCTCTTGGACCCTCATCCACATTATGCGAAGCAGCTGAAGAAGAGTTGGCCCAACACGTCCTAAAAACGGTTTTCCATCTATGTGCGAAGTATGGCTTTTAAATTGGCCGAACAGCTGGCCATTAAATAGGGAATCGAGATTAGCTTGTTTTTTATGGATTAAATCATTTCTGCAGAGAAACCCAAGGTTGTCAGTGAGAAAAGCAGAAGGAGTCACTACTAATCGATCCTTCGATTTAAACAAAAAAGATGTTGAAGCATATTTTCAGCTGCTAGGAAATATTCTGGATATATTTATAATATGGACGAGACTCGTTTACAGCTAAATAATAGGCCAGTGCATGTCATGGTTCAGATAGGATCTAAAAATATCCCAAGTATCAGGTCAGGTGAAAATCGAGAAACCATCACGCTTATAACGTGTTGTAACGCAGAAGGCGTTCTTATTCCCCCTAAATGCCTAATGATAGGCATAAATAAAAACAGAGGTTTGAGGATGGGACGCTCATAGCATCCTTGGTCTATATGTCCGTAAAGTCAGCCTGTGTCAACAGTGACATATTTTTTCAGTGGCTTAGAGATCAGTTTGTTTCCAGAAAGCCGACCATGGCAGTTTTGTTACTGCTTGATGCTCATTCTTCACACTGTAGTAACATTAATATGCTGTAATACTGTGTTGACCACAACATCATATTGTTTTGCTAACCAAGTCATACAACTTATATATGCAAGACTTCTCTAGAACAGCCCTCGGGTATTAATTCCCAGAAGCGGATAAAAGTTGTTGTCCCTTATTCTTATTTTCGTCAGGCATTCGTTTTTCAGTTACTAAAGTGTTCCATTTATCTTCTAGATATAATGATCTTTACACTTCCATTAACAGCTTTTTGTGTGCAATATTTCCATGCAATCAATTTCCTGTCGTCATTTCAGATTTTCTTTTGACTTTTTCCCAGCTGACGCATTTTAAAAATGTATGCGCCGCGGTGTCTTATCAGTCCGCAGTATTGGTAATTTCCTGTGCCACTTACTTTAAATTGAAACAGATGCGCTTAAAAGTATCCATAACCCGTTGGGAGAAAACATTACATCGCTCCATTCATCCATGGTTCTCTATCCCTTATCAGTATTATTGTCCTTATGGCCTTTTCTTCGTCGCACTTTAGGATTGTTACTATTTGTCCATGATCTGTCTTCTTGCTGGGTTCCCATTTTCTCTATTTTCTTAGCTTCTCTTTAATGCGCTTCTGTAACAACATGTTTATCTATAGACTACTATTTTGCACACTTACTAATATATTTCTGTATCCTTGCATTTTCATAGCTCTTTCCTATATTATTTCATTATGTAGTATACTCCATTGAACATAGAATCTATATGTCGCCTTCCCTGGGTCCCTTGTTATTAGGTAAAGTTCTGCACATTTTATCTCAAGCTCCCCAAATTTTTTTGACATGCGTTATCATCCTATATTCCATTTAATGTGGATATCGAAGTACCTGATAGAATCTTTACTACTGATAAAACTGTAGTTGATTTTCACCATGATATTCTTCAACTTTCTTCCAGCTGCCAGTAATACTATATCGGATTTCTATATTCAGAACTCTACTGGATATCTTCAGTAATTCTTACCCATTTTCTGCTAATACTAGTGCGGTAATGTTATCTGTATTAACACTTCTAAAGACCAATAAATTAAGTATCCTATCATAATAAATATGGCACAAAGTATAGCCCATTACAGAACTTTGTTGGACCTCGCAGGGGATGTAAATTTCAGGTTCTATCGTAGCATCCTCTTTTTCAATTATTTTGCAATAATGCATTATTAGCTGTTAAAACTAGTTGATAAAATTAAGAAATAATTTTAATATAATAAAGCTTACAGTTATACTTATTTGTCTTACATCAATTCAGTGATGTACTTTTGGTATATCTATTAACTTGCTACAATATCATTCACGAACTGCTTTCATACAACACGGTAGACGAGAATAAATGGTTTAGTCTCCGGATATGATATTGGTTGTTCAGTAGTTGTAGAGCTTCTACATTGATATTAAGGTGTAATTTTCCTTCATACTATTTTGCTCTGAAATGGCTGAATTGCTTTGATATTTCTGTTTTGAATCAATTTTTTCCGGAAAATGGTTCCCGGACACATCTTCCCCAAAACAATTTTTCTGAGCAATAGTTCTTTCCCACATCATCTTCCAAAAATGTACATGTGGGTCAAATGTATTAAGAAAGGATTGTTTGGGAAGAACAAGGATACAGTTCTATTTATTATGCTTAATATTCCAATGTAAGGATATTGTGTAGAATCCAAATTAATGTAAACAAGAAAATGGAGATAGTAATGACTTAATCCCGAAAAATCTTTTCCGGATAATTCTTCCCGGGCACATCTTCTCCATGACAGATTTTCCCAGCAATAATTATTTCCACGACATTACTTCCCTATACGATAATCCTTTCTCACAAAAAGAACATGTGGGTCAATTGTCTTAAAAAAGAATTGTTTAGGGACGAACAAGGATATATTTCTTTTTATTAAGTTTACTCTTCCATTGTAAGGACATTGTGTATGATCTGAATTAATGTAAAGGAGAAAATGGAGTTGGTAGTTAATTAAGCCTGAAAAATTCTTCCCGGATAATTCTTCCCGGATAATTCCTCCCGGACACATCATCTCTATGACAATTCTTCCCTGCAATAAATCTTTCCATGTTATTTCTTCCCTCTACTATAATCCTTCCCTACGAAAAACTTCACAAAAAGTACATGTGGGTTAATTGCCTTAAGAAAGAATTGTTTAGGGAAGAACATGGATATATTTCTTTTTATTATGTTTAATCTTCCATTGTAAGGACATTGTATATGATCTGAATTAATGTAACGGAGAAAATGGAGATGGTAGTGACTTAGGTCAGACCTGTATAAAATTATTTCCGTATCTGTATTTCAATTAGGAGTATAATTCATAGCTTGTTTTTATTCTTAAATTTAACGCAAAAAACCTATGGTTATAATCATGACAAAATATAGATAAAAGCAAATAAAAATAAAAGCAAAATCACTGTAGAAAGAAAATTGTTATTTTTTTGCTATTTTACATTTAATTTATTTAAAACCAAACGAAAATCTGCTCCCTTTTTTGGTTTAACCTTTTTATCTGTACTAATTCACTGACTCTAACTAGAAGCGTTTTCTTTAAAATTTCTGCAATTACAAGTTCCTTTTTGGTGGTTGATTCCTTCAATTACTGTTGCCTCCATTCGGTTGTATTTATACGGGAAGTTTTCAAGTTAATTACGAAGTTGCTCTCAAGAACATACGAAAGGAAAGAAACTTTCGAATAAGATAGAGAATGCTGCACTCTAACCGTATATTAATTATTTACGAGATTTTAAGGACCGAATCTTGTCTGGAAAATACTTCTAAAAACTAACAATTATTGTTTAAAATGATTTTGTGGTTTTTGAATAGTATTCCACCAAAAAATATAAATAGTTCTGTATTTATTTCTTAAGACTAATGTAAATTATTCAACAAAATATATTTTATTTATTGTTACAAAAATAAATCAACATTTAAATTAAGCAATTCTACAGTTAAATCAAAGAGGTCAATTTTTTCAATAGAAATAAAACTCTAAATGATAGGAAATATATTTAGATAGCTGATGTCGTGTACGTACCGGGTACGTAGGTATATCAAAAGTTCCATCAGGATAAAGTAGCCCGAGTAGGATCCACAAAATTGATACAGAAAAATCAAAAACCGGGCGATTAAGCCGAAATGGGGAGTTAATATTTTTGGTTTGTACCATTATCATACTGCGATACTATGTACTTGAACCAGACAAAAGATAGTTTTGAGACTAAAGACAAGTGACGGATGACAAGTGACGGATAGCAAGTGATGGATGGCAAGTGATTTATGCCAAATGACTGATAAATGGGAAGTAGGGGATAAGAGGGATTTGTTTTATACCCTCCCATTAGCTACTTCCTTTCATACTCTTATTCTAGCACTGGATTTCCTGATGAAGGAAAATATTTTCCTGTCTTATAGATGGTATTATCAATATTATTATTTTTTTTTACTCTTCGATTTCATGTACCTCCTTTCCCAACCCCCTCTAACCATAATGTTATAAAATGTATTAAATAGCATTGGTGTTTTGGGGCTTGTCGAGACATTAAAGATTTGGGATCCGCAATACTAATTGCAATTCTTAATACGAGGGTCACTATTTATATTTCGGGAACTGGCAACACTGTTGTCATCTGAATCCATCTGACGTTTCCATGGTAAAGTTTGACATTTTTGGCGATAATCGTATTCAGAACATTTTGTCGTACGGGCTCTATTTGTTTATTTTGTATTCAGTTGAAAGTTTCGTCTCGGCAAAAGATGGAACTGAATCGTGAACATTTTCGTGCAATGATTTTTTACGATTTTCGACCTGGATTATTACAACAAGAGTCCATCAATCAACTTAATTCGACTTTTGGCGATGAAGCTCCAACAAAAATCAGTGTGTATCGCTGGTTTAGTGATTTCAATCGTGGTCGTAGATCGCTGTCCGACGAGTTTCGTGAAGGTCGTTCAAAATCGTTGTACCAGAAAACATCGATGCTGTGAGCGAAATGATTAAGCAAGATCGTCATGTCACCTATTGTGAGATTGATGCATCCCTAAACATTAGTTCCACCAGCATATATGCCATTTTACATGAACACTTAGCTGTGCGAAAATTATGTTCGCGTTGGATCCCGCACAATTTGACAATCGCTCAAAAACAGACTCGTGTCGATTGGTACAAAAAAAATGCTTAAGAAATTGAATCGCGGTGCTTCGAAAGACGTTTATAAAATCGTGACTGGTGACGAATTATCGATATATTCGTATGAGCCTGAAACTAAGCAGCAGTCGACTGTATGGGTGTTCCAAAATTAACTAAATCCAACAAAAGTTGTTCGTGAACGAAGCACTTCAAAGAAAATGGTGGCCTGTTTCTTCGGGAAAACTGGTCATATTGCAACAGTACCTCTAGAGGATCGTAGAACAGTAAATTCTGATTGGTATACAACCATTTGTTTGCCAGAAGTCTTTGGTGAAAAAAGGAAAACAAACAAAAAACGCCGGATTGTTCTTCATCATGACAATGCGAGCTCTCACACATCAGCTCAAACAAGAGACTATTTGAGCACTCAAAAAATCGAATTAATGGGTCATCCGCCATACAGCCCCGATTTGGCACCTAATGACTTCTTTTTGTTCCCATCCGTACAGAATCAACTGCGTGGTCAACGATTTGCATCGCCCGAAGAAGCTATTGAAGCGATCAAAAATTATGTTTTGGAGATACCTCATTCTGAATGGAATAAATGCTTTGAAAATTGGTTTAAGCTTATGCAAAAGTGTATCGATCATCGTGGCGAGTATTTTGAAAAACAATAGAAATATATTGGCAGCTTAACTATTTCTTTTTTTTTCCTATTCCCGAAATATAAATAGTGACCCTCGTATAACAACTAACAAATTGTAACGCTCTTTGCGTCGCCAAGCGATATTTGGGCGCCTTAGTCCAGGTGCCGGATTGCCTCAGGCCACTTGAACGAGCAGCTTTAGTGGAGACAAATACTCCAGTGGTCGTATGGCGTAGACTGGACCCTTATTGTCCAGAATGGAGGTTAACCTCTCTCTTGAGTACCTGGGTATTAGCTACAGAGATAAAGTAAAAACAAAAATAAGATTCAACAAAACTTTTATTATAAAAAAAAATAATGATATCAAAACAAATTCGACGATGAAGAGTGTGTGTAACGGTGACGTATTGAACGTAACAGGCACGGCTTGTGGTGCGGCGGCTGGATGGTTCCGGTTATAATTGACTTTGGTTTCAGTTTGACCAGTCTCTAAAGGTCGCTGGCTGGTTCTTGACTGGTTATCGGCTCGAACTCGACTACCACTGGACTTCGGACTTCGGACTGCCACTGCCATAAGGTCGGCTGGCTATGAAAAAAAAAGTACGCGAGTGACTCCATAATTCGCCCTGGGTTACAACGGGTACGGCTGGTCTCTCGAATACCTTTAAAGTAACTGTAAATTCCGTGCCGTGAGCGATTTAATTTAAATATTTTAATTATCACGAAAAGTAACAGGAGAACAGGATATTTATATAATATTTTAAAGAAATACTACGCTCTGAAACATTTTAATATTCCTTCTGATATTTTTGTTATTAAAAAAAAAATAAATGTCTAAGAGTATACTGGACATTGTTTTCGCTGTACCTCAGCGACTACATTGGTAAATGCAGGTACGGTTATTCTAGGTCTTCTCAAGTAGCAGAGGGATACATAGAAAATTATCAGAAAAATGGAATAAATGTAAGAAATAAATTAGGTTTTTCATTTACTGAATGTAATTCTTCCTGCTACACGACTACAGTTCCGTTTTCAAAAATATTTCCAATACACAATAGTAAGTAATACAATATAATACAAATTTTGAATCATACTTTCTAGTCGTATACTTTCAATTCGATATTCGTGGTTCCTCATGCTCGTTGACGCTCGTGTTTGACATTTTTCGCTTGTATCGAATTTTTTCATTTAATCTTGCTACAGAATATACTATTATAATTTTCAATAATAATAACGAAAGTCGAATGTTTCTACTTCCAAAATTATTTGAGTAATAAGCAATCAGAAGTTCAGAAAAATTAAGTGATAGTAATTGTTTTTAAAAATATCACTGATTTACATACTTTTGTTTACACTTGCAAATATTTGAAAAATATACCATCATGAATTCGAGCTAAAATCCTTTTTCACAATTTCCTTCAGTTCTCACATTTGAGAGCGCGCGCTATAAAAGAGCAAAAATACGGCTACTGGACTGGACGGCTTTACATGTGAAATATTGAATAATCTACCCTCATTTCGAAAATATTTTTGATCGAAGAATACTTTATTTAGATCTAAAGTAAGTAATAACAATTTTTTAGCCGTAATTTTTTAATTAACAAGATATGGGTACAAAAATGGTCAAATTGTAAATCCATCATAATCTAAAAGATTCACAGAACTGCAATGTATTGGATGTCAGTCTAAAATAAGATTTACTTTTCCATGTGATTTAAAGGCATTAAGTTGTTTTGCAACCAGTTATCAAATATGTCAGTATTAACGTATACTGAGACATATACACCACAGAGCCGGGAGTCATAGAATCTTTCCATTCTGTCTTTTTATTTTTTACCTTTAAATATACCTGCTGTAGAAAGAATTGTTATTGTTATCGTGTCTCCATTTTAACCTGATGTTATAGCAACCACATTTTTTTGACAATCTTTCAGCAATAACATGTTGTGCTTTTTTATTAAGCTGCACCCCAGTCTCGTCCATATTAACTATGCTACCGGGTTTATCCAAGAGATTGTATAATCGCATGGTGTTTTCGAATAATGTGAAATAATCACTCACTTCTTTACGATTCATACTACGTGCTCGAGCAAGAGGCACTCCCTGTGAGGAATTTCTTACTGATAGTTTAGGATGTCTTGACATAACTGATTTTAACCACTCAACTCCAGCAATGGCCTTTTCCTTATTAAATTTATCTGATATTTTTAATTCATCCGCTAGTTGAGAAGCCATACGACGAACCATTTCACGTGACGGGGCGAAACCAAATTTTGCAATATTTAAATATTTTTATTATTTCCATTTGCGGTACCCAATGAAGGAGGTAGACCCAGACTGCCCTTAATAGTATTTCTTGTCTTTAACCTTCTACGCAATGTACTATATAGAATGTTAAATCTTCTTGAGGTTTCATTTACCCCACAAAATACATTGTTGACAGTATTGATTGCATTAGTTAACCGTAGTTCCGTCCATTCTACTCTATTAACCCTACCATTTCTATTGTATTTTTTCGGCATACTACAACAAAACGAAAAGAAATAATTTTAAGTCAGAAAGTGGTGATCCATCTCTCTCCTTCTTAACAGCGCCGTCTCTACTTATTATATAGGGAGAGATGGCTCATCAAATAATTACTCTAATGACCATACAGATTTGTCAATTTTTAGGTTAGGGTAGAATATATGCTTACTAATATCTTAATCGTTCAGACAGTACAGAAAATACTTACCTTATAATCAAATAGCTGATTACAAAATAGTAGTTTGTACAACAAGTGCGCAAAGCGTCACTTTTCCCGCAAATCTAGCGAGTGGGAAAAGTGCTTTGCGTACAAGTTGTACACAATTTTTTTCTACAACCACATTTATTAATAAAAGAAAAAAAGTAACTTATATAGGCATTTTACTTAAACTTAAGAAATAATTAAAAAATGGCTATTGAATACAGAAAAATTAATTTGTTTATAATTTATAAATTAAAATAAATAATCAAATAAATAGTTTACTTACTTTTAGTTTCAATTTCAAATTTGAACTCCCAGAAATTCACTATAATGTTAAACTGTCAAAAAAAGTTGACAGGTCATAGCTGTCTGTGTTTGACATTTCCGTGGGGAAAAGTGTCATAGCGCGTACTTTTCGCACGCTAAATTATTACTTTTCCAACGGATATCAAAGAAATTAAGAAAAGGCCTGCTTTGCGTATAAAATTTTTTGTAGAAAAGCGTGTTTTGCATAGTGGTTGTAGAAAAAGTCATTTTAAATTTTTGGATTGGAGGTAATTTTTCACTGTAAAATCGAACTGTAATCAACGGACTACATCTAAGATATTACGAAAAACCGTCTCACCCAATAAGCCTCCTCATCCGATTTTACCCTAGTATTTTAATTAAAAACCATTACACAGACATTCAAATCTAATTTAGTATGCAACATTACACATCAAACAATAAAAAAAATATTGTTTTTAATAGGTGGCTCTTATTTTATTTATGGGCGTTAATAAACAAATTTTCTAAATAATATTTTTGTCCAGAATAATTTTTTCTCAAAAATCAACAATAATAATATAATATAAGAACGAATTTCATAAAACGATGTTTATTCGAAATACAATAAACGGCTTGTGAAACGATTTCTTTTTTATTATAAATTTAAAAATATTTCGTAATTTTAATAGTCACTTAGTTCCTTAATTTAGTAGCAGTTGGTAACAATGATTTGACATTTACACTTGACAGTCATTCAGAAGTAAATTCAGAGTCAACTGACAGCTGATACTACACATAGGAAATGTTGCTACCAACTATGAAAAGGAGTGCTAATATGTGTGTTATGGCCTCTTATTTTAGTGTTATAATAACTATATTATAAAAAAAAAAATCGATAAGAAACACTGGAACGAAATAAATAATAAAAATGTCATAACAAATAAAACTTTTCTAACATTTCATAATGTCTTTATACGTGCGTATATTCTTAGTTACTGCACAGTTGGAGATAAACGAATTTAACTTCTCCAAATGTCAAACTTTTCCGATAAAATTCCGTTTTTAAATTATCCCCATAATCGCCAAAGCCGCATGGAGCAGTAAAAGAAATTTATGCGTTATAAGCGAAACAAAAATGCATTCCGCACATGTATTATGCATTGCAACGCGGTAATGCCTTTGCAAACTTTTCTGAATAAAAATCTAGTAAATATTTTTACACAATGCAATTCTAAAAATAAATCTGAATCCAGCAATTGCCTCCAACTTTGTGACGGGTAATATGTGCTTTGTGTCACCGGAAACCAATACCAATCATTATTTTAGAGATTTGAGAAAAGAATTGTTAAAAACAGTACAGCGAGGGATTTTACACGTTGGTGATAAAATAATTATAGTATTGGTAATATATTTTGGGTCAAATTAATAGAATAGGTAATTTAAGTATATATACGAAGTCAATCTGAACTGCTAAAAAAAAGACTTATATATCGGGTCTGATAAATTTATTATTTAATACCATATAAAATTGATGATTAGACCTCGTATGTCGGCTCGCTGTATGCCGGCCGCATCTAGTCGAACAAATAATTTTGCTTGGACACACAAGCAAAATATGAATTTCAAAAAATATCAGGTCCACTGTGAACACCAGAGTTTGTATTTTCGAATTAATTGTCAGTGGTGCGGCTTGGGTTAGGATTTATAAACTTATATTCTACTTTCTTGCGAATTTTAACGGGTTGCTTGCATTAGTGTGGAGTTTTTCTAAATTGTTTTCTTGTTGTTAATATTTAATCAAGATGATCAAGAATTTTGAAAAAACTCAAATATACAGGGTGTTGTTTTGAGGGTGGCACAATGTGAATATTTTGCCAAGCCTGACCTGGATTTCGTTATATTTTAATACGGCCGTACATTTAATGGGATATTCAGGTCATGTGTGCCAAATATCAAAAAAATCTACAGGGTGGTTCAAATGTTATGAGTAAGGAAAGAAATGGGCAAAATAGATAAAACACCCTGTATCTCGTTTATAAAGAGCGCATTACCCATTGTAGGGGGGATTTTTAGAATCAACTCAGTGACCCTCATCCACAGTTAACATATATCCGTTTGCCAATGAATCACCCTGTATTGTTGATTATTATGATCTCTGTTACTTGTTTTAAATAATGTATTTATTTGTGAGTCCCCCGTATAACTTATGGCGAATATTCCAAATATTTTTATTTTTGCTATTATTCTCCAAGAATTCTTATTTTTTAGAAAATTTTTGTTATAGGGCTACAACATTTCAAAAATACCAATAAGTAACAATTTATATATTGACCGTAATGGTTAACTTGAAATCATATCAAAATAGAAATAATATATTCTTTAGAAAATAAAAAAGGTCGTAGGTAGTTTTAAAATATTACACAATTATAAATACGTAATTGTATAAAAGCAAAAACGTCGTCATGCGTGGGAATATCCAACATATAAACATACGGGAAACGAGATAGGAGAATTAATAGGAAACTAAAGTAGGGAAATTTTCCATAATTCTAGGAAATTATGAACTAAAGTTAGCAACAATCTTATGTTCCCCTTCATAAATATAGGTAATACAATTACGGAAATAAGTAATGATATAGGAATCATAATAACTGACAAAAATCAATAAAACCATTGTTTAACAAATGCGTATATTTGGAATCTGATCCAAGTGAAGTATTTCTCTTTAATACTACTAAAAAAGTATCCGACACTGAAGAATTATATTAGCAATGTAATGAAAAAAGATAACGTTTGACATTAAATCATGTTGTGAAAACAAACAATGCAAGGAACGTGTGAAATGCTAAAATAAAAGAATTACAGAAAGGTCCCGGAAAATGATAACAAAGTGTTACGGCGCTAGACGAAAGGAAATATATGGTATTAATATTTCTTTTGATAAAAATACTCCGTAAAATGATTTCATACAACATCATACAAGATGGAATGCCGAATAGTAGAAGTTAACTGCTGCCACACTATTTTCAGAAAAAAATAAATAATAGAGATCTAAAAGACTGATTATAAAAAACGTGCTAAGCAAAAAATGGTTTAATTTTAAATGACCAACAAAATATTGAATCTTGCTTTGGAAAAATAATATACTCACCTCGTAAAAAAAAAGTGTATCATACTGTCGAAAATAAAAAATTGATATTGTGTTTGTTTATATTGATAATACAAATATGTAAACGATACGGAGCACAACTGTTTTTATATTTCTTAATTGGTCAAAATAAATAAAAACTGAGAAATAATAGTACAAGGTAGAGTCTCATTAACAAAAATAGGTAAATTCAACAATCCTTCCCCGGACAGTCTTTCCCGGACAATTGTTTCCTATGATAATTAAAAGATATGGCAAAGCTGATTATAAATTGCTTTAGGAAAGAATTGTTTGGGGAAGGATTGTCCAGGAAGGATTATCCGGAATGGATTGTCCAGCAAGGATTATCCGGAATAGATTAACCAGGAAGGATTTTTCAGGGAAGGATTCTGTTCTCAAAGGGAAGAATTGTCGTAGGGAAGGATTATCCGGGAAGGATTATCCTGGATGGATTATCCTGGAGGGATTCTCTAGGGAAGAATTTTTCTGGAAGGATTGTCCTCTCACGAGAATCAAACAAATATTAAAACCCAATAGAACAGTACCTTCCACATCTAAATTTGGTATTTGAGGAAATATCATGATGGCATTGGACATCCGGCGTTTGAAAGGTATTTAACTCTCTTGGTGAAGACTTATTGGTTCCCTAAAATGAGGCGTTTGGTGTCCAAGTATGTAAAATCATGTGCGTTTGCGAAGGGCCAGTATGGGCGAGCTGAAGGACTGCTGCACAGAATAGAGCGGCGGTCAATTCCTTTTGAAACAGTGCATGTAGATCATTTAGGACCTTTTATAAAATGCATCAAAGGCAATTCCTATATTCTCATGGTAGTACATGACTTTACTAAGTTTGTACTGGCGAAGCCTACAAAAGCACTGAAGTCGTCTAGGGCGATACAGAAACTTGTCGAATTTGGATATCCAAGGCGTGTGATATCTGATCAAGGTAAGGCGTTTAACAGTAAGGAATTCAAGGCGTTCTTGGTGGATAAAGAGAAGCTGCCTGATGTTGTTTGGGACCTTAATAATGCGGACAACTCTAGCACGCATTTCTCTCCTACTCACCTTATGTTCCCCTACAATCATGGTATAATGGCGAGTCTCGATCTAGCTAGCAATGGCAATGGTAATGGCGATCAGACCGGCGATGGTCTACAGACTAGCAAAAGTTCCGGGGTGTCACAAGTAAAGGCGTAGGTAGGCGAGGGCGTTATCTCAGGCGAGCAGTAAGGCGTTACTAAGTAAGTCGTCGTCAGGTAAAAATGACACCCACCCAGTGGAGCGGAGTGACAATTCTGATCCTGGTTAAAAAGGCGTAGACAGACGGGTTAACTTAGGCGAAGTGAAAGGTTGTTCTCTTGACCAAACTATGACTGACTGCGCGGGTACTCAACTTTCTGGGGCCGAAGTACTAAAAACATTATGTGTTTTTAACCCGTGTGATATTTTTATATTAGTTTATAAAGTGTTTGTAATACAAAAAGTGCTAATTTTAGGAATTGTAAATAATTTTATGAATAATAATAAAGGTTCTGTTCAGATTAATGAAAATTATGTACTATTATATATACAAATATTAAAGCAATTATTGCAATAATAATTTTTACCTATTTTGATTTTAATTAGTAAATGTATAATTATATTTCATTGTTTTATTTTTGTTTAAAAAAAATTATTTCCCTTATTAAAATGTTATCTGGTGTGTATTTTTACTTTCAAACAACTGGTTTTGTTTTATGATCCCTACTCTGAGAGAAAAATAAACCCAGCAAGTTAACAGTATCCAAGTACCGTAGCTTTCGATCAGTTGTAGTTGACTTATGTTACTGAAAATAGTACATGGGTGAGCTAAGGTGACCAGCGATCGATTGCTGAAAACAGAGTTCCGAAATTCGAAACGTTTCTCGAGGTATCGCAAGGACAGAGGAACGGATTGACAGACAGACGACTGTAGATAGTTGATTTAGATCATTGAAAATAGTAGGTGGGCGAGCTTAGGCGACCAGCTATTAATTGGCGAATTCCAAAATTCTAAGTACACTCCTGTTTATTGTACCCTGGGCTTATTTTATTTTATTCAAAAAGATTTATACATATTATTACAGTAGAATTCAACAGGACCGTATTCAGACAAAGCCCCCAAATCTAATAAAAAAATTAAGTGCACTACATTATTAGTGAAGAAGAAAATGGGGATTTTAAAATTAACAGAATAAGTATATATTCGTATTTAAATAAAAGAGTTTAAAAAAATACATACTCTATGTCATGTCGTATTTTTGTCCAGAATAAAAAAGTTTTTAAAGTTTTTTTATTTCTCTGAAAATTAGGATGTAAAATTAAATAAAACGAAAATCGTAAATTTGAGTTTTCCCCAAATATTTAGGAAACCGGGCCTGATATTTTAATTTAAAAAACAATGAGGTAGTTTGAAAATACGCATATTTATCCCATTTATATTCATTTAAATTTTTGCTACTTTCTAGAAATACTGGTTGATAATGTGACTAGAGCCATGCATATCTTTTTTCTTTATTTGAATAAAATTTGGTATATAGAGACGAGACCACAGAAATCTTAATATACAGTGTGTCCAATTAAGTCGGCATCATATGGGAAACTTTTTTATTCTTAGTTTTATGAAAAAAAGTTACTCTTTATAAAAAGTTGGGCATGGTCTAAAACCAAAAGTACAACCATCAGATATCAATTTTTTAAGCCGTATACGAGGTGTATCAAAAAATATGAATTTTACTTAAAAGTAAAATACGTTTTTTTGAAAATAGCGACAATTGTTATTAAGAAAAGTTGATTATAATTGAAAACTATTGTCAGATGTCCAATATTATCCATCCGCCATGAAAATCGATGGATAATATTGGATATCTGACAATAGTTTTCAATTATGATCAACTTTTCTTAATTACACTTGTCTCTATTTTCCAAAAAAAAAGGTACTTTACTCTTGAGTAAAATTCATATTTTTTGACACACCTCGTATACGGCTCAAAAAAAATTGATATCTGATGGTTGTATTTTTGGTTTTAGACCATGCACAACTTTTTATAAAGAGTAACTTTTTTTCATAAAACTAAGAATAAAAGAGTTTCCCATATGATGCCGACTTAATTGGACACACTGTATATACTTACTCTAAAATGCTAGTTCAATTGGACAGAAGTGTTGTAAAATGTTCACAATAGTCATTAATGCACATGCGCACCATCAGTTTATTTCTGAACAGGGCCGGCTTTAACAAAATATTTGCTATTGGTAATTGCATTGAATTCATTGGTAATATTCAACAGCTATTTTAACCATAGCTAATATTTATTATCTCGGGATTATTGACAAAATAGATGTAAATATAAAGGAGTAAAAATCCATAATCAAAAGTTTATGGAACTGAACCCAGGAAAAAATAGGATATTGATGTTCGAATTAGTTTTCTTTCGAAATTAGGTACGATCTTCGACATTCATAAACTGGACTGGAAAATATTTTAACACATGATTGCTTTTTAGCTCTATTGCAAGATGTTTACTTACAAGATTTCATTAATGACGAGTCAATATTGAATTGTTCTTTTGCTATACAGATAAACAATTTCATGGTGTGACTGGATAGACATGTTTGTAATCAATGAAAATCGAAAAGCATTCTTCTCAGTCAGATGTTCTATGATGGGGTTACTTCCTAGTCTGCATCCAAGCATCATGCCTCTTTTTTGTCAAGCTGAAAATGATTAGGCTTCTTGAATAAGGTAGAGTTTGAAATAAGAAACAAAGTAAAATTAGAAACATAATAGAAATCATATACCTACCAAAAATAATTAATTCCAGGAATGTTTCCTTTGTTGTTACACCACAACACTATACAGTTCATTATTTATCGGAAGCAAAAATGGTATACAATAAACGCAAAATGCAAACGATAAATATCAAAAACGATAACGACAATCGATACAAGAATATCAAAACTTGACAAAACCGTCTCTGGCGAGACTTTCAATAATGGCATTTGATGTCAGGGAGAAAAAGCGCTGTTGCACAATTTATATCTTTTTAAGGAAAACTGTTACATCATTGCGCTCATTATCTGACAAATCACACAAATATCACAATTCACCTATGCTATTTATGTGATGAATAGTCGTTGGCAAGTCTCGTATGAGCCAAAAAATAAATTCGTTTCTCGAATAAAATATGATTATTGCTGAATTATATTAGACCTAAAATTTGATCAACAAGATTTAGGAACTTGGCAACGTTCTACTTGAAATAAACTGATGGTACGCATGAGCACATTGCTAAACACTTGCATATGCGGCGTGCTTTTCCCTGTGGAACATAATGGAACCAGCATTCTAGAGTAGGTATATATTATGATTTCTATGCACGAGACACAGTTCTTAATTGACAGATATATAAAAACAAAATGCCCGACTATTGATTCCGCTGGAAATGTGACCATATTTGATTTTTTCAATGAAACATCATGTATGTTTGATGTTTTTCACTTTCTAGGGTTCAAATTACGTATTTCAATGTTGCAAAATTTTCAATTTTTATTTAAAAAATTATTAGAATTTGATTAGCAGAGGTAAGGAGGCCTTGATCACATCAAAATCAGTAACTCATAGTAATAGTTTCTTAATCGATAAGATCAATAACAAATCCTATATCGCTTTTACTTCTTTGTGTTAAATCTTCTAACCAACTCCTGCTTTTTTCAACTCTGTGTTAATAATTTTCTATTTCTATTTCAATAACTTTTTAGTATTTTCTTCCTCTACCTGCTATATCTTCTGACCAATTTTTTACAAAGTCATCTAGTATATTTTTGTCTTTCTTTAGTTTATTTTTTTATTAGTTTATTTTTTTCATGTCTATTTCAACATAAACTTTCACCTTATAGTAATAACTTGTCTTTATTGTTTTACTTTTTTTATGTAACAATCGTAAACATTTAAAATTCTATAAATCTTCTAATAATTACCATTTTTTCAAAAACCATCTGCTATCCCCTTGTATCAACAATTTATCATTTTATTCCTACTTAAATTGAAAAAAAAATTATATCCAGAATTGAATCCGTACCGGATCAATCATTCGTAATTGGACATTTGTCCTCCAAAAGATTTTTCTACCTTGATATACCTAAATGTTCTACAATGTGTAAAAAAATAATACAATGGATTATTTTTTTGTGTCAATGACTAAATGAAATATTATATAAAAACACCCTCATCGGTAAATCTTTGGTAATGCTTTTTGGTTTCGTGTCAGAACACGTGCATTATTTTTGGTGCTAGAAATTGCTTTTCTAGAGCGCCAGCTCCAAATTATCGCGAGGAACACACGAAATACCGTAAATGTGTAGTGGTGCCAGAATAACAACAGGGAAGAAACGGTAATTGTTTTCGCTTCGATTTCCGGCTTAAATAGTTTAAAATGTTTAATGAATGTACAATTTCTACTATTATATTAGCACAAATAGTTGCAAGCTACAAGAGAAAGTCACAACCCAAAATAAACCCCAGAACAGAATGAACGGATGCACTGTAGTGGTTTTCTGAATTTAAGAAATTATACTAGTGATTAATCAGGATAGTAGTGACCGTAATATGTTTTAAAACAGTTTATGAAATATATTCAAAATTATTTAAACGTAACTCTCGTAGGCAAAAGAAAAACTACTTTTCCTCTTTGTTCGGTATTAACTGATATATCAAAATTTATTTCCTAGCAAATTTCATAAGTCGTCGCAGAATAATTCGCGCAAAGGAAAACTTTAATGAGAGGAGCAGACATCTGTACTTGACACGGAAAATAATAACTAGTAATGAATCAATGAAATCCGGTCCATTTTCAGCTGTGGTAATTGCAGTTTTTATTTCGGGTTTAAATTTCTACCGTTAAAAAAAAATGTTTAAAAAATAATATAAATTAACTCAATATTCGAATTATTTAATCGTGTAATTTGCTTTATATTAAGTTTTCTTTGTTATTTAGCATTTAAGTTGACCTACATTTATTATGAAGAAATAAAAAACCAAAGTCTAGTATTATAAATTATTTAATATCGTTTAATATTTTTTCCAGTACCACATTGTAATTCTCCAGTTTTCTTCACCCCCCTTATTAATTTTAAGTGCGCACATGTAACCATGTTTTAATACTAATTGTATAACTTCAAATTTTAACAACTTATATAATTTTTAGTTGGTAAGTCTCATTGTAATTTTATAAATATTGTTATGAATTTCTACGATGCTCTCAATTTGGGGTGAGTTCTATATGAAAAAAAAATAATAAACATTACAAAAATAAAAAAAAACTAAATTAATAAATGTCCTTCTGTTCGCCTTTCACTCCAATCTTCTGCAATTATCCTATCTCCTACCTTGACCAATCACTTCTTCTAAATACCTCTTCTTAACCTGGCTTCCTGATCTCCGCTTTCCAATTATTAAACCTCTACACTCCTCCTTACGTTCTTTTACTATTCGACCTTTCTGTTAGTTGCTTTTGTTCATCACTTTAATATATTTTTTAGTTAAATAACATTTTAGATTTGTCAGTGTATAATTTTTATTTATTTTTTTATCATTCCATAAATTTCTTACAAATAAACTATCAATTACCATTCTGACAATTTCTTAAAAAAAATATCCAAAATTGACTTGTTTATTATTTTTTTTATTCAACTGTCGTCTTTTAAAATAAAAAAATTTTTTTGTTACTTGATTCACGAATAAAAATTTTTTTAATCACTTTTGACAAACTTGCCATTTACTTTTTAATTATACAGCAAAAATTTACTTTGATATTCTATCCAAATTTTAACTTTCTCTATTAAATTATTATACAAATAATAATCATTCATATTATAATAATGATATGATATTACAAATAAGATTTTTTTTTTCTATACTCCACAATTGTTGATTTTAAATATTTTATACACCAATTATTTTCAATAAATGCTTTAAAATTATACTTTTAATAATAAACTCTGTTTATAACATTCAAAATTCACAAATGTTATTCAAACCTTTTAACAAATAACTAATAATTAACTTATAAAAATGACTCATACAGAGTATTTCATTACAATATGTTCTAATTGCAACGTTTGTATTATAGGTCTGATGATGGCATATTTGTGCCGAAACTAGTTGCCAGTTTTCCTCAATCAATTATTAAATAATTTGTATTGCTAGGCTAGGCACATTTGATATTATTGATAAGCTTCTTCAATTAAATTTTTTATGTTTTTTGTACGCGACGTGTCGTTAAACTTTTAGTCATACGGAATACTATTGACATAACATCTTAATCTGAAAATTTTCCTAACGCGGCATTGCCACGTTTAAACTTTATTTGATTTAAAATTGTTTATGTATGCGTTACTGCCTAATAGTGTTGTTTTAGTTGCTTACACCTTAAAAATTAAGTCTAAAACTCACTTGAAGTGATAAAAATCAAAACGAAAGTACTTTTGTTGTAGAATTTATTATGATAATTATTAAATGAAAATTATATGATAAATTAAATGAACGTTGTAGTCTATTGGATCTGGACATCTGGAAAATAACTAAATAAATTCTCAAAAATATTTCAACTGAGAAATTAGCGCCACCTGGTATACAGGAGATTAATGAATTTTAAAAATATTGCGTTTCGTTTGTCATACATGAAGCTGTTCCATAGTATACTACATCCCTTTTATTATTGCTGAAAGATAGTGATAGACTGACTACGACGCTGAGAAATTAAGTAAAGCAAAAGTACTGGGACTTCGCACAAGGTGTTTGGATTTTTGGTATTGTCAGTTTGGTGTACCTGTAAATTGCCCCGTCTTAATTTCAAAATTTCAATTCTACAATTGACATCACACAAATCTGACCACCTATAACAAAAAGAAAAGGAGGGCTCCAAAAATTATGAAATTCGTGTTACGTAATTTATGAATGGTCCGTTTATGCCAGCAAATTTTTTTATAATCCCAAAATATGCGGGGGAAATAATAAAACAGTCATTGTGATCATTTATGATTAAAAATCTGATAACAAAAATAGAAACCTAAGTAAAAACCATATTCAACTTTAAGATTAACGATCAAAAGGCTGTCAGAAGCCGACTATATAGAAATGCAATATTGCTGTTCTTGTTTATTAATTTTGACTTCAACATTTTGACTAATTTTACGTTTTGAAGGTAGACGTTAAAATTTTTCATGAAAGTCTAAGTAATAAAGTAATAACATCGAACCGACAACGTCGAAAAGTCCATTGACTAACCATAAGTGTTTACTTCGCCGAAGTGCTTTAAAAATTTCCTGTGTCTCAGCTAGAGGGCACTCCGCAGACAAATAAATCTAGCACGGAAATTTGAAATAAAATTACTGTTTTATTCAATTTTAATTTTAAACAGTTCTAACTAAGTCGTATATTTTTGTATTAAATACGTTTAAATTGATTCTTTTTAATAAATATATCAAGATTTATATAAATATAAAGAAATAAATAATTTGGAAATCATATAAAAAATCTTTTTTCTTTTGGACCAAAACCGTAAATTCAAATTTTTTTAAAAAAACTGTTGATGTTTATTTCAGCAAAGTCAATTATTTCATAAAAAATAGTTGATATCGAGAAAGTACTTCTTTAGCTGTATACTTAATTTTTCCAAAACTACATTTTTCTAACAATTTAGGAAAATACCAGTCTAGATATAATATATATTCACGATTTTTTTTGTAATTTTTTAATTTTTCCTGGGTCAACTTAAACCTTAAGTAGCGAAGCAAAGAAAACGTACGTATTGACTTTACAATGTCCATCCATTCGTCCGCCAGTGTGTCCCAGTCATAACTCGACAACGAATTTTGAAACTCTGTTTTCAGTAATCAATAGCTGGGCTGCTCGTCTGTTCGTAGCTGAGCTACTTGGATATTGTTACCTTGTAGGAATTATTACCTTTAAATTTTAGTATTTTGTTGGTAATGGAAAAAACTGTTTTAATTACTAATCTTTTGGGTATGATTTAAATATGAAAAGTACGTGCTTTAGATAGTCCGGGGTTTAGCTAAAATTTGGTTGTTTAATTTTTCTGGTTTAATAAATGAAATCCAGTTTAATATTAGCCCACCCGTCATCTGTCTTTTTTTTTTGTTTTTCGTCGTTTTAATTGACTTTATAACACATTCCCCTCAGAGAGAAAATTAATGTCATTCGATCTAGGCTTATTGTTTAGTTCAATCCAAATCCTATTGCAATTGGGATTTTTGAAAAAAAATATTTTTGTCCAAAACTCAAGTTTCTAGATTTATCTTTATTTTTACTTATTATTGCTCAACATCTATAATATAAGCAGCAAAGTCCTGACTGACTGACTGACTGACTGACAGGGAAATAGGCGAATGTAGGAAAAAATAGGGCAACATAGGGAAAAATGTGAAAAAATGGCAAAATGGAGAAAAAAAGGGAAAATGAGGCAAAATGAGGAAAATAGTAAAAAGGGAAAAATAGTGAAAAGTAAGTTAATTATTAAAAAATAGGCAAACATAGGGCCAAATGGGGAAAAATAGAGTAAATAAGGGTAAAATAGGAAAAATAGGAAAAAAATGTCCAAAATAGAAAAAAATAAGAAAAAGTAGCGCATAATTTTAACTCATCGTGAAACGTCCTGTATACTGTGGTACGTAATTTAAAGTTTTATTTCGCTATTGACTTTAATCAATTAGAGAGAGAAAAGAAGAGACAAATAGGGAAAAATTAGGAAAAAATAGCGCTAAATAAGGAATAGAAAAATACGGAAAAGTGTGGGAACAAATCTGTCAAAATACTGAAAAATAGAGAAACATAGAATAAAACAGGGTAAAATAGGAAAAATAGGAGAAAATGGGGACAAATTAATAAAAATAATGAATAATAAGAAGGAACTTAGAAAAGAAATACTGTAAAATAAAAGAAAAATTTGAAAAAATTGAAAAAACCAGGAAAAACTGGAAATAATGCGAAAAAATAAAAGAATCAAGTAAAGCATGGTCGTACAGGTACTAATATTAAAGAGACTCCGTAGCGTACGGGTATTCAGCTAGTAATTTATATATTCATTTTGCGTTTTTTATTTATGTTTGTGTTCCAACAATACCAATTATTTTATCTATGAAACTGAAAATTTAATAAAACTGAACAAAAATGTGAAAATGAAATTAAGATATCTCATATAACAAAGTTATAACATTAAAGCTGACTTTGTATTAATAATTTTCTTTCGTCCGATTCAGTGGTCTAACGTCATCTCTCCTAACTAGTGTAAAAGACGGGATTGTAAACAAATCAAAAAAGCAAGTTTATTATGCAATTTTCTATAGAAGAGATTTTGTTGGTAAAACATGTAAAGTGGTATCCCTGAATGTAAATTTAGGTTGGCGGGACGTGAAAGTGTGAACATCAGCCGCCATCTTAATTAACACGTTTTGTAATATATCTTATCAAGCGTGCATCGTACAAAAAAAAATAGTAAAAATCATTTCTGTAGATAAAAACATTTTATGCTTTTATTTAAAAAATTTTCTGTTTAATCCATAGATTTTTATTCATAACGCTCCAAAGTTTTTTTATACATTTATTGGTTGATTTTGTGTGGTAAACTTTTTATAGCATACAATTTCCTAAAAAATCAGGTTAACTTTTATCCCGTCAAATTTATAGCTCCTCAGCTATATTCAAAGTGACAAAATAAAAAGCTCTACAACTTTCCCTTGTTATCAATGAAAAAAACTTTGATAAGAGCTAAGAAATCATGAAATATATTCACAAATATAGTAGTGCTATAAAGTCTATTTGCTATGATCCATTTTTCGTAAATTATTGGAAAGATGAGCAAATAGAATTATACAAAAACAACACGATTGTGTATTGATGCAAATCGATCTTTAAAGAAGGGCGTATCATTAGCGATTAACTACACATCTTTTTGTATCAAGCCGTTATGAAGATTGGCGTTGGAAATGGCCTGGTCTTTCTAATAATTTCAACTTCATGAAATACAAATTCAATCCTGTTGTGGCTAAATGATTTCGTTCGAGCAGGTCGGTGTCATCAAAGCAATTTTCCTCATCCGAAGGAAGTCATTATGGATTTTGATGATGCGTTGATGGGAGCAGCAGTAAAAGCCTTTACAGAGCACAACTTACCAGTCAATTATTTATTTGTGTGTTCTAACTTATAACCAATAAACACAAAAATCTCTTCTGTAGAATATTGCACAAAAAAAGTACCGGGCTTCTTAAATTATATTTCCTTATGTGATAGTTAATAAATTACGATGACTGAAATTAAATCATATTAAAGTTAATCGTGTCGCGGCATAGAAGAATCTGGTTTGCGGAGATGTGACGTCACACGCACCATAATCCGCGCTAAAAAGCAACAATTTTATTATTATATATCTTTCTCCATTATTTATTGACAGATTTAAAATTTTTTTACAGATTTATTAGATTTTGCATATATGTTAGTTAAATGTCAAACATATTATATTCTCAGTACGATGAAAGTTTTCAATTATTTAATATGATTTCATCTATTTATTGATTATTCTGTGTATTAAGTAAATATTTTATTTTCAGTACTTGCCATTGCCACGATGCTACGACAACGCGCCATTGAAACTCTTTCTCACTCTATTCTGGATCTCGTTCGGGTTGGCAGGCAGCAAACGATCCTCTTTTACATCTACGAAATCGGACTTCGGTGATGGCGGCAATATACTGCACATCGGCGGCATTTTTCCCATTGCCGGCGAGGGCGGCTGGCAAGGTGGACAAGCATGTATGCCCGCCGCAAATCTCGCTCTCGAAGATGTCAACAATAGAAAAGATCTTCTACCTGGCTACGTGCTTACTCTACATAGCAACGACAGCGAGGTGAGTAGAGAATTTATTAAGAAGGTTAAATTATGATGAAAATTTATACATGTTGTTTTGCCAATCAGATGACTTGATTTTGACAGGTTGTTATGACGACAACCTGAATTTTTCGAAAAATTTTGTAGTCAAGTGACCTAGCTAAGTAATAAATGATAATTTCCTGGCTTGACAGCTGTCACGTGCACATGCCAAAATAACAGAAGTGTAGATTATTTTTGACAAATATTTATTTTCAATTTAAAAATAAGTACATGTTATTTATTACTGACAACATCAAGTATTAATTGCAAGTATGTTTGAAATTCATTTTCCACTTCTTTTTTCGTCAATGGAGAATAAAGTAAAGAGCTGAAGTAATACTTCGATATGATTTTGTTGTTCTTAACATTTATCTTACTAAAGTCAATTCATTAATGTCTTTAGTACTCTAGTAGTTCACCCTCCATTATTGGTCCACACTCTGCTTTTTTGCACAAAACGCAATACTAATTCATAGGGTTTGATCCTCTTTAGTCTTGGGATATGATGCTAGTTATCTAGTAGCTGAAGGGCCTCCACGTTTTCATGGAAGTGAAGTCTGATTTCGTGTTTTTTTGCTCTAATTGATCTCGCCTTTGATGAGTGGAATTCCCAAATCTCTGTGTATATCTGCATTTCTTACGTACCACTGAGCATTTAACATGGAACGTATTATTTTATTCTGGAATTTTTGTATAACTTTTGTTCTTGTCCTTTTTGGCCCATACCCACAGTTATATACCCTATAGACAAACCGGTTTTATCACCTGCTCTTACTTTTTCTTCTTGATGTGATCCTTTCTCCTTAGCATGATATCCAGTGTTATTCTAGTATGTTATTCTTATGCTATATTCAGTTTCATTCTCCATTTCTGAGTCCATTCATATATTTTATTAGTAGCTGTTCCTAGAGTTCTGATACATATTGTCCGGTCTTAGACTGTTGCTGAATCGTCTGAAAAGGTAGCTTATATGACTTGGTCTAGCTCTGGTATGTCCGTTATCTCTGCTGTTTACAGTATGAGTCTTCTTGCATAATCCAAAATGGTCTATCTGAGATATATGAGATTGGTATATCTACGTTTGGGTAACATTTTGTTAAACTTAATATATTAATATTAAATAAATAAACAGATTGTACATATAGGATGGTCCACAATTTCAAGACAATTAGTATATACGACTTATGCTGATTGAATATTTAAAATAAAAATAATACGATTGAAACTGTTAAATCAGCTAATTGGCTTATGATAACAGAATTGGGACGAGTATCGGTTCAAGATTAAATGATGGTGCAAATGATCAAAATGTCTAATAATTCGTGACTAACATGGCGAAAAAGATCTTCATTATTTATAGGATATAGGGCTTATATTTTAATTTTACAAGATGTAGTTATATTTCCGAAAGGGGTAAATCATGTGCACATCATTAAGATGAGCAAGGATATATTTTGGATTCTTCTATTAAATTATTTATCATATTATATTTAGTTTTCTTTTTTATGATTAAATTGCGTAGATGTTTCTAAAAAAAAATTAAAATAAATACAACTAAAGAAGACAATTTTAAGTGACTCTATATAATAGTAAGCTCAGATCACCCAATATTAAAATCAAATAATATTTACTTATTCTGCAAATCTATGGGCTTTGCGTATGATTTAGTTAGTTTATAAAGAATTATGTAAAAATCTTAACATTGGCTAGTAGAAAAAGAATCACCCTCTATACAGAGTCTTAAAAAACTTTTACAGTTTGTATCGACAATATTAATATTACAATTATTATTCTTACTTTAGGAAACAAAATTATCCACACATTATTTATTAAAGGAAAGTAAAAACTCTCATGTTTAACACCCTGTATCTCAAAAACTGTCCATTAGATCTCGTTCTGCCCATAGAGACATTTGATCATTATAAACCACATTATACTAAATTTTCAGCTAATTCGACTGGGACTCTTTTCCCATAAGAACCTTGCAGGGTACTTTAATTGAACACTATTGGGATTTCAAAAACCGTTATAGATGTACAAAATTGGTTAAATGGAAATAAACAGGAGTATTTTCAAGACGAATTGAACGATTTTTTTTTTAATTAAAATTTATAACATTCCGCAATATAAGGGAAAAACCGAAATTATTGATGATTTTCATTTTTTTTCTAATTTAAGCCTCAATTTTTAATGATAGAAAAATACTTTTTTGGTTCTTTTTGATTGAAGGTCAAATACCTGTTAGCAGACCTGTACTCCATAATTAAAAAAAATAGTTGTGGGTGGCCCTTCAAAGACGAAACGTTGTTTTAAAAATTTGATACTGTATGTTTGGTTTTCAATAAAAAAGTTTCTTACCTTTTTTTCTGTCTTTAAAAATTAAGGTGTTAATGAAATAAAACGAAAATCGTCAATTTTGGTATTTCCCAAGTATCTCGGAAACCGGACCTGATATTTTAATACAAAAAAACAATCAATTCATCTTGAAAATATCTATACCGGTTTACAAAATCAATAGTATTGAATTATATTTGCACCACCTCGTATAGGGTATATATTATAATGAAATCATTTTGTATGAGTTATAGAAGTTAATTTATTATTATTGTTATTAGTATAAAGAAGTATTATAAAATTATATTCGAAACTTTTTATAGTTGAATATAATGATTTAATTTAAAATAATTCTGGTATAATCAACAAATTTTGATATTGATGGAAGATTTTGTGAAATGTTAATAGAAATAAAATTTGTTTTATAATTATAAAATTATTTAAAATTTAACTTTCCGTATAAAAAATTTTGGGTTTTAGAATCAAGTAAGGGTTAAAGAAAAGAGAGGGGAGAGATTGATTAGATACAAAAAGTCATAATAAGTTAGATGTTTGAAAAATGATGAAATTTTGAATGTAAAAAGAACAAAAAGGCTGAATTTATATAAATTTATATTCCAATGGAAAAATGAAACAACCTTTACAAGTTAAAAAAATTTTTATTTAAATCAAATAAAAAAAATACTTATCATATAAGATATAGACAAGAAATTGGTCAAGAAAAAATATAGAAAAGAAATTGGTTTGGAAGAAATATAGTTTGGTAGATAATGGTTATAAAGAATATATGAAAAAGAGGAACAAAAAAAATTAAGAAGTTAGAAGAGGTAGGAATATTGCTAAAAATGGTCAACAAAGTTTAGATAACAGGAAGAAGAGGAAATTAAGAAAACACATAAAATTTATTAAGTATTTATAATTTTTGTAAAATTTTATGATTTTTTTATTTAGATCTGAACCCACTCCTAAAGTATCAAAAGTTTTAATTAATGTTCATAATGCAGATCATTATAATATATACAGGCTGTTTCTTTTATCATGTGCTAACATTGCTATATTCTAAACCATAAAGGATACGAAGGCGATTAAATGGGCAAAAAGTTAACTATTGCGGAGAACATTATATTGGCCAAAAAAGTCTACAGGCACTCTCGCTCTTCTTGAGTTATACAGGGAAATCTAAAAATGCGATATTTGGTATTTTGTGCATATCATTTTTATTTAAAAAATATCGAAAAATAGAAAAGCAAAGATTTATTGTATCTGAAATTTTCTACAAATGTTTATTAATATATTTGCGATGCGGTGTTTCGTGTCCTAACGGCCACCATCAAGTTATTTTTTTTAAATATGGACCTATCTTTTTTATTCCAAATATTGATATACCGTTAAAATCCAAATTCAGGGATATATCATACTTGTCAGTTTAATGACATTTTATCTGAAATAACTAACATCATCAGTGACAACATTTTTTAAATACGGTCCTGTCGTAGTTCTTTTGTAAATTCGTTTTGATTCCAAAACAAGCATAATTCGACATTACAACTTGGATAAAAAAAGATTATCAGTGAAATAAAAAGTAAAAAGTAAAAATTAAGCAAGCAGAAAAAGTTTATTTTACACTGAAGTAATTACTAATTGTAAAATATATGTAAAATTTAATTATATACTATTAATATGCATTCGACTAACAAAATATATTCCTTATAGTCATCATATATGAATACAAATTTATGGCGTTAAGATACGAATGAAAACACCTGCTCTTCTCCCCCATCAGCTTAACAAAATTCATCATCATTTGTTACCCCACATTTGCATGTTCAAGCTACAAGTGTGCGAAAAGCTTCCTTTATAGGAATTCATTGTTTGCATGCCGTGTTACGAATGGATAATTTGTGTTTCGCTAAGAAAGATTCCAAGCCCTCTTGGATATTTTCCTTGCTTTTCGTCAATGATAAAGAGATTAACACTGATTAATTGATGTGTTTTAAAGATATAATTAATGGTTCTTAATTTAATAATTAAAATTAGACAATCAAGATTAACTTTTTTGTTTTCACATTGTTTTCATATTGATGGCGTTAGTAGCTATTTATCATTTTGTATTTTTTTTTGGTCTTATGCTGTCACAGTAAATAAAACAGATTAAATAAAGTTAACATGGACAAAGAAAATAAAAAAAAATATCGTTCATGTTTTTAGTTTATATTTTAGTTATTAAACACATTTAAATATGCACTCATCTATAAGATAAGTCAACTATAGAAATATATCAATAATTAATATGAATATTTCATTTAAGAAAATAGAAAAAAATAAGAGGTTTAAGAAGGCAACATTTGTTATAACATATTAAAACAACATTTTACTTATTAATAACAATATTTACATGAAAATAATTTTTGTATCTTTATATTGGTAATAGTTTGGTCGTTATGTGGTCTCTAAACATCTACATTGTATAATGATGAGAGATGAAGCTACGAAGAATAATAAATGGATTAATCGACTTACCTGTAAGGTAGGTCAATCCTTATTATTCGAGTAGCTTCATCTCGAAATCATTACAAACCCTTACCTCGCCCTCAAAATTTAACGACCAAAGTAGTATAAACAAATTTGTAATGGTTTAGTGTGAGAAACGGTGATTAATCGCGGACAAATTGGCCGAATAATCTATAAACAAGTACCGAACAGATACGAAATCCTGTGACTTCATGTGTAATGATTTCAAGATAAAGCTACTCGAATAATAAGGATTGATCTTCCTTACAGGTAAGTCGATTAATCCATTTATTATTTTTAATATGAACCTGCCTGTCACACCGTCACATTAACATAAATAAAAACAAGTATATTGAAAGGTGATTTATTGATGGTGGTGTAGGTTTTCCGGGGTTTCCTACGCCTATAGCCAAATGGCGCCATCAATCCTCAGTAAGTCGCCCCGGAGCGCCACGGCAAATAATAATCATAGCCGTCCCTTCCCCGCACAAGCCATTGGCTTCTGGGGTTCACTCGTAAGGGGGTGAAATGTAGGGCGAGTATTATTATTGTACTCAAAATGAAATTATAAAAATATACATTATTTTATATCACACTGTAAAAACACTATCAAACAATTATTGTCACTAACTTTCACTGTATAAAATTATTATAATAAGTTGTGAAATCTCAGAAAATACTGTATTAATTTAATAAGTAACAATAAAAGGCCATGCCGCCATTGATTGGAGAGCCTTCAATAGCGGGAGATTTTAACGGTATTTTGTGACCTTGTAACTTCGGCCAGTGTGAGGATGATAATATACATGTCCTTGTCAGTCCTATGTTGATAAATGTACAAGAAGAGAAAAAAACACATAGCAACAGAATTTGACATGCGTATCATTTAAAATGCACAATACTTTAAGGTGAAACTATTTTTACATATTGCTTTTTACCTCTCGTCCTTCAGATAAGAGAGGTATAGTAATGATGCTAAAAATTGGGTAGTGAGTTTTCAATGGATAAACACGTTTTAAGGTCGCTAGAATACGATTTTGATATTTTTGCGATAATGTCTGTGTGTGTGTTAGTGTGTGTAAACAAAATGGCAATAAAGTTTTATACATATATTTTGTATCCCCTATAGTTTATTTTCGTCTCATTAAAATTTTCAAACATTTTTCCATTGTTGCCAAATTTTCAAAATTCAATTTTTTCATACTTTTTTGTGTTACCGTGTAAATTTTTGATTCAAAAATGGCGAGATGTCATGTGCTGGCCACATCAATTTTTTTTAGTATTCAGAAAATATTTTTTGCCGAGTACCTACTAAACAGTTTGGAAATAATATTTATATATTATATTAACTTATGTTTTAAAAACATATATGGTTATGGTCAATTCCAGATAATTTTTCAGTGAAATTTATCAATTTTGTTCTTAAATTTATTTCAAAATTTCATCAAAATGTTCAAGGATAATATAATTTATTTTTATATAAAAGTCAAATTCTGCTTGGTAAGTAGGTAAAATCATCCATTATAAGGAAAAGTTTGTTGAAAACATTTGGGGAGAAGGACATTAAGAATTAATGAAAGTAATCACCTAAAATTTTGCTCCTGTTATAAACTCAAAGTTAATTGAAAAGTTTAGACAAACCAACATAAAATCTTGGAACTGTAATACAAATTCGAGCAAATGGCATTCATTTTTTTTATGAAAAATAAATCATGCTTAATAGTGACAAAAATAAGATATTTAACAAATACAGTAGTATATTAATATTAAAGCAATCAAAAATTTTAGGTTCTGCAGAACACATTTTTTTTTTGAAATTGTAACATACACACTCACTACACTTTAGGGATAAATCGTAGACAGAAGGGCCTGATTAAGATTTTTTAGACATCTAATTTCTGATCAATCAATAATATGTTGGATTAGGAAGCATTGCACTGTAGTTCCGCCTGCGGTCGCGTTTTCAAATATTTCTATCTGTATTTATATAGTTTTGTGACAGAAATTGTGAAAACAAGTGGTGTCACAAGGGAAGTTAAAATTGAAGGTATGTATTTTTTATAGTTACAATTATAAATTCAAAGAGTATATTTTTCTATAGTATTTTTGAGTGACCTTCACCTTGAAGAAATGCTTAGAACTTCTACTTTAAGATTGAGTGAAGCCGGCGCCAGACGATGCTACCAACGTTTGACTTAAATGTTGGTGTCCATTGCTTGACTCAAATGTTGGACAATTGACATACATGGTGGAACGAATGTTTGAATCCAATACATTTACTCAACGTTGGGTATTGTTTGTACCTTTATAAACTAACTGATATATTTGACATATCACATGAATATTTATTTAAGTCTTCTAATGAATTCTAATCATCTCATTTATCAGTAAAATGTCCCCCCTTCCTGTAACACTCCCAAATTTTTTTACCTCGTTAATTATTGCATACATGTTAATTAATTTAATTCAATTTTAATAATTTAAAGTATAATCTTTTGGTAAGTTTCTCTATTATAATAGTTTCCCTTTTGTATCTCATTGCAACATTTATACATAAATATTTTATCATCGCATTAACTAACAATGTTTAAATTATTACTTTCCGTGATTAATGGACTTTCGCACTTAATTTAACCCTATTCTTATAGAACATGCTCTTATTTACTTCTCGATCAGCTAACAGTTCTACGTCACTGACACTGCCCTATATAAGATACAACAATCGACGGAATCGTGTAGCAGTTTATCAAGTGTCTTCCAACCGTACCGTCCAGGGAAAAAAACCCTTTGAAGCGGGTCAAAAGACCGACAACAGCCCGAACATGCTCCAACACTAACGCTGGACGCTTGACACTGGACACTCGTAGTTCGAGCAACGGCCACACGATACGCCCAACCATCAAGGGTCCAACGTTGGAAGGTGTTGAGTTGGTAGCATCGTCTGCCGCCGGCGTAATAAGAGGGAATGTCGGTTAATGTCACCGAATATGTCACAAACAATTATTTTCGTACCCCTTAATTGTTTGTATTTTACAATAATTAACATTTTTTTGAGTGGATTTTGAAAAGATTATTAATAAGCCATTATTAACAAATGAAATAATACTAAGACATGTACAATACTTCGCTTGTATTGGCAATTTTACACTAAAAAAAATTAAATGTACACTAAAAAACTGTGATGTTAAAGAAAAATTTTTTTTGATACAGATAATATAGTTAAATGCACCTTTACGAGGATGAATCATTTGATACTTGGCTCTCCAAAAAAGTAGACACTAATTCGAATAAGTTCCATCAAGTATTAGTCCAGTTAGTCACTACCCAGGTAGCAGAGTGACGTGTTAAAGACGTTGAAAATTGGTCATTATTTACGTATATGAATGACGTGGAAAACACGTGATATACAGGGTCATAAGTCACAGACCAATGACGTCTATTTTTACGTAAAAATTACGTTTTTTTTTACGTATTTAAAACATATAATTAAACATCCATTTTAGATTAAAAAATTGTATTTTTTTACTGTAAAAAACAAAATATCCTCGGAATTCATAAAAGAAATAATTACACAAATTATATTCAAATACAGGATGTCCAACAGTAGTTGACGATTTTTAAACTAAAATAACTTCGAATAAGATACGTTAAAAGAGCGGTTTTGTCTGAATGCATTTTTCCCGTTCCCACTATATTTTTCATTAAACACATGCACACGGAGTATCCCATTTAAAAATAAAAATTCGCAGTGATTTCCGCTCTGTTTAACTGGAAGGACAAGTTACTTAAATTCATTTTTAGATTATAAAAGACGATTAGGTAGTCAAAACGGCACTCTTTCGAAGGTATTTCAGTTCAAAAATCTTCACAATATTGCAAGACACCTGTATAATTTATTATACTAAAAATATAATAACATGTTGAGTTTTACTGAGAAGCTACAGGGGGGTAGCCACTAAGAATGAACCACCACTAGTCCTCCTCCATCTTCTTCGCCAAAGTCTATCACTTTTTACATTATTATTAGTCCTGTTAAGAGATCGTGTTACGGGCTAAAATTTTTAGGCATTAAAATCTTAGGCCAAATTTTAAGTCTCCTAATAGAGTAATGTATTCCCAATTTATTTATAAAAAGGATACTACAAACCTTGTTTTAATAATAATCTCACTATTGTTTACTTAATTCTTCTTTTAATTAATTTTTCTACTTAAAGATGCCAACCCACTAACCAGATTTGGTACATATTGACTTAAAAAGGTTAAAGGCCTTTCTTGAATGTGACATTTGATGGATTGAATTCCTTCCTTTCTTTTCTCTTCCTTTTTTGGTGATAAGATGATTGTATCATGTGCTAATAAAATCAACCGGTAACAGATTTAAATGCCTAAAAAAGAAATAAATGGTTAAAGTGTTTCTTAAATTGTATGGTAGAATACTGCACATCTTTTAAAGTGGATATATGAAACACTAACCTGTAGGAAATCACTCGTAAGGTCATCCAACGTCCTGGGTAAGTTTTTATGTCTAACTTATGCTCGCTTTCTGTAACTGTTCTCTCCAACGTTGTATATATGTATATATTTTCTCTTCTAGACCCTCTTTTGTTACCCTTACATCAAGAAGGGGGCACAACAAGAACTTAATGATTTGAGCGTTCCCAATAATTGCTACCATCTTGCTGTCTCATCGGTTTTATGTTTGCTCGTTCTATGCTTTTCTGCTTTACCACTGCTTTTTGGCTAACTTAAGACAGGATATAATCCATTCAAAGCCGCCTACCTTCCATTTTTGATCCGGTAAACTATTGATCAGTGATACGGGCGTAGAGGACATCATACTAGTTCTAGAGTCTACTAACTAACAAGTAAGATCTTTCCATTTACTGAACTGTCTTCAAGTACTGAAAATAAAAGAAGCTAAATTATATGAATGACATTAGTCTTAGGGCTTACCTGGTTTTTAACTTTAAATTGTCGATAGTGTTTAGTATATTTGATAAACAGCTCATATTCATTATAGATCGTAACTTGGTATCAAATAAATTATTGTAAATCAAGAGCACGAGACTCCTATTGAACCTAAAAAGTAGGGTTAGAATTCTGAAAACGATTTATAACTTAATTAATTTGTATATTAAATTAAACAGTAATAATAGATTTACCTGTGAACGATTAGTACTAATTGGCCAAGCATATTTGTAATAAATATTTTACTCGCACACGTGCACCCCATTTTAAAATATTTCATCATATAAATTTGACAGAACAATATTTTCTGACCTGTGTTTACTACTCCAGCAGCCGTGGATAAAAAGTACTGTTTTATTTTTTTTTTGTTCATCATATTTACTTTTTTTTACAACAAAACACGACAATTGCGCCGAAGCTTCGATACAAAGCCAAGCAAAGGTGGGCGCAGTGTTGCCAACATCAAACGTCTAGTCTAAAATTATTGGAATATGACCATAAAATTATAAGATTCCAGGATAAACTATCAGAAAAAAATTGATATATTGATTTATTTCAAATTTTTATCTCTATCTAGATTAGCTACATTATAGGTTATCATTATCGATTTATCAGTTCGTAAGCAAGATTAAGAAAAATTAAGTTAGATTTCGATAATTATCAGGCCACTGGCAACACTGGGCCACTGATTTTTGCACCGCAAAAACCGTGATTTCTAATAAATTTCATTAGGAATTTATAAAGTCCTGTTTTCGTTATTGTCTATGTAATAATAATTGTTGATTACATTTTAGTTTATTTTCTAATATATTATTCAATACATGGTTAAGGCTACGATTTCGCACGAAATCTTTCCGAGTAAAAATAACTTTTTTGTTTTAATTTTATTGGTAATGTTGGTGTGCACTGACTAGGTATAAACAAATTTCTAAAAAATACGATTTTATACAGGGTGTTTCATAGGTAAAGGTACATACGCTAACTGTGGATAAAGGACACTTAGACGAATCCAAAAAACCTATATACGATTGGTTTAGCTCGCTTCATTACTAAGTTACAGGGTGTTTTGTCAATATTACTCATTTCTTTCACCCGCCGTATATTTGGAACCATCCCGTATATTTTTCTGATATTTTGCAAGATTGTTCTACTCTATTAGGACAATTAACATACATAGTGACCAAATTTAAAATCCAGGTCCGGCTTCAAAAAAAGTTATCAAAATAATTTTTCTCTAGAACAACACCCTGTATATCGAAATTTTAAAATTTGAATTGCATATTCGAAAAGAGCGGAAAATGTTGAGTCTGAATAAATATTTTTTGAGACTGCACATTTCATTATACTATAAAAAATTTAAAAGCAAACTTAAGATTTTATTGCTTTTTAGGGTTTTGCCTAATAAAACGTTGACTAAATATTAAAAAATTGGCGATTCTCAATAGAATAAGCAATCTTCAAAATAAAAAATGAAGTTCCAAAATAGACCATCTATCGTATGGTTGATGGGTACCAACCGGACAGGCCGTTTATCAGAATACAATCCTGTAAACGGGTCTATCCAAGTACAACTTGGTTGCCAGCAGATGGCGTTATTTTTAGAATACATAGAAATACTTGGGGTATTCAGACAGAGTGAGTTTTTGAAATTATGCATTCCGAGTGCCACTGAAGATTCCTATAAGGATGAAACATGTATGGTAATGGTCAGAGTGCACAGTTTCAAAAACTTACTGTATTTGTTTTTTGATTCCAAAATAGACTTACACCCGTATGCATAGTCGTTCGCCAGCCACTCGCCAAAGTTTCGCCTCTCGCTACCCAAGAATTGTAATGCATAGTCAAACGCCAGAACAGTAACGACTGCGCACTAGTTTATATTTCGGCGAAGCGGTGGCGAAATACGGGAGATGGTCAGTAGCATCTCCGCCAATTCTCCGGCACACTTTCAAAACTATTTCAGTTCAGGGAACAGTTGTAGTAATGCAGTTTTTAAGTTATAATTATATTTTTTTTAATAATTCTTACAAAGTGTTTTATTATAATATATACAGGATGAAATATTTTTTTTAATTTTCGAATTTTAGATATAAAACTAACATTTAAATACATTATCAGTACAAACAAATTTGATAATACTAAACTTTGTTTAAAAATTAAATTATAATTATATATTTTTAATAATCCATACAAAGTATTTCATATAAACAGGATGGAAAAATTTTTTTTTTAATTTTCTAATTTTAAATATAAAACTAACATCTAAATACATTATCACAAACAAAATTGATAATATTAAACATTTTTTAACAATTAAATTATAATTATAACTTTTTAATAGTTTCTACACAGTGTTTTATTACAATATATACAGGATGAAATAATTTTTTTAAATTTTCTATTTTTTTTTAATTTAGCCTGTTCTTGCTGCATAACCAGTTTTATAACATGCCTCATCCATTCTTACTTTATGTAATTCCTCAAGCTTTTCTCGTTCCCTATTTATTTCGTCTAAGTCACTTTTTTGCAGTTTTTATTTTTTTAAGAAGACACTAGAGTAGATGGTGTAGCTGAAATAAATAAAAAATGTTGGACAATACAGTACAAACAAGAACAAAAAGAAATTATACTTTTCAGTACAATTTTCACATGATGTATGAAGTAGCACATATTCGTAATTTGAAAAGTACAAATTTAATTCTTTTGTTGAAACGTTTTACGATTTAAACGTAAATAATTAAAAAAAATTATATGCACCTATTACTGGGAGTACTACTTCATTTACCCGTGCTTCAGAGGTGACAGAAGTTGAAGGTGTGTTTAAAATAAAAGGGAAACCTTTTTTTTGTAATAATTTTTATAAAAAATACACCATATCTTTTTAAGAACTTGTAAATTATTAAAAAAAAATTACCTTTTTCCGAATTCAATATTGTTTCCACCACTGTGTCTCCTTCAATATGTACGTTAGACGTACATGCGTAAATTTTTGGTCGGCTTTTATCTATGAAAAAAAACCTGCATTTAGTATAACAGACGATATACAAAAACGATACTACATATAATTTTTTTTTTCGTTATTAATCCATCGTTATTATAATTACCTGCGTATTCGTTGTCACATTAAATTCGGCTACAAATTTTTCCCATCTTTTTTTTTCTATATTATCATCCGTTCTTTTATTTTCAATAACAGGATATCGTCCAAGCATCTGTATTAATATTTCTTTTTCGCCCACTGAATACTTCACTGCCATTTTTAATTTAAAAGTCCTCAACCGCAACCTAACCACCGAATTTGAACTTTTCAATAAGAAAAAAATGCACCGTGTCATCTAAATTCCTCAAATGCACGTAGTAATACCCACGTGTTTACTGTAAACAGATGAATTACGCATGCTTAATCACCCAAGGACGGTCGGAGACTCGTATGAGCTTTGCCAGAGAGGAGACCGGAGAGAGATCGACTATGCATAGTAAACCTTGCGCTGCACTTTCGCCAGCGCGTCGCTGGATCACTCGCTGGGATAAGCCTTCGGCGTATCGCGAGCGAACGACTATGCATACGGGTGTTTGACTAACCTTTTATTGGTGAGTTAATTGGTGAAATCTAAAAGAATTTGAATAGTTTTTGAAACGCATTACAAATTAAAATTAAAAGAAGAGTCCTAATATTCGCTGCCAGAAAATGTTTGGTAAAAAGTTAAAATAAACAATTTTTAAAATAACATTACACCGCATTTTTCATAGTACAGGGTGGCCAACTAAGAATGCGAGGTACTGTATCTGGGAATCTAGCCATCGTAGAGGGTTGCGGCAAATAAAGTTATGATTAAAGCGGCCAAGAGAAAAACCTGGAAAATATTTTCAAGTTTCTGAAATGGCCGCTAGGGGGCGTAACTGCAATCTTGAATCTAAAAAAGTTATGTTTCTGTGAAATCCGCTATATTAACCTAACAAAAAAATACTTGAACTTTAAAGTCGAGGATAATCTGAATCTTTTTTGTTTGGCAATTTTTGCTGTATCTCTAAACATAAACTGGTGGGGATGGATCTTCAAAACGGCTGAGCCGATTTTAACCAACTTGGGCTGGTTGAAAAGAGCTATTCTTGGACTACAAATGTTATAATAATTAGAGTTTTGCCAGCCATGATTAGAAACTCAGTTCTAAATATTATTTGAAGAGCAAGACTATGCATTCAAGAAAATGGTTCACATTTTGAACATCTTCTTTAGGTATTTTTTAATTGAATAATAAATTTTATTAATTACATGACCTCATTAATTGTTTAGGTATTTTCTTTTATTGATTTTCAATTTCAGTTAAAAAAAAAACGCTTTACTGTTTTCGTTTTATGCAAAATTAAGATTTTACCACTTTCTGCCTAAAAAAAGCTTCCCTTGGATTAAAAACCAATTTCAAAAGGAGATATTTTAGTCAGAAACTTGATATTAATAAATTTCTTCAAACTTAAACATTTTTTGTTTTTTTTTCTTGAAAATTTAGACTACTGTCTTACGGATTGCTTTTGTGAATCATAAATTTGTCCTATATTTTGTCATCAGAAAATAAAGATTATTTTGCACTTGTATTATTTAAACAATATTTTATTAAGTAAAAACCTAAAAAGAAATTTACTTTGATACCATAAAAGAATTATATTGAAAACTGAGCGTTATCACTAAAAAACAATTTCTAATGAATAACACAAACTATGTACGAATTCCACGAAAATTAATAAATCTAAGTTTGCTTTTAAAATTTTAATAGTAAAATGAAATGTGCAGTCTCAAGAAATAGGTATTCCCACTCAACTTTTTCCGCTCTTTTCGAATATGCAATCCAATTTTTAAAATTTCGATATACAGGGTGTTGTTCTAGAGAAAAATTATTTTGATATCTTTTTTTGAAGCCAGACCTGGATTTAAAATTTGGTCACTATGTCTGTTGATTGTCCTAATAGAGTAGAACAATCTTGCTAAATATCAGAAAAATATACGGGATGGTTCCAAATATACGGCGGGTTAAAGAAATGAGTAATATTGACAAAACACCCTGTAACTTTGTAATGAAGCGAGCTAGACCAATCGTATATAGGTTTTTTGGATTCGTCTAAGTGTCCTTTATCCTTTATAGTAGTTTGTGCAACATGTGTGGATATGATGGCCATATCGCACGCGGACGAAGTTTGAGCACGACGCCGTAGGCGGAGTGCTCAATCGTCCGAGTGCGATATGGCCAATCCACACGAGTTGAACAGTACATTTTTTCTACAACCCACTAAATTTTTTCTACGACCCACTAAAACTACAAAATATTATGAATTTTATTAAATGATATAATAACTTCATATTACCAATATTTAACGAACAAACATTCTAACATTATATACTAATTTAAATTTAACACTTTTGTATATTAAATTATACTAATTTACGACATTCTGTATATTAAATTGTACTAATTTACGACATTTTCTGTTATGTTTTTTATTCCGTTTACCAATGTCCAATCTATGAACTTTTTATAACAAAATTTATATTTACTCTTCGATTTTTCCGGCAATAGTGTGTTGTACGTTTCTTTTGCGACCAATCGAATTTCTGGAATGATTCTTCACTAGAATCGGTCATTTTTACAAATATTTCTATACTATTACAAAAATAAATTTGACAGTTCTTTTGACAAATTATTTAAAACATAGGTGCCAGGTTACTAAATGTGAACTCTGATTGGTGGATTTTATATATGTTAATGATGAACTCTGATTGGTCGCTTTCATATCTAACGATGATGAAGAACTCTGATTGGTGGAAGTTCATATCTCATGCTAATGAAGAACTCTTGATTGGCGGCGTTCATATCTCACGCTAATGAAATTAAATCCGTTCAGTAGACTGATATTGCCTACATATACATTCTGTAAAGTGTGCGTAGAATAGGCAATATCCATGTGGTTGTAGAAAAAATATTTAAAAATTTTGTTTCAAAATACTTAAATTGTGTATTATTTTTGAGCGTTATAATACTCAATAAAACGCCTCATTTCTGACAAACTCTTGGACCTGGATATCTGACTTTTATATCAAACTAAAGACAAATGACCATGCTTTCACCTAAAATGCTTTAGTTGCTGTTTATAACCATAGTGTCTATGCTGTAAGCAATCAAAGGAAAATTGTTACAACCGTATCCAGTCTACCCTACAATTTTCAGCGATTCAGATCCAACGTTAATAGCCATCTTCGTGCACACCCTAAATCACATAAAAGAAATATTAAAGTAAAACAAAAAAAAATGCACCCTTATATTATATACTAACAATAATAGAAAACCTTGTGTTTATCTACATTTTTTTTCTATAAAATATGAGATGTAATTTGTCGAACGATTTCGTAACATGCTTGACAATTAGGATACTAAAAGTTTATCCATTAGTAGAACATTATTTCCTACCATTAAAGAAAACAATGGAGGTCGTTACCAACTTTACGATAATTAACAAAAACCATGAGCTGGGAATGTAATATGATGGTTTTAAGACTCATCTACATTCGTTACCAACTTGGCTTTTTATTGCTTTTCTTTTTTTGTCTTTATCTTTAATAACTTCTAGAAGTTTGGTCCGAGAACAATTTGTCGGATCGTTTGGATTACTTTCTTTATTATTATTGCTTTTTTTACGTATAGTGTCTTGGGCATAAATAGTTTTTTTTTAATTATAATATAAAATCTATACCGGGTGGAGCAAATTCAATTGAACACTATTGGGATTTCATAAACCGTTAGAGATACAAAGTTGATTAATACAAAGTTGATTAAATGCGAACTAATGCGTAATTTCAAGACCAATTAAATGGTTTTTACAAAGTTAAAATATTTTGGCCGCTTTTAGATATATTTTGGGAAAACCGAAATTCACGATTTTCAATTTCAATAAAAATAAAAGTTTATAGGTTTTTTTATTCAAGGTCAAATATAGCATCTAAAAACTTTTTTCCTTCAATTTTCTTCCCTAATTTTGTCATTTTTTAAATACCCTTGTGCCCTTTTTTTGCTGGAAAATTTCCCCTCTTTTCTTTATAAAATTTTTCACTTTTTCGTTGCTTTTTACCCTCTTTTTACACAAAAATTTCCCCTCTATTTACACGCAAATTTCCCCACTTTTCTGTCTTAATTTACCCTTTTTCACTAGAACATTTCCCCCCTTTCCTTTATTAATTTTGTTACTTTTAAAATAACATTTTTCCAGTCTTTTCACTAAAAAATTTCCCCCTTTTTCTCTTTTAATTTTGTTACTTTTTTCAACAAATTAGAACCTTTTTATAATTTATTTTTTTTAATTCATCAATTTTTTATCTCAAATGTCCCCTCGTTTCTTTCAAAAATGTGCCCTCTTTTCATACAAATTTATCACTTTTTTGAGTTTTTTTCCTCTGTCCCTCCTTCCGCTTCCCCCTCTTAAAATGATTTCTCCTCTTTTCTAAATTTTTCAATAAATTAACTGTTTTTTTTATTCGACCCTTTTCTAGAGTAGTTTACCCTCTCCTAGGTTCGTTTAACCACTTCTAAGATATTTTAAGTTGTTCTAGGGTGTTCTACCCTCTCCTAGAGTAGTCTAATGTTTCCTAGAAGTCTCTTACCTCTCGTAGAGTAGTCTAAGCACTTCTAGGATACTTTACCTACTCTTAGGGCAGTCTAATCTCTTCTAGGGTGCTGTATACCCTCTTCTAGAGCAGTCTAACCTCTCCTAGAACAGTTTTACCTCTCGTAGAGTAGTCTAACAAACGACTCTGTATTTGAAATACAATATGCAATGAATATCCTAAAAGAAATCATGCATTAGCTTCGTTATTAGTGATTCGATTTTTGCGAAACTAACGACCACGTATAAAAAACGTAGCGTATACAAAGAAAAAAAATCATGTGCAGGAGCAATGACAAAAAGGCATTAGCATTCAATTCCATTATTACTAGGTTCGTTTTTGACTGAAATAGAAGCCTGTATTTCGACTATAATGTATTTTAAACACATAAATACAATCACGCACAATAGCTTTTTCAAAAGAGCATTATAATCTACCTCTGTTATTAGTTATCCGGCCCTGTATTGTATAGGGTATGTGATCTATAGTGTAGGGCTTTATTTTTGGAAGTTTAAGTATTAAATAACACTTCCTGTTAAAATTGTTTAAGAGTGCCGCTCTTTAATGACGAGTTTAAAACAAAGGAGTATCGTTAACTTTGTTAAACAGTTTTTGGCATTATTTCATTTAAAATACTTAATTTTTTATTAGTTTTTAACAATAAAATATATATTAGGACACGAGTTGCCTACCTTTCTTCAATATATTGTTACGTTGTTTTCTTAATCTCAAAATTTTGGGGTGAGTTCTATATAGAAAAAAAAAATAAACATTACAAAAAAAATTTAAAAAAAATTAATTTTTAGATCCTGTCCACTTCCTCTTCTTTAAACTCTTTTCCTCTTCTTTAAACTCATCCGGCAAATTTGCCTTTAAATCATGTATCACGCTTTCTTCTTCAAAACAGCTTCTTTTATTTTTTTCTCAACCGTTATATCTTCTTTCTTCAAATTTTCTCCCAGATTGCTTCCTTTTATAGTATTCTATTTAAATAATCTCCACAACACCAATCAGCCCAGCTCACCTTTTCAAAAAATTTTTAAATGTATGAAATTCTTCTTTATTTTAAATTCTTCTATATTTTTCTTAATTAACAAATTTTTGTAAATTATTGTGACATGTTTTTCTTTTTGAAATTAATCAAAAATTGAATTGTTTATTTTTTTTTTCAACTGTCGTCTCTACCCAAAATAAATTTTTTCTGACTCGATTAATGAATAATTTTCATCTGGTTATCACTTTTAACAAACTTGCCATTTACTTTTTAATTATACTGCAAAAATTTATTAATATTCTTTCCAAAAATTTAACTTTCTCTATTAAATCATTATACAACTAATAATCATTCATATTATAATAACGATATGATAATACCAATAAGATTTTTTTTATACTCATCCACAATTGTTGATTTTAAATATTGTATATAACAATTATTTTCAATAAATGCTTTAACATAAACTTTTAACAATAAATTCTGTTTATAACAATAAAACAACATAAAATTATTTATGCTATTCAAACCTTTTAACAAGTGAATAATAATTAACTTATAAAAACAACTCTTACAGGGTATTTCATTACAAAATATTGTAGTATACGACTTTGTCTTTTACTTCTATTTCTGAACTTTGTTTATATATCTTTTATGAATAACATACTTGATTATTTTCTATTTTCTAATAAATAGTAGATAATAAAATCCAAGGAGCGCTAAACAATGAAAATTAATTTAATAATTTTCTGACATAATTTAAATTGAGGTTTAATCAACTAATGTATCAGAACAACATGATACTAAACGTCCTCTTCACTGTCATTAGCTAGCTAATTTACTAATGGATATCATTAGGAAACGCCTTGTAGAACGGTGTGTAACATTTTTTTACTAAAACTAAGTAATTTCGTTTTTCATAAAAATAGTTTAGCCAGTTTTTTTTTTGAGGAAGTGGATGCTTCTATCTAATTCTTGCCAAAAAAAGGATTATTATTAGATGCTCCTGCCTCATAGCTACATTTACTTTTTTTTCTTTTTAAATTTATATTTGTGTTAGGCCAATAATAGCTGTGAAATTGTTACGTATTCTTTAAAATAAAACTAATGTGAGTTGTAATTTCCATTATTGAAAACACTGTGACTAGCAACACGTTAACCTGTGGATAATTTTAGAAATTACCCACACGTGAAACGCGATTCGCTTAAATAATAAGTTTGAACATATTTAAGCACGAGCTACAGTAGCCGCGTAACCTAGTACCCGTTAGTGGTGGAGTGGGCCCGGGGATCGAATCCCACAAAGCATTTTATTTTTTTTGAGCACAAGCTAAATTTAGATAGTCTAGACTTCGTTTAATAAAATAAATATTTTTTTTTAAATACACAGGCTGGATTTAGATATTCAAGACTTATTTTAATAAAATAAATATTTTTTTAGGTCAGATAAACACGTTTAATGTTTCAACGTTCCCTGAAATTATCCATGTGTGTGTGGTTTTGGCCTATTCAGAATTAATAAATGCTTATATATTGGGATATTTTCAAATTCTTTAGACACACATAATTTCTATTATTTTTCAATATATCTTGTCGTGTTAATGACTACAAACTGTACAAAATGATTTGATTAAATTGTAATCTCAAATAAAGTAAATGTGGTATACATTCGTAATTCCAATTTCAAATCGTACTGACTTTGGGATTTCTCCAGAGTCCCATGCCAAGTGCCAATGTAATCCTTAAAGTTTAGATGATTGATTGTCTTTTCGCTAACGGATCTCCAAACCCGTGTGAGAAATGCAATTTCGGATATGGCGTCATTTCTATTTCCAACAGGATTGAACGAGACTAAAAAATGGGATTTGGGATAAAATAAAAGTGAATAATGTGCGTTTAAATTGTGAAATTCCTGATATACCTACTACTCTTGTAAGAACAATAAATCACTGAATTTGGAAACTTTATTATAGCTAAGATATTGCTAATAGTTTTGAAAACATCGAAGTAGTATTTTTATCGTTACAGGGCATTGCCTTGAGTCCTGTTTTCGTAATAAATTATTAAAATTTGTTATTGATCTGTAGGTTTCCAGTATATAGTTTATACAGTTATATATTTAGCTTGTTCTTGGAGAACGGTAATATATTGAAATTCATGTAAATATCCATATAGTTTTTCAACTTCTGTTGAATATAGATCGGAAAAACTCGAAATAGAACAGATCATAAATCGTAACTGTAGAGATAAGAGTAAATATAGGACATCATAATTGTATTTTACCCAAATATATTATTTTTCCATACTTGAAATCTATATTTACTTACTATTACCATAAAAATATTTTTTTAAAAATTATGTAGGGATTAAAAATGTAATCAGCTAATTTTTACATCGCTACATATAGACGTTTTATATTAATGTATTTTGTGATTTTATTTATATGCAGGGTCAATCCCCATTACAAAAATTAAATATAACAATATTTTAAATATATATAGTAAAAATGAACTAGTAAAGTATACAAGTTAAAATACTACATTAAAGATTAAAATACTACAATAATATTAAAATAGTAAAATACAGTATACCATTTAAAAAAATATACCTTCGATCTGGCCCGGTGTTTCGAAACACATTGTACAATTTTAACTAATTTCAAAACATTAGCCTTAAAACTGACTAGAATATGTTAAAATTTTGTGTTTATAACAGCTCGCGCCGAAACGGACGCGACGAAACATCCCACTTCCAGACTATCATGTCCCCTGCGGCTATAGAAGATCTGCTGGGGGTTCCTCCGCTACACCTAGTAGTGGAAAAAGAGACACTGGCAGCAAATTACAGGCTGGGTATAAACGGTAGCATCCCCTAAAGTAATTAATAAGGTGGAAATACAGTCCAAACTAGTATTAGATTGTCATACAAACCTTAATGCCCTGGCAGAACATAACAAGATAACTTTTAAATGGGTGCCTGACCCTGAGGACATTAAAGGAAATAAAGAGGCAGACCAGATCTTCTGGCTGATAAAGGAGCAGACAAATCTTTAATTTAACCGCAACCCACATGTGGTATTTCCTACCAACATGTAAAAGGTATGCCAGAGAAATAATTAAGGAACAAACACAGGGAATACTGATGGATAGACTGAGATAATCCAAAACACTTATCTGCTGTTATGCCTAAATGGGTGGAAGCTTAAAACTGCAGTAGGTGTCTTATCAGGACACTGCAGGCTCAAAAGACAAATGAACCTCATAGGAGTATCAGAAGATTCATTATGCAGAAAATGTAAGGATGGGAAAGAAACTCCTCTTCATATATTACGCTATTGAAGGGACCTGCGTAGGGAAATGAACTGGAACTTTGGGTTATAGTATCCTGAACCCGAAGAGATAGCGAAAGCTAACATCAGAACTATTCTGGATTTTATCAAGAGTACTGGTCTGATGTGAAAACTGGCGGAGCATAATAGGCCTAGAGCCTCGCTGCATGTGGGATCTCCACGCTCGATTCAGCTACAAAAATAGATGTAAAAAACGAGTCTATAATTGATATCCAAATACCTGCACTGGGAAATTATAAGGGGGGTCACAAGGAACTTGTACAAAACAAACGGCGCTTTGCGCGTTGGTCAAATTTATTTAGAGGTTAAGCTATTACTCGCATTTGTAAATATTGTTATTGTATAACAATTCTTTTTCTGAAATTTGGCTATTATAAATCTTGTTATAGGATATAATTGAAATTTTCATTAGTTTCTCAGCAAATTTTGAATCCTATTGGTAATATATAATTCAGAGGATTATTTATCTCATGATAAAATAAAGGATTTTTATGTAAAATGTCATAGCATCTATTAGAGATATGAATCTATGAGATTCCTTCCACAGACAATCCTTCCCGGACAACCCTGTCCAGAATATCCTTCCCGGATAATTCTTCCTCATGACAAATCTTCCCCAATTTTAACTAGCCACTATTTTTAATACAAAAAAGAACTTGACTGTCTTCATAGAATTATAAATATTAAGAAATATACAGAAGCTGAATGAAATATCTTGACAACTAATATAAAGATCATATCTATCTTTTGTTATTTTCATTAATTCTAAAATCATAGACATATTTCTTGAAATGGTAAGCCTAGATGCCGATCAAATTATGGGAATGGGGATTGTTTTATGAAAGGATTGTCTGGGAAGGTATTGTCCCGGGGAAGGATTTGTTATGACTTATTGTCGTGAAAAAGGATTGACCGAGAAGAATTGTCGTGTCACGGCTGCAGATTTATATTGGCTTGCAGTAATTAAGGTTTATCTAATCTAGTCAAAAAATTTGGGCAATGAAAAGATTTGTGGAAAATGGTTGAAATAAGAAATACGTCATTTTTTATTTTATTTACATAAATATTTTAAGAATTTTTGTAGGATTAATATAAGATTAATTATTAATTAGTAGACTTATTCTTGTTGCATATTTAATTGAATAATAGCATACATTCTTCCGCACCGCGAATTCTTACAAAGAATTCACGCTTAATTAGCCAATCACATTCTTTAATTTCTATTATTCTAATAAGAACAAATCACATTGCTAATCAATCGTACCTTAGCAATATTCTAATAAGTCGCCATTTTATTTGAAATGTTAAATACACTAGGAGTTTAATATTTTAAGTGTCAATTAAAGATTTGTGTTAAAGACTATTGTTTAGTTATATAATTTCTTGCATAATTCGCAAAGTCGTAAGCTGGCTCCACACATACGTACACGAATATTTGTTATATATATACGAATATTTGTAGACGAATCATTTGTACGAATGTTTTATCAAAATACCCTTCCACACATTTCACCCTAGTATAGCGAATCCCTGATCGGCAAATATTCGCTACGATGGATAATAATATAGTGGCTGCTGCGGGATAGTTTCTAATGTGTTATAATTATTTTCAATTTCAAAAAAAGAAACCTCGCAGAAGGAGATGGTGGATGGTAACTTTAAATAGAAGCAAATATAATAAAAACAAAAATTTTAATTCACATACCTTATCAGAAAACAATAAAAGCCGGAACTAATGATATTTGTCTCGGTAGTGTGGATGACAACACGAACTACCTTTTAACGAATATTTGGGTACTTTGATGTGTGTTTATTTACCGCCTCTCGATCGATAGCGTTCGGGTTCGCTTCTGAATAACAAACATTTGTTACCGAATGCCAAACTTCGTATCCACATATTCAGTATATACTGCGAACGTCGAATATTCGTACACAAATAACGCATGTATGGAGCCGGCTGTAGAGAAAGTACCGTCATCGAGGTGAATAAAAGCCACCATTATACGCTCGTTTAATTATATACTATTTTAAGAAATTTATATAATAGAAATAAACTAGTACAATTAAATAAAATAATATATTGTATTCCTAAAATAAAAATTTTGCTAGACCGACTAAATTAAAATTACTTGAAAAAGTCCAAAATGCTGCACTTCGATCAGCAACATGCAGGTGCCTTTAGAACGAATCCTATCAAAGCTCTGTTATCTGACTCTTCTTCCTTATCACCTAAACTACGCAGATAAATGCGAACCATAACTTATGCTACTATAATTCATTCCCTCCAGAACCACCTTAATCACGGTATTTGTACCAATATGGAAAAGCAATATGCAACTAGACCAACAGTTATAAGACCAATAAATATTCGACATTCAGAACAATGCGAAAGATAATTAATATCAAAAGCTAGTAACATATTACCCCAAACCCTCAGTTCTTGGAAAAAAGAAAACACTCCGCAAACGACGTACCAACGACTATTTCTCAATCGATTAAGTCAATACCAGCAATACTTAAAAATTTTTATTAATGGATCCAAAACACCTGAAGGTATACAGTCCTACTCGTGGAACTTATATTCCTGAATATGAATTAGCAGATGCCTCTGCAAAAAACGCAACGAGAAGAATTGTAGACAAAGGAATACCTATCATTTTAAAATTTTTCATTAAACAACGTTTTTGTATCTTATAGCAAAACGAGCGGAACAATTACGAGAGACAACTTAAAAATATTAAACAAAGAGTAAAAAAATGGTTATATCCCAAATACTTTGATCGCAGAGAACAAGTAACCTTATGCAAAATCCGAATAGGTCACACAAAAATTGCCCATCTACACTGTATTACTGGACAACCCTCACCCAGATGTGATTCATGTATGTGTCGTCCCACAATCAAACACATTCTAGCCTGTAAAAGTTTTTAACCTATAAGACATATTCTTGGACTACAATACCAAACGGTAACCGCATTAGCAAACAAAAAAATTGATGTAGTACTTACCTGAAACTCATAAATATATAATTAAATATTTAGACTAATTTGGATTAGCAACAAAGCTTCTAAATAAAAAAAAATCGTCTTTATTTTCATATGTATGAATAATGAATGTATATATTAAAATTTAAGTATTATACATAGATTCTGTCTGTGGGTTATAAAGTTCGGATACAAAATTTGAGTTTCTAGTAAACTTAACATAATTATAAACTCCTGATCTGAATATGAGTATTTCTGTTATATTTTGACACAGGAGTAGGGTTTGTTTAATTAGTTTTTGGGCTATTGTTTACATTTAGTGATTTTTTTTAAACTTGCGAATTGGTAAGATAGTTTTGGTAAATTGCTCTAGTTTTGGACAATTATTTATTCAGATTGAAATTATTTGGGATGAGTTATTATTAATTGAAATTTGGATTTTGAAGATACTAGTGACCACCCAAACGAACTAGATGTATTCTTATTCACTACTCTGAATATGCAAATAGATAATTGAAAATAATCCGCTATATCTACCTCAATAAATCTGGTATGTTGATTTTATATTTTGAAGACGTCAAATAAAAAAAATACAGATAATCGATTTAATCGTATCCAGATATATTTAAATAATTATCGATATTGTCAGATTCATCTTAGCTAGTACTGCCATAAAAAAACGTTATCTTCGTCATCTTATTTATCAGCAAATAAATCCAACTCCAAGTCGTGTTGGAATTTATTGGACTTTTATTAATAATCGATTGCCACTCTAATAAAACTCCAATAAAACACCCGCTGCATTGAAATCAACATTCTTACGAAAAAGGAAAATCATGAGAATCAGTATTATATCAGCTAATTGAAAAAATTGAAGCAACCGTTTGAAGTAACCGTTTATATCCAACGTTCCTTGATATTCAAGGAGATTCCGATAAAACCTCAATCAAGGTAATGATATCATTTTTAACAGATCGGGTAAACAAACCCTCTTTTACGTACCCAATGGGTAAAACATGCTATAGGGAAGGTGTATCCAGTCCACTCTTTTCGGTGAAGCTGTGGAGAAAGCTGTCAGAAAAGGATGTCTACAAGAAATAATTCTATATCCCCTTCTATGGATTCTTCTCAGACGTCTGAATGAAGGTGGAATATATGCCCAAGGCTATCCCGACGATATTGTGGCACTTCAGGTCCATTTTGATTAGAGGGGGATGAATATAATTAAAACAAATTTACTGTTCCCAAAGTCGACTATCATTTATTACTAACTAATAGTTTACAGGTAACGTTACAAATTATATAATTGCTTTTCTGGAAATTTGACATCAAGGAAGTTGCATTGGACTTTGTCCGGGCATTTACTTATTATCTTTTATAAACTAATTGTGAAATATTTAAAATTATGAAATAATATATTTATATTTCCAATGCATGATTCAAAACTGGTGTTTAAGAAAAAAACTCATGGTTAATCCCCAAAAAACTGTTTTTGTCTCTTTCATTAAAAATTTGAACCGTTAAGGTACCCAAACTCTTTAATAATAAGCTATACGAGTTCAAATACTTACGTATATCATTGGACAAGCTTACGATTGAGGCTATCATTTGGCACAAAATGAGGGCTGAAACCCAAAGTGATGAACTGACTATATACCACGGCAGTTTGACCAATGGTTACATATGAAGCTGTGTTTTGGTTGCTATAAGTTAAACAATCATCAGCGAAAGCTCATCTTGCAAGTCTACAAAGACTGGCATTTCTTAAAATACTGGGATCAGTACATCTACGACGGCTATGGAAACAATCTTCCTCCCTTAAGGTGAATTCCACTCCGCGATTTGCCATCGCAGGATTTGGCGATTTTAATCTGCGCATGCGCTAAGGTTGCGATATCGCAAAACCCGTTTCCATAAAATCGCGGAAATGGGCGATAATGTTACTAAATATAACTAGGGATTTTAGTATTTTTTAGTGCATTCTTCAGCTCTTCTGTCTTTGACATCTGTCAAACTATTTTTCGTGTTTTCATCAATTTGATTACTTTACGCATATTTTATAATAATAATTGATATTACTGGCATTCTTTGTGATGATGACTCCTGAGTAATATGTTCTGTACATGAACTGGCAAAAGGATATTGTATTTTTAATATACAACGTCAACGTCAAATTTTCTGCGATGTCGTAGCTTTCTACCGAATTACTATACGTCCAGAAAACATTAATTCGGCGCGCATGCGTAGATTAAAATCGCCCAATCCTGCGATGGCAAATCGCGGAGTGGAAATTTACCTTTAGAAATAATTATCAAGGGAGAAGCGAGATTGGTAGTAGGATTGACACTTTGGTTGAGAATCCAACCCTTCAGATAACCGCTGATAGAATAACCCCATTTCTAAAAAACATTTTCTGTCGACCTGAGTAATAGAATATAGCATTATGTGGTACACTAATGGTTCGAAAACAGAAAGTGGTAGCAGCCCGGGGAAATTTGGAGTGAGACCTAGAAAAGATATCAGCCTGAACCTTGGACAACATGCAACAATATTCCAAGCTAAAAATCAAGCCATTTCAGTTTACGAAACCGAGAATACCCAAAGGTAAATCCATCTATATTGCTGCAGATAGTCAAGCAGCGATAAAGACACACCAACACAATTCCAATCTTGTATATGGGTCTACATACAATCACTTATTACATTGGCGAGGCATAATAATGTGACTATGGTTTGTGTACCAGGGCCTAGTGGGGTAGAAGGCAATCAGCAATCTGATAACCTCACAAGGAACGAAACAGATAACACCTTTTTGTAACCCGAAATTGTATATTTAATCTCATATGCACTGGTCCGTCAGAAAATAGATGAATGGATACTTAGCCAGAGTGCTTATCACTGGAAACCCATTACGTGGCAATAGGCACACAAAAAGAGTTATAAAACAAATTTCTGGTAATCAAGCAAATGACTTCATACAGATCAACTGTCGACAACTGAGAGAAGTTGTCGGCCTGCTAACAATTCATTGCAAACTACGCATGCTCACAGAAAATGTGACCGTATCACGGAACCACCAACTGTAGAATATGTGATATGATAGAAAAAACTGCAGGTCACTTTCTGTGACGCCCTGGTTTTAATGTGACGTATTAGTGCGGACCAGAAGAGGTATTTATGATTCAGTATAATGAACTTGTAAGCTCAGCAAGACCGAATTGCAAAGGGATAAAGCCCCCTCCCTTTCCCTTAAAAAAATCAAGTGCTACCAAAATTTAATCAAATCTATGTTTAGGACCTCATCTATAGGTGTTTGATGAAAATTAGGTTGAAATCGGTTTAGCAGTTTATTTTAAATTGTTAAAAAAAGCAGGATACGCACTAACATGTATGGAGATACCTTTCGTAAAATTGGATGAAATTATTTAGAGAATGACAGTTTCAAATTTTCTTTTAAAGTTACAAGAGAAATTGATTTATTTATTAACACTAGGGCATTTTAATTTTAAACTACGAACCTGCATTTAACAATAACTATTAGTTAATTCAACATGCCAATCCTACAATTTGGCACTGTAATTAAATTTTTAATTAAAATGGGTTATTCGATGTCACAATATCGTAGACAGAAATGTAATAGGAATATATTTTGATATTTGGGTGTAAACGAGAAATTCGAATATCGATTAAAAAATAATTGGTCTACAAAAACGGTTTAATTACTACTATAATAATTTCAAAGAAAAAGATTTAGTCAGGCTAACAAAAAGCTGATATGGCTTTTGAGGATGAAAATAAGTCGATTTTATTATAAAAAATTAATAGTTATAAAAATAAATTCATACTTTTAATATTGTTATTCCATAAATTTCACTGCTAGATGTTTTTATAAAATAAACTACTTTCATAAAAGCATTAAAGAAAATAATTATTGCGGTCATAATTGAAGCGTGAATAAAAAAATATCTTACTAAAAGTAAAATAATAAATAGTTTGATTTTTATTAAAATTTAATATCTACCTGAAGTTAGGTTTATATAAAAATGTAGTAACTTCTTAATCATTTCTAATAAAAATATTTAAATCCGGATGCAAGCGCAGTTACTCGTCTGTCATCAGCAATGTGCATCCTAAACTTTAATATTTGGCAATAAATCATTTGATAAATATCTACAGATAAGAAGTGGTGGCAATCTAATAAGATTTATGTAAATGGCTTTGGCCAGGCTATCAATATTCCCAGCTCAAGTTGAACACGTATTTATAGCTCCCCGCCTCGTCATTAAATGTTTAATCAGTGTTATCTGTAAGGTAAACAATGCCAATGGCATATCATATCCGCATATATTATTTTATGATCTATATTAATTTTGCAATAACAATGGATTATTATACTTTGTTAAAGTTAATCAAGTATTGTTTTATAAATAGAGGACCTGAATAATAATTCATAAAGACAATTAAGAAATTCAAAACATAAACATTTTAAATTTAAATAAATAAAACAACGTTTTACGATTTACACAAAAATAATAACAAAAGTTATTAGTTTAATAGTGACTAGTTTCGTTACATAGTAACTTCATCAGATTAGTCTGTTATTAGTTTAATAGTGACTAGTTTCGTTACATAGTAACTTCATCAGATTAGTCTGATGAAGTTACTATGTAACGAAACTAGTCACTATTAAATTAATAACTTTTGTTATTAGTTTATTATTATTAAAAGTTATTAATTTAATAGTGACTAGTTTCGTTACATAGTCTGATGAAGTTACTATGTAACGAAACTAGTCACTATTAAATTAATAACTTCTGTTATTATTTTTGTGGAAATCGTAAAACGTTGTTTTATTTATTTAAATTTAATAATGGATTTTCATCAAGTAAAAGCCGACACAGTTAAACAGATAAACATTTTATTTTAATAACTGTGAATACATATATATTTTTTTTTCATCTTTTTTTTTCTTTATAAAATATGAGGCCCGAGATGACACATATGAAAATAATAAAAAGACGTATATGAGCAATTATTATCATATTCATTTAGGTCGTAATCAAATATAACTTAAACTTTCTTAGATATCGTTTTCTCCTTTTAATTTTACTTTATTAAATCAATAATGCATTACAAGAGTACATCTTTAAAAAGAAGGCCATTTAAATACCAAGGATATTAGGAGTAGAATCATGCAAAATATCCTTCTACCTGCACTAGGGGCAGAATCAAGCAAAGTGCTTAACAAATGGAACATCTATTGAGCACTAAGGACAGAATTACTGAAATCACTCAAATCACTCAAAAATCATGAAAAATATCCTTCTACCAGCACTAGCGACAGGATCACGCAAAGTGCTTCACAAATATAACCTCTAGGGAGTACTAAGACCAGAATGACGCAGATTACTCCGTTCTAACAATATTTAAATAATTAATATTAATCTATTCATACTGAGGGACAGAATCACGCAACAGTGCTTCAGTAAATAATTAAATGAGGTAGTAAAAATCTAAATCTAGTACCATATTAAATATAATTCTTTTTATAAAAGCTTCTTAGTTACATTGAATGAAAAGAGGGAGGTGGCCACTAGTTTCTGCATAATATGCCATCATCATGCCTATAATACACTGTATTAGGAAAGGATAGAATTTATACAGTAAATGAACTTACCAAACTAATTACAAATAAAACTAAGAATGAGTTACATAATAGGTTAACAAAAAAATAAAAATTGAAATTAAATTAAATTGGGTGTGCACAGGTACATATAGGAACGAAGGGGATTAAGTACTACTAGGAACATTCATGGAACTTTATAAAGCTATGATTTTTGTTAAAATAGAATTTACAAGCGAAAATAAGTGAGGTCTAAACCTCATGGTGTGGATTAGAGGTCAGATCTGAAGGTGAAGGTACGAAGTGTGGGATAAGCAGACATCGTAAAGGAGGTAACCCCGTAGGAGCCCAATCCAGTAACAAACAAATTAAAATTAATAAATGCAAAAATATTAGAATTTGTCTATGTAACGCGAAAATAGAAAGCCAATTCATACTCTGCGCACATGGAAAACTATAATGGTTTTTGACAAATGACAACTAATACAAAAGCGCGGGTTATTCAAAAATAATTAAATTAATTTAAATTAAGTATCTTAAAAACCTGAGGGGTTGGCGATGTAAATATATAAAATTAAATATCAATTAATAAATAAAGTGTTAATAATATTAATAAAATGTTTGTGACTACCGGATGACTGGGAGCAGGTATAGTAGGTTGCAAATTATAGTAGAATACCTTCCAGGAATTGTCAAGGGTAGGCAGCATACAGGGTTGGAACTAGGTGAAGGTGATTCTAACAATTTCACAAACACAAAAATAGATTTGTACATGATTACAACGTGAAATAAAGTAATTAATAAAACAAAACATGAAAATAGATTTTTCTTTTGTTTGTTGCAAAATCAAATAAAATAATTAATACAATAAAATACGAACATATATTTTTAATTTTTGTACGTTAGAGCATGAAATAAAAAAATAAAAAACATGAAAATAGAATTTTAATTATGTACTTAGGAAATAAAATAACTAATAATTTGATTTTGGAGTAGTACACGAATATTTTACTTTCCCGGTCCTATCAATGGGAAAGCCTAGTAAACGAGCAAAAAAAATTCCAGGTGTGATTCTAATAATTTTACAGATTTTATAGATTTTTAATTTCTTTTTGTTGTAAAATCAAATAAAATAAAACACGAAAATAAATTTTTATACTTACAACTTACTTTTGTACATCAAGAAATAAAGTAATAAAAAACATAAAAATGATTGTTACAAAATTTGGGTTTTTCCTTCTACCATAATTTGACCTGATCCTTAAAAAATTTTATTAATAACAAACTACCCTAATTATTTTCTTGAAATGCTTGTCCCACCCCAAATATTTTTTAATAATCTTGAAAAAAAAATTATTAAAATTAAAAAAATCAATCAAAATTAAAAACATCATGATTTTTATAAAGACTGCTAAAAGTTTAAGCCACCTTTAATTACATTATGAATGTGTGGATTTTCGACATTTTAAATAAATAAAATAAATCCAGGTCGTTAAGAATGGTCAGTTCTACCCTGTTAACGCTTGGCCGTTTCAACTGTGCAATGCATTACAAGAGTACATCTTTAAAAATAAGGCCATTTAAATGTAAGACTAAATTAAGTGCTACATAAGGATTACAGTCGTTTACTCAAATTCGAACATCTGTCGATAACTAGGACTGTTTCCGCTGTAATAAAATTTGGGCATTTCCTTTCTACTATAATTTGCAATGCACTATACTAAGAAGAGACTTGTGAACGGTTGAAAAAAGAAGAAGAGAGTGGAGAAAAGAAGAGTTATCAAATAAGAAAAGAAGAATGTAAGATGACATTTAGGAGAAGGGTTATATTTACTACCTCATCATTTGACCACATTCGAGAATATAGATAAGCTTTTGAAATTGAACAATTAAATATTAAATAATTCACATAACTGTATTAATAGAAATAGTAATAAAATTGCCATAAATAAATAATAATAAATTTCCCAGTGAAAACTTACCAAAATTCAATTCGTGAACATACACAAAACAGTGCATCCAATCTATATACTAGGAATCTGATTTGTATCTATATGTTATAAAGAATATAGTGCAAAATCAGAAACCACAGAAGAGAAACGTTAAAGAAAAAACAATTTAAGATTACAGTTATAACTCCTAATAAAAAAAGTTCCCCACAACCCATTCGTAAATATAAATCCAGAATAAAACTGAGTTTGTTTCATACTTGATTTATCCTGAGAGAACTATGAGTAGAGAGATGCGGCTTATAAATTAAAGAGAATAATTCATATTTAAGGATTATAAACCGGATATTCGTTAGAACCCTGTTAACACATAAATAAAATTTAAGTTGTGGCCAAGATAATACTTTCTTGTTATATCGCACACTAGGGCGTTAAGTATTTCATTAAAAGTAAAATGAAAAATGGCGTTTCTAAATTGAAAAGAAGATGGGGTGCATCCACTAACTTTTAGAACACTTTTAGTAATGGCATTGTATCATAAATTTCTATCTTGTTAGGAATTTTTTTAACTATGTAATGCCAAAATCAAAGCATAATAATAAAACTATATTAAATGTCCATTTTGAATAACTAGCTATTCAAAATGTTTATTAGAAAATATTGGGAAAAAAAATGAAAAGTAAATTTGTAAAATACAGAATAATGAAGAAATCACAAAACCGAAAAAAAATAAAAAAGTGTTAAAAATCGCAAAAAAATTGAAAAAAGCCTAAAAACACAAGATATCGAAAAATTTTACAAAAAATCGTAAAACAATCGCGAAAAACCCGCAACAAAATCACAAAAAAACGCAAATTGTCACAAAAAATCAATGAAATAAAAAAAAATGAGAAAAAATTAGAAAAAAAAAGAATAGAAAAACAGAACAATGAGAAAAAATGAGGAGAGATTCGAAAGTATTGAAAAAAAAAAATAAAATCATAAAATGAAAAGAAACGAAAAGAATTAAAAGAATCGAAAAAATCTGAGAACAAATCAGAATAAATCGGAAAAAATTAAAAAAAAAACTTTGAAAAAAAAAATTGAGAGAGAAATTGGAAAATTTTGGGAAAAAATAAAAAATAAGATTTTAAAATACGGAATAAACGCAAGAAATCGAAAAATATCACACAACGTCGCAAAACAGTCGCAAAAAAACCGCAACAAAATCAAAAGAAATCGCAAATTATCATAAAAAATCAAAAGAATAAGAAAAAAGGAGAAAAAACTAGAAAAGGAAAAAAATTGAAAAAAAAAACAGAACAATGAGAAAAAATGAGGAAACAGAAGAAATTGAAAAAAATTAGAAAATCGAGAAAAATCGAAAAACATCGCAAAAGCCAAAAGAACAACCAAAAAACCGGAAATAACTGTAACCATAAAAAAATTAAGAAAGTAAAAAAAATTGTTTTAAATTGCAAAAACTTGCAAAGAAATCCCAAAAAAGTCGCAAATAATTGCAATAATCAGAAGAATAAGAAGAAATGAGAAAAAATTAAAAAACAAAAGAAAAAAAATAGAAAAAGAAAAACAGAACAATGATCGAAAAAATCACAAATAAAAAACAGAAAAAACAAAAAACTAAAAAAGGAGAAAGAATCGAAAAAACCACAAAAACCAGAAAAATAAACAAAAAATCAGAAAAATAAGAAAAACTACAACAAATAAAAAAAACCTCTCTATATCATATATAAAAAAATTCTAAAATACCGTAGAAAAAGACAGAAAGTAAGAGAGGGATGAAAAATACAGAGTGTTCCATTTAAAATAATATAACTCTGGTGCAGATCTTTTTATTGAGGCAACCTGTATAAATCAATATAATTTAAAATTGTACCTGCAGAAAAATTTTTTTAAACAATCTTACCGTTTTCCATATAAAGACCAACGAGACGCGTTTATAGTACCCTGCCCTATATATTTAATTAATTTTTAAACATTTTTCTAATTTTGGTTGGTAATCTGTTCTTTACATATAAATGAGACATATCCCGTATAATAGTCCTAAACTATTTTTATAAGTTGCACTTATTTTTTATATTGGGGTTATTCATTTTTTTTAGTTCGTTTTTCTTGTTTTAGATCAGAAATACAAATGAATTAAACTTAGTATCATTCGAATTACCAAAACAGTATTAATTTTAACACCTTGTAGAGGCTACACCAGTTATAGCAGACATTTAAACGTGACATTTTTTTTTACTTTTAGTAACACAAACAGCATAAAATTTTCATTAACTTCCACCGAGGGCCAATTTCTTAACATTGTGTGCAGAAAAATTGAAAAATTGGGAAAGCAAATAATTAATTTTAAAACAAAATTTTAATTTTATTTTAACACTGTTTGGAGATTAGTTGTGAAATAATCATTTTCTGATAACATTTTTGTAACTAACAAATAATTTCACAAAAGTAAAAACTTCTGGTACGTACTGAAAAAAACTCATTATAATAATCAAATCGAGGTTATTTATTTGGAGCAAAAATTAAAAAAAAATTGTTTACTATACAAATCAGGTATAGATTTAGTAAAAGTATTAAAAAAAAAATGAAAAAAATAAAAAAAAAATCATAGGCGAGTTTATATATCGGATTATATGTCAGTAGTTTTTGGCCAGGAGAGTTTACAGTGTCATAAAAATCTTCTATTTAGGTACCTGACGATACTAAAATCCCATCTTCACTCAAAATTAAAACCCGGCGATCCTAACATCTGGCAAGTAAGATAGTATTACTGGAGGATAATAAACATTAAAATGTTTACGCAGTAAGTACATCTAATCGCCATCTATCGAACATTTAGTTAATTAATAGTTTGTGTTAGGAAAATCATGGGGTGCTAATTCCGTCTTAATGATAAAATTTATCATGTATGGTTTAAGCCACCGACAGATCGTTCCGAAATAATTAGCATTTTTTATAACGTTATCATAGAAAATACACTTTCTAAGAAGTTTATTTAATTATTTTTTGTTTCATATCGAGACAAGTAAATGGAAAATATCTGACAAAAAATTTCCTTTTATTTGGTAAAAAATAAAATAAAACTGTGTTAGACGATTGTTGCCAAATTGGGAAAGTCAATGAAAATGATTGTGTAAGAATAGATTATCCTTCAAAAATATTGAAGGCGATGAACATACACTGTTTTTATTAAGAAAAATTAATTATAATAATAAGTATTTTTCATTAACTGCGTCACATAACTCCTTTTCAATCTCCCAATCAGGAATCTGTCCAAGTCCTTCCACATCGTCTATGAAATTTTCGCCCTTTACATTTTTCAAATGTTTTGGCATCTTTTGGTACTAAATTTAAAATATCTTTAAGACCTTTTATTTTTTCATGAGAAAGCTGTCTACCATTTGGTCAAAGTACAAGTTTTCTTCCTTTCCTGCCTTTTCAATGTTTACTTTTGAAAAGGAGTGATTTGTAATGTGATTTTGCATGTATAAAATGGTGGGCGCATTTTTGTTCAGTATTATTACACGAGTTTCTAATCAATTAATACTCTGTTTATTAAACTTGCGATTAGTAATCGATTTCTCTGATATCTGAACTGAAAACATTTCATTACATGCTATACGGTTTACGATGAACTTATGTTTTCATCGATATAATTTTATGATAGCTATGTAGTCACTTTCTGTATAAAATATCTCATGCGTTTTCGGGGAATATTTGATGTCTTCACAATGAACATCGCTGGGCAAAAAAGCGTGCCCAGAAAGCAAAAATTTTAACGAAATGCTTTAGAGGGGGGTATGGATTTATAATATATGAATAAGCATTAAAACAAGCTTAATACTTCTGTTCTGGCTACCACAGAATCAGACCATAAAATAAGACTTTTAACAGGGGCATGAACATTTTCGTTAATACCTCTTGTGTGCCTCTGTCAGCTTCATATTCTAACCAGATATTAAAAACCGCTCTTCATTGTATTACCAATATTGATACCGAGATTGAATAGAGTTAGTTGCCTCTAATAGTATACAATTCCAATAGGTATTTTTAGGTATAGGGTGATTTTTGTATAGTTCTAATGTCAATGTCTCCAATGTGTCATCGACTTGCGCAGCTTTTAGGTCATCGGTAAATTGCTGCCTTAGTTCTTCTACAATGTCAAGCTGATGATCTGCTTCCAGAACTGCTCTTTCACCCTGTTGTGCACTACGAATCTTAATTAGTGTATATATCGCACAAGCGGCAAGTAGCTCTACGGGGTTTTTTAAAACCTTAAATTAAAATTCGAGTAGAATACTTGTGTATACTTTGCAAGACTGAGTGGCTGATCTTATGCTTGTTTATATTACCTTCCTTTTGCTTCCATGTATTTTTCTGCCTCCATTGTTTGCTAATTTTGAATCGATTTTCGTATTTTCCGTCATTGCTAGACTAACAACTTCTTTAGTTGACTTAGGTCTATTGTGACTCGCCAGTTTTTACATCCGACCATTACTCTTGACAAAGTCAAGAATAGTTTTGATGTTAGCTTTCGCTACCTCTTCGGGTTCATGATACTGTATCCCAAAGTGCCTGTCCAGGTCCCGGTAATAGCATAATACGTCCTCTTCCCCACATTTCCTATATCTGGAAACTTCCGATGCTCCTATGAGGTTCAGGTCTCTTCTAAGCCCGTAGTGTCCTGTCAGGAAACCTAGTGCAGATTTGAGTTCCTGTCTTTTTAAATATAACAGCAGATTGTATATACTCTTGATCTTAGTCCAGGAAGTTCCATCCAATATTCCCTGTGTTTGTCCTGTAATTGTTTTTCCATTATACACTTTTCATGTTGGTAGGAAAAACCACATGTGTGTTGCGATCCAATAAATGGTTTTTCGGCTCCTTTACCAGTCAGGCGGTCTGCCTCTTCATTTCCTTCTATACCCTCATGCCCAGGCACCCATTCAAAAGTTATCTTGTTGTGTTCTTCCAGAGAACTTAGGTTTTTATGGCAGTCTAATAGTAGTTTGGACTGTATTTCCACCCTTTGTATCACTGAAAGTGATGCTTGGCTATCTGGTAGTATACGGATTCTCTTATTTCTGAGATCCTCGCGCAACATCACATTCATACAAGGATTTGTCGCAGTCAATTCCGCTTGAAAGACGGTTGCCAGATCCCAGATTTAGAATGTAAAATCTCCCTGAATTCATATGATAGAATCCACCACCTCTGCTATCTTCTGTTTTTGACCAAGCTCATTGATTTTCGACCTTACTCTTTTTGTCCCGATGACTAATACGTCTTATTAAAAGCAGGTTGATCAAAAACATCAGGTTCAGATGGCGATTTACTTTTAGCAACTTTAGCGTGGACCCAACTTGATTTATTGGTTCTGCAGGTGCAATTTCTTCTTGTTTGGGTACAATTATTTTATGGGAAGAACCACTTTGAAGACACGGTTCTTCGAGAGAATTATTAGTAGTCAAGACATCGTTAGACATTTCTGGACTTTCGTTTAGTTGTTGTTCTTCAAAGTTTTTTACTAATAATTCTGGTCCGCATCCTGTAAGGAAAGGAACAAAAGCCATTTTAAAGTAATAAAATTTACTGCGTAACGTATCACAAGATAGCTCCAAAATACGCATGAGATCCCTAAGTAATTATTGTCCCAATAATTGTTGTTTTATTTCTTTTTCAGGTTTATAAAAACGTATAGTACTTCAATAAGCAACAATGGTGTAACCCACAATTTACTTAATTAGAACCAACTACTAGATTTGGTATATAACAATATTACAATAAAATTATAAAAACGTTACTAACATACAATAATTATTAAACTTACCATCAGTTGATAGAACGTTCATTAACTTTAACGATTCTGTAACTAATGACAATGACGATTAGATTGTGACACGTGCACAAGAAATCAACTTGTACAGGTTTATTCTAAACGTCGTTGCCTTTACTTACTGAATCTTTAAAGTTAATGGACGTTCTATCTACTGACAGTAAGTATCATATAGTTACAAACGACCATTATTCATATTAATAATATAAAAGTTTCGAAGGGTTATCTTATTTAATTTACTTTTTACCGTTTAATATCTTCTTCTTCTCCTTTTAAGGCCTCAGCTGCCTGGGCTATTCGGCCTAACCGTTTAATATACAAAGTGATCGTTGACACTTATTATACAGTTATTCTATTTTATTGGCCTTGTATTGTTGGAGCAAACACACACTACCGCTTCATGATTAATGTTCAAAATTTTTCTCATGATAAAAAAGAGATTAGATACTGATACATTTAACAATCTGATAATCTAAGAGCATGATATTGTAATATTTCAGGTGTAAAATTTTAATAAAACTTTGTCCATAGAACTTTGAATTATTCTACTTATAATTCGTAGTTAAATTTCATATATCAAATAATACGTAAAATTGATTTTTTCTCTATAATACATCGTATTTTCCCTTTTTCTGAGAATTTAACAACGAACAAATTACGAAGTATTAGGGAAGATTTTCGAAAACTTTTCTAGAAAGTAACATCGAAGTCCCTACAGGATTAACCAAATATCCCACGTAGGCGATGATAAAGAAAGTAGATTGAGAAACTTCGGCGAAAACATTCTCTCTGATTCAAGATATTTTTGCCTTTTCACCAAAGAATCCCATTTCAATTATTTGTATATAATATAAAAAGTTTTTCTTGGGTTTCATTACGTTAATTAAAAAGAAAATTGTCGTGAAAACAAAAAATCCAGTGATGGAGAAAATTGTTACATATATTTTTGGTTTTTATTAGAATTATAAATAGTTTATTAATAAATGCAGAATACTGCGAAAAGCGTTGCTTAGACAGTTTTTTAAAATTCATTCCAGTGAGAACAAAACTTATGTAGTTTAAAACTTTATTTAATAAAGTATTTGTAGAAAGTTTTAAAATCTGAAATAGAATTCGTGATATATAGGACAGCTTTTATTGCATATAATAAAACATCCAATTTTTCATTTTCTTGAAATGGATGTATGTATGTCAACTGTTGGGGATCAGTATTCTGCTGTTTCGCAAAATTCAAAATTTAAATATTTATCTTACCAACAATATTGATTTTCAAAATATAAATTTTCTGACTGATTATTGGTTTAAGAAATATTTTTATTAAAACTGTCGATGATATAATAATTTTGGAGACTGGGCCTTCCTCCAAATTTTCTGTGTTATGGTCTACATTAAAAATATTGTGAACTTCGGCGGTATAACCCTTATTAAAATTATTGGAATTCTTGGCGATATATTCCGTAATCATAATACCAAATATTTTGGCAACATGGGTCTCAATAAAAATATTGCTATTTTGGGAACTTGACTTAGTGGTTTTTAAATTTACTAAGATGGCTGATGTAAATATATATTTATTAAATGATTTTAATAATTTCAAAGCATCCTAAGTAAAAATAATTAAATGTAAGATATTTTTCTGAGTTTCCTTATTTTGTACTTGTTACCAAGGTCTTAAATAAATCTATGAAGGTACATCAAGTATTGATAAATTTTGCGTTTTTTTACATCAATCAAATTATTAATTTTCAAAATTCTTAATTTTTTTGAATCAACATTGTCTGTACGGTTCATTAAAGATTCAAAAATTAGTAAAGTATGATTTATTCCTACCTATTTAATTTTATTACTTATTTAATAACTGAGTATAAATGAAATGTAACCAAATGTTTCTTTATTAAGCCGAGTAAACCTGTGCGTGTGAATTCTCACAAAATTATGATTATTGACATAATTAATTGTACAATTCTAAATGAAATTTCATATTATTATCAATAAACTCTACAAAGTTTTACGTAGCTTCTCTGTTGATTGGGAAAACTACTCTTTGATTATTAATTCTTGTTATTTAATTATTATTGTTGAATAAAACTCTAAACTTCCTCTAACGCATTTATTGGCGAGAGTTAAATAATTTGAAGTGTGATAATAGTGTACTAATAATATAAAACTTCACATTAAGGTTTTATCAAAAAATTTAATTAATACAAACAAGAGGAGTGAAACTAGTACTTCAGTCCAGAATTAGAGGGACTAAAGTTCCACTTTTACTCCCTTGGGACTAAAATTTTTAATTCCAAGTAACTAAAATTTTAATTCAGAACTGTCAAATACTTCCACAAAGGTATTGAAGGAAGAAGAAGTAAACTTTGTAAGTTAACGGCTGGTTTATATATTTTTTGAGTAATTTTATGGTCTTCTTCACGTCATTGTTTTTGTTCATTGTTTTTAGGTTAAAGAGCAAAGTTCGAAGGACCAGTTGCTGAAGCAACAAATATTATTGTAATAAATAGTTACAGTTACGATTAAATAAATGTACATCCTTCTATAGGTAGCACTATTGGATTATGCTCAAAAAGAAATTTTTATTGAAAAATCTCTTCCGCTCCAGCCCGAACAAAGAATGGCATAATTTTCTTTTCTCTAACACCATTTTACGAGATCGTCGTAAGCTTTTTCATATATTTTTTACAATTTTGTTGGACATATATTATTCATTAAAAACTACGAAAAATCTAAAATATATTAAATAGGACAGAGTCGCAATCGTCTGTCATTACTGGCATAAGACAAGATGTTTGCAAATAGTTCTTATTATTAGAATTAGCTCGGATTCAAATCGCGGGATAGCGGCCTATTTTTCTCTTTTTTCTTGTTTTTTTTTTCAAATTTTAATATTTTAAAATATGTAATTAATTTATTTTTATATTTTGAAAGTAAATAATTGTTTGAAGTTTAAGGGAACCGCTGTGTAAAATATATCGTATATAGCACAGGACTAAAGTATCTTTTAATCCCTCAGGAACTTCACAATCGGGATCAAAATATTCACTTTAGTCCCTTGGTATATAATATACTATTATTTTCTCGGACAGGGACTAAAAAGTATTTAATCCCAAGGGAATAAAAGTGGCACTTTAGTTCCTAAACCGATGTAGTAAAATGCATGTTTTATTCCTTGCGGTACACAAAATTGTTTATAATATTTCTGTTCTACATATACCTTAAGGTTTTTATTGGAGGAGTGACAAATTTTAAAATATAATGCCCCAAGTTTTATGTTTTTTTTTAACAATATACATACCACACACTTCTCCAGACTTTTGGGTCAATTTTTCTGCATCTCGAATAGTTATACAGTGAAAATATTAAGGGAAGTGTGGAAAACTACTTAATACACTGAATAACACGGTACAAAAATTATTTAAATCGTAAAACGAAATAATGCATAAAAACTATTTAACTGTATACGTGTCGAAATAAAAAAATCTCATTTTCGCAAAACTTTGTTTTATTTAACATAACTACAAAACAAACAAAACAAAACCGTTAACAAAAAACAATTTAACTTTAATTGAAAATAATCAGTTAAGTACTGTTCTACGTTATGTGAAGAAAACTTTATTTCAAATTGTATTAAACCGCATCGTTTAAAGTGAGGTATAGGAAGTGAAAGAATGATGCAATAAAAGCACATTCTTCGGGGCATTTTCAAATAAAAGTTGGTGACGACATAGGATCTAAATTATAAACTTTTTCGGTAAACATTATATCAACATCATCATATTCGATATTAGCAGCATGTATGATCTGGCCAACATAGTACCTTTCAATCATTATCTGTTACTTCATTCAAAGGTTCAATAAACGAGCTTCTAGTGCTTCTACTTCTCTCATCTCTTCTTCTATATCATCGTCTATCATTTCTTGCTCTTGCTCGTTTACTATTGGTTCAATATTTTGGTAAATTTCTTTGTGAGATCTTCTTTTGTTATTGTTTTCTTGCTTGCCATCGGAAACTTCTTTGGCTTTTATCACTCCTGCTCCTGAAGCTACTTTCGTATTCTTTACCTTTTCGGATAAATGATAGTGTTTGATAGTAGATAAAAGTAGTTTTTAAAAATATGCAATTTGTATCTGATGGTATGTCATTCCAACTGGAAGTACCTGAAACACTTGCTGCAATATCATTTGTTCGTAATTCTCTATTGATTCTTTCATGCTCTTCCCATCTCTTGTATGATAATAAATCATATTTTTCTTTATATGACTTCGGAATTATAAGGAATTAATAATACCGTTCATAATGATTTCAGGGTTTATTCTTTCCACATTTGATCAACTAATGAGCTAAATCGTTTCTTAGGTGCTTTTTTTCATTCGTTATATCTTTGCCAGTTTACTAAATCATTGTCCCATTTAGATTTTAATGACTCGATCCATGACAAAGAAGACTGGAAACTTGGGACTAATTGAGGTGTTCTTCCTTCTTGGTGATTGTATTGTGTCGCTTTAAGGACTGCTGTGCGTTTCTACGACTTTCTTGTGAGCTATTGCGATGTTCTTTTCAGAATTGCTGTGAGCTGTTTCGGCATTCTTTTCATATATAATGCCATAAGTGTACTCATAATTATCAATAATTTAATACGAGACATGTTGTCAAAATTTAATTCCAAAACAATCAAGACTTTATTCAAATTATTTCTCATCCAAAATTACTTACAACGATTTAGAAACCACTATTTACATTTCTTCATGATTTTCTGATAAATAGTATCCAACTTCTGTTTCATGTCATTATTTGAAGATTGTTAAGGCAAAAAATGGAAATAGCTGATTATCGCCTATTAATCTGCCGCATAGCAACGTAATTTCCGCTTATTGAGCAAATCCAAATATAGTACATAAATACATTGTTTAATCGGGATTACTGTGCGTTACTGCAATCGGGGTCGCCAATAAAGATATAATGTGTTACAACCTCTATAATAATTACTACGGCCCGCCAATACTTCACCTTCGGTGAAGTATGGCAAACCGTAGTATTGAAATCGTGCAAAAATCTCAAAATTTTTTTGCTCCAAATGACTTAAAATGTCATGGAACGTGGAGAAAATTGATTTTCCGCGAAAAAAAAGTCTGTCTGTGTGGATGTGTGTGCGCACGATAACTCGATAACGGTACGGCCGATGAGGAAAATTCTTTCGGCCATCGGTTATTATTCAAAAAAGAAAGGATCTATCAGAAGATGAGCAATTTCGGGTCCGAGGTCCCGGTCCCGCCTACTAAGTGAAACTTCTATTCGAGATATCTCGATAAGGAAAGCAAATTTGTCGATACTGATTTCTATTAAGTTGTTGTGTAAGTCAAGACGCGTTGATTGATATCCATATCGCAACCGGCTCGCTGAAAAAAAATTAAAGAACAAAAAAAATTATTGGAAAAATTCCGATTTTTTTGAATCGAACTTTCTTCCGCTGATGGAAACGGGCCGTAGTCTTGAAAAATCGCGCAGAGATTATTCCTCTTACTAGTTATTATTATTTTTTTTTAAATGATTTTAGTTTCATCTAATAGAACATGTAAAAAATTTCTTGTTTATCAATAAACATTTATTTTTATAGTTTTCCATTGGAAACCGGTGAATCTTATCTTTGTTAATTGATAGACATTGAGGTTAAGATTCATGACACAGCAAAAAATTCTAAAGGGCCATTTCCAAAATCAAACATAAAAATGACAAAAGGAAAGATTGCCTATGTGCAACTTTATTTTGTTCGCTTTTACATCTGAACGAAAATTTTTAAATAAAACATTTTTATTAAAAAAAACAAATCATAAACGTAAAAAATTACAAATCAAAATAAAACGAAATAAGATGGTAAACTGGCCTCTTAAGACAGACAGACTTTAACTCAAAAAAAGAAGAATGAAAAACTCCTAAATGTTTCAATTTTTTGTTAAGAGCGAAAAATAAGTTTTTTCTTTTTGAAGACAGGAGGCATGCCATGCCGGAGTATCGTATTTTCCGCTAAGTAGCAAAAAAAGAAGGTTGTCACCATATAATGGATATTTGGCCTCATTAGCACATTTTGTGGCATGCAGACACTCTGTCATTGGAAGCACATTGGGTACAATATTTGAAGAGTTGGATGGTTCACATCTGTGCACCATTCCGTAAAATGGGACGCATTGTTGAGGGCATAGGAATCTCTCATTCCGTGATGATTCTCATCATCGAGGATGGGGAGTTGGAGGTTTGGATATGATTCTCCAATGTTTATTGTTGTCTAGTCCTTTACCTACAAATGAGTAGCTTGGGATTTGGTGATTTCTGGATATTTGGGTGATTTGCTGTGAGCTACCTAAAGGTATCACGATGATTATTAACAGAAGTAAACATTTACTATAAATAAAGACAACAAACCGCTATCTATGTATATGATGGGACACGGTATTCGCAAACTTTGAAGGAAACTATCTGTTACATTTTTTTGTACCACCCTGTATTTTCATTATTATTCTATTCAATAGATTATAGTTTCATACTCGCTCCTGGTATTCCTATAAAATGCCTTTCCCATGTTCTTCTCTTTACCTACTCAGTCAAAATAATCGACTCTATATCGTCTGTGTTGCTTACCGAAGATTTCTATTTTTCTCCCCCCTCATTTTATAGGGATTTTTGGTTCTTTTATTCGGGACGGTTTTTTCCTCTGGAAAGTTCTTCCTCTGGACATTTTACCCTATAGACGTTCATTGGGCTTATGTCCTTTTTTTGAAGAAAAGATTATTGTTTACATAAAAGAAAGTCACCATTTCTTTTATACTGCAATGGATACAAAAACTAGGAATAGTAAAAAGAAAACTATTAACATGGATTCATAACTGCGATGGGGATGGCTATCGGCACCCCTCTTCCGAGCAGTTTAAGAAATGACATTACGAAATAAAATAAGAAAAATACAGGGGTTATCTTTCCCAGAGTTCTTAATCCTTTATGTCCCTTAGGCTCTGAGGTCTGCCCATGTTTGTGGCAGGTCAAATTATAAGGAAGTATGAGTTTGGAATGAGGAAGAAGTGCCGATGGAGAGGATAAAATGGTCCCATCAATCACTGGTCTTTGAGAATATCTATTTTATCGTTTTCTTTTTTTTTAGAAAAAAAAAAACAGTCCATAAAATTTTTTCCTGAACTCAAATGGACATGAAATAAGTGGAAATTAACTACGAGAAAATATAAGGAAAGTGTTGTTTTCCTTATTTGTGAAAAGGGCAAAAATCCCCTTTACAAAAAAAGAGTTTCACGAGCCTAACCCCAATCCCGCTTCAATTTATCTCCGGGAAGGGTCTGAACTTCCCAATTCGAAAGGGGGGATCCAGAACGCACAAAGCCTGAAGTAAGTGTGGAGGGAAAATTTATTTCTAGGGTTCTCTTATTCTGAAATTAAAACCAACTTCGTTCCCAGCAAATAGTTTTCTTTTGCATCTTTTCTTCCTTGATACCTTCCTTCGTCTTTACGAAATTCGATACTTACTTTCCTTAGCTGACACAAAATTATCTTACTAAAAAGGATTGAAAAGAGGTCTGTAAACTTTTTAAATTAGTTCTATCAAGTCAATTTCTGTGATAATCCATGATCATTATTTAAAACAAATTATCATTTTTTGGCTGTCTTTCTGCAAACGTTTCTTTAGCCTTCATCATTTTGACTTCTAAAGTAAGAATTTTTATAAAAAAAATATCTTTGTTAAAATTACCGGAATAGATAAATGGAAGAATAAAAGCCTTACGAAGGATATTTGGCCCTCACTGTGTATTTGTAATACCATTTGGCAATTTATTAGGGATCGCATGTTAAATCCACACATCTTTATTTGTATTTATAAACTCGTGCGTCGATAATTTCGGAAAATCTACATTCACGATCGACTTGGCTAACAGCCCATTCGGTCTAACATCGCTAGACCATGGGCTATAAAATTAGTCCTAATTGGCGTTTCGAATAACTCACGGCACGCTATGATGAGCGGTTCATTAGATAACGGATGCGATTTGCTTACCGATGGGAAATCATCGAGGAACGACTATGCTAATTTGGTTTCGGATTTGAGTTTGGAGGAAAACCGTCACTCGAAAATGTCAATATCGAAACAAGGATAAACATTTAAGCGACGTTATCTATTTGGGCCATACCGTATTGTATGAACATGTATCCTTAAATATAAAGGTTTCCCGAATAGCACGAAATCAGTCATATTTTTAGAAGGAAAAATCTAAACAATAATTTAAAATTGGAGAAAATATTTATATGAAATTAAAATATAAGGACAAGTATTTTCCACTAATTATTAAAAAACAAGGATAAATCCAAAAACAAACAGTTCAGCTTTCAACAACAAGACGCTTTATTTTTATGTCTCCTTTTTTTTTCTAATGAGAATTGAAAAAAATTTTCATTTCTCTCTAACGAAAGCGGAAATCCTAACTTTTATTTCCTATATAACGAGGCGCTACGCTTTTCAGATTTTCGTTACAAAAATGAAAATTGATTTTATCTTTTTCTAATCAACATGAAAATTTTTGCTGCATTCAATTTTCTCTTGCAAAACTGAAAATCTTAACTCGCTCATCCTCTCTAACGAGGCTTTGTACTTTTCATCGTTTTCTTACAAAAAAACCGGTACGAGTATGAACAATTTTAGGATTTTCCCCTTACTTTTGCTTCTTGCTAAATTTCATGATTCGATTAATTTGTAAGTGTCACAGTATCCATCATAAATGGCTGTATTTTTCTATTGCATTGACTAAGAAGCTTGATTTTTTTACCGCTTTAAGGTACCGTAGAGTATTTGATATACTTCATGCCTCCAAGCGTTCCTGATGAAAATGGTCTTGACAGATAGACAGGCCTTTTTTGTATTAGAGCTTTATCATAAACTATGGAGGCGGCAATCTTTTATAGACACCTCATGCTATGTTCTACGCGTGAGGTAGTTCGGCTCATCTAATGCATAGAGGGGCGTCTTGTTTGAGATCTGACAACTCATCCAGAAGATCTTTGGATTATCTTAGTACTCTTCGCTTTTTATCTACTATCTATTTGGTCCTGAGAGTTTCTTGGACGCGAGTGTCGTTATTGGCCGTTCATCTCCCGACGTAGCGTCCTTGCATTACTTTAAATCTATATATAATTGGAGTGATGCTAGTGATATTAGATATTTGTTCGGAGAAGAAAAGCGCCGGTCAGAGAAGAGAAGTTGTGAGCTCTGTTATCAATTATGGGGCGAATGTATTTTTTGTATGTGTGAAGCAGTGTTTGTGGATTGGTCCACCCAGAGCTCCGATGAGAGAGACTGATCTCTTAACTCTGTCTAAAGTTTTTTTGACTTCAGTCGCCCGGTTTAGAGTGCGCCTAAAACATAATTAGAAATAGGTAACTTCATCCGAGCGAACGAACTTTTCTTGCCAAAGACTAAGGTTGATTTCATTAATAATTTTTGGATAGATTTGGATGCTTAAAGATGATAGATGAGTGTTTTATGGATTTAGAGTAATCCTTCACTAACTACACTATTGGGAGAATAATCTAGAAGTTGTTAAATTAGGGTGATCAGAGTTCTTGTGGATCTGGTGATAGCAGAGATAGAAGTGTCGTCAGCGTAGAGCTGAATGGCCCTACTGGGCAATGCAAAATGGGGGATGTCGTGCCTCAAAATGAGATACAACAACGGGGCCAACACAAAGCCTTGAAGAACTCCGGCTTGCGAAGTTAATAGGTCAGATTTTCCAACTTTAATACGGATGGAGCAATTATTTAGGTAGGAATGTATTAGTTTGATTATGGGGATTTGGAGGTCAATGTTTTAAACCTTGCGAATGTACGGCATGCCAGGTTTGATCAATCGCTTTTTGGACATCGAAAAGGACGGCCGATGAACAGCGACCAAGGTTAAGAGCTTTAGAAGCGAGGTTGTGGAGTCTCACTAGTGCATCTTAAGTGGAATGTTCAGGTTTAAATCTATGTTAAAATTGGAGGATCGTTCTTCGTTAATCCAGAAACTTCCAGATATAGTCCTTAAGAAGCGTTTCAAAGAGATTACCTAGAAGATTCGTCAGGAATATCGCAAATTGTGAAATTAGATGGCTGATAACACGCATTTATAAGGATGGAAGGATGGGGAGTATGGTGGCAGGAGGGTCTTTGCAGACTTGACATTTGATTTGGTCAAATCCTGTGGCAGAGCTTTTTTCCCTTTTGACGGGCCAAAGCTATGTCATGAGGGGTGATGGAAGTGACGATAGGATGTTGGATGGGAGGAAGTTTCAAGGAAATTATGGAGTCGGACTTTGGTGTCATCTTAGAATTAGAGGTTAAAGTTGAGAGTTATCAGGGTTTATGAGGGTGTTCTGTTTGGATTGTGTAGATTTTGTCCATTTACCTCTAGGTGGGAGTGAGACTGGGTAACCTGGATCCATTTTTTCAGTGTATGAGTGTTGATTTGGATCCTGACGATGTGATTTAACCAATTTCATTCGGATTTAAGAACAGAGCCTTCAGTTCTTATGAACGGACTACATAGTTAGATTTTTCGATGGATATTGGAGAAAATTTGGGGGGAAGAACTAAAGATCAGTGTTTATGGTGATATGGAGCAGTATCTAGGGCCTGGGAGATAGTGTTGCTGATTGAGGTTGCCAGGTTACCAATGTCCATGTCGTAGTTGATAACGGACATGTTCTGCTGGTAGGTTTTCAGTGATAGTTCGCTGAGAAAGGGGCCAACCTAAATTTTATAACTCTGATTTGGTATTGGGTTGATCTTGGGGGTGTGTGGTTAAAAGGTTAATTTCGACCATGGGGTTTGGTAATCAGAAGTTATAGAGTAACCGATGATGACCTCTACATCTATCTGTGAGCAGAATTGGGTTGTTTATAGAGCTTCCTCGGTGTACTTTGAAAGTAGGGGAAGTGTTGGGGAGGTCAAAAGGCAGATTTTGATAGAAGAATCCCTAAGGAGAACGGCTCTTGGGAAGTTTGAGAAATACTTAAACAAGAGCATCGAGGGATTTAGGCAGGGTAGTTTTATGAGATAAACGTTGTAATAGTGTTATCCATTAAAACTAAAGCGGGAGAGTAATATGTCATTTCGAATGAGTATGCCATTCACGAAGGTAGTTTTGTCTCTAAAGAATAGGGATTTTAGAAGCCACAGCTTTGGAAATTAGCTCGTAGCTATGGGATACACAGACAGACCGTCATCAAAGTGATCATATAAGCGTTCGTTTTTTTTTTAATATATATATTTTCTACTTTGAGAAATATTCTACATAGTTATTAATATTTTTGTTGTAAAAGTAAGCATTTCTAAGTTTTTAACATTTTTAACATACCCAATTTTTTAGGAATTATCTACAGCTGTTTAATTCCCAATGAGTCAACATGATTTTAAAAAATGAAATAAAAAATGTTATATTTAAAAACTAAATCATTATATAAATGTTATAATTTAGTTTATTTAACATGTTAAATAAAATTGCACTATATCACTCACATATTATTAAATATTTTCCATTTTCGTTCATCTGAACCTAAAATCTTTTACAACTATTTTAGATCAAGAGATTTTATAAAAAATTATTTTTTTTATACTAGAGAGACACTTTTTCATTTTAATTCGTATCAAATGATTTTATAAAATATTGTTTTTTTTTACTAGAGAGAAACGTATTCACTTAATTTGTACAAATTTGAAATAAAAAATTTCTGTTTTCACGTATACACGCACAAATCCTGAATTGCTGATTTTATTAAGAAAATAATTTAAAATTTTAATTGTTTTCGATTTTGAAGCTTATAGTTTTGAAATAAATTCCATATCAAGAAGTTATTTTAATAAATGAAATAAAATATACAATAAAAATTAAATATTCAAATATTTTTTAATAAAACTAAAAAATTTATGAGGATAATACGTAAAACTGCTATTATTCTTAACTAAACTTGACGTGCTGATTGGTTAATACACACGAATCTGACTGATTTGATATGAATTTAAAAAAAAGTAAAATTTCGGGTTAAAATTTATGTTAAAACTCGTCATTATGGGATTATTAAAGGTTTTACCCCTGTTGAAAATTTTAATAATTACAAAATTAGCGAAGCTGGACACCGGCTGTAATCTGAAAATTCGTATTAAGGAATATTTCAGTAAAAATTGGGTTCACGAGTACTCGTTTGTACTTTTAAATTAAATCCTCTCCCTAAAAAAGGATAATCCTCTTCTGAAGGTTGCTCTTTAACATTTGTGACACAAAATTTGATATCCATCTATAAAAGGTAGTAAATCCCCTTAAAAATAAACCCGTTCACAACGACCCTTCTCGTCTTATCAGGGACAATATTTGCTTAAAACCAGCTTTATCGTAGAGTTATTTAAATATCGTTAACAGTATAGATTTTTAGATAAAAAATAAGTCAATTTATCAGTTATTGTAATTGTTTTAAAATGTAGCAAAATAATTTTAAACCATCAATTAGTTAACGACAATCGAAAATATGCCTTTTTTATATTTAAAAAAAACCTTATGTATTAGAAAAATTAATACAAGGGGGCAAAATAGTTCCATTAATTTTTAAATTATCAGAGTGCCGTAGATCTATATTCACAAAATTGTATGCCAAAATTTTGGATAAAAATTGTGAATTAAATTTTCATCCAGTGATCAACTGTTTAACTAAGCTAAAGTTTGGCTAAATCTCAATATTTTTACGCAAGGAATCTGGAGCAGTTTTACTGTGTTCCATTAACTATGTATATCAGGCATGATTCACCATACTGTACTATAACCTTAACTTTTTTATTTGGACATATATAATATGGTGCACTGGCGATTTTAACTGATATTATAAGTTCGATTTTATCTGGATTCCAAATAAATATTACACAGTTTAGTGGGTTTTATTTCAGTAATTTCAATTTTATGGGTAGTCACTTTTATTTACCGTACCTACGTTAGATAAGCTCGCTCGGATATTCCTATTGCAAGAAATATCAATAATAGCTTCTCACGCATGCATGGTAAATAAAAGTGGATATTTTGCATCTTTGACGTAAAAATCCGTTCAGTTTAATATAAAGAAAAACACTGTACTTTCCTATCCTAACTTTTTTAGAGCTCTTCTCTGATAAAAGAATACTCTTAATATCTACCACCAGATTTCAAATAAAATTTCTGTGTATCTTGTATTGGGTGTACATATCAAAACTTAATGTAATATGGCTGACGTATTAATTCAAAAATATTTTATTTGTTCCAAAAGGTGCAATATTTGCCTTTCTGTTATCTTAAGGACACTTGGTACACTTTAATAACAAAATCTTACTTTATAGTGTTAGTCAAAACAAAAAACGTACATCTGAGATAATGAAACAACTTTATAAAACTGTTTTATTCTAGCTCGATAATTATCATAGTAATAAAATAATATATATTGCCTTATAACTATTTTCCATAATTGTCGCAAACTATGTTTTATAATAATTTTGTAAATGTTTAAACAATTATCGGATAAAAGTTGTGGAAGCCATAATAAAATAAATTAAAGAACAAAATTGCTGCACAGGAGTGCGCCTTATTTTGGTTTATAAGCGTTGTATAAACGTCGTTACAACGTTTATTACACCATTGCTATATTATAAAAATAGTTCTGTAAACGTTGAAAATCTATTTATAGAACATATATTGTTAGTTGGACAATTAATTGAAGAGAATGGAAATTATGGCTTTTTTTATATTTTAGAATAAAAAAATATGTGTAATTAAAGTCATAAAAATAACAATAAAAATAATACTCTCCTTACGTTTCACAATCTTACGAGTGAACCCCAGAAGCCAAAGGCTAGTGAGGGAAAGGGACGGTTATTATTATTATTTGCCGTGGCAACTTATTGGGGATTGATGGCACCATTTGGCTGCAGATGTATGAAATGTAATGCCTTTATTTACACATTTTATACACGAGCTTCAGAATGAGATTAATCCTATCAATATCGATTTGTATCGTAGACTTATAAGACGCATCTCGTCCGCAGTGATTTTTTTGGTTAAAAAACACGTTGCGGTGTTATATGCTAATAAACGAAATATTTTGGGCCATTAAATAAAATAAGGGAAACTAAAACACTATTAATTTCTTTTATGAATTTTTTAAAACTTTAGCAGCGTTGTAAACGACACGTTGATATCCAAAAAAAATTTTCAATTATTAATCAAGATTTTTAATTTTTCACCTAAGTAAATTGTTAATAACAAAGTGAAAAATAACAGTTTTTTAATTTTTCTGGCGTGAATCTCTTCTGAGACCTTTCAAAAATAGGTCCAAAAAAGGAAAAAAAATTCAGATTATCGCACTTACAATGTTCATGTTCAAGTAGGAAAAAATTGTCAATTAAGTAATGCATAATTAATAGAAAAATCGCGATAAAAATTTTTTTACTGCGGATTCTTGTTGATAAATCTATCTAAAGTAAAATGACTGGTGACAGATGACAGTGAAAGTACTGTCCTGCACGCTGAAGTCAGTTGAACAAAAAATTTAAAAAATTATAACTATATAATATTGGTAATGATGGAATCGAGACATAAGTGTAAAACTTTTTAAAAAACTTACAGTTTTTAGAAAAAGAAAAATTTTGACAATATTATAACAAGTTAATTTAAAACAAAAGGCTCGATGAAGATTCGGGACAGGAAGAATGAAGAAGACCAAGATCGAAGAAAATGTTGATAAGTGACAGGTGACAAGTGGGAAGAAGAAGTTAGGAAATAAATGTGAAAATATAAACAAAAGAACCCAGGGTAAGGAACTGTAAATTTAAGGGAAACGGAGAGAAAAAAACCCAAAATGGGGGAAAACATGAAAAGGAAAGAAATCGACTTTAAATACAGTCTCTGAAACGAGCTGATAACGAAAACGGGGACGTAAGCGCCGCCCACATTGAACCTTTAATGAATAAATATCATTTAAACATATTAAATATGAAAATTAAGAATTGAAAAAATTCAGGCATCTACTGGATAGATTTCATAAATCAGTACTTTCACTGTCATCTGTCACCTGTCATTTTACTTTCACTGATTGCCGTTGAGAATTGTTGCTGACACGTGGCGACTTTCTACCTTGCTCTCTAAGTTTAGGGCCATATAATTAAATTTCATTACCTTTCTTCGTTCAATGACCTTGTGGTCTTTTTCGGTTAGCCACCATGGCTTTTTCCTATTTTCAAGTTTTTTCGGTGTAATGATGCCCCAGTAAGTGTTGTACTGCCAGCCGTTACTAGCAATCTAGTTTATTTTTAGTCTTTTTAACTAATGTTTCATTTGTTCTTCTTTTTCAAGTACCAGTTTTTAAATTAATTTTTCTTAATGTTTTTTTACTACCCTTAACGGGTGTCACATATGTGAAATTTTCTTTTTAATGGTGAGTTTTTTATACTTTTGGAATTTTTATTTTTTTCATGCTTAATTCGGAATGTTTGTATATATAAGCCTGATGATGGTGACCGAAACTAGTTGCTTCCTGTTACTTTTATATTAAATTCTGTGGTACCTGACTTTGTGTTTTATTTAATTCAAAATTGGACCACACTTTAGATATAGATAACCTTTGGGATTTAATTAAAAAATAAATATCTAAAACTAATCGCAAAAAATGACATATATTTATACGATTATTAATGTCTAAAGCGTCAAATATATTAATATAATTAAAGAATAATCAAGGATATTTTAAGATGACTGTTAGTTGTTTTCTTGAAGTCCGGAATTCCGCGAATGCTTTTAATAATGGGAATTAAGTTGGCAGCTGAAAAGAGCGTTAATTCATAGTTTCAAAAGGTGCTTCTGCACCTCTTTTCATTTTCTCGGAGCGGCTGAGTAGTTTTTGCATATTTAATTAGACTGGCGTCGTTTCAGCAGCGGCGACTCATAGATTTCGAAGTGGGAGTATCGTGCCATAAATACTTATAAAATATAGGTCAAAAGCTCATCCAACTCACTTCAAATAAATGTCTTCTTCGTTGTCTTTCTTTTTACTGGATGACGTGGATAAACACTTGCAGGATTACTTTAATTTACGTCATGTGAAAGTGTTTGGAATCTCTGTTAGATCTCTTATTTTTAAATCGTCAGTTATTTCTCTGTTTTGTACTTTTTGTTTATTAAGCCACTGACAGATAAAGAACGTTTCACAACATCGTCGTGCAACAGTCAAATTATTGTGAAAAATAATACTGTCATGTGACTTAAAAGCAGAACATTCTGCCGTTCTATTTTTTCTGATGTTAACGCCATATGGACAAAAATAAATACGGCGCGCTCTTGTTACGGATTTTCATCACCAGACTTGCATACAAATGCCGCAACGCCATCCTGTATAATTTCTTTGAAGTGGCGCTGAAAAACCGACAACTGATGGGACACCCTGATGTTGCGATGTTTGCAGAGTTACGCTGTTAGGATTACTAATTACAATTTCAGTACGTAGGATTTTAAATAAAAGGTAAAATGAGCAATGATATACCATGTGATAAAATCAGGAGAATGGTATTTCGTATAGTGGAATGAAAATGTTTTACTCTCAGCTTTCGTGGTAACTGGTGGGTTCCACAATTACCTCAGAAGAGTCGCTTGCTGACGACAAATGTTGTCTGTTGCTATGCCCCTCTTAATGTGGTCTATTTTTTGCCAAATAAAACCTATATTCGTGTCTTTGATAGGCATTGGGAAGGTCTTAAAAATTTACAGGACAGAGTAGTAAGCATTACGTCATACATCAGTCTAAGGATCTAAGCTTCCCCACAGCTTATAACTATTATGCAGTATCTTTGTTATTAGCTTTATGCCGTAGATGACCCTCGTTGTTTATTTCACTTTTTCCCTTTTCTTCATTTTATTTTGTATTTTAGAACCAACTGCCTGATTTTCGTTTGGTTTGGTCGTTTTCTGTTTTTTTGTGTCTTTTTGGTTATTCTTCATTCTAAACACGGTACTCAATACTCCTATTTTTCATGCAAATTGGCACTGGGTGGTCGTACTAGTTCAAGAGTGGCGCGAATAAATAGCGCTTCGTGATATCAGTATGTTTTAGAACTTTATAATTTTTGAAGCTCTACGTGTATGTTCTGCCCTCGTTTCGGTGATTTTCCTTTTTGAAATTTGATCCTGTCGTTATTTTTTCTACTACAAAACAGAGAAAATTAATTTCCAGTGTTTCCAGTTAACAAACTCTAACGTTGAAATCCTTAACTGTGTGCTTTTTCCCATACTTACTTCTAACCACCGACCAATTATTGTGATTTTTAACAAATATTTTCTGATATGTTCCAAGTAATTATAATGTTAAAAATAATATGTTTCATGATTTTTCACAATTTTCAACCATCGTTTATTACACATCCGGTTACCACTTTTTGTTTTATATTAATCTCTAAAATATAGATTGAACAAGAACAATGCAAAAAAAAATATGGATAAATAATTATTCTCTTACCAGTTTATTGTTTCTTGTATACCTTATGACGAGTTACTGCTGAAGTCGTCACTTCTTTTAGATGAATTTAATTTATTCAACTCGAGAGAAATGAGGCTATCAACTTGGAGAATTTCACTGGGGAATTTTATTTCTATCTGCTGCTAGGTACTAATATATTATTTATATGACAAATTTCTTTCATGTGTGCCTTCCTTATTAAGGAGAAGGAGTTTTTCTACTTTGAGATGATGTATTACTGAAGTCTTTTCAGTTGAAAAGTATGGAAGACAATTTTAAAAAGAGTATTAGAGTTGGTTTGAGACATAAAATAGATATTACGTGTAGGGTTTTGTAGGATAGAAAGTAACTTAAAAAATAGTAGTTTTCAGTTCATTTTCTATAAATGAGACTAATACCCTTTGTTCCTATATTCTGTCTCTATTGTAATAATATATCTGCTATATTTTGAATTCGGGCTGCTTTTATATTTTAAAAATTATATAAAAAGAACCATTTTTGATATAAACTAAATACAGAATAAGCGATATTTCTCTTAAATTTTAATATTATTGTGGTAAAACCAATTATTATTTTAATATTGGATTGTAAATTGTACAGAATATTAACCGTATTAAAGCATTAATGTTCAGATATTTGTGAAGGTGGCGCTATTGGGTATCAAGTGAGGGAGGTTCTCAAATTTGCTAATAATATAGTACAAAAATTGTTGGACTTACTTAATAAATATGATTCTTAAATTAAATTATTTAAAGATATAAAATAAATATCTAATACATAATAATACAAGCGTGAAAAGCTGATGTTCAAGGCACCCACTTATGAAAGTTTTCAAAATGAGAATAATCAGTTCTGCAATACGTACGAGTGTCTTAAATGCACTTTTCACGCATTTATCATACAATATGTTTTCTTACGAATATTTCGATATTAATTATTATGCAATTTAGATTAAAGAGGAATTATAGTATACACCAAGCTGCATATAATGAAGTACAACACTTTGCTACTTAAAATGAAATAGACCGACTATTACAAAAAATAGAGCTCTATATATACATATAGTATATAAAAACAGGTCCCTCATATTTAAAAATTTTTAAATTGAGATATATTACGTGTAATTTTAATTTTGACTAACATGACCTGTTAAATTATTCCCACATTGTTATTTCTTTTATTTGGCCCAGTTGGGTAAGTCGGAACACCATTTACAACTTTTCAATTTATACCTCGATAACATTTAGTAGTGGTCAGATATGGGTTTGCAAATTTTGTGGTAAAAGAGTTATATTATGTACGAACAAAATGAAGTACTGTCAACAGTAAAAGTCTTTCTGTAAATTTCGTGACATATAATTTGATTTTTATTGTGCTGTTTCCGACTTACCCTGAATTTTGGAGTAAGTATGTCACACTTGTATATTTCATTCTTTGGAATTGGTTCAAGGCAGGAACTTTGAACACTCCTCTATTATTTATAGAGATAGGTGGTATTTTAGAATATCATTTTCTTTTGACCATTTTCATTCTTCAAGCTATCCTCATTTCTCCATATGGTTAATAACGACTTGATATAGCTCTTCAGGATATGACCTGACGTGCTTCAAATGCCACTATTACATAGTCCTCTGTGAATACTTCTCTAATCGATTCTTCAGTATCTTCTGAATTACTTTCTGCTTCCTAGATAGATGTATCACTTTCTCTATCAGATGATGATGGCACTACATTTTTTTTCTTAGCTGTCTGTACTTTTTGTTGTTTTCTTCATTTCTTTTTAAAGCAGCATTTTTGTTTTCCTTGATTTCTAGTGCATTTTTCTTTGTTTTCTTTTCTTCTTTTCATTTAATAAGATAATCATGTCGTCATAATTTCAGCATTGGAGCAAATTCATTTTTTATGTCGTTGGCTTATTAGATTGAGATGTTGCCACTTTAATGGAAGTAAGATAATTTTTTCAAATAACCTTATACCTGTTGCATCATTGTTAAGGAGTATGTCGTTATTTGCATTAGCTTAATTAAAGTCGTTGTTTTCTTCAGAATGAGAATTATCTTTTTTTAAAGTTCAAATTGTTGTCTGCTTGGGAATGATAATTGTCTTTTGCTGTATTAAGTGCTCCCAAGATGTTTTAGCATTTGGGTTTAAGCTTTCTATATTCTCATTTTTAGCATCATGGATCTCCAATATATTTGTTGTTATCCATGTTTGGCTTGTTAATATTAGAATTTGGTAGGTTTTCCCAAACAGCACTCTGGTTTTCAATAAACCAAGGGTCCGTTCACCAATGTCAAATATACCGTTGTCAGATTAGCAGAACTAGGTTCTTCATAAATATCTGCTGGATTGTTAGTATATTTATATTTTTGGTAGTCTTCAAGTCACTAAGCTTAAAAAATTCAGTGTTTATATCTTTTGAACCATTTCTAATTACTTCGGGTGACATAAAACTTGTCTTTGGAATCGTTTGCCTTCGATTATGCCTTTACCAAGGTAAAATTTCTTTTTTCCACAGGTTTTGTTAGGTTTTTTTGTGCCACCTTGTAATTTTTTATTCCTCAATATACTTTAATTTCATACTCGCTTCATATCCCCTTCTTGTATCCCTCTTCTGTTGGTATTCCTATAAAATGTCTTTCCAATGTTAATAATCTTATGTTCTCTGCCTATTCAGTCAAAATAATTGACTTTTATATCGTTCGTGTCGCTTACTGAAGATTTCTTTTCTTTACCCCCCTCTCATTCTATAGGAGTTTTTCCTTTGGACCAAGTTTTTCTTCCTTGGGGACTACGTTCTTTTGGACCAACTTCTTCTTTAACGACTTTTATCATTTTTTTTATTTAAATTTTTAAATTGTTCATTTAACTCTTAAATTTTTATATTCTGTTTTATTTAAGTACTTGCTTTGGTGTGGCCTTTCTTAGTTTTACTGTTTCTTCCTGTAAATCTTTGTTCAGTTCTTCATTGATCTTATTTATTTGATTCTTGTAAATTAGTTCTAATTGATATTGGTAAAGTATACTATTATTTTCATTAACATGTCCACATTTACTTTTTCATTTCTTTTTTTTTTTTTGATATGCTTTTATAGATAATTCACTGCTTATCATTTATTGTCTTCTTAATCTCTTCGTTAGTGTATTGGGTCAGAAATTTTTAATTTTATAAAAAGATAAAAAGTAAAATTTAGTATTACTTAAACAAATTACCAATTTTATTTTACCAAATAATTCCTGAAATATAATATTCAAATTCAATGATTCTAATATTTTTATAACCCTACGATTTCAGCATCATTTTTTATGGTATTGGCCACTATAGAGTTAGGTTGGTTTATTTTAATGAAAAAAATCCACCTGATTATTTATGCTTTACTTTAGTGAGAAATTTTTTAATTGTGTGTTTTTATTTTTAATTATTTTATATACTATTTTTTAATGTTGAGTAATTATCCCAACTATTTAATAAAAACATTAAGTATTCCACATAGCTGAATAAATAAAAACTGGGGATTTCTAAATGAAGTAAAAAGTACAGGTCCGTATTTAAAAAAAATAGTGGTATGATATGTTAAGCGGCATTTGAACTTTCAATAAAAAAGTTTTTTTCTGTCTTTAAAAATTAAGGTATTAATTAAGTATAACGAAAAACATGAATTTCGGTTTTTCCAAAATATTTTGGCAACCAGTCATGATATTTTAACTTTGAAAAATCCGTTTAAGTCGTCTTAAAAATACGCATCTCTTTTCGTGTTTAACCAACTTTATATCTATAACGGTTCACGAAATCCCAATAGTGTTTAATTAAACTTACATACCCTGTATGTGTAACAATACCTTCTATTTATTTACAAACTTCAATATCTAGAGATATATATATATATATATATATATATCTAAGAATCAGTCACCGATTTATTTTTCTGCAACAAATTGAATTGTTCCTTTGTGTTATGGGAAAAGAAACTGACACCTTGACAATATAAAAAAACCTTCCAATAAATATCAATTTTTCGCGGTCTCGTTATGAGATATCGGCAAATCCGTAATAGGATAGAAGCTAAAAACAGAAAGAAAAACAATCACTAGAAGCAAACCAACACCTTCAAACAAACGAATCACCAGCAATTGAAACGTCGTATCAAAATAACTGGGAAGTTTTCCAGTGGCAGGACAATAAAGAAAAGAATAATTTTTTAAGACAAAAAAATAGCTGTTACCATTGTTAAATAACAATTTAACATGTTCGGCGTCTAATTCGTATTATTGAAATTCATTTGATTAAAATATAATTATATTTAAAAAATAAACAAAAAATATATTTTTAATGAACCAGCTTTTTTGAAAATAAAATAAAACTATAATTTATGAACTAAAATTTTATTATACTTACTGGGCGAGAATTATTAAGAGGAAAAAAAGTAAGTAATTACTTGCAAGTTCAAAATAATATACACTCACCTCTTCTTTATTCTGGAGAACTGGACTACAGCGGCGCCGCTCTTCGAACAATAACCATACGACTCAATTGCTATTATTTGTAACAGATGCAAGCTGAAGCATTAGGGCCGTTTCAGAAAGGACCGATGATCAGTGCTGACGATCCGTCCTATTAATTGTTTTATATGTTTCGTTCACATGTCCGCGTATCATCGGCCGGCCGTTAAAAAAATGCGCAGGCATCGGTCTAGCTCGTGGCGTTCACAAATCATCGGTCATTTGGTAAATGGAGATTTTCACATGCAAGCATATCATTAGTTGCAGTTATGATACAGTGTTGCATTTGAGCAAGTTTATGCTATTTTTTTCTTCCTTTCAATTAATCTTTTTACGCAAAAAGCGACAACAAGGCAATGCTCTGTGCTTCTCAATTTCATATTGACAACTGATGATACGTGTTAATGTGAAAACAAAAAGGTTGACCAATGATCGGCGACGACCGATCATCAGCACTGATCATCGGTCCTTTCTGAAACGGCTCTTAATTGTCAGATTAAGACTGTTACGCGTATCGTGGTTCTCGATTCCCAATTCTCGACTTGACTTATCGAAGAGTGAATATCACAAACCAGTTACAAAGGCGTACTTAAATATTTTTAATAACAGGGTGTAATAGAATTATGATTTTAAAAATTCGCACAAAGACTGATTACTTACATTGAAACTTGTTTTTCATTTTAAGGGTGTGATTGCCACAGTGTTTATGTGTACCAAAACTTTCTTTTATGTTAGTTTATGAATGTCTGTTTAGTTTAATTTTCTGGTAATATTTTGATCCAAATAATCATATAATTCGAAAATGTTAAATATTTATTAGTAATTAAAAAAAATGGATAATTTGTCTATTTAATCCCATAAATAAAAAAAAAACTAATTTGAACCCAAACCTGAGACAAGAGATTAAAAAAATTAATAAAAGATGTATAATTAAAAAAAATAAAAAAACTTGGTAATTGTTAAATTTGAGGGACCAGTATTTCATAAAAATATATTATATCTTACGTTACAAAAATATCGCTTGATCAAACACAAACAAACGCTGCTCATTAAGACTATAATATAACATTTATTATATTATATTTTATTATGAGCTAAAAAATATATTAAATTATCGCCTATAGTTCGTTGCTGGCTTTATACAGCTTATAAACTTTTATGCTTTTCATATTAAATCTCATGTGCGAAGAATAAACGCCGCTTGTCATTCTGAAAATTATGACAGCTGAGTATTGATTTTCTATGGTATGGAGTGATGTTTATCAATAAAAGTAACGGCGTTTAATGTAAGCGGAAAGATATGCCATATAGAAATATGAAATCCTTGCGTGTTCGCTTAAATGTGATTATTGGAAGGGATTTTTCAATCGTCGGCCGCTGGAAAAATCAAGGACTACTGTCATTTTGCTTACACGAGACATTCCTATGTACAGTACGAAAATCTGCAATCTGTAGTATTTCAAATGTTTATTTGTGACTTTTGATTGCTTTTATGTAATATGGATCTACTCTTCTTTTTATTGTCGTTTAGCTGTTTTCCTTCTTTTTTAAGGCCAAATATACCAATAGGCTCTCATCTATTACACCAAAGGTAATAATACAATATGTTTCGTCTTTTATAATGATTGTTACTCTATATTATTCGCTATTACAGCAATATTTTTCTCTTACGTAACTGTTTCCCCATGTAATTTACATCTGTTATAGTTTGGGATATCCATATATATGAAATTTAAATTTAAACAACTATGTGTCCAAAGGACTCACAACACCAACGTTTTTCACCCTTAAGAATACTTTTTTGGTATCTTTGTGCAAAAACTATTATTCTGCTGTGAATTAATATCTCGTTATAAAAGTACTTCAGCTAGATGCAACGTATCAGGCCACATTAATGTTTTTTTCTAATTTTTCGAAAAAAGACTGGTTTTGAGATAGAATTTATTAAAATAAATTGCGAAAAAGTATTAGATTAGTTTCAATTCATATTTTAAAATTGAAGTCAAAATATGTCATGTCAAAGTCGGGTTACAGATTAGGTAATTTGATTACATTATCTGAAAACAAAATAAAACAAAAAAAAAGCACCGAATGCACTCAAATCAACAAAATTTACATAAATTTCCATCATAATTTATCCTCGATATTTTGATGGGTATGGAAAATAAAACTCTACAAAGTGGCTCTTACATATAAGAATATGAAAAGTGTATTGGAGCCAACATACTATATTCTCGCGTATTATTTATCTATTTTTCTCTTTTAAATTGTTTAACTATTTATTTTTCTAATTAGATATCTGTATACAGTTAGGTAATAGACTTTCATTTACATCTAAAATTTTCCTGTATTTAATTTTTCTTTTCCATGGTTCTAATTTTGCGCTGATCATCTAACTTCAGTCCATTGATCTTGTTTATTTCATCTACTTCTTGATATTTATTTTTTATTTTTGAGTAGTACAGTCTTTATGGAATCGTTAGAACATACCTGGTTTAGTCTGTAATGTTCTTACATTCTATATTTTCTTCTTATTTTTCTTTATTTTCATTTTCTTCAAAAACGCATCTTTCAAGTCTGCCTCCTACTTATCAATTATATTCAATACACACTTTAATCTTGTTCTGTCCCAGCTTCTTTATTTTTATCTACATTTTCATTTATTTTACTGTACTGTTTCTTGGATTTTTGCTAATTTTTCATCCTGTATTTTTTATATTTGTTCTTTACTTATTTTCTTCTTTCTTGTTTATTATCTCTAGGTTATTTTGTCTTAGTTCTTAAATAGTTCCTATTATTTTTTAACGCTCTTTGTACCGTCAAACGGTCTTTTGGCGCCTAGGTCCAGGTTTCCGATTGCCTCGGGCGCCACCTTCCATTTATAGTGTGAAGGCCACTTGCACGGGCAGCTTCAGTGGAGAAAAAGATACTCCAGGGGTCGTTTGGTATCGACAAGATACTTAGGGGCCAGAAGAGCGATCTTTAATTTTCCTACTGGGTTGGGTACCTGGGTATTTGCTGCTGGTATGACAATAAATAAAAAATCATTATGGACAAAATAACCTCTATTATATTCAAATTTCGGCGAATAAGGAAAGGTGTGTAACGCTCTTTATTGGTGATGTCCGATGGTATTCGCACGTCTTCTACGCTGGCGTGGTCGGATTAAAGGTTCCAGTACGGTAGAGTCACAATGGAACTTGGCTTCGCTTCCTTCATATTGACCAAAGACCGAGGGGACTGCCATTGATACTCCAATTGGGTCTGCTACAGCAACTCGGGCTACGGGCTGCCACTGCAGCTCACTGATCGACTCCAGCTGCCGTATACCATAAGGTCAGCTAGGTATGCGAAACAAGTCTGCGAGTGACTCCATCTTTCGGCGGGGGTTATAACTGGTACGGCTGGCCTCTCACATAATTTTAAAGTAATTCTAAATGCTGTGCCGTGCGCGAATTAATTTAAATATTTTTAATTATCACGGAAAGTAACTTCGGTACAATTTAATTCCGTACCTCTTGCATTATCTCTTTTTTCATTTAATTTATTTTCATACTTATATCCTGTTTATGTTATTAAAATTTCGCATTTTTGTTGTATTTATTTTACTTTTTCTTTCTTTACTCATATTTCGTTTATTTTCATCAATTTTCTTACTCATTCCTATCATCAATTATAATGGGTCTCCTTTATTTTGTTCTTCTTATTTCTCAATATGTTCTTCTATTGCTATTTCACCTGTATTTTGTTCCAGTACTTCCATAATATCTCCTTGTATAATATGTCCTTGTCCGGTTTTTATTTCTTCTTCTTTTTCTTCTTTCATCTGTCCATTTTTGTTTTTTCACCTCTTAGATCTTCATTATTAATAAATATAATTTACCAAATGTCATTTGGATAAAAAAATCCTACCAATTTTGATATTTTTTTTCCAACGACAATTCAACAAATCTCATTTTGGAGTGGGTTTTACTTTTTAAAAAGTAACGGTAATTACGTTAGTAATAGGTAAAGTGTTACTGTAAAACTAAGATTCTTCTTTTTGTAGCTTCTGTTAGTCTCGTTTAATATGAAATAATATGTTTTTATTATTTGTATCACGTCGATTTTGTGCGCCACTGTTTTAAATAGCGTTTTAAAAATCAGTCTCAACCATACAACTGTTATTTGAAAACTTTTTTTTGTATGTGCAATAGGTACGGAAATAAATGGTGAAATGGATAATAAACGAAAGAGAAGACATGGAACAAGCAGATGATATAGAAAAGTAACGAGTTACCATTTATACTAACGCGTTACTTTTGAAATAACCAAATTACAATGATGCGTTACTTTTGAAAATTAACGAATAAATCGTAACTGTAATGTTTAGCTAACGCGTTACTTCAATGAAATATAACCTATAGCTGGAATGCCATGGTAACTTCTAAAAAATGAGCCGTTTTGAATTTCGCGTAGTCTTCAAAAAAATCAGGGTGGGAGCATGCGCACAATTTTCCTAAACAGGGCCGTTTCTGTCTTTGCTATCAATAAACATACCATTCATATGTGAAGAAACAGTGTATAAAAGCCATATGTGAATTGGCAATTTAAGGAGAAACAAACATCGTTGCAGTGAATTATGGAACCTCATTATTTGTATATCATTGTAGACATGATTTTCATACCTTTGTCTTTACTGCGTCAGCGGAGATTCTGAAATTCCTGTTCCCTGAGTTGGTGTAAAAGTTTCTTGCCCATATATATGAACTGGCCTGCCATTTATTGCTTATATTTCAGTGGCTAATTACTAACCCTAAAATTGACTTATAACCTTCATTTATTTATAATTTCATATAAAAAACTAATATTTTTCAGGACCTGAGATTATTTTTAAAAATTGTCATTTTAAGGATTAAATTTTTAATTGGTAATAAATCTAAATTATTGTAAAATAAAATATTTAGGGTTTTTCAGATTTAAGTCTTAAAACCGATACCATTGATTTAATAGCTACTACACAAGAACCTCGGATACAATTTTATTGGAAAAACCTGCCCGCCTCGCCTAATGTCGCACTGAACTACCTTTGTAATTTGTCTCTGACCGGATTTTCGTGTTTAAGAACACACAACTCCTTAATTAGAGCCGCCCAAAAGACCGCAATCAACTTAGAGTTTACAACCCTCACCAGACGATAAGGCGTATCTCTGGTCTGCACAAATGGTAGCGTCGCGACGCGTCTCATAGATATGTTCATATACGAGGGTTATTTTCAAAGAATGAAAGTCCTAGTAATGCTGACCAAAGGAACTGCATAAAATCAGTCTTTAGTTCTGAATACCAAATTATCTAATAAGTCATATATTAGTAACGTTTAAAATATAATAATTTTTGCAAATTTAGTAATAAAGTACACGTCAAAATAATCTAAAAATAATTTAAAATATTTAGTTTTTGTTATCATGTAGGTCTAGTGGTATCTATTGTTTGTTTCAAGTGTAAATGTAGGACTAAAATTTTGGGGATATTTTTCATACCTCTTTTATTAAAAAAAAAAAGTCTTTGTGACAAACCTTTTAAAGATCATTTTGATTAGCATGCTGGTAATTCTTAGTGCATTAACAGCCTAGAATGACAGCTTGTTACTACCAAAGTGGACTTGAAAGATATTAGAATGATAGCTTGTTACTACCTCAGTGGACTTGAAAGATATTTTTTGTTTTTATTACATTTAAATAGCTACATATTTTGATCAAATTTATTTGACCCAATAACTATATCGATTTCACTTTGGTTTAATTGCAGTAGACGTGGCACGTTTAATCACTAAACATTTTTAATCATACCTTCCAATACAACATTTTTAAAGGAATACGTCTTTTTCAAAGCTTAGAAAATTTACATTATTAGCTGGTGCACGCTTGCATTTAATTTGAATACTACCGGCATTCTTTTGCGCTATTTTAATTAACATGGCGAATATTTTTCTCAACACGGCGAACGTCTTGGATCCGAGCGATAGTCTCTATGAAGTACCACTATTCCAAAAACCGTTAATTCGTCTCGAGATATGTACGTTAATCTGATTGGTTAAATAAGAGTGATGTCTTAGTGTTGGCGTTCTGGTAAAATTCTTGAGATGAATAATTTTGGATATAATATTTGGAAGCAGCTATGAGAGCGAACGAGATAACAATTTTAACAAGAGACGAAATATGTCTGCTAATATAATCATATCAGTCATATCTTACTTCACTGCATGCCAGTGACGTAAGAAATATGCATGTATAGGCAAATAGAAATAAATTGAATTATATTTTTATGCTAAAATATAAAGATTATTTCTTGGGTACAGCATTGGTTAAATTTGATTCAATTTAACCAATGCTGCACCCAAGTGTTTCAGACGTCAAATCCATACTAGTTAGAAAACTACATTGTATAGCATGCGTTTAGTTCAAGTGATAGATGAGATTACTGAAGTCTCAAGTAAGGCTTTGTTGATCTTTTGTTAAATCCTGATGCTAATTCTGGTCCTGTAGTTTCAGTTATTGCCGATCTGTAAGAAAAAAAGTTTAGGGTTCTTAAGGTTCCATAGGCTCCAGCACTAGAACTATCTGGATAAGTGTCCTACCTTACGCGATTGATTCCTGTCAACAGAAAAACGTATTTAGTGTCAGGTAAATGGAATCTTTTATGAGTAGTTACTAGTTTCTACCTCTGAGATGAGGTCGATTTCCTGGGATAAAAAATATAAGACCAAAAATGGTATAATGTTTTCTGCACTGTATTTAGCATCTTTTATAGTAGTTCCACAAATGTTTTCACGGCTGCAGTTGTAAATGACGTCAGAGTTCCCCATGTAGCGTGTGTATTTCACTTGATGCGTTTCAATCTAGCGACTGAGCATTTCTTTTATCCCCGGCGACTTCTGTTTTTACAGCCGATCCATGTGATTAGCCTGGTAATAGTGATTTTTAAGCCATTATTTATAGGGTTCTGAATCTTCGTCTTTTTTGTCGCCCAGAATTCACACCCCTTGCAGTAACTAGATTTTACTGACGACAACCTTTTTGCTATATTTTCCTGCGAGAGTCGTCACGTCGAAACGTAGAATATGCCCACGTTCCTTTCACGTACCATCTCTGAAAAGTGTTAAATTTATGTCGGAACCTTCTTTTTCTAGTAGTCACATCGCATGCACTATTCGCCGATTAATTTGAATACGCAATACCGCACTAACACTATATAGAAATTTTAAAATCCAAGTCCAGTAGACTAGTTTCATTAAATTTAATATTTGTTAAATCTTGCAAACTACTAATTGCAGAAAAACTGGAAAAAAACTGAAGTATACGGTCTTCGTGAGATTCTTCAATGATGATCTGTTGATCTCCGTTGCTAAAAATGGGCTGTTATGCCTAAATAGACGAGAGCTTATAACTGCACTAGGTGTCATAGCAAAACACTGCGAGCTCAGATGACACCTGAACCTCATAAGCGTATCGGAGAAAGAAGGACTTTAAGGATATATGGCTTTTAAAAGAATAATGTAAAATATAATAAAAGGTTCATTGACGAACAGTAATACAGCGAGTCACTAATTAACAGTAAATATGTGTATTAGGAGTTAAATATATAAGTTGAGTTGTTATAACCTTCCCTTTTTCTTCACGGAGAGTCTCTCAAGTAGAAGCAAAAGAGAGAAATGAAGAAATGGATTAAGCGCAACAAAAGTACTTGGAGTTGACAGCTCTTTTTCAGGAAACATGGGGCGATACCGTTGTTAAAGTATCTTTAGGCAATATGGCAGTGGATGCATGAGCATCCACTTTATCATCGGATCCTTAGGATAGATAGTTTTGGAGAACATTCCTGTTTTTGTATAGGACACACTGGTTGAGGATCATCGGCATCATTTGACATCACATGGAACAGTATCAAGGCAGATACATGATATTGGCCTATGGATGTAACCAAGTTGGATACTGATGATACTACATAAGTCGTTAGGGAAAACACCTTGGTAACTTGATAAATTCTGTCTCGACGTGGAGCGAATGTGAAGTGAAGGAAGTCTTACGTTTGCTTAAAACATGAACATCCACGAGCACTTTATCGTTCAATTTAAATATCACTCTAAAGTCTCTATGTGCATCGTCCGGAATACGCAATTCACGTCCAAAAGTGAGATACGCGGCACTACAACGAGTAACTTAAGACCGTACGAACTGCGGCAATTTGGTCTTTTCACATTGTGTGCTTGGCACCTATCAAAATTGCTAATCGTGGTTTTAAGTCACGATTTTTAGGTTCTACGGAATTTGCGGCAGGCTAGAATAGTGAATTGCTTGAATCACTAATTACTCGTTTAGGTGAACCATGCCGGAGGATTACCTCATCTAGAAAACAATGGGCATAGTTTTCAGCACAAGGTAGCTTTAATGCAAACATCTATATCAGTGTACTTGTAGTGTTCTCTATAATGAATATCCATTTGAAACCGTCAGACGTTTCTGGAAGTGGACCAAATGGGTCGATGGAAAGTAGTAGAGTAAAGCCGGTTCTGTTACACAAGGTCATCATTTATCATAAGAGCCGTTTCTGTTACACCCAGGAGATTTTTCGACTGGCCCTGTATGTAGGAATGGTGAGTCGCACCGCCCTGTAGGTGTAATTTTTCCGCGCTACGGGCCGTGGGGGAGGCGTATATTTCACTCACCCTATGTTTAATAATAATTTTAATAAATAATTAAAAATAAAGATCTTAAATTGAAATTAAAGATTTTTTATATTGAATCGAATGTTGCTGCTCCTTAGTAACGACAATTAGACTACATACACAATATTGCACTTAACTGCAATTAATAGAAGGTTTTCAATTACTTATTCGTAATTGAATTTATCTGTTTCTTGTTAATGGAAATTATCATAAATACACATTATTACACTTACCTACAATTAATACAATCAAGGATTTTTCAAGTAATTATTCATAATTGAATTACCCGGTTTCTTGTTAACGACAATTATAATAAATACATATTATTGCACTTAACGACAATTAATATAATCAGGGATTTTGTTGTGGAGGTAATTATTTATATTTTTATTGAATTTCAATGTTTCTTGTTAACTCCAACCATAATTAATGGTTTATTTGCGCCTTTTGTATAATTAAAGCGATTAAGTTTTGAGTATAAAAGACACAGTCTGATAATGCAAATTTCAGTCTAAAATAAGTAGCAAAGTGATATTTTGTATAAAATACTAGTTATCCAGTTTAAAATCGTTGGTGTGTATAAGTCAGCAGTAAGGTAAATATTTTGTTTATTATTAGAAAAATTTTGCTCATTTTAATTAAAGATGGATCTTGCAGTTATAAATAAAGAGGCTCAACTGGCCGGAAAACCTGTAACAAAACTTGCAGATCTACAGGTAAATCGCCCATTCGAAATATTTTCGGCAAGGACCGTCAAAACCAAATACGGGCCTAGTATTTTGGTAGAGCTGGAAACACAAGTAGTGTTTCTTCCCAAACGTATGACTGAGGTGTTGAAGGATCAAGAAGATCAATTTCGAACTAGGGAATACTGTTTGGTGTATGAGGGCAATTTGGATGTAGGAAAGCCTCAACCAGCTCTGAAATTCAAAATCATCAAAAAAGAAGAATAAATGGAGAATACCAAGTATTGTATTGAATGCAACAAATATTTCTGTTTTTGTGAAAGGTCTCTAAATTTACATTTGAAAGAATCACACACTAAATTATCTGAAAATATCCTCTATAATAAAATAGCTGAAACTAATCTAAATTGTTCTGAAACATTAATTGACAGTCCACTAAATTTACTCACACCTAAAAATAATTGTAGAGAAAAAGCTAATCCAAATTTAATAAAAAAAAATGAATTTTGATGAAATTAGTGCCCTTTCTGATGAAATAATTATTAAATTTAAAAAAGTGGAAGATGCTCTAAAAGAAAATTATACTTTAAGTGAGGGAGATATTTGGTTGACCCATTTAAAACGTAATATTAGGCTATGTAATAAAGCTATTCGACAAGCAGATATTTCAATTGGGACTTTAAGAAAATTACAAACAAATTTAGGGCATTTAAGGATTTTTGTGACACGTATTCAGAATTTTAATCAGAGTCACTTGGGGAGAGGTTTAGATAATTTAAAAAATAAACTGTCTAACCGGGTAAAATGGCAAGATTTAATTTCTACATTTAAGGGTAGAGTTAGAACTGGTGTTATTATAAATTTAAAACATAAGGATTTGGATCAGTTTTTGATTGATTGTCGAGTGATGTTTATTAATAGAATTAAAAGAATACTTAAGTCTCTACAAATGTTAAAAGTCAATTGCTGCTTTTGTGGTGAATTTATAAAACAGGGTGTAAATGAAGAAAACAAAGAATTTAAATATTTTAATACCAAAAACATGATAATAGATGCAGGAACGGATATTGTTGATTGGTTTCATGTTAATATTATAGATTCAATTAATAATAAACTCTCAGAGTTCAATGAAAAAGATAGCGGATGGGCCTTAAGTAAAATTATTTCAATAGAGGTTAATATAAATAAATTTGAAATGGGTAACGGTGCATCATCTTTTATTTCTTTGCCTAAACAAATACAAATTAAGCATGCATGTATAAATGTATATAATAATGATGCAGCGTGTTTTTATTGGGCAATCGTGAGTGCTCTCTATCCAGCTAATGGAAACTCTACTAGGGCATCTTCATACCCACATTATAGCCAAGTTCTTAAAACTGAAGGCCTTGAATTACCAATGAAAATTTGTAATATTTCAAAGTTTGAAAAGTTAAATAATATTTCTGTAAATGTCTATTTATTGGAATTAAACCAAAGTGGCACTTTTTACACAGTATTACCTACCAGACTAACTAATACCAAATTAGATAAGCACGTTAATTTACTCTTAATTCAAAATATTTATTTCCCTAAAATTAATGATTATGAGGCCCAACCTATTAGTGACAATGAAAATATAGTAATTAAATATCACTATTGCTGGATTAAGAATATGTCTAGATTAGTAAGTTCTCAATTAAACAAAAATGATCATAAAAAGTATATTTGTGATAGATGTATGAATTATTTCAGTTGTGAGGAAAAATTAAATGAACATTCAGTGTATTGTGTAAATAGAAACAAATGTAAAATTTCTTTTCCTAAAAATATGATAGTGAAATTTAAGGATTATATTTATAAACAAAAAGTCCCCTTCGTAATATATGCCGATTTTGAATCAATTTTACTACCTTTTAACGATAAACCAAATTTAAAAATAAACACGCGAAAATATCAACAACATAAAGCTTACAGCGCAGGTTATTATGTAAAATGTGGTTATGATGATAATCTTTCATATTATAAAAGTTATGAGGGAGTTGACTGCATGGATTGGTTTGCCGACCAAATGTCGAATATAGCCAAAGATATTGAGGCTAGAATAAAAAATATTGTACCAGTTATTGAGACTCAAATCAACACAAATGCCACAAATTGTCATATTTGTGAACAAAATTTTTCCTCAACTGATATCATCGTTCGTGACCATGATCATTTTAGTGGTGTCTTTAGGGGTTTAGCACATCAGGCATGTAATTTAAATTTTAAGAAAAAGTTTGTTGTACCAGTAGTGTTTCATAATCTCTCCGGTTACGATAGTCACTTTATTATTAAAGATCTCGCTCGAAGAGGTAGAATAAGTTTGCTGCCATTAAACAAAGAAAAATATATTTCCTTTACACAGCACGATTCAAACACGAGCATTAAATTTAGATTTATTGACTCTTTAAGATTCATGGGAGCCTCGCTAGACGAATTAGCATCCTCTTTAGATATTGGAGATCTACATAATTTAAGACATGAATTTGGAGGATTAGAATCAGAAAAATTTCATTTACTTACTCGTAAAGGAGTATTTTGTTACGATTATGTCGATGATTTAGAAAAATTAAAAGATACTGAGTTACCTAGTATTGATAAATTTTATAGTAAATTAATGGATTCCCATATTAGTAAAAAGCAATATGAGCATGCTAAAAACGTATGGCATGCGTTTGACATTCAAAATCTTTCTCAATATAGTCAACTATATTTAAAAACTGATGTTTTGTTGTTGGCAGATATATTTGAGACATTTAGAGTTCTTTCTATGGAAACTTACGGTTTAGACCCAGCATGGTATTATACTATGCCAGGTTATACCTGGAGTTGTATGCTAAAATATACAAAAATAGAGTTGGAATTATTAGATAGTATAGATAAAATAATGTTTATCGAAGATGGTTTAAGGGGTGGAATCAGTCAGTGCTGCAATAGACTTGCAGAAGCGAATAACAAATATATTCCGAATTATGATCCAACAAAACCCTCTAAATATTTGCTCTATTTAGACGCAGTTAATCTCTATGGATGGGCCATGTCTGAATTTCTTCCTTATGGGGGGTTCGAGTGGACCGATACTAATATTGATGTAACATCAATACCAGACGATTCTCCAGAGGGATACATATTAAAGGTAGACCTTGAATACCCTGAAAATATACATGATCATCATAAGGATTTGCCTTTTTGTGCTGAGCATAGAAAACCTCCAAATTCAAAATTACCTAAGCTAATGACTACCCTGTATGATAAAAAGGATTATGTTATCCATTATCGCAACCTGAAACAGGCAATAGCAAATGGGCTAGTTTTAACTAAAATTCATAAGGTGTTGAAATTCAAACAATCCTCATGGATGAAGCCCTATATTGATCTGAACACTCGTTTAAGAACACAAACTACAGACGAGTTTAAGAAAGCAAATTATAAACTTATGAATAACGCTGTATTTGGTAAAACTATGGAAAATATAAGGAAACATAGATTAATTCGTATCATCTCTGAATGGGAAGGCCGATTTGGGGCAAAAAATATGATATCATGTCCTCAGTTCTGTAATCGAACTATTTTTGATGATGATTTAATGGCAATTGAGTTGAAAAAATCTGAAATAGTATTCAACAAACCACTCTATGCAGGTATGACGATTTTAGATATTTCAAAAACTTTAATGTATAATTTTCACTATGAATATATGTTAAATAAATTTCCATCTAGTCAAATCAAACTTCTTTACACAGATACTGATAGTCTCCTATATGAAATAACTTGTAATGATGTATATGAAGAGGTTATCAAAACTGATATTAATAAATTCGATACTAGTGACTATGTGCCAAATAACATTTACAATATACCTTTAGTTAATAAAAAAATCCCAGGTTTAATGAAAGATGAAACTAAAGGAAACGTAATTAGTCATTTCGTTGGGCTTCGTTCCAAAATGTATTCCTTTAAAATTTACAAAACCGAAAAAGAAAAGCAGGAGGAAAAAAACAAATTAGAGAATAATCAATTAGATGAGTCTACAATTAAAAATACTCTCCAGAACTTTGGTGTAACAAAAAAATCCAAAGGGGTTAAATATAACGTTGTAAAGAATAAAATAACTTTTGATGATTTTTTGGCTTGCCTAAAAGAAAACAAAAATAAAACTGAAACCCAGCGCAATATCCGTTCTCATGCACACAATGTTTTCAGTATAGAACAAACTAAAATAGCTCTAAGTCCACATGATGATAAACGTTTTCTATTGCCGAACGAACATGACACTCTTCCTTGGGGTCACTATAGTATCATGGAATAGTGCGCCTGATGTAATTTATTGACCTTGTAAATACAATGTGTAATTTATAATGCTGGTATAAGAAATAAATAAGAAAAATGTTAATAAATTTTTTTATTTTTTTTGTTCTTTTTTAAAAATGTTCTTATGTGGGTCGCCGCCGGTCGCCAGGGGTGGTTGCTGAAACAAATAATTTATATTAATTTGATACTGAATACATCCTGGTTTATCAGGGGCATTGCTACACATGTTTAAACAAGTTGGAAATAATTCAATGCTGAATACGTTTCGAAACGTGTATAAACTTGTTGATTCTGGTTTAAACAAGTTGAATGCAAAATAATACAATTAAATGCTGAATACGTTCTGAAACGTGTATAAACTTGTTGAAACAAGTTGAACTAAGTAATTTATATTTTAATTTGATACTACATGCATTCTGGTTTGTCAGGTCATTGCTTAACATGTTTAAACAAGTTGAATGAGAAATAATAAATGCTAAATACGTTTTTAAACTTGTATAAACTTGTTAGTAGATGGGAAAAACTAAGGAAAAAATCATTATACTATTTTGAAAACTTATTTATTTAAATCCACAATTACTTTATTTTTATAAAAATAAATGTATTCTCTAAGCGCAAGGCTTAATAAACTTTCCGTAGATACCTCACATAACCCATATAAAAGTTCTAATCTGGTAAAGTCACTATTGCACTCTATAAAGTTTGTTTTTATAATATCTAAAATGTTATTGTAGTATGAACAAAATGATAGTTGCTCTAACATTAATAGTCGGTGTGATAATAGGCAGCGGTCAGCTTCAAGTATTTCTTTAACATCTTCATGTGTGAAATGAAACTCAATACCATGTTTCATTATTTCAAGCCATTTCGTGTCATCGTAGACGAGTTGTCTAACTGTGCAGAAGTCCCCGCATGAAAATTCAATTGGTTGATATTCATCTGAGTACGTTGGTAGCGGTTCGTTAAAAAAATCAATATTTTTCTGTACTAGTAAGTCTATAAGTAGAGACCACTCGTACATTCCAAACGATATTTTACTAAATCGTTTCTCTGGTCGGGATATAATGATAGCTGGGCTAAATGATCTAGCTGGACTTAGGCCACATTGAATTTGTAATGTTCCAAGTTGAATGGAATTATGGAGCAAGTAATTTTCCTCAGCTTTAGCAATATTTTCATAAAATTTCAAAACTTTATCGAGTTCGTCACCGACCTCACCACTAACGGAAAATTCACTTGAGTTATTTATCGACATACTGTAATAATCACTGTCTTGACTAACCATGGTGAACAACTAATATAAACAATTAATTCGTGGGCTTTATAAAGAACTCTTTATGGCCGATCACGCGCATGTAATTGGTGGAGCTACAGTATATATAAGTTTACCCCGGAAAAAAAAAGTTTTATTCGTCTTGACAAAATGGATGCATATATTACTGTTGATAATGTTACTGTGAATGCGTGTAGAAAATATTTTTCGAAAGAATATTCTAGAAATGAATTTGGAAATTTTCCAACAATAGATGTTGAGGTAGGTGTAGAGGCCGGATATGGGGATCCACCAATACTTACAATAGAGAATTCGATAAATAATTCTGGTGATTCATATATTCATTACTATGATGATTGGATTTATGATGAAAATGAAGTGTACTATAAGATGACAGAAAAAATCAATTTAAATGATTTCAATTTAAATGATTATAAAAATGGAGGCAATGAAAAAATGATTGTAACAATTAAGTTGGAGAATTAAAATTTTTAAATAAAAATTAACGTTTTATTTTTGCAATGATGTACAATTCAAATTACAGCGTTTTTATTAATCCACGAATTGTGTGTATTATCCATTCCAAGCCACTTCACTAGCATTTGATTTCCCTTCCTTTTTACAATTTTCTCAATTAAATACACATCCGGGTATTTAACTTTTTGCAACTCTTCGGTATAGAAACAACCTTGAATTTCTTCTTTTTTACTATCTTCCAACAAGTAAGTAGTCGGGTTAGTTAGTTTAACTTTTCTAATTTTAAAAATTTCATTTGTCCAATTGGGTGTATATCCTTTATTGAATACATGCCGATACTTCGAAATTCTAACGTAATCCCCCATTTTAAACCTTGCTTTTCGTTTATCAACCGTTTTTAAATGATTAAATGCGGTGATGTATTTGGCGTTTTTATCATTGATTGAATTAGGTTTTGCTCCAGTGGTTGAATGTCTTGTGTTATTATATTGATTGACAATTTCAGGAAGTATTTTTACCCATTTATATGAGCCTTGCATACTGAATTTTTTCCATAATAATGTTTTGAGAGTTCTTATTACACGTTCGGCAATACTTGCTTTCAGGTTTGAAAAAGTACTGTAATGATTAATACGATACTTTTTCATCAGATTTTGAAATTGTGCATTATAAAATTCGGTTCCATTATCAGTTTGCAAATTTTTGGGGGCAGGCATTTGAGCCAATATTTTTTTCATCGCTGCTACAACATTTTCTCCAGATTTTGTTTTAATAGGTTCGGCCCATACAAATTTACTAAATGCATTAATAACCACAAGAATATAATTATAACCATTGTTAAGTTTTGAATATGGTATCATAACCGCTAAATCAGCTTGAATCAAATCATGTAGTCCTTTAACAATCACACGTCTTCTCTTGTAATTTAGACGAGCTGTTTTGTGAAGTTCATTTACTACTTGAGCTTTAGACATCTTTTTCTATTCTGCACTGAAACACAATATCAGCAGACATATCATCTGGTGTTCCTAGGTAAAATTCAATTTTATCTCCGTTTTTTATTTGAAGCCCAATTAATTCATGGTATTTATATTTTTTAGAATTTATTCTAACATCTCCATCGGCCGCATAATGTCTGACACTTTCAATTTTTCCTGAAATTGGAAAAACAAAAGCTGTACCTTGATTATAGAGTATGTAGAAATCCTTATTTTTTTTTAGTCTCCTAGTACCAGTTATTCTAAGGAAACATTTACTGTGGTATAGAGTTGGATCCCAAATATAAAGTGGAGTAGAGGAAGAAATTGGTGGAGAGGAAGTAATTGGTGCATCATTTAAATGAGGTTGATATGATTTGTCTAAATAGTGAGTACCAAATTTATTGATTGGCATTGTTATATGGCCTGATGTATACTGATAAAGAGTTAAAATGATCTCTTTATTTATTCAATTATACCTCCTTCACGCAATTCTTCAATAATTGATATAATTTCATTATTATGGCCTGTATTTCCAGCAGTTTGAGAAGCTATAAGTAGTTTAAGGCGTTCGATAATTTCATTATAGTTATCAAAATATTTGTAATCGATAGGATTATTATCATATTCCATCACCATTCCTTTCCCAGTCCTTCCTTTACTTCGTGTCGCTACTCCTTGTATTAAAGACGAGGGTATAGATGACGCTCTAGCTCTAAATTGAGGTTTTGTTTCCATTCGTGGTTTAATAATAAAAAAGTATTTATCTTTTATGTCTGCTGAAAATTTTCTAATTGGCAATTCCGCCTTATAGCCTCTATGTATCGCATTTGTTCTTCTGATTATGTCGATATAGTCATCTACATCTTTTCTAGTATAACTACGTGGTATTTTTTTAAATAGTAATTCATAAAGTCCTGGTCTGCCTTGATACGTAATTCCTTTCACTTTAATGTTTGAACCAACAAAATCCAGTTCTGCGTCACCAATGTAAAACTTTTCCTCTAAAGGATTATGAAAAACCCCCAAAATATGATCAAAATCATCTGCTACATCTCTAATCATTGATTCAATGTAATCTCTAGGCAACGGCGAAGAAAATTGATCAAAATATTCTCGTAAAGTTTCGGGATTTGTAATTGTTTGGTAAAACTGAGAAATAGTATCATCTATAAATTCTTGAGACCTGTTACGGTCCTCTCCTTCATCGTTTCCACGTGATTCAAAAGTCTCCTCATTTTCAAGAAAATTTGTTTGATCTAATTGCGTGCTATTATGGGGTTGTCCGCGTTTAATCGGCGATATATTCGTTGTAAGTCGATAGAAATTAGATGGTGTTGAGCGTGGTGTTTTAACCTCTTGTTTAATTTGTTCTTGTTTTGTCAATGTTGAAACTAACTCTTTAAGGGGATCAGTTATTGGCGTATATGTTTTTTCCAAATGAGTTTGAGATTTGGCTATGTCACTTTTTAAACTTTTATATTTTTTCTTTAGTGCTTTTCTCGCACTTATTAGTTGTTTGGTTAATTGAGAATTCATTTTTAACTAAATAATTCAGTCTGCTCACACTCTTATATACGAATGAATATATCGAAATTTTTCCTGTATTTACCAGATGAAACTGGACAATCCTTTTCAATAGTGAGAAATCCAAATTTATCATTCCAGCAATAAGAACCCAAATCTTTAAAGTCTTGAAATGACATATCAATATTAACATGATCATCATAAATATGTTTTAAATTAGTTATGTCTTGTTGAAAAATCACCAAAAGATTTGCATTATCTCTAATAAGCTGTTTAGGTATCGACGAGTAAGTTTGACATAAATAAAAACAATCGGTATGCTTGTGACGACCGAAACAAAAATAACCTTGGATGATACTTTGATCGCAAGATGCTACATCGTCAAATATTATAACTGAATGTTCTTTAATATTTTCTGGAGCAACTATATCTTTTGGGTCATTGTATTCCTCATAGCCAATTTCTTTCATGGGTTGAAGTAGGTTTCTAAGATAGGTATATTTTGGCTGTTGTAATGACTTGGAATATACATAAACATTTTTAAATCTTAATCCATTTGGGTGTTCAATTAACGATAACATTAGATTTGTTTTTCCTGATCCACTTGAACCCACAATTAATCCTCGTTTAGATTCGCCACCAAACAAATAACCATGTGTTCCTATTTTTCTATCTTCAGCAATAATGTCATGATTTTTAATTGGCAGAGATATACTCTGTTTTTCAATCCTCATGTTTGACTGTGCAAGGGATCACTATCAATATTTGAGGCATGTCGTAAGTATATAAATGGTGGTATTGCTACATAAGTACGCAATGGTTAAACGTAAACGACAACGTTCACATCGAGGCAGAGGTTTGCTAAATTCTTTAATAAACAAACTACCATTTGAACTTCATTTACCCGGCTATCAATTCTGTGGACCAGGTACACATCTAGACAAGAGATTACAGATAGGTGATAAAGGTATTAACCCACTTGATGAAGCCTGCAGAGAACACGATATCAAATATTCACAAAGTAAAGAACTAGGCGATAGACACATTGCAGATAAGATTTTGGAAAACAAAGCTTGGGAACGTGTGAAAGCTAAAGACGCTAAATTTGGAGAAAAAGCGGCTGCTTGGGTAGTAACTACAGGCATGAAGGGTAAGCGTAAACTTGGCATGGGTCTGAAATACAAGCCCAAAAAAGACAAGCCCAAGAAAGGTGGCTCCCTGAAAAAAAGGAAGAAGATCAAGAAACGCATAATTCGGGTTCCAAAAAAGGGTGGTTTTCTACCTTTGCTGTTGCCACTTTTAGGGGCTTTAGGAGCTCTTGGGGGCGGGGCCGCTGGTATTGCCAAAGCTGTGAATGATGCGAAAGCAAACCAACAACAACTGGAAGAACAAAAACGTCATAATTTAACTATGGAATCAAAGGGAGGAAAAGGTCTATATTTGAGACCGTATAAAGGATACGGATTAAAGTCAAAAAACTGATAATACCACATAGAGCACTAACTGATGTCGATTTAAAAAAACTTGTGAAAAAACTACAAATACCTAATTTTAGAGGAGTTTTTATGAGAGATAGATTACCGAAAAAAATTCATAAATATGAATGTGGAATTTTAAATATGGATTCTACTAGTGGCGAAGGAACACATTGGACAGCGTATACAAAAGAACATAATAAAATTGTTTATTTCGATAGTTATGGAAACTTACCACCGCCATTAGAGTTAATCAAATATTTTTATAGCAATGGAGACGTAACTGTACATTACAATTATGATAGGATCCAAGCTTTTAATTCATACAAGTGTGGCCAACATGCACTTAATTTCTTATATAATCACTATCAATAAAAGTTTACTTTATTGTTATATATAGTCTCGATAAGTAAATATGTCCCTTAGTTTTACATTAAGTGGAAATTCATCAATTTTGACTTTTAATTTTAGTCCTCCTATATATTTAGAAGATGACATTGAGTATGAAATTGGTTTGGTTAATTTCAATAGCTTCAATACAATACCTAATATAGATGAAACTAATAACGTATTTATTTGGGGTAAGGATGTAGTAAATGTACACACATTTGAAATTCCTGTGGGAGCCTACGAATTAGATGATCTTATACGTATTTTGAAAGAACACATGACTCAAATAGACAAGGATGCTAATATAGATATCATTCCTGACATAAATACATCGAAGGTATCGATTACAAGTAATCGCATAATTTCATTTAATAATGTTAATTCGATAGGTAAAGTATTTGGCTTTGATACTAAAAGGATTAATCCAGGCCAAACATATATTTCTAATCATCCCGTTAAAATTTTAAAAGTGAATAGTATAGGAATTGATTGTAATATTGCAACAGGGTCATATTTAAATGGAAACCCAGTTCATATCATACATCAATTTTTCCCAACCGTCCCGACGGGATATAAAATAGTGGAATCACCACAAAATATTTTATATTATCCTGTAAGTGTCAAGACTATCAATACCATCACAGTAAAAATTATTGATCAAAATTGTAATCTTATCAATTTTCGAGAAGAGGAAGTTACTGTCACTTTACATATTCGAAGAATTAAGTAATAGATATGGTTTTGAAATTCTTTCACCCGTATTCGGAAATTAAAAACTATAAAAGATTATCTACTGCAAGAAAGCCAGTTACTTCTACAAAAACAACTTTAGGAATAACACGTCAAAATAAACAGTTTTTAAAATCACAGGGATTTAAAGTGTTAGTATAATGGAAGTGCTCCACGTAACGGGTCAACCGTTTAACGACAATACGATAGAAAACTATGAATTTCATGCATATCAACCCAACAATACCGGAAACATAAATTATAACGATGAGTTACGTATTTCTATTCAAGATTTGGATGCTTATACATTACCAGCAAATAGTTATTTGTACATTGAGGGCAAATTGCTTACAGTGGGAGGAGCCGTGCCAACTAAACTAAAATTTATTAATAATGGAATAGCATTCTTGTTTCGTGAATTAAGATATGAACTAAACGGGGTGGTAATAGACTCAGTTCGAGATGTAGGGTTAGTGTCAACAATAAAAAATTATTTATCTCTTAATGAAAATGAGAGTGTTCTAATGCAAAATGCTGGCTGGTTTCCAAAATACAATCCAAAAGACAAAGATCAAAAAATTCTAGTTGATGCCCATGGCAACTTTAATGTATGCGTTCCTTTAAGTTTACTCTCTGGATTCTTTGAGGATTTTAAAAAAATTATAATGAATATGAAACAAGAATTAGTGTTAATTCGTTCTAGTGATGATAATGATGCAATAACCTCTGAAGATGAAACTGAACGCCCCAAAATAGAGTTAACAAAACTTCTGTGGAATGTACCTCATATAAAACCAAGTTTAAGTCAACAACTTCGTCTAACTAATATCGCCAAAGGTAATAAAGAACTTCCAATAAAATTTCGTTCATGGCAAATGATTGAATACCCTTCATTAAATGCCGCTACTAGGCACACCTGGGCGGTAAAAACAAGTTCAAAATTAGAAACACCTCGTCATATAATTATTGGTTTTCAGAAAGATAAGAAGGGTAAGATTACTAAGGATATGAGTAAATTTGATCATTGTAACCTGACTAATATCCGGATATTTTTAAATTCAGAACGATATCCTTACAATGATTTACATCTAGATTTTAAAAATAATAGATTCGCAACATTATATGAAATGTTCGCTAATTTCCAAGAAAACTATTACCACCTTCGTATGAATCAACCAATATTCAATCCTAACGATTTTAAAAATAATGCTCCCTTGATACACATTGACTGTTCCCGGCAACGAGAGATTCTTCAACAGGGATCTGTTGTTCTTAGAATTGAATTTGAAACTGATGATGCTACGTCAGCAGATACATCAGCGTATTGTCTAATACTACATGAAAAAGAATTTTCCTACAATCCTTCTACAAAAATTGTAAAACAATACTAATTCGTGTATCTGAAATCAATCATAAAACTAATGTAAGAATAGAAATTTGATCAAATATGTTTTGGGATTATAAAGAGAGACTTGATAGATAAATAAATTCCATCAACAAATTCAAGAAATCATAAGAAAATTTAAGAACTTAAAAATATGCGACTAGTAATTGATATTCAAGGATTCAAAATAGGAAATAATAAATTCATAGTGAAAGAATTTGCCAGTTATGATGGAACTCGACTAAGCCATTATGTCTTCAAACCTCCATTCAACATTAAATTGCTTCCCTCTGATTATTACAACCAGGCCATTAGGAACTATCATCATGGAATTGATTGGAACAGCGGATTTACACCTGTACACCAATTTAAAAATATTTTAGAGGATTTAACTAGAGCTGCTGATATGCTATATATTAAGGGAAACGAAAACTTAAATTATATTAAGAAGTTTTGTAAACTACCAATTTATGAATTTGGTGAACATCAACCTCTAATTTGGTCTGAACCAAGATGTCCTTACCATACTTTTGTTAAATGTTTTTGTGCTCTATCAAATGTGTTATTTTTGTATGAAAATTTTATAATGAATGGAAATATTGAATAATAAATCATTTAAATTTAAAACGCGTATAATATCCCTGTCTCTATGTGATGTAAAATTGAACAAAAAAAAAAAAAATATAAAAAAAGATGATACATTTAAATTATATCACAAGATAAACTGTATAACCAAACAAATATACCAATTTACAACATATGGATTTTTTCAAAAAAAAAAAAAAAAAAAAAAAAAAAAAAAAAAAAAAAAAAAAAAAAAAAAAAAAAAAAACCTGCCCTACAGAGAGAGGGTTCCATCAAAATTTTATAAGTCATATCATTGCAAATTGAAGTCAATGTTTTAGAATTTCAAAGTCCACCATTTCATTACAATATATAAATTAGTATGCTTAAGTCTTCAGTCAGTCTAGTTTCACCATGCGTCTTGCTCTTGTTGATATCCAAGGTTTTATGATTGAGGGGGCTTTCCATCCAAAGGAAATGGCCTTCGAAGTCGGTACAAAAAAATTTAATTTTTTCTTTAAACCGCCGTTACCGTATAGTGAGCTTAATGACCAAGATCGAAAAACTATAAATTTTGTAGAGAAGTACATTCATGGAATAAAATACTCTTCTGGTTTAATTGATTATTCCGAAGTGGATAATATATTGTACACATACTTATTACAAAATGCAGATTATATCTATGTTAGGGGAAATCAAAAAGCTCAGTTTTTAAGAGAGAAATGCAAGAATTTCAATACATTCCCTCGTGTAATTGACTTAGTCAACTATGATGATTTTCTTTGTAGAACGCAAGTATTTGAACCTTCTACAGATTCCTGTTTCATGCATACAACTGGAAAATACATGTGTGCCCAAAAAAATGTGACTGCCCTACACCACTGGCTGACTAATGTTATTTTACCTAGTTAAAATGTAGTATTTTTAATGTTTACTAATAAAAAATCATTATTTGTTTATATTTGAGTTTTATTTCGACACGTATATTTTAAGCAGTTTCTTAAAACAACAACTATTAGAAATAAGTTACAAATCAAAACCATACATGTTAATATGAGAACCTTAACAATTCCAAATCCAATATTTACTTCATCCTTAGATGGAGGTTTAAGTACCATTTGTTTCCATTTTTGTGTTTGTCCTTCTGTGCCATTGTTAAACAACAATAGAATTTTATAATTAAAATAAGACTTGTTTGTTTGGGGTATTTCACAAGAAAATACTGGAAGTCGCAAATCGTTCACTGAAGATGACCTCATCATAATCCATGAATTTCTAGAACACTCCCCCCTGGTATCGGTCATATCAAAGCAGATAGCTACATTTATAACACCATACGGGGCATTGCTATATAATGTATTGTTTAATACTGCTGTGAGAACTATAAAATTTGCTGTCAATAGGGCCATGTCTTCGGATGAATACGTCTGGATGGATACAGTGTTGGTGGCAAACGGCGATTTTTTAAAAAAAAATCCACTTATATTCTAAACTTAATTTTGATAATTTGTTCAGTTTAAGTGTTTCAAAATTTGTTGCTGAGTCTAATGAAGGCATTTTTTTATACTAATAATAAATTTTGAATTCAAGCAAATTTATGTTTCTTACCAAATTGGGTGGGGGTCAGAAATTTTCTATAAAAACCAAATTATAGTTTATACTTGCCATAATAATAATAATGAATTCCATGTGTAGAAGTTTGAGAGATTATTCTGATGATGAGTTGAAATCTTTAACCCTCGAATTTTTAATAGAAAATGCATTACCATGGGAATTACTTGACATATGGCACAAATTACCACCGAATTACAAAAACAATTTTAATTTACAAATTTGTTTACCATGTTTTATACATTATAAAAATGAAGTAAATAATATTCCACACCTATATGAAGGGCCGGTTTCAGCGCAAATTGAATGTTTTTATTGTTTAGATTCTTTAGTAAAGAAATGAATACATTATGAGTGTTATTTAAAGAAATTATGGCGTTTATACGTTAAAAAAATAAAATAAATAATATTTCACACATATATAAAGGGTCGGTTTCAGTGCAAATTGAATGTATTTATTGCTTAAATTCTTTAGTAACGAACTGAATAAAAAAATATAAATTAATAAAAAAATACCCAAATAAAAATAAATTAAATAAAAGAAGTTGAAATTTCAAATAAATAAATAAATAAAGAAAATATTCTACACCTATATAATTGAATGTTTTTATTGCTTATATTCTTTAAAATAAAATAATGTTAGACGCCGTCACTGGCTAAGCACAACCTGCTGGAAGCGACCGAGACCGGACGAAGGAGGAAATGTGGTCGAATGCGGGTTTCGAGAGACACGCGCGACGCTAGTTTTTCAACCCATCTTATTAACCTACATTTTATTGAATATATTACTAATTTCTTCGTTTGATAATATATTTTACAAACCATGGTTAGGTGTTTAATTTGATAACTAAATATTCTTTAGTAAAGAAATAAATACTTTATGACGTTTATATGTTATAAAAATAAAATAAATAATATTCCACGCATATATAAAGGGACGATTTCAGGGCTAATTGTATGTATTTATTGCTTAAATTCATTATTAACTGAATAAATAAATATATAAATTAATAAATAAATAAATGAATAGATAAATAAAAAATAAATAAGTGAATAAAAAAAATAAATAAATGAATCAAAATTAAAAAAAAAGTAAAACAATAAATAAAAAAAATAAATACGACGTTTATATGTTATAAAAATAAAATAAATAATATTCCACGCACATATAAAGGGACGATTTCAGCGCTAATTGTATGTATTTATTGTTTAAATTCATTATTAACTGAATAAATAAATATATAAATTAATAAATAAATAAATGAATAGATAAATAAAAAATAAATAAGTGAATAAAAAAAAAATAAATGAAGTTGAAATTACAAATAAATAAATGAATCAAAATTAAAAAAAGTAAAACAATAAATAAAAAAAATAAATACGACGTTTATATGTTATAAAAATAAAATAAATAATATTCCACGCACATATAAAGGGACGATTTCAGCGCTAATTGTATGTATTTATTGCTTAAATTCATTATTAACTGAATAAATAAATATATAAATTAATAAATAAATAAATGAATCAAAATAAAAAAAAAGTAAAACAAAAAATAAATAAAAAATAAATACCTAAATAAAAAATAAATAATGAATAAATAAAATAAATGAATAAAAAATAAACAAATAAAATAAAAGAAGTTACTTATCAACAGGAAAATATTCATTATAATTTTTCATTTAAAGAAGTTACTCAATGAAAGTTTGCTAATATATTAGATACATACCTCTTCATTCCTGAAGAGCCCATAAAACCACAATGGGTTGCTGGTCTATAAGATAGATTCTGTGGCCAGCTGCCACCCCCAGGAAATCCCCGGGAACAACAATTCCCGGGGTGACCCTATCCAATATGATCATCACACGTTGATTCTAAAAACACAAACATTAGTAATATTTATTTGAGAAAAGAAAAAAAATCTTACTTGTAGATATGGCGGCAACCGCTCTTTCAAAAATTCTATAATTTTATGTTCTAAAACAAAAACGTTATATTATTTAAAATATTTTATTTTTATTCTTACTTACCAACAGTTGGCATTTTAACTACTTAATTTTATTACAACTTGAATTTTCTTACTTATAAACTCTGATTAAGTTGTAGGTTTTGATACCAGAGACGGCTTCTGCAGATCAAACTTGAATTACTATATAATAAAACAAAGGAAATTTTAAGCCTCAAAGTTTAAAATACACCTTCCCTGTTCAATTCTATCTCTTAACATCGGTAATCGTTACAAATCTTTGAAAACATTGATTAATATCGTTAAACTCAATTTAAAATAAAAAACCTTGATTCTGTTAATTGCAGTTAAGTGCAATATTGTGTATGTAGTCTAATTGTCGTTACTAAGGAGCAGCAACATTCAATTCAATATAAAAAATCTTTAATTTCAATTTAAGATCTTTATTTTTAATTATTTATTAAAATTATTATTAAACATAGGGTGAGTGAAATATACGCCTCCCCCACGGCCCGTAGCGCGGAAAAATTACACCTACAGGGCGGTGCGACTCACCATTCCTACATACAGGGCCAGTCGAAAAATCTCCTGGGTGTAACAGAAACGGCTCTTATGATAAATGATGACCTTGTGTAACAGAACCGGCTTTACTCTACTACTATGGAAGTACTTCGAAACGTTAAGAAGGAGCACACCTTGAATCATGAGATAACCACCTTAAGACCAACGTTTAAACCCAAGATGATCGTTTTCATTTTTTAAAGAGTACTTGTCTGATGAGAAAACTGGCGGGACGACACAAATGTAACAGGCCTAGAGCATCCGTTCAGGTGGGATTTACCACGTCAGATTCAGCTACAATAGAATATAATGAAATTGTTTATTTAATATATTTTAAGAAACTGTGATTAATATTCATTAAACTGGTGATGATGAAACAAGACAGGTTGGTTGATAAATAATTGACGTAAAAGATTTTAATTAGAAAAAAGCAGGATGCAGCGAAGACGTGGATTAGTTGATTAATTGAAATAGGGATAAGAGAATAAATACAGTAAGCAAAATAAAAGGGCTAACAACTAATAGAGCTTAAACGAAATGTCATTTGATCATATCTTATTTATTAATTGTTATAGTGCTTATGATAACAAATCAGAATCCAACCTTTTTTACTCGACTTACCGATAAATACCTTATCTTCAAAATGTTGTGCCTTAAGACTGAGATTAACTATTTGTTTACGGTTTATAAAAATATTAAAATAATTTAAGTTAATTATCAAATATTCGTTATGATCAAGAATATTACTATTTTCTGTATGGCGCTTTTAAAATACTTTTGTAGAATAATTAAGACCATTTCTAGAATATAAGGAAAGCAAGTTTCCTTTTTAACGAACAACCCCTGTAATTTGTATAAAGAAAATATAAAAGGAAGATTGCGATGCTAATAAATGCAAATTTAGTTGATTTCAGTGCATGCTTTGCATTACGAGAGATCTCAATTGACTTCTTGGGTTCGATTTCAATTCAGAATCAATTACGGATTGATTTATCTCTACCACTTTTTTGTGGCTTATTTACTGTTTTGGCATTCGAGTGGATCGCTTTGAAGAGTTCAATTTGTAAGATAATATAAAGGATCACAGAGAGAAAAACAATTCTACTTTAAAAGTAGCTACTTATGTTTTCTGCCAATTGTTTTAAAATATAATTAAAGTTAACAAAGAAATTCGACATAAAGCTTTCTTTGTATTTGAATTTTTGAAAACCAAATTCTTGCGTTAATTAAAATGAAAGACAAAAGAATTTAATTTGCTGTGTAAGGTATCAAAGCAAAATTAGAAATAGAATTAAACTTATCAGGTAAAATTTTTATAATTGGAATTTTACTAAGTGGAATATAGGATATACGGTAAATATTATGTACTTCTAGCCCTCGCAATGTTATCTATAAAAACTGTATAATTTTTTTAGGTTACAGCAAGTAATAAAGACCGCAAAGTAAGTGTCGCAAAATACGAGAGTCAAATTAATCATACGAAGTTAAAAATACTTTGCGAAACCGATCAATAAAAACTGAATATAAAAAGAAAAATTTAGAAGGTCTCACGTAACAGTTAAACATATGAAAAACTAAACGGTTATACTAACATGGTTGTTAATCTATACTTAGTAACACCACATCTATAGTTACCGTGCTTAACTCCCAAACTATAGCATTATGCAATATCGTGCAAGTAATACCAACGCCAACGCCGTCATATCCAATTATACCTAACAGATTTATTAGACAGGTAAAAGTACACTATACATACTCTAAATATGAGGTAAAACGAGCACTTAATGTCACATGGATTGAAATCAATACGTACACAGAGGAAATGAATTATTTGGAGTTGTAATAAAATGCAAATCTTGCAAAACTTGGGATTATTATCCTGTAATTGTTAAAATATTCATTTATGGATTATAATTTGTATGGATTTTACTACTTTTTGTAATAAAAACGATTTTCGTGAAGCATATTATCAATTACTTAATTAATTTAAAATAGTATTTAACCCCAGAATGCTAAGCAATTTTCTACAACTACTTAAGCTTTTCTAAATATTAGTTTTATTGTGTTACCAAAAAATATTTTAACAAAGTGAAGAATACCCATTAAAGTATATTGAATATATGTTATGTATTTAAAATTCCATTGACGATACAAGATGGTTCCCAAAGGGGCTTGACAGTTTTTGGGCAAGTTTTCTATTATAAACCTTTGTGTCTCTCCGGAAATCATATGGCTTAACTTACCGTATCGCGCTTGTTTAAGAGGATTTTACACATATCACATGTTATAGATAAATGCAAAGATTTATTCATTTTTTGTCAATGCCAGTATTTTCCAAGAATTTATAAGTTAAAACCTTTTTCAGTAATGGCCAGTTTGGTTACGGTTAGAAGAGTTAGTTAATTTTTGTGTTTCGTTTGGTAAAAACACCAATAAATTACTTTTATTTGCAACCATAATAATAATAACTAATGTACTGTACTAATAATCAGTGAAAAGGTATATGATGATTTCGCCATAAACAGAAATAATACGTAAAACTTTATAGACGTCACTCAGGATGGGATAGAACTTCAATCACTGTTGATCACATACACTTATATAATTAGCTATATCAATAATTATTATTTTATTGTAATTCACGAGCGTCTAGGTTCGCTCGGCGTAACCAGAGATATTTGGTAGTAATAATATTGGTATTTAGATACACATTAGGAACAACTTTGTTACACTATTTTAAGCACCAATACGCATTATTGATTGAACTCAAGTACTTTATTCAAATATGATATTTTGAGAATATAATTTACAAATTTCGCCATGATGTTTATTTCAAAATGGTTTGTTACATTTTGAACAAAAGTGACTAGTCATTCTTATTACTATTGATGAGCAACTCGTACAGGGCCTTCTCTTGGACCTACTAGGCTCTGTCTCCTCTTCTAGGACTATCTCTATGCAGAGCTTTCCTGGAAGTAATTTTTTGTCGACATTTTATACTATGGAAATTATACAAAATAAAGCTATTTATACAAACAATATTTAGTACTCTATGTAAAAGTCACAGATAGAGACCATCTTTTAGTTTCCTAGAGGGACTCATATTTGAATATATTGGGTCCAATCTATCCACTGACTCTTTTCTAATTGTAAGACTCAATAATTTCAGGTTTTCTTTGTGAGACATTACATTCTTGGTGCATTTTTGATTGAAGTAGAACGTTTTTATTCATTTTAGGTGCGTAAGACATAAGCACATTTACTTTGTCAAAATAAAATTTGGAACTGCCTGAATAGCGATACTTAGTTTCTAACATTTCTGTCGGAATCTGCCTCTTATTTTTTTTTAATAGTTCCAACCATAGTAAGATTGTAAATCATTATTTTGACGAATATAAACCAATTGTCCATTGTAATATGGTTTTGATGCGATATTCTACTAAAGACATCCCGTTAGTGCTTGTGCTTTTTCCCATTAACAGTCATTAACAAGGTGGCTCTTCTATAATTTACTGTTCAATTGAATATAAATGTATAAAACTATAATTCAAATGACCAACACTACATTATTAATAGTATACCAATATTACTAAAAATTACTAACACCAAATACTTTCAACCTATAGCATAGAAAAATTCCATTGTGTATTTCTTTGGACTTAAAATGAATAAAAAAATTTTATTCCAAAACAATTTTTAATACTATAGGAATTTGATAAATGATGGCTAATATTACTAATTATTAGTAAACATTTTTTTTTTTTTTTTTTTTTTTTTTTTTTTTTTTTTTTTTTTTTTTTTTTTTTTTTTTTTTTTTTTTTTTTTTTTTTTTTATAATTCGCATCAACCCTACGGGTTATTAGCGAGAGATAGTTGGTTTACAATTTGTTGACAAGCTTAATTTCTGATAGGTAGGATATTATATTTTTAAAGTTACATGTTGAGCCTAGGGCTTCAAATAAGGTGTTTGGGATGTTGAATGTATTCCTTTCATTGTGGTATTTTGGACAGTTTATCATAAAGTGTTCGACCGTCAACTTCGTATTGCAGGTGTCGCATATCGGTTCTTGCTGTTTGCTAAGTAGATATGAATGTGTTAGGTTTGTATGACCGAGTCTCAACCGGGTCACTATCACTTGGGATTTTCGATCACTTGGTAAACGCGTCCATGGGTTCACTTTGGGTTTCACTAGTAAACATTATTAAACTAATTACGAACAAAATGTATATATATATTTTTCTATCCTACAAAATATTCTTTTTATTAATTACAATATTTAGGTCTTAGTATTTTTTCAAATACAATTTAACTAACTGTGTCGGCTTTTACTTGATGAAAATCCATTGTTAAATTTAAATAAATAAAACATCGTTTTACGATTTCCACAAAAAAAATAACAAAAGTTACTAGTTTAATAGTGACCAGTTTCGTTACATAGTAACTTCATCAGACTAATGATGAATATTTATTTAAATTTTATAATTTAACAATATTTTTATTTTTTTTTAACAATAATAGTATATTACAATAATTGCCCCCTGACCTCTACCACTTTATTGCTTTAGTCAACTTCTCGTAATAATTTTAATAATTAAATAAAAATATTTCCCCCAGTTTTTTTACAACCAAGAAAATAATAATAGAAGTTAATTATTAAGCTTTAACTTACCAGGGAAGATCAGATACTAAAAATATATTTTCACTTTTTCCTTTTTAAAAATATAGTGGAATAAACACCCTCACTCATCAACAAACTTAAACTGCCTAATTCAAATGTAAATTTTTATTATATGATCTTTCTAATCGAAATGAATCACTATAACACAAATAAATACATACCAAAACTATAATATGTTTTATTAAAATTTATTGATTAATGGCAAAATTCATTATAGTCAAAAAGTTTATATTTATTTATAGAATCTCATAAATAATTCATTCCTCAAATGTGGTCCAAGTTTTCAACAATATAAATAAAACAAAGTCTATATAGAAAAAAAATTTAGGCGACTAGCTTCGGTTGAAAAACCATCATCAGGAAATTATTAAAAACATAAGAGGATACAAAAGTGTCACAATGGATTTCACTTTTTGACAATTTAACGGTTTTTTTTTCAAAAAAGTTCATTTATCAAAAACAGACTCAGAATTGTAAGCACAATAGCCAGCGAAATATGAGAGTACTGGAGAATATACCCAAACATCGAAAAAGAAGAAGAGTGTGAAATAGAAGACGAAAATTTCATTAAAGCGGGAATATTTGAACCAAAGGAAATTGACATGAAACAAAGTGCAAGCGAAGCAAAAGTTGAAACTTTAACATTAAATATCTGAAAAAGTATTCGTGGATACTCGTCGGGAAAGTTTTGGGGCGACACAACCGATTTTTTATATGTATTATAAAGAGTCATCGTTTTATGAATATTATTAATTTTTATGGTACATTTTTTACATATAATTAAAAATTATATGAATAATTAACCTGAATATGACATGTGATAATATATCGTTTTGTTTCAGTGTGAACCAGGTCTTGGTGCCAGCGTCATGTACAATCTCCTCTATAATCAGCCAACTAAGTTGATGTTGTTGGCAGGTTGTAGTACTGTTTGTACTACTGTTGCTGAGGCAGCCAAAATGTGGAATCTTGTTGTGGTAAGTTATTTATTTGTTTTTATAAAAAAAAATAACAATAGTCTATTATAAATTATATTTTCATTGATATATATACAAAATTTACCAATATTAAAAAATTAACTTTGTATAATATATGGATGCTTCTTAAATATCTCCATATATTAACAAAACTAGGTGAGAACAGATACCGTATTGCTTCCATAAGGTTGGCACAATATTTTTAACAACATTCTTTCAATTATAAGAAAACCAAGATGATTAATATTAACAATTTATTTAAAATATTCAATTTAAGTTCACAATAATTAATATAAATATAATTAAGAAAAAACTTTTATAATATATATTATCAGTAGATAGAACGTCCTTTAACTTTAACGGTTCTGTAACTAACGACAATGACGTTTAGATTGTGACAATTGTACAAGAAATCAACTAGTTAAGTTTTATTCTAAACGTCATCGCCTTTAGTTATTGAATCTTTAAAGTTAAGGATGTTCTATCTACTGACAGATAGACTAAAAACATTTTCCAATCGTAACTTATCTTATCTACTACGTGGAAATAGTGGATCGATGCCTCAACTCCTAGTTTTATTTACGAATAGTTATATCCGCTTTAGATTCGCTAAAGCCGACTAGTTGCGTCCTATTTATAGCCTAACTCTGGCCTAGCTGTGACCTATCTGCGGCCTAACTACATATTTATAATGAAAAAACTGGGTTTCCTTATTCTATTATCAAATAGTCACACAAAGACAATCGAAAGAAAGAAAATAAACTAAATTAAATAATAATAATATAAAGAAAAAAAGCTTGTTTTAAATTTAAATAAATTAAACAATTAAACCTACTTTAAGGCAAATTTAAAATTTGTAATACAGAAAATTACCTTTTGGGACGAGAACGGAAATTATTAATTTTTACCAAAGTTGGAAAGTTGAGCCGTTTTTCATCATATTCCATACAAAACAGAAATATAATTCCCTGATACCAGGTTAGTGGTTAAGTACAAGGTATTAACAAACCATTTACCAATACAGTAATTGAATGTAGTTTTTATTAATAATTTAAAAAAAAAGGGAAGAGGCTCAAGGCACACCATAGGTATATCCATGGTACACAATGTAGAATAAATGTTGAACTACTTACTCTAATGTTGTATTTATATAAATAACAATATTTTCATTCCAAATTGGCATTAAACCACAAAACCTAAATCTGTCGTTTTTAAGATCCACGACTGGATAGCTGGGCTAATTTTATAATAAAATCTTATTTATAGTGAATAAGTCTTCTCTATGATAAATGTATGGGTTACCAACGCGTTTGATATACTTAACCTGAAATGCATTATCTGTCATGACTATTACTTATATAATAATTAAATTGTTGTTTTTTCCTCCAATCCTCTTTAAGAGAATCAGTTCCGATATCACTTCTGATTCTGATGAACTCTCAACAACTATGCGTGTCATTCGGATAAGAATTCTTTTTCAAATCAACGATTTCTTGACTTTAGTGGCTTCTCCAGTATTTCATTTTTCTCCGGTGTTTCAGTTAGAATTCTGCATCTTCCAGGTTATCGCCTTACACGGTTAGTTTTCGGAGGTGCTTTAGCAAATGACCAAATAACATGAGGAGAAAATGAAGTCACTAGTAGATTGATTTTAAATGATGCTGTCCATATTTTAAATAGGTGTACTAGACGACTATGGTTCAGACGGTGGAGTTGTTTCGTGTCTGGTTCGATTTGGTGTTTAGTCAGTTGCTTCTAGTGGTAGATCGGTTACTTCTATGGGTTGGTCAGTTACTTCGGAACTTAAAATGTCGTCATCTTTAAAAATATTTTCTTTTAGGATATATATTCCGGCAGCTTTGAATCCTGATTGAATACCCATTTTAAACCCATCTGTAATCAGTTGCAAGATGCCCTGTTATAAAAGTTTTTTAATGAACCGAAAACCCCACGATCCAGGGGTTATAATTTATAACTGGTGTGGGGCTTCAAAACAATTTTCCCGTTGATAATATCTATTGTGATATGAAATTCGTGTTTGTTATTTTCGATTGACAGCTTTACATGGTTTATAAAATGCATAAAAAATAAAAATATGGAATAAGCCGAGTTACAGGCAGAACACTTCAGAAACGCATCGAAATATAACGAAATCCGCAGACTCGTCATTTTGACAGATTATACATCCATATGCTGAAATATGCCGAAATCCGGAGAAAACCGCTCAGAGCCTGCAAAAGGATACCAAGTGACCCCTTGTTTAAAAGTTTTGCTTAAACGTAGAATCGATTGGTGACATCTGGTTTTTTTTCAGTCATTCTGTAATTGTCGTTTTTTTCATCAATTCAATAATTTTAATGAAATGTCTTTGCTTTTGGGTTTAATATTGTTGTTTTCTAATATAACTTTTATAATTTATCGCAAGATATTGTTATAGCTTTCAATGCTTATTTGTTGTCAGGGCTAGATTAATTTTGAGGTGGATCAAAAACAATCTAGGGTTTTTTCCTTTTGCTGATTTCTCCGCTAAGAAAATTACACCTTTGTTGTCTACTATGTTCAATAATTTTTGCTTCATTTTGTTTTTTTTTCGAGCAACAAGATGTTTTTCTTATTTTGTCTAAGTTCAAAAGTTTTTGTCACGTGCAAGGGCCTGGTTTCCCGTCAAGTAATGATATTTTTTTATCCAGTAATAAACTCCTACATGTGGCTTGCGATCTTTGCTTCAACAGACACAGAATCCATCATGTGTCTTCCGCCAATATATTACCTGGTGATCACTCCGGTGTGGCCATGCATTCCTCAAATTTTAAATTTTCTTCAGCTGGTTTTCTATATCTGATGTAGAAGTAAAAAGTGGCTCCACGAGCTGGTAAACCTTATAGTGTCGGTGAGAACGGTTTGAGCTGTTGTTCATTCACTTCGGAGCCTCAAGGTCTCAAAGCCCCTCCACTAGCGCCAAGTAAGTCACTTTCTTGGTGATACACCTTGTAACGAAAAAAAGTATAGGATAATAATATATAACCTAGCTGAAACTATTAATTATTTTTATTTTCTTTAAATTGATTAACCAATTATAGTTACATCATTCTCGTCATTAGTTTATTTCGCATTAAATTTCCGTTATCAATTAACAGCGGTTAAAAAAAATTCCGATGCTGTCAGATTTTGTGGCGCCGTTTATTGAAACGTCGAAGTTAATGCCGAAGTTAACTTTCCTTTCAATTTCATATTAATAGCTTCTACTGTTTCAGACAACCGTAAGCGATTCTATGGTATGGTTAAAAATCATTTGTGAAAGTTGAGAAGTTTTTGATCCATTTTCGGTTGAAATATAATCGGACTGAGGGAGCAGAGTTTTCTGATTTAAATAATACCTTTTAACGTGGTTTTTTGTTTCGTTCGAGAAAATTTTATTTAAGATATTTCGTTGTCTTTTCTTTGTCTGTGTTGGTTATTTTTCAACTATGAACTAAAAATAGATATTTTTAATCTAAAATTTTAATTTATGATAAATTACATTACCCCACACATATGTTGATACTCTTAAGGGTATATTTTGAGGTTTATAAATTTTGGTTCACGATCCTCAAATCAGTCTATTTTTAAAATGACTTTTAACTATTTTCCAAATCGTTTCATCTCATAAAAAAAATTCGATAGTCTAGTCAACAAGTGCCATTTAGCCTTGTTAGAGATAACAATTACGTAAAATTACGTTTAAGGTTTACCCCATGTCTCGTTATAAACAATTTAGTAAAAGGAGGAGTTGGTTTTTGCGGATATCTCGAAAATTGTTGCAGATTTTGAAAATCGAAAAAAAGATCCGTAAACAGAAGAAAATTTACTAAAAAAGTCCTGTTTCCAGGAAATACAGTTCCAATATTTGTAATTTTGAGTTAGAGCTGAAAATACGAGTGAAAACGCATGATTTGAATACACAATAATCTATCGGCAAAAAAATTGTATCCCAATTTTCTTATTATTTATAGGAAATATAAAGCAATTATAGTTAAAACTTATGGGAGAAAAAATAAGGAAGAAAAAATGGGAAAAAATACTATCCATTCCGAAGCAATTAAATCAATCTAATTTTTATATACCTTCCCACTCGTTTTTTATTCTTTAAAAAAAGGAGGCAGGTATGTGTAAAGAAATTGAAACAAAAAAGTAGCGAAAAAAATGGTAGAGGAAGCAAAGAAAAAGGTAAAAAATTAACTTTGAAACAGAGAAGTTGTTTAAAAGTAGGGAAAAAGGGGGAGAATTGAAAAAAAAAATAAAAAGGTGTGAAACATAAAGAAAACAGTAAAAAGTAGAGGAAAGAAGAGGAGTAGTAAAAAAGTAGAAAAAAGTTTGAAACATAAATTGGTAAAAAAGAGCTAGAATGAAAAATGAAAACGAGGGGAGTGTGAGAAAAAAGAAATTAATTAACAGTAGAAAAAAAGAGAGAAAGTGGAAAAAAAGTTTACAACATAAAAAATAGTAAAAAAGTGGAAGAGGGGAGAAGTAAAGTAATAGTCATAATGCTTTATTTTAGCAAATCTCTAAGAAAGATAATTACATATTAGGTTTCAGTAAACAAAAATTGTTAGTTTCTTAAGTATTGCACAACCAAATATATAAGTTCAAGGTAAATTAAAAACAGTTTGGACCGTAGAATAGATTCAACAAAAATGTTCGTGTTTTTGAACTTTTTCTGTAATAATGAATATGAAAAAACGTTAGTTTTACATTAAGACAAATAAGCCCACAGTGAGGATAAATAAATAATTAACTATTGTACGATTAATCGTCTTATCGCTATCATTATAATTTTTTTCTAATTAACCATTTTTTCTTCTTATAGAAGATTAGCAGGCGAGATTTACTATTATTGTTATTTATTATTATTAATACTATTATCAGTTTTTATAGCACGTTTAGTGACAACAAGTAGTATTTTCAAAGTATTACATTTCGCTCACTATTTTGTATCAATTTTGTTTCAGTTTATGGCACTATAATAAAATGAACTATTTTTATTGGTGGCTTTATTTTTTTTTTTTCAATAAATGTTACCTGTGACCAATAACTGCCAAGGTGGTTTTCACATCGTTGGCGTACATTTCCTCGACTGAAAAGTAAATTAATGGCCGCAATGACACCAAAACGGCGACAAGATACAAGAAACGTTGAATTTATTTTGTATACTCTGCTACTTTAAGCTTATCCTTAAACATATTCATAAGCCATTTCTAGAAAAAAAATCACCGTAAATAAGGTTATACATATATTCTCTAAGAAAATAAATCAAGAAAACTATTATAAAGTAGACAAACAATATTATAGAAATTTACATACAATAAATTTTTTAAATTTTGAAATCTTAAAAACTTTAAAAAAATTTTATATACCGCTTATAATAGCATATCTAATTCTTTGTCTTTATAGGAGCTACTCTCAACTATTTTTTTTTTAAATATTTTGATCTTTGCATCGTCAACCGGTATTTTGGCGCGTTAGTCCAGGTTTCGGATTGCCCTGGACGCCACCTTCCGTTTATAGTGTGAAGGCCACTTGCATGGGCAGCTTCAGTGGAGAAAAAGATACTCCAGGGGTCGTTATAGCATTTAGAAGGCGTTAGCGCTTTACTTGACCTACTGGTTTAAGTACATGGGTATTAGCTGCTTAATAAAATTCATTAAATTATAATAATTGTTTTTATTGTTACCACATCCGGCGTGGTAGAAGAGGTGTGCAAAACGGTTCTTTATCAAACGGACAGCACATGCAAGAATGACATGGTGTGGTCTGATTGACGGTTCTGGAACGGTACAACTTGACTAAGCTCCCTTCAGCTTTCAGCTTGACCTATCTCTAAAGGCCGCTAGTTGGTTCTTGGCTCAAAATCGGACTACTACTAGATCTCCACTGTAATTCGGATGGGGACTACCACATCAACTCAAATTGGGACTGCCACAGCAACTTAAATTTGATTGTATAAAGCCTGTCTTACTAAAGATGTTCAGAGAACGTATAAAATTTAAAAATTTGCCTAATAAATGGAAATGGGCAAATTAGTCACGATACTCGAAAGCCCTGATAAGGAGCTAACGGATACTAAAGCGTCGAGGCCGATAACTCTGTTGCCCGAGCTTGGTAAAATGAAGCCCGACCCGGATCTTTGTTATTAGTATTTTGAAATTGCAATGCTATAAATATTTTCTACTCTCTAAATTAGGAATTCCCCCACTAGACAAAATTAAGGCCATTGGTGCCGCGACCAGGATCATCTATTGAAATTTATTAGAAGCTAATTATCTAAAAGGCAGGTTTTATTTCAACTAATCACTACAATGCCTTCAAGAATCTTTCGAAGGGCTGATCGCAAGGTTCGGTCTTTGGGCCTTCATTATAGAATATTATCATGAAATTGCTATTGAGACTGGAATGACCAGGAAATACTTCAATTACAGCCTACGCAGACGATCGTACTATCACAATATATGGAAATAGTTGATTAAAATTAAAAGTGACGGTCACTAACTAGGCTGCAACTAATAAAATTTTGGACCAACTCTAATAAATTATAAATAGGCTTTCTTTTCATCGTAATCCTGTAATCAGATATGATCGGCTTCCTGTCTCTCGCGTCACTGAAATTAAATGTTTAGAAATTATTATTGATTACAAACTTTCTATTGTCGATCACTTCATTCAAAAATATATTTCAAGTGCTCAGGCGGTCTTTGCGTCGTAATTGGAGCAGTATTCGTCTTTTCCATTCTGTCTTGCTTCAGATATATTTGAGGACTATAATTTCGATTCTTTCGTATGTAATCGAAGTGTTGGGTATGCGTATACATCGAGTAGCCAATCAACGGGCTCTTCAAGCGATATGTTTACGCACTGTACTTGGTGCATGTTCCTCGACTCTCTTTGAATCGCTATGTATTCTCGCGAAGCTTCCCTTCATCTATCTGTATTTGCAACAATTATATAGAACTTCAACGAACTGGGCATTCTTTCTTTAGGGGGAGGGAGGTGGAGATTGCGGTTGATAAAGGTAGACATTTACATACAAAAATTCCCCTATTCTTAGAAAAATGGTGCATGGTGATTCGATGGTGCACCTCTTTCGCCTAGGAAAGGTAGATAACAATGTTTGTCTAAGCTGTGACGTAAATTCTCCGATACACAGACTTTTCTACTGTAGCGTTTATATTCCATTTCTTGTCGCAATTTGAGCATGATGACTTTCCTTAGGGGAAGCCAGAGCCATTAGCTTAATACCTTTCAAAATTAGGTATTTCCTAGTTAAAAATTTACCTTAATCTAGGCAAGTTGGTTCAGATTATATCATTATTAATTTTCTTTCCCTCTTTTCTTTTACATTTAATTGATATATTGTCAGTAGATAGACCGTCCTTTAACTTTAACGGTTCTATAACTAACGACAATGACGTTTAGATTGTGACAATTGTATAAGAAATCAACTTGTTAAATTTTATTCTAAACGTCATCGCCTTTAGTTATTGAATCTTTAAAGTTAAAGGACGTTCTATCTACTGACAGAAAGTGTTTTATTTTTATTCATCTAATTGTGGGTTAATTGGGTTAGTATATAATGTATTTATTTGGGATTTCCCGAGTTAAATAGTTCGTCCAAGAGATTTGGCTCTATTTGTATTGGTAAAGAGATTTAATAAGAGGTACCTTAATTTACAAGGCCTTGGGCCTAGGCTCCAGCCCCAGGAGTGTACGGTAAGTGCATTTAAGAATGTAAAATTTCATTTTAAATTTATTATTTGCTACAGCGTATTATTGTATTCATCTTAGAAATTAAAGTACCTTTCCTTTACTCCTTTATTTGCTGTGTCTGCTCCGGAGAGCAGAAGTACGAGGTGGATTTCCCTTTCTTTTTTTTGCCACAGCAACTCCTTACAAAGGAATTAATCGTCCTACTCGGTAATATTTTAGGCGTCTAAGAAGCACGGACGGGAGTGTCTCCATCTATCTGGTGAAGGTTCAACTGTTACCCTATATTCGAAGCTTTTCGTCTTTCCCATTATTTTAATTAAGTTAAGTTAAAATTTTAATTATTACGGAAATTAACGTAAATTCGTTACAATCTGAACCATTTATTTAATCTTTTAAATCCTTTTTTTTTCTCTATACAATCACGTCGAACACCTAATTTTTTATTATTTTTGACAAGAAACAGTATTTAATCATTTTTTACGGTCCTGTTCATTTTAAATCTGAACTTAGCTTTGGAACCAATTTTGGATGTAAATTTAAAAAAAAATCATATAGGCAAGAAATCAATTTAGTCATCTTGAAGTTTAAACAACTTTCGTTTATTTTGTTATTATTAATTTTTTATGTTTTATACTTTATTTTTCAAATAGTTTTACTTATTCCTTGGAACGAATTCATTACATGCATTTTTCTATATTTTTGGGCAAATCACATTATTACAAAATTTAACAAATCCCTGAAAAATGTGCAACAAAGATACAAAGTTGATTTTAATCACCACTCGTAATATGAGAATAAAAATTGGAAATAATCCCAAGTATATTATGACGACAATTTTATTGACACCATCCCACACTGTATAGTATCTTTAAATCGAGAGATATCTATTTTCGTAAGAAAAAGTCGTTTGAAGTTCAGCGTTCGAGTATGTGGAAGGGATCGTAAAAAGGCATTTTTGAAAAGATACGAACCTAAACGACTCATTGGAAAGAATATTTCGAAGGAAATTCACTACGTACGGAAATATAAACGTGTCACCGACTTTTCTAAATAACGTAGCACAAATACAGAAAGATTAGGAATGGAATAAAAGAAAAATAATGAGAAATTGAATTGAAAAAATGTATACGTATGTAATATTCATGAAAGATGTAAAATATTTTTAAAAAGTTTATAATTAAAATACATGTTTATTGACCATAAATTTGTAAGTAGTTACACTTCTTTAAAATAATTATTAATTACTTAATTGAAAAACAAATTAAAAGAGAATTTAATTAGAATTTGCGAAAAGTAAGATAGAGTAGATAAATTAATTTAATTACCACTAGCAGCTTTCGTTAACATTACTTAAAATTTTATTGTAAACTTTTGGAAAAATGTGTGAATTTATAGTAATATAAAACAAATATCTTAATTAAAAACCATAAATGAAAATATGTTTATTCTTTTGCAAAGACTTTCTATTTACTTCAAAAAATAATGTAATAGCCTGTTACTAGTAGTCCCCCATTGGTCGAAATTCGACCGTAATTCATTAAAATGTAAAATCTATTTTTTCATATTATTCATTATTTTTCCCTATATTTCCCTATTTTCTATTTTTCCCATTTTTTAATGTTTTTCCTGTTTTTTACTGATTTTCTCTATTTTTCTTTTGTTTTTACCTGTTTTTTCTATTGTTTATTGAATATATTTTTTCCTATTTTTCTCTATTGTATCCTCTTTTTCCTATGTTTTCTATTGTTTTATGTTTATTCTATTTTTCCCCTACTGGTTGCTATTCCTTTTTATTTTTCTCTACTTTTCCCTGCTTTTTCCTCTTTTTTTTTCGTATTTTTTCATATTTTTCCCGTATAACCTATTTTCTGTACTTTTCTTATTTTTCCCCTATTTTCCCCTTTTTCCTATTTTTTCCTATTTGTCTTCATTATTCCTGGGTTTTCTGCTCTTTCCAAATATGTCAATAGAATTTTAAAATATTGATATAAAGGGTATTGTTTGGAGTCGAAAACTACTTATTAATTTTTTTAAGGCCGGACCTAGAACAATATTTTTAATTATTATGTTAATCGACACCACGTTGGACAGAAAACGTACGTACCAAATATTAGAAAAATATATGGGGGGGTTCTTGAGTTATGATTAATTAAAAAAGGGACAAAATTATTAAATTACTCTGTATCTAGGTTATAAAGAAAGACAGGTCATTAAATATAGGTTATTTTGAATCACTCTGTATTTTAAATCTGAAATTATTTAAAAATTAGTAGATACTCTACACCTCCCCGAGCACAGGTATAGAGAATTCAACGTATTAGAGAGAGATATGTTATTATTGATCCAAAATAAAACTAGATAAAGTTGGCTCAGGTCTTCAGGTACTTCAGCTCGGTCTGGTCTTTAGGTACTTCAACTCCGTCTGGTCCGATAGGAGACGTACAGCTGAAGACTAGACTGGATGAAGCTGAAGTACCTGAAGAACAAAGCCGATGTTATCTCGATGACCAACAATAACGGAGATAGATGCGTTTTCTCTAACACGTTGAATTCCATATACCTGGGATCGGAGGGGTGTCGAGTATTTATTAAATTTTTTTAGATATAATTATGTTAACGAAATTATGTAAAATAATAATATCCCAGTACCAAAGAATACATATATACCAAGAAGCGAAGGCCGGCGAAATGTCTTTGATGTTGGAAGGGCAAAAATTTTTGTGACAGGTGACGGATAACTAATATAAAAGCTGAGTTCGGTTTCGTTACTCTTTTCACTCGTTTTACCCCACTCTTGATCTATCCGTTCGGGTACTGACCAAGATTCATTTAAATTCATTTTATAAATATGTTTAGAAAACAAAGCAATGTTTACAATAAAATAATATTAAATAAAGCAAATGAACAAACAATCCGCACTTTATTCAAAAATATAGCACCTTTAATCAGAATTGACATTGACGTATAACTAAGATAAATCGCGCATGCGCCTACAAATGTCGGTCCATGCAAATACCGTAGCCTTCGCTTCTTTATCGATAGGTATTCCTTGCCAGTACATAAATTTCGGCCATTCCTTCAAAGTAAGTTAGTCATTTGTACTAATTTTTGTGGATATTGATAAATTACTCAAAATCCAGCGTATTTTCTAATCATTGCGATTATTAAAAAAAATATTCTGATCAAAAAGAATGAGTATTTTTTTATACATAACAATTTTAGAGATTGTTATTGATTGTTTTGTGTCTATTTTATATGTAGGTACAATAGTCTTCTACACTCTTACTTATCCGAAACTTGAACATAATAAATAAAAATGTTATTAATCTTGTCAAAATGACTCACACAAAACTATCATTAGTTCCCAGGCTATAACTCAGTACATTAAATATCCGATGTTATAGCAAATTTTTAAATAATGTCTTTTAGAATGCCGTAGTTAATCTAAAGAAAACAAATTCGTTACGGTATCAATTCGTAAAAATTTTCTATTTTATAGCTGATGATAAATATCTTAAACCGGTACATCCTAAAAAGAATTTACTGGTTAGACATAAAATCTGGAGACGAAGCCAAATTACCATTCATTAATCATTCAAAAGAGTTTATTTCATAATAAAACTGGTTTTGTAAGATTATTTGGAAAACTAGAAAAATTGTAATAAATTCTTCATTTCACAAATTTACATATTTAAAAAATACTTATTTTTATCATAAGTAAAAACGTTTATTAATGACTTAGATCTTAGAAATCCTACCCGTTTAGATAAACGAATTTCACGAAATGTTAGCTTAACGCAGGTCGTCATGTATGGGATCTCCATTACCGGAAATTTCATCTTCACTAGGGCTATCAAGTTTCAAACGATAATTAGTCAAGTTTGAAACTGTAATTAGCCTAGTTTCCAACCAATAATAACTATATGCGTTAATATATCGGTTATTAAATGAATATCATAGCATAAATTTTCTTGCACTAATGATCTAAAACCAAGAGCACAAATTTTACAAACAATTTCATAAACATTTTAAAACACATCAAAAATATTTTTTGATCTGAAAACTACTTAAATACACTTCGTTCCATTCTATTTTAAGGTAGTTGTAAAAATTTCATAAAGTTTTTTCGGCATAAAAAATCTTCAAGAGTTGAATACGTGTTTAAGATAAAAAAATATTGCAATACAGATTGGCTTTCGCTCAAGTTCTCTTAAAAATATATTTTTCTTGAAAAATATTCTATACTTTTTAAGCTTTTTGGGGTAAATTAAAGTGAAGAAGAAAAAAATATTGTCGTAAAATTTTTTCTATAGAGTGAACAAAAACAATACTGTATTATTGATGAATAATGCGGAAACTTTATTAAAAAAAAAACAATAAATAATATTATTTACAAATTAATACGAGTTTTTTTAATAAATTATTTTCTGTTTATTAAGAGGGGTTGAAAGTAAATTTGAGGTGTAAAGAATAGTTACGCTGCGAGAGTGGATGCGGTCAGACCATGCTACAAAATTTTAGTATTTTAAAATACTAAGAGCAAAAAGTACTTTTGAGTACTATAAGCTGAAAAAATTTATTTTTACAGCCTTATTTTTAGGATAAGTGCTTAAAATGCCAAAAAAAAATCAAAAGTAGCAGACAACAACATGCTCTTTTCAAAAAACGAAAATACAGATTTAGAAGATGACACAGAAAGTTAGAAAAAACTAAGAATGGAAAGAATACGAAAGCCGAAACGAAATAAGAAAATAAGCAGACAAAGTCATAGAAAATACCAAAATCATGATAGATAAAAATTACTATTCTGTGACAGAATTTGCTAAATTAAAAGCGCAAAACGAAAGTTTAATGTTAAAGTTAGATAGAATTATTAGAATAGTTACAAAAAGAAAATAAGGCGTTAAAGACAATAGAAACCTCTGATAGCAGCGGAGATGCTCCAAAAAGGAAAAGACAAAGGACAAAAGACAAAAACATAAAAAAATCAAGAATAAAGACTCGGAAGAAAGGGAAGTGGAGATGGAAACAACTACAGTCAAACCGACTGTAAGCACGAGCCGTGCTGCGGAAAAAAGAAGGAACTGTCAAGCATGCAGCCGGTACGCTTTGGACCGAAGGAGAAATAGAAATAGGAGGCCCAAGATCACCGCCGTTAATTTTACAAGTGCCAGAAGATTGGACAAAGATAAGATTTTAATATGAATAAAAAACACAAATTCTAACGACTATAAGAAACTGGTTGAATATCTAGAAAAGAAAAATTAAATAAAATAGGCAGTTGTCTTGTGGAAATCCATGCGCATATGAATGCTATAGAACGAAGCAAGAAAAAACAACGTATGCGAACTGCCAGGGTGAACACAGAGGATGCCCAAAGATTCCCAAAGTTGACAATCCCAGGAGTTAGTTACATCAACGCAATAAAATGAAAATAAAAACAAAACACGAACATTCAAGCAATAATGATGCAATTTCAGCAAATACGACAGCATTTATGGAAGAAATCGCAATAATTATAGGAGGTAGCCAAAACTGACTAACAAGACAATTATCATGACAAGTATCAGACTTTTTGACAAAATACAGATACCGTTTCTCAAGAATTCGAAATTTTCTGCAGAAGGAACATACGAGTTGGACCAAGGAGCTTGAACATCCGGATCAATCTGAACCCCAACTACCACAACTGCCCCGCAGAGCGGTAGTGGGTCAAACGCAAATTAGCGTGTACTTAACTGAGGCCCAGTTGGATGAGACAGGGTGTGGATACAATGGGAGTCGTTATTTCAACTTTTATTGAAAAATAAAAGTAGAAGTTCGGAGCAATAAAAGCGAGACTCGACGATAAAGAAATATCCATGAGTGTCTTAGCCCAATTCTCTTTCGAACAAAATTATAGTAAATACAGCCTTAAATTGTCTGCGACCGAAGTAGGAATAAAAACTAACATATAACACATTTCAAGCCATTTCTACTGGCCCCAAACCTACGCGGCAAAAAAATATTTTCATTATACTATATATCAGATTTATGCTTTTACATTTAAGGAGGTCTATTCCAAAACTTGGCTTATCCACTTATGAATAAAAATGAGTAAGGGCCATTTGCACCGACTAAATTTAAACCCAGCTTTAGAGTAAGCCTCGCTTTAAATAAAAATTCATTTGTACAGCCAGACAAACTTAGTTTAAAGTGGTCTAAGCAAAGTTTAAGTTAAACCGTCAGAATTGAGGGTTTAATTTACAAAGCCTTATTTCATAACCAAACTTTTATGGTTTAGAGCCATTTGATCCAAATAACAAATTTTCTATAGTGTTGTTACTGCTTGATGTTTGTGTGACATTCTTATAATCTTTAGTACTTTTTTTATACTACATCTTTTGTATTAAAAATACAAAATGAATTTCGATGATATTTTTGAAGGCGATTTGGATGTTCTTCAAATAATTAATTTCGGTTTTCCAAGACAAATTTATATCCGAAATAATCCTTACGAAGAGCTAAGTGAACTAACTTTCCATATTTAGTTATTATATTTAATATAGTTGTTTTCTCTTCATTTGAAAAATTAGTGCTTCGTTGACATTTTTCAATCATTTTGACACATGTAGATTACAGAAATAAGGCATGCGACATAAAATATATTATATTTTCACAGCCACTACACCGTTTTTGAATTTTTGTCAGGTTAGAATTTTTCTTATGAAGTTAGTCACAAAAGTGGTCACAACTATAAATAAACAAAATTATCATCAATAGTTCGCTTGTACTCGCTTAAGAAAGCTCGCTTTAAAAAGGTGCGGTGCAATGATCTGGAAAATAAACTTCACTTAAATATTTAAGCGAGTTTTAAAAAACCAAGTTTAGATGTCGATCGGTGCAAATGGCTCTTAGTGGTGTCTGTAACTTTAACATGGAGCTGTCCCTATTCCAAAATTCGTCTACTTTCATTTAAAATAAATTTAAAAATTGATTATCATTTTAAAACTCGCCTTATCCATTGGTTATATCATGCCAACAACTCGGCTTATACAAGTAAACCAATGCTCGAAACAGAATTTGATCACATGATCATTCCATGATTGAAATACCATAAACGTCTTAGTACGAACTTGTCGTAGCTGTCAGACGAACGCAAATTTACCACTGATTAAATAGTGGTTATTGGTTATAAAAAAATGGAGAGTTCCGAACAATCTACTAATAATATAAAACCTGCGCAAAAAGGAAAAGGTAGAAAGAAAAAGAGTGATCCTACAAAATGGGAGAAAATGATGTCAAAAAATGAAAGGTAAGTACATATCGGTAATATTATTAAGTCCAAAATATTATTCATAATCTCAAATGTGGTCAAATGATGAGGTAGTAAAACTCTACAAAAATTTGTGGTACAGGATTTAGAGTTTTACTACCTCGGTAATATTATTGTTTATTCCTCTGAACATTTCCGTCAGTGCCGTGTGTATAAACAAAAATGACAGCTAATCTTACTGTTTATTTTAGGCATACAGCATCTTAACCACCTCAATTTCCAAATTGTAGGCACAAAAGCAATAAAACATACCGGTATAATAAACTCAAAATGTGCGACATTCGAAATTTTCACGCAAATTTTTACGTCCTGAAAAATCAAATTAAGCAGGACCAGTTTATTCTCAACTTTATCAGTGTGTGCACTTGCCTAAGAGAGATAGAGCGGTTAAAACGAGAATATCTCGAAAAGGAGTTCCTATAAACTATTACGTGAAAATAAGGGTTACCAAAGATTTTAAGATCCAAGTCTATCAAAAAGCTTTCGTGAATATTCTCAAAATTAAAAAAGGATCGTATTCGGGTATCCCTCCCATGGAGAGACGTGGTGGAGCTAAACCGAGCAAACTTTATATTGAACGATGAAAAGCGTTGAAAGCCTTCTTTTTTTCCTGAATCGGGCGTGTGAGGTCCCACCTGCACTGAGGTTCTAGGCCTATTGTGCCCCGCCAGTTTTCACATCAGTCCAGTACTCTTGACAAAGTCAAGAATAGTCGTGATGTTAGCTTTCGCTTTCTCTTTGGGTACAGGATACTGTACCCCGAAGTGCCATTTCTTTTCCCTGTTCAGGTCCTGGCAATAGCATAATACGTGAAAAGGAGTTTCGTCCTCTTCTTGGCATTTTCTACATAGGAAATCTTCCTGTGAGGTTCATGTGTCTTCTGAGCCCGCAGTGTCCTTTCAGGACACCTAGTGCGATTTTGAGTTAACATCTTTTTAGGCATAGTAGCAGATTGTCTCTGCTTTTGGGTGGACCTTCGATAAGTGTTTTAGACTGTATTAGTCCCGGAAGTTCCAACCAGTATTCCTTGTATTTGTCCCTTAATTGTTTTTCCAGCATACCCTTTATATGTTGGTAGAAAATACCACATGTGGGTTGCGGTCCAATTAAAGGTTTTCGGCTCCTTTACCAGCCAGGCGGTCTGCCTCTTCATTTCCTTCTATGGTTGAAAGCCTTCATTAAGAAGCTTAAATATTCAGAAATGCATTACTGTAGGGAGAACAGCATACGCCGAATATCTACCTTGCAATTTATCCATTGGTTAACTGTTAATCATGTACAACAGTCAAGTTTCTGATGAAACGTTGAAAGTACACTTTTTTTGGAAATATTTTTTGTTTAGATTATAATATTGGTTTTGGAGTACCAGCAACCGATATATGCTCAAAATGTAGCTTCTTAAGGTAATGAAAAGGAAACAAGATAAGAATAAACGTTCAGCAATCCAAATAAAGAAGAGCATACATAAGCAGAAAAGTTCTTTAACAAATTACGTGAAGAACTTTCGGAAATAATTACTTTTTCATTTGATTGCCAAAAAAATCTTGTTAATCTGAAAGTTTAAGATCAAATTGAATAATATAGTCATCAACTTTATACGTATAATTTCACAGTAGTAAAAGGTTCTTCACATACCAGACTTATATATACTTGAGCAAGAATATAATAAGGGGGCCAATGAGATTTATTCTGCTGTTTTTCACTTATTAAATTCAAACGGTTTGTTTCCATTCAGAAAAATAAGAATTTGTGCTGCTGATTGTGGAGGATAGAACCGGAATTCAATCACGATTTGCATGGGTATTAAAGAAGCTGAACTGAACTAGTATTCCCCATGAGAGAGCATTCGTTTTTATCCTATTATAGGGTATTTGAGATTACAGAAAAAAACTAAGAAGACTTCCCATTATAATAAATCCAGAGGATTATATTGAATTGTTTCGTGAGCCTGGAACCGTAATACGATTAAAAGATTTTGGAGTGAATAAATGTAAAAAAGCTGCAAAACATATTTAAAAGAAGTTAGCGCTTGATATTTCAAATTTTCCACGGCTAAAAGATTTTTTATTAAGAAGTCTAATACTAACGTCATAACACTAGGCTGGTGAAGAAAAGTACACCGTGAATTTGTGATGTGGAAAAAAGAGTACCTATGTTAAGTCAAAGAAAGTAGCAGATATCAAAAAACAATTAGAAGCACACTACGGTGAGAACTGGTTAGAAGCAGAAGAGCTGCACTTTTTTATTAACTTTTTTGAGAAACAGGGACAACGCGAGAAAGAAAATGGATGAACAAGATGAAGAACTGCCACAATGTGAAGGTGAATAAGAAGACGAAGTTACTCTCAGAATTTGAGTTTATTCATATGAAACAAAAAATGTTTCATCTATTTTTAATTAAGATATATTACTTTATATTAAATTTCCTGTAAGGTATTTCTGATGGCGTGATATTCATTAGTACTTAGGTGTAAGGTTTTTTACAGTGATAAGCCCAGTTTTGGAATCAACATATTGTAATGGTATTTTAGTTGGGTATGTTTAGTGAATTTGACAACAAAACTGACACCACTCTTCTAGAACAGAAAATATGGGCTAAAGGGCTCCTTAGGCCCAAAACGTAATATAGTCAACGTTACTACCATATTTGATTTGATTAGATTTTGATAAACCCAGCTTTAGTTAGTTCCTACTTATTTTTCAATTATTTCGAAATATCAAGTAGTTTAGGAGTTTAATTGTCAAATTACCAAATCATTAAAAATATAGGCAATGTTTCATTATTTAGCTAGGTGTTTTTTTATTATCATTATTTACCTAGAGTGAGAAATATTACTTCTAATTAGAGGAATGGAGGAAATAATGGTGTTTTCTCATGTTAGTAGTACAAAAAATAATTTATTGATACCATCTGCTAACTATAAATCCAGTTTTGTGAATTTTTTACACATAAATTTAGAAGTTGTGTCACTATAAAATACTTTTTTGTACAATATAACTGTTTCTTCTATAAAACATTTAAGACATACTGGAAAAGTTTTCTAATATATTTCCCAGTGTACTTTATAAAATAAAACGTTTCTAAATTTATCAGATTATAAAGAAGATTTATTTTATTTTTGCACTAAAAATCCTAGATGTGCATTTGTGCATTCACTTTAATATCTCTTCGAGAAAATGTTTATAGCATTTAATTTTCATTAAATGAAAATGAGGGATTTATCTCACCGGCGAGAAATAAGCCAAGACGCGGCTTATAAGCATCCCAAAAATATGATCGATAACACCACTTGCTTATGAGATTACTTATTTTTTGCAACTTGGGCGGAGTAAAAACTGGAAATATAACTACCTCTTTTTTATTTTATGCTAATCAACTACACCATCTCGTAAAACTAAAATCTATTCAAAATTATTAAGTACATTAACATAATTCAATTTGCGGAAATACTTCCAGTTATGATGTGTAATTTTATATACTGCATATAATTAGTCTTTATACAATCATTTAATAGTTTCAACTTGAAAGTTTTCCGGGAATTTTTATTATTGGTTATTTTATAGATTTCGATTTTACTGCTGCCTCGAACCGCCATATTGGAAAAATGGCGCCTAAAATCAGTTTTTGTCAATATCTCCTTTCCGATTCTATTAATGAAAAAACATTTTGAAAATAAATGAAACTGGAAAAATTTCCTATATTTTATGCAATAACCTTTTTATTTGTAAAATCAATACAGGTAGTATTGCCGTACGAGCGCCAAAAAGTCTACTTCAAGATCCGTATTGGTCAAAAAAACTCATTTCCACACCACCGTGAGGTAGAGTAAGTGGATCGTTTTCTGTATCGTGGCTGATTATTTTTACATATTTTTTATTCAGCTCAATATAACGTTACAACATAATGAATATTATTGGGCTCGTCACTAGATGGGGTAGATTAATCTCGAAAATCTACTTTATCTTTTCTCTAGTATATAATGGTCTCAATTAAATTATACCAAGAACAAGAAATCGTACTGACAATAATAAAATTCAGTTACAAAGATACCAAGAACAAATGACTGAAATTGCTAACAATATTTTAAAACCGTTACATATTTTCGTCGAATTGTATTTGACTTGAAATTTTTGAATAAATGGATGACTTAAGATTTATTGCGCCAAATAAGTTTTGACATCTTGACTAGAGCTCTAAATCCACTCTTATTGTATTTCACTAAATTAAAATATTTTGAATAGAAATGATGTAACCATTTACATAAATACATAAATAAATAAATTGCTGAAATTATAATTATCTATTTTTTAAATTTTTTTTTATAAAAGTAAATTGACGCATTTTACTATTACATGATATTAAATAAAACGCCCGATGTCCGCGTATAGATGACGGTTGTATAGTCTCGAAAAACAACCTTAAAACCATTGGATTCAATTCAACGAACTGCATTACTAAGTGTACTAGGAGCCTATGGAACAAGTCCTTATCTCTCTCTATGTAGCGAGTCTACCACTCTCTCACTGGAATATCGCCGAGATCAGCTTCTAGCACAAAGATGTTAGCCCTATCAAACCGATTAAAAAACTACTTAAAACCAGTGAAGAGGACTCATATTTTAATATGAACTTGACCAGAATAAGACCAGCTCAAACTCGATATGGAGAATTATTGGATAGATTGGGAGAAACTTTTCCAGATTCTCTTAACCAACAAGAATATGAAGTTTCCCCATAGATGCTCAATAGTCTCATATGCCAATGTAAATGCCTGAAATATAAAAAAGAGGAAACACCTTCACAGATAATTAAACAAGAATTTATACAAGTATTGAACACTTCTCCTAATATCCAATTAATAATCACCGACGGATCAAAAAACACTCAAAATAACTCGTTTTCGTGGACACTTCCAATAGCTGCCAAAGTATACGTATAAAACTGAATAATATGCAATATGGCAAGAACTCAAATACATAGATACATACAACAATCCATCAACTGTAATTTACACTGACTCACTAAGTTGAACACAAGCACTTCACAATACGTTTAGCAATGACTCCATGGCTAGACGCATATTAGTTACTTTACATCACCTAGAATCTAATGGCAAAAGAACAATATTCATATAGATTCCCAGTCATATTGGTATCACAGGTAACGAAAGAGCTGATCACTCTGCTAAAGCAGCTCTAGGTGAACCAATGGAGGATATACCTATTAGAGCTGAAGACTACCAGATGTACCTGAATCAAAAAATTCTGTCACAATGGGCAGAACACTGAATACAACATGAATCTAAATTAAAAACAGTAAAAGAAAACACTTACCCATTTATAATCAGAAGAACATTGTCAAGAAGGAAACAAGAGGTACTGACACGCATGCGTATAGGCCATACAAGGTTAACGACATCCTATATGCTACTTCGTAGAAATAAACCACGATTCGAATTATATAGGGTCTATCAAACAATGGATCATATAATCTTTGAATGCCCAACTTACCAAAAACCTCTAAATCAATTCGCAATACCAAATATATACCTCTACCAGTAAAAAAAAAACGTCCGGTGTAAGTAAATAAAAAATTTAACCTTTACGAATTATTCCAAAAATACGATTATTGGATAAATGTCACTGGAAAAATATCCCGAAGTTATTGTGAAGCTAAACTGATTTAGTACACTGAAAGTAATGCGGTTCGATAAGTTTTTATTTTAATTATTTATGTGATCATATCAGGGGTAATCAAAAGATATCCTTTACAAACCAGCATGCGCAGCAGCTCCTCGTCTGGTGAGCATTGGGTCGTTGGTAAGGAGTGAATTTACAAAGTTACTCTTTTTTTAAAGGGTTGCCAGGCGCCACTTAATTTTAAAAGCAAAAATCAAGAAAAGTCAATCACAAGAACTGTATCTTATAATATTGTTCAATTTAGTAAAAAATTATTACTATAGACAAAATTAAATAATTGAATTTAGAATGATTTATCCTAAAAGTAAAAAAATAATCAAAGAAAACAAATGTCAAAAATCAATTTATTCCTGGTTGGTGTTTTTTTTTAATTTAAAAAAAAATCGCAGTTTGTTACAAAAAAAAATCAGGAATATAGCTGATGCCACATAATGATTATTTTGTGGTCTAAAAAAATCTTAATATTTTGGTCGAGTGATTTTTTGAGTCGCAGTAAAAGAATTCATACAAAGTAATATTGTACATCCAAATGACAATAAAAGGTATGCCTATAAGGCATGGCTTGAAAGTTACCCAAAAAAATAAGCGTGCCTTAAGAGGGCATGTCAAATCTATAAAGAAAAGACAACGTTACGAGAATTTATATTAAAATTAAAAAAACAAATAGCTTAGGTACCCTTAATTATAAAGAAGCCTTCGATAAGACATTAAAACGGTTTACACAATCACGTGTAAAATACAAAATTTCGCTATCATATATGATACGAAGACCTTCGCATTTAGGTGATCAGAAAAGAAAAAGCTCTAATCTCCGTCTTAAAACCAAAATGGAAGCCTCATTAACGACATCCGCAAGGTGGCGTATCGATAAATTAATAACATCTAAATAGCTAAATAACTAGGCCACTATGTGTAATATGGGTTGCCTATAGTCAAGTACTAAACGACTATTCAGAGCATGTCTAGCGTAAGCGAAGCAGTTTGCTACTTAAAAATTGTTTTGAGTTACCTTGAAATTAAAAAAAACTTTTTAATTAGGGTCATGGGGTAAATTCGTTCATCATGTTGAGAAATACTTACAAAAGAAAAATATTTACAAATGGCTTTTTATACTTAAATTATGAGAGAGATGTAAAACATAAAACCTTATGCTACAGGACGTCCGGTTTGGTGTAAAAATCGCAGACAAAAAAAAATGTCGATGCATAGAGAGAAAAATAGGTCAATTTTCATGTTACATTATAATTCTTTATAATTTTGCGAATACGGTTAAAAACCAGATTGTGTTTGTCTCTGTTATAATATCTTCTGTCCTCGCTTCGCTTCCCAAGAAGCGAGAACAAATTCGTCATAAAATACAATCTCTTATAAATAATATACCTATACGCGTGTCAATTTTGCATGTCCTTTGACCATGTTCCAATGCCACAAAAGACAGTTGTAATCCCAGAAATTTGTTTACGCGTTATTAGCCTTTCAGATCTCATAGAGATAAGTCAATTACAAACATGTAAAAGTTCTTCTTTAAAATCCCGGGTAAAACCGCGCCTTGTTTATCAAATCATTCGTTAAATATTTTATAAGATTTTACAAAGTATTGTTCTTAGTTATAGAGTGAATATTGAGTGACAACTATTAATTTAATCATTGTGGAAGTGTTTTAAAAATAATGTACCTTTTATAATACAGCCTTGTGTAAAAATAGCCCTTATATTTAACTTCAATATGAGTTTTTCTATTAATTTAACAGCTTGAAACTAAAGTTATATGGTCCTTCGACCATTAGTTGACTTTAACACGTCGACTGATTTGTTCAATTATTATGCTTTGAGTATTCGTATTTAATTTTTATCATTTTACAATGGCTAATACTAAAGCATTTATGATCAAGATTACTCTCTGTATTTGAATAAAATATCAAATTTTTTAGTATACAAAATAATTTACTACTTATTCTTAAATTGCTGATTTGTGGTTACAATTTAGACGTTTTATTTTTGCATGAACGTTTTAAAACTTAATTGGCTAGAAAAACGTTTCTTATTTTCCATCAATTATTTTTTTTACCCTTTTGTAACTTGTATCAGTTTTCACTCCCCTGTGGCTGAATACTGATATCTGCACCTGTGTCTGCTAATTAGTTGAGAATCTTCAAAGGAAATGACGAATATATGTAAATAGGAATGCTAGATTCATACCTTTTTATTACGGTTCACAGAATAAATATCCTTAGTTTAAATTAAACCGACAAAACAATCTGATGAGATAATGAAGGTATCACTAAATTAAATTAAAAACGATCACAAAATTTCTCAGGTAAAATAGCACGATGCAAAAAACAATTTGACAAATTACCAAAATAATATAAAGTAATGTCAGATGAAATCGAATAACATTAAGAGAATTTAGAGAAAAAATACCAAATCAATTTAGTTGACAATTTAATTCATGTATAAAAATCCCATAAGCCGCGTGATTTTCCAGCGACAATAACGGAACCTAACTTTTTAAAGCATGACAACCAGCATTGTAAACAAATTTTTGATGACGTTATGTCAATTTTTCTTAAACTTATCAGAAAAGTTTTCATTCTCCGACTAAAGCGTGTTTTTAACAATTGTACTTTTCCGTTAAATTTAATAAACTAATTTACATCTTATTTTTTAATTTATTGATTTACATATTCATTAAATTGTCTTACCGAATTACACTCTAGCTTTTTTTTTGAGACGAAGTAAACTTGACATTTATAATTAGAATTTTGTTGCAATTAGGTAATTCAACTCAAAAAACTGCCAGAAAAAATTACTCGTCCTACGGACTCGTAATTTTTTCAGAGGCAGTTTTTTTCGTTAAATTTGCCAGGCAACAAAATTCTTATTGATACGTGTCAAGTTTACTTCGACAAAAAAAAGCTCTCGTGTAATTATAAGTGACAATTAATATCTTTCTGTATATTTATATATATAATAAAATTTATATGATAAATTTTAAAATTCAGTAGAAGAAGTCAAACTTAAATACACTATTTAAAAAAAACACCTTTAGAATAGAAGAGTAATATTAGATTTATAAATCAAATTTGATAATCAGATATGTTTGGTTTTATTTATTTATTAATTATGTTGATAAGAAATTAACCATTATCAGATATTTGCCTCTATTACTTTTTTCTATTAGAAAAATGAAGCAAAAAAAACTTCATATTCACTAAATTATCTTCTTAATATGATAACAGTAAAGGAGCAGCACCCAATCCTCCTCATTCCCCATATTAAATCCCATAAGAAAACACCAAGTTCCGTTCTGGCAAAATAGCGTTAATTCAAGGTCACGTCATTGGCCTCCGCTAGATGAATCTTGATCAACTATAGAACCGATTCTGATCAATTTTGATCCACTTTTGATGAGCTTTGAGTCATGTATGCAGATCAAATCTAATCAGAAACATATCGAAAGCGAATCGAGAATCGTCTAGCGGAGGATAACGACGTCACGATTGACCGTGATTAACGCAATTTTACCATAACGGACCTTGGCGTTTTCTTATGGAGAATATGGAGGAATTAGTGCAGCTCGTTTACTAATAATATAACAGCATATTTTTCATAAAAGTAATAAATTTTTTCGAATAAAACATAAATTTATTAACATTAATCAACAGGGAACTAGATCTAAATACATACCGAACTGTAACTAATAGAATCTTGATATTAATTTCTAAATCTTGCTAACAACGTAATTAAATCGTCTAATCGACATGCATCAGTCGACACAAGTTAGTTCGTGTTTTCGGATTTCCGCACTTCAGCGGTTTCGTTCGTTATCATACAATTAAAACTAAAATTGAAAACGATACTAACTAAAAACTTAATTTCCAAAATGTGGATAAAAGTTGGATAAATATTGCATGCGTTTACACATATTAGTCCAATGCTTTACGGAATATAGGGTATTTTATGCAACAGACATTCCTCAGCATATTCGAGGAATGGAATAACGACAAACTATTTTAAAACTTTGGTAATTTACCGTAGGGCATCAGATCGGATACACATTGCTGTTTGGGGAAATACGGGCGGATTCGGAGATTTATTCTAGTCGATCGTCGAACAGTCTAAAAAGAATATCAATTTTAACCTAAACCAATCCATTTATTAGTAAATAATAAATAATAATAATAAACAGGAATTAACGGCAATAAACGACAATAAACGTTAATAAACGTCAGTAAACAACAATAAACGGCAATAAATGGCAATTAACGATAATTAACTGAATAAACGACAATAAATGACAATAAACGGCAATAATCGGCAATTAACTGCAATAAACGACAATTACCAGCAAGAATGTACCTAAAACAAAACTAAAATTTACTAAAGTTCAAGACCATCTTGACAGTCCATTTTATATTTTGTTAAAGATTTAAATAATTTTTGTAATTATTTTTGTTAATGTTTTCTTTTTTATATTTAAGAATTGAAGAATGTATCGCGAATGGTAATGATGAAAATCTTTAAGAAAATATGAAATGAACTGTCAACTAAAACTAACCTTTCTATGAGTACATTGTTATTACCTGGAACAGGTAAACCACGGCGGGCAAGCCATGGTTTAAAGTCATGGTGTAACGAAACTTCGGTCGTTACGAGTCACTTTGGCGCCTTAGTCAAGGTTTCGGATTGCCTCGAGCGCCACCTTCTGTTTAAAGTGTGAAGGCAACTGCACGGGCAGCGTCAGTGGAGAAAGAAAATACTCCAAAGGTCGTTATGGTATCGACTAAAATCACTGGCGTTATATTAGTTGCTGGAATTAAAAAAATAAGATTCAAGAAATAAAACTTTTATTCATACCGAAGTTCCGGCGAAAAAGAAAAAGGAGTGTAACACTCTCTATCGGTGATGTTAGACGGCACTAGCACGTCTCCTAGGCTGGCGTGGTCGGATTGACGGTTCCTTACTCCGGTACAATAGGAATTGGCTTCGCTCTTCGCTCCCCTCAGCTTGACCTAAAGTTCGACAGACTGCACTGGTGTTGCAATTGGGACGGTCACAGGAAGTCTGACTTCAGGTTGCCACTGCAGCTACCGACAACAGTTTGAATTGCCCTACTCGATAAGAACTTTGGCGTCTAAACAGCACAGACGAGAGTGTCTCCATCTGTCAGGCGGAAGTTCAAGTGGTACGACTGGCCTTTTATTCGAAACTTCTCTCATAATTTTAAGTTAATTCTACTCAAGTGCCGTGCGAGATTTAATTTATTGTTACATTTTGGCTGTCACCTGTATTTTCTATTTTATTTTCTATTCTATTTAATAGGTATTATTTATTATGTAGAGTATATTATTGACTTTAAAGTGACTTTGTAAAACACCGTTAATTGACTGTAGGCCGAGCGAGGCATACGTGGATTCTGTAAGAGGAAATCGTGAGACAGAAATAATTCGCGTCGCGAGCACAGAGAATTTCTATATCTAATAAAAAATACATTTCACCTACCTTTTTCCATACGAACCATCTTCAACTCGCAGTCATCACGAAGGAGGTCGTAGCCACTATTTTTCACACGTTTTTAGGTTACGGGAGAATAATTATTTTCATTGATTAAAACACGAGATAAATACTAATTAATTTTATTGGCGAGAGATACTTAAATGCATGACCATAAGTTGGTCCAAAGTTACTAAAGAGACAATTAGGAGAATTTGTTTACAAGTTATTAAACAAAATAAAGTTAATTAATTAGTAAAGAGTAACAGCTACTCAGTTCCCTATCAAGCGGACTCTCATCAATAGCTAGGCGCGCAAAAACTATTATTTACTTAAACAACCCCGTAACCATGAAACCCGAATTTTAGTTGAAAAACTTACTCTGAATATTAATATTTAAACCCACTGCTTATTAGAAGAAGAACCGATCCCGAGCGAAGTTGGAAATTAACTAACTCAAATTTGGAAATAATTTTCAAAGTTACAAACGAAATTAGTGTCGCATAGTGAAAGGCTTCCGGATTAGTTCGGACCCCGTGAGGTGACCGTACCACCCTTAATCTTACTGGAACCTAGCAAATTAGAAATGAGAACATTTTACTAAGCGAACCAAGAAGAGCGTATCCCTTTTTATTACAAATTTGACTTACAGTTAGTGCTGCCCTCTGGGTAAATTTGAAATAGTTTACTTAAATTTAATTATGCGATATATCAGCGACTAGCTATGTAATTAGAATCCACGCCATACAATATTAAGTCTGATCCATCATCCAAAGCCATGTCCTGTTTCCAATTTCTTATCTAATAATATAATTTAACTAAACTAAATACGTTGTTTTATATTTTTATATTTTTGAACGAGTAAACTTAATTTCGTGTCAGAAAGTTTTGTGTATAACATGTGTTAAGAACCGTTGCCTTTTACAAAGGCCTTTCTAAGAAGGACATCTTTTGTCCTATTGATTTATATATCCTGGTAAATATTTCTTAAGTGAATTATTAGAATGTATTGAATTTAAAACGAAGTAGACTTATTTTTCTGAAGTGGCTAAGAATTTATTACTTCCTTCATGTCAAATATAAATTACTAAGACCCCCTTGAATAAGGTACTGTTACATTATATATTTTAATTATTTCGGAAACAAGTAACTTTGTTACAATGGATAAGATGGTCTTAAACTTTGGTAAATTTCAATTTTTTTCCAGGTACTTCATATTCCTTTAATTCTATTTTTTGAAATACGTTTAATGTTGTCAAGAGGTAAATCAAAACATGTGTACTCCCCACTAGTTCTGCCTCTGGTGGATTTTTTTTAAAGCATCAAAGAAATAGGTCAATTCAAGCGATATTTATTCCTGTTATTATTTGGCTGATATAAGGTGAGCTATATGAGTCTCCCATTCACCCCATTATGTAACCATATTATTCAAGCTGTTTGATTCGTAAGAATTTAGTGCGGTATTCCAAAGTGAAAAATAAAACATTGGGTTCACAAGCTGCCCTATCCGTTTCGTATATTGCGGTTCAACTTATTTTGACCAAACAGTAACTGTGGAAACCATTTGAAGCAATGCAGTGCAGTGTAGTCTAAATAACTTATAACTAGCTAACCTTAAGTCAAGAATGCTATTTTATACTAATAACTCTAAAAGTACGTTGTCACTGGATATCATCTTACTTTATACTATAGTGTCTTAAAGTTTACTTAGAGTTTCACTATTATACATATTATATTATTGTTGAAGACACCTATGTTCAGATGGAATTGTTCCAATATAACGGCACTGTCTTGGGATAAAACACTATTTAAGTCTTTTGGAAGGTCATTTTTTCTCCTCTCTATCTCGTAAATCGGACATTCACTAATAATGTGTTTCACTCTTCCTGGCACATCACACGCGTAACATATTTATTGTGCTTCATGTTTCAGTAGGTATTTATGTATCAGTCTAGTATGTCCTATCCTTAATCTACTTATTATTGTCTGGATGTGTCTGTTCAGTCCATCCAGTGGTTTTTGTAATAGGTTTGGGTTTATTTCATATAATTTTTTGCCCATTTGTGGTTTCCACCGATCAAGCCATAGTTTTTTTGTCATAGATTTTTTAATATCTAGGTTGGAAATGGGGTCGATGTTGTTATTTAGGCACGCTCTTTTTGGAATGGTTTGCTTTTTCGATCCCGGGAATTCGAACATGTTCCATATAATCTCTACTCCTTTATTTTCAATTCTAAGTTCTAGCACATTTCCTTTTATTTCAACTAGTAGTGGATGTTTGGAGTATATTTTTATAATTGCTTGAACTCCACTTAAATAATTTGTGCAGATAACAGAGTTTGAGTAATTTAATTCCTTTGATACTTTTATTGCCATTAATATCGCGAATATTTCTCCTATATACACAAAGCATGGAGGTGGAAGTTTGTGTTCGTGAGTTGTTGTATCCGTGACTACTGTTACTCCTATAAAGTGGGTTTCAGGTATTTTTGAAGCATCTGTGCATATAACCTTGTGCTGTTTGTATTTGTTTTTCATCTTGTGAAAAAGACGGATTAGTAAAGTTGGAGTAGTGTCTTGTTTTGGATAATTGGCTAGGGAAAAGTTGCACTTTGGAGGATTAACTATCCAGGGAGTGGGACATACTGGGTAATTTGGCATAATGTTTAAAATATTAAAATTTAGGGTTATGAGTCTTCTACTAAAGGTTGGTGTCAGCAGGTTGGGGTTTAATTCGAATATATTATGAAAACGTTTGGAAACTATACGGGAGTAGGTAGGTAGGGTTCGGCCGGTTTGCTGCTACTTTTGCTGCGTAGTCGAGGCTTAGACGCTGTCTTCTAATATAAAGTGGTTGCTCGTAACTTCTACATAAAGGCTCTCTACGGGGCTTATCCTTTATTATACATATTTATTCTTGGCAAGGACATATCGCAATAAATCAAAAAAATTAAAAGGGAACAATCCCACCCAATTTTTGTAAACTAATTGTTAAAAATTTTTTAAGATAATTTTTTTTTACATGATCACTAAATTTTGCATTATGAAGATCAGATAATGATCAGAAAGCTCAAGTTTTTAATTTATTGCAATCAAAGTTGAAGAATGGCGGTAATATTATATCAAAAGAGTGAATAAAATTAAAGGTTACTTCTCAAATTCAAGACATATGATTAAAAATGAATTAAAACAAGTTTATATCAAACTTCATATTAAAAATAATACATATTTTTTCTTATTTTGAACAAAACGGCATAATAAAAGTAAGAAAAGAAAAGAACTTTACTTTTGACTGTCGCCACTCTACCGACAGTTTGAATAACCTACCCTAGTGACATGTCTCCTTAAAGTCTTCGTTAGTGTAGTATTAACTTAGTATGGTATAGTAGATTCTGTAACAAGGTTAGAATGAAAAATTCGACACGAGTGGAAAATTCCGAACGCAAGCGAAAGCGAGTGTGAGGAACCACGAGTGTCGAATTTTTTCATTCTGACCGAGTAACAGACTATATTTTCTCCACGATCAAAAAGTATAAATCAAAATTAAATTAAATCTGAACACAAGTTATTTGTTGACATATTTGTATTACATTGTATTAATATTTATAGTGCTGTGGTACACTTACCGATATTAAAATCTGGTGCATTGGTGTTTTTTCATAATTTGCAATTTCAGATATTATTAAATTCTATATCTACTTCACTTGTTTTTTCACTCATTATTTTGTTTAAATTAAAACTTGTTTGAAAATAATTATTACCGTCGCCATTTTATATCTGACAGTGACACTTTTGAAATCCATGGCAATCGATATTGTTTAATTCGATTACAGAAAATCCATTCTTTACCTTGATAACGAATGAAAATACATGCAAAATGCATAAGAGGCAAGTATTATAGAATAAATATTCAGACTCAATAACGGAAGGTGACGCAGGTTTAGTCGGTTTGATATACGCAGATACGTCATATCTGCGTTTCATCTGGGGTTGATTTTGGGGGTTGGGTAAACTCGAAAAGAGTTTAAACCACTGCCACTGTATTCAGCATCCTTGAAAACGGGCTGGGGGACATAGTCTCGTTAGGCTCTTAATTGGTGACAAGTCTGTCCAACTTAGAGGAGCCACTAATTAAGATCTATTTATTTCCATATACTTTTTTTCCAACGGAATCATAGCCTGCTCTCGAACTAAATATAATTTTGTAACAAAAAATATAATTTGTATAAGTAAAGTAACAAACTTAAACATTACTATCATTTATTTTAAAGCATTTAAAAGCTGACAATAAACTAAATCACTTGCCTGGTTTGATTTAAATAAATTACAAACGTGTTAACGTGTTAACACGTGACGAGTACACAAACACAGTTGAGGAGAGCCGGAAAGAGGCGAGAGCAAATGTAGTTTTGGCTTTGATTGCTTTCTGTCAATATTGAATATCGGAATTCAGCAGACGTGAACTCGATTTGCTTTTACAATTTGATTTCAACGAAGGAACTTTGATCTTGTACCATGTCAATGATTATATGGTGTTGCAAAAACAGATACTTTGTATTATATAAGCTGTAGTTTGTGGACGTAATAACGTTGTCATAGTACTAAGTCTTTTGATGTACGCTAAAATAAAACAAACGTGAGCCGTAAAATTGTGAAATTTGCTAGTATATATACAGAGTGAATGGTTTTTTATATCTTGTAATCTATGTATATTTTAAAGTAAAATTTTTTATAACAAAATTGTAAAAAAATAATTCAAATTGATACAATTTGCCATTTACATAATATTTTGTAGAATAATATTTCTATAGACCTTTACGAAGTTAGATAATTGACACTATAGGTGATTTTTCAAGTAATAAAAAAACAGTAAATTCTAATTGAACTAAAAACATAATGTCACTTTTTAGGCAAATTCCTACTGACTCAATTATACACGAAATTGCACACGTATGTTTATCATCATGTGGTTTAATTATTTTCTACAGATAAATACCACATAAAAATTCAAAATTCCCAGTGTTGGCAACGCCGCATAAAATAGTTCACGGTCGCCCTGTAATTTATACAAAGAATTAAATTATTTTTTTTTAAATCAAATTATGCGACAAAAACTTGATACTGTCAGAAATTGTTGCCTGTGACCCAATCAATTTTTAGCAGTATTTATTAATATTAACTTAATTAATATTTAAGCTCTTGGACTAAATTAATTCCACTTAACGTCGCGTGTTCCTGTTTTATATTGTTTACGGTGTCACTATAACACTGGTAAAGTTCGCAAAATTTTATAATAGCTAATATGCAAAATAACACTGTTCGGTTTTATTTGAATATCTTCTGACTTTTATAACGGCAGAGCACATTAGTAGTCAGAACAAAAAACAACTGGAATTGTTAGACTATAGTATCACCAACATTTGCGGGTCTCCTCATAAGTTTGTAACAGAGTCTCTCTATTAGAAATGCACCCATGGCTAAGTTGCCTGGTTAACATGAATAATTAAACAACAACTAAGATTCCATATGACCCATCCACACACAAACTTAGATTCGGCCCAAGCGTGTCGGTTTCCAACTAATTCCTCTCGAAATATATTACAAGCTTCGGAGCTCATTCCACCAATCAATATCGTTTCCTCTAAAACTTAAAAACATAAAAACAAGTGAATACCAATGAAAGCGATTAAAAACCATATGAAAACAAGTGAATTTCTTCTTTACTTTTACCTTTCTATAATTTCGCTGATGCTTTTAGCAGTGTTCTCCTCTCTTGTATTTCAACTTCTATTTGCGCTCTTAAGTGACTTGTTTATTGTCTCATAAAGCTCGGGTTTACTTGTGTAAACCCTAGGCTTTCTACTTGGCTGTGGGGTCTTAAAAATATACAATCTATTTATCCACTACTTCAAATTATTTCTGGATCTTGCAAATCGTCTGCAGTCCCATATTGTATAGTCCGTTAACTCTCGTAGGTCTATGTTTTGATGCGTCCTTAAGTATTGGTCTCTTGCTCTTGCTGATGCCTAGTATCAGTGTTTCCTTTAGCTCCCTAAATATTTGTTAATTCGTTACATAATATGCTACATCAATGCTTATCTAATATGTATTATTGTCACTGGATCCATTTTCTATTTTTTTGCTTTCAAGGTTGTCCCTTTACCGTTGAAGTATATGTCATTGTAAAACATAATTATCGTATTGATCAGTCTCTGTTTTACCTTTACTTCAAGTTTACTTTTTCGACCTATGAAACCTACCACTTTTAATCTAGCATATTTTCTTTTGTTTTACATGGTCTTAGTTTTCTATCCATGATAACTAATAAAAAAATTTAACTTTGGTTGTCCAACTTATGTTGATTGGTATCTCGTTAAGTTTATATTTACAATCCATTTTGTGTCGTCGATTTCAGTGTCGCCTTTATAATGTCTTATTATTATAAAATTAAACAAAGTTGGACTCCGTATGGATGAGTCATACCAGCTTAACTGGTGCTCCTTGCACACACGATTTCAAGAGGAATCAAGCAACTAATGTGGTCCAAACACCTTTCGTCAAATTATCTGTAAAAAAAGAGTCAGATCGTCCACCTTTCTTTGATAATCCAAACAAGACTTCTGGTCAGTTACGAGTGTGCAATAAGGCGAGTTGCTCTCTTCTGTATAAAATCGGGCAACCGCAAAGTATGCTTAGAGGCAGAGCTCCAGAAGTTACAATATTTTGGGAAACTTTTGTCGCCATGCTTTGATTTCAGCGTAGAAGGCTAACACGATATTGTCTGTCTTTGGTACGTTTGCTATCTAAATGTACAATTTTGGTGAGATACTGCATCATATGGAACCCCGGCTTCCTAATATTCTATTTCCAGCAACGTTTAATTGTAAATGTTCTTTCCTTAAGGTAGCTCTGTAATAAAGTCAGAGCGTTTGGATATATAAGTTCTCCAGTACATGGCTCCTGCATGTAGATTTATTTCTGTAAAAGCAATTGCTGATCCATTTAACTAGTCTTATCAGTTATTCTTTGCAGTTATGTTGCTTTATAAATCCACACCGTTCTTTTGCCAATGCTCCTAGCACTTTTGTTTCTGCTTTTAATTTTTTCAGTATTACTCTTCCTACAATTGGCTCATTGCTGGTAATAAGTTAACACCTCTCGAGTTCTGTTTAATTATGATCATAACAATTGCTTTTTGTAGGTTGCGGGCTAACACTTTATTCTTAGTGTGCCGTGTAATATCATTTAATATCGCCACCAAATTTACGATTGCTTTTTATAGTAAGTTCTTTAGTGCTCTAAATCCATGTATTGCTTTTGCGTAAATTTATTTGTCGTTGTTCTTAGAAAAGCCTTTTTTTAACTCCACTAGTGTAGGTATTGACCGTTTGTCTGTTCTTAGGATTCATTGTAGGTTCCATATTCCTGGTTTCTATGGGTAAAATTAGGATTTGTCCCTTTGTATCGTTAGTATTTTAACTTTTTCATTTAATTTGTTTTTTCTCTTGTCTTCTTGGATTCTTGTCATTTGTACCAGTTTCCTTTGCGTGATCAGATTATTCAGATTTACGGTGATGTTTCCGAATCGGGTGTGCCTCTTTGGCATGAATCCAGTGGCAATTTTTCTTATAAATTCTGACTTATTTACCGAATATAATATTTAAGGGCGGACTTTACTTGCCCTACTGGGTTAAATACCTGGATATTCGCTGCTGGGATAAAGAAAAAACAAAGATAAGATTCAATAAATAACAAACTTTGATTTATACCAAAATCTGGCCGTTCGAGCACCAACTGGAATTGGGACTGCAACTGGAACTCGGACTGCCACCGCAACTCGAACTAATAATAATCGATTGAATCGTGCTACTCCATATCAATTTGGGCGTCTAAGAAGCTAGTGTCTTCATCCGTCAGGCGGAGGTTCAACTGGTACGACTGGCCTTATGTTTAAGTGAATTATAGTCCAGTGCCGTGCGCGATATAATTTATATATTTTAATTATCACGGTAACTTTGTTACTTAAAAAATAAATTATTTAAATGTTGACTTTTAAATTAAACAAGGTCAAACTGTAATTTTGAGGTTAAAATAATTTAAGCAAAATTAACTTTGAGCGGAAATTAAACATTAATAATTTAGATATTTTAGTTTATAGAAATGGAAAATTATTTTGGGTCGTAGTTTTATAAAAGTAGATGGTTATAAATAACAGAATATTTTTAACTATATAAACTTTTAATTTATCAATTCATCTTCAAATTATACGGACGAACATCTAGTTAGAATTCGAATTGGAATTTAATCCAAATAGCTTAAATTCTACAAACTTCCAACGAAATGCGTTGGTTTAATTCAAGATCTCTTTTCTAATGTTCTATTGTCCTTTAAATTTCCCAACTAAATTTGTCGAATATTGTCTACTAAATTTAGTTTGAATAGACTTTCTCCGTATTCTATGATAAATTCTAAGGAAGTGAGTAACCCCTCTACTTGATGACGCAGTAATTTCCCATTAGCTAAAAACTTTGTCAACTTCCCTAAAACTAATATTGAAGGTTTGTAGTATTAACAATAGATAATCTCTTCTCCCAAGATTTGGCAAGTAGGATACTCCCAACTTTCTTGTAACTTTGTAGTAACTACATAAAGTTCTATCCTATCTTATGTGTCAAAAGATAATTATAAATTCTAATTTATTTGATATTTTTTATTATATTTAATCATTTCTCTACAGATTGTATTTTTTATAATCATTTAATAGTTACCTTGTAGCTTCATTTTACTTTCCCGACCCACCGTCAGAGAAGGGAAAGTATTGTGAACTAGATAAAAAACATTTTCGAGACAAAGATGGAAATATCCATTTTCAGTTCTTCTGAGATGATTAAGATCATTTCCAAATGGAAGTATGTTTGTCTGTCTGTCAGTCTATCTGTCTCTGTCTCTCTGTATTCTTCCACGATAGAGGCCAGACTTTTAATTCAATTGAGCTGAAATTTGGTATATGGGTTTGGATTATCCGTCGGAAAAACCCATTAGTTTTTGTACGACATCTGTCAAACGAAATTGTCACTGTGAAAAAATGTCAGAAGCAATATGTCACGCAATTTGAATTGCATGTCATTTGAAAGCCCTTGAAAAACTCTATCCAGAACAGTCAAAAGTATTTCTCCAAAGATTAGAAAACAAAAAACAATTAATCAGAAAAAATCGGAAAAAGAAAAAAAATCAGAAAATATTCAAAAAACTGAAGAATTAAAAATTAAATTGTAAAATATGGAAAAACCGAAAAAATTTAAAAAAAAATGTGAAAAAAAACGATAGAAATCGCAAAAAAAAACGCAAGAAATCGAAAGAGATCGCAAGAAAATCACAAATTTTTTTATCAAAAAACAAAGAACAATCAAAAAACCGGAAACAAGTATTACCATAAAAAAAATTTAAAAAAATGAAAAAGTTTCAAAAATTTGAAATAAATCGCAAAAAATCGCAAAAAGTCCCAAAAAAATCGTAAATAATCGAAAAAATCAGAGGAATGCGATTAAATAAGAAACAATTAGAAAACCGAAAAAAGTAGAAAAACAGAACAATAGGAAAAAATGACAAAAAATTATAAAAGATCCAAAAAAAAAAAACAAAAATAAAAACAGAAAAAAACAAAAATTAGAAAATTTAGAAAAAACGTGAAAAAAAAGTCTAAAATCTAAATAAGAAAAAATTCGTATTGTAGAAAAAGACAGACTAAAAGAAAGAGAGGGAAGATCGCTTAGAAGGGGCATAACGCTTTTTCCTTACGTGACGCTTTCTCCCACTACAATTATTTTTTACTACTAATTATTCCCATAATCTGACTGATATTTATCATGGGGAATAAATGTTCGCGAAGGATTGTCCATTAAGTATTATCGGGAATGATTTTCCGGATAGGGTTGTTCAGAAAGGATTGTTTTTTGTAGAATTGTCCGGAAAAGTATTGTACTTGATTTCTATAAAATATTGCTTTAAATATATATCACATATTTCTTTTCCGATTCCATCGAAGAGGAAGTAGTGAAAGAGAAAAAAAAGAGATATCGATGGAAATATCCATTTTGAGGTCTCACTAGAAAATTTCCAGCGTGAGTGTGCCTTGAATGGGTCCATTAGTTTTTGGTTTAAATTAGTGCAACAGAAGGTCCTTAAGTACGACATTAATTCTTCTTTTTTATGTATAACTTTTTAAATATTAAAGATGTGGACCTGAATTTTGGAATGTAGGTGCCTCTTAGACCTTATAACAAATTCAGGAACTTTGTATTTGTAATTAAAATAATCTTATTCTTCACAACCAACCGGGGAAGTTTTGGGGTGACACAGCCGATTTTTTTTAACTCTCAGAGAGATCTGCAATCTGCCTAATGAGGTAATAAATGCGATCTCTTTCACTACTTAAATCTAATTTTAACTTTGAGTTTGTTTGCTGGCGCAAGTTAGAGTAAGTATTGTTAACTTAAGACGAAGTTTATTTCATATACGTAATTAGGTTCACCGGCAGCAGACGTTTCAGACTACGCACGTCATTGATTTCACTACCCCTTAACTGGTTAACCAATACATTTGGTTTACTGTAATTCTATTGATTAATTTCACGCTGTATTGATGTGTATGCTTTCCATGTGAGGATGACATGTTAAATTATCTCATTGGAAACGTAGTAAGGCGCATTGTCGATGGCTCGCAAGACTTTATTATCCATTAATTTTTTGCAAAATATGCCAAGTAGATTTGCCTTAGTTAAAGTTCAAATTGTTTACGCTTGGTGAATGGCGTTTTTTTTTACGTAAGGCATCGGTCTTAATGCTTGCTCAGATTTTTGATATCCTCAGCTTGCTGGAGTTGACAGTTATTAATACGTACTGGAGGACATGTTTATCTGCGTAGCTTGAATCAGACCGATGGACTTTGTTTGGTTGACTTTAATTCAGCCAGTGTTGAATTTTAATTAAACTATTTTGTAGGTTCACTGATGCCTATTTTGAGCTTGTGTGAGATGTCAGTAGAGCAATCTCATTAGCATATCTTGCCATCGTTGCCATTCTTGTTGTTGGCAGGTCTGCGGTATAATAAGGCATACTGTCGATCCTAGTATACTTCCCCACTGAACAATAGAGTGGAAGGGTTATAAGTCGCTATATTCACTATCCTGCTTTACCAGACAATGCTTGTCTGTTAAATATGAATTAAGTAGCTGAAAGTGCCATATATTATCGAAGACTTAAGATATGTCAAGTAGAGGTGCAGAGAAGTATCTTTTACCATCCAGATCTTGATTAATTTTGTTGATTATTCGATAAACTTGCTTCGTTGTTTTTGATGGTTTCTTGATTTTATTCATTTCCAGCTATTTACAGATTTTGGATAGGATTGGTATCAAGCTTATCGGTAGGACAAGATATATTTAAGATTTTTCCCAGGGTTTAAGATCGTGATGATTTGATTTTCCTTCCAGGTGCTTGGAAACTAGTTCGATCTCAGTATTGCATTGAATATAAACGTTATCAGCTCAAAGCATTTTTCAGAAAGTTCTTGTAGTATTTTGCCAGAAATGAGATCAAATCCTGGTGCTTTTCTAGTGCATGTATTTCTTTTATTTCCCCATATTTGAAATGGAATATCGAGGTAGCTCGTTATCTCATTGTCTTTCTCGGTGGATATCGCAGAGGGAAAGGGTTGGAATACATTTTCTAGATGTGCCAAGAAAGTTCAAGTATTGTCTTCATATTTTATTGGATGATTGTGTTGCTGGGGTCTTTTTAGTCTTTTTGTGGTTTTGCAGAGTAAGTACTACAAGGCTTCTGTTGGTATCCGGTTCTCTAAGTATTCTTGAATTCCTTGATTCCTTTCTTCTCAAGTCATTTAGTCCTTTAGTGGCTTTATTTAGCATCCTTTTGTTTTTCTGAGTTTTGGCTTGCTGCCATTGTTTCCACAGGTGTCTTTCCTGTACAAGTTTGTTTCTGACCATAGGTGTTAAATATTCTACCGTTATTTATATGTCCCCTTTGGTGTTTAGTGGTTGATCTAGCGAAATTAGAGCATCTTACTTTTCTCTAAATACATCCCAGTTTGTTTTATTGTTATGCAAGAAGGGTTGTCTTTCTGTGTCTAGGATTTTTGAATGAACTGCTGTCATAACTACTGAATGATCTGATAACAAATCGAAGCAGATTTTTATTTTACATGGCTTAGTGTTAATTTCTTTTGTAACGCAAAAGTCTAAGTCATCTCGAATTTTGTTTTAATATATCGGCCAACACGTTGATTCGCTCCGGTTGTTGATTTTAACCTTGAGCCTCATATTGGATATTTTGCGTTGTAGTTTCCTTGCTGCCTGGTATTTTGAAGAATCCGTCAAAGTGCTGCATTTTATTGAGGTGTTTAGGAAGAGGGGCTTCATTGTAAAAATAAAAAACTAAAAAGATGTCGGCTAAATTAATCATCTTCAATTTATGTCTGTCTCTATATGAAGTTTGAATTTTATTCCAATCACATAAAAAGTTTTAAAATTTAGTATTAAATGCTTCAGCGGCTGAGGGAAACATGTACAACTATTACAAGAATAAGGATTGTGCTAGGAAGGGACGGCTATTATTATTATTTGACGTGTATATTCCGAGTATATTCCGAATAAACTAAAGAAATCCAAAAATGTTTTCGTTAAGGAGTAGAAAATTAGAATACAATCGAATCGACATATTACATTCATGCAAATACTTATCCTATTCTGTTACCGTTCTAATTAGACAATCGCAATGACATAATATCATGGGCCATATATTTGTTAGCTGATAATTTCAATATTTGCATTTAATTGTAAGCTACATTACATGCCGTTAAGAGCAAATATTAACTAATTAGTATATGTCCACACCCACGTCCACTACTGGTATGTTTTGATGAAATACATTTACGTCAAAATTAATTATATGTAGTTTGCATTATGCTTGGGACGTTACAGCTGACTAGATGCAAAATAAGGGTTATAATGATAATCCCTTGTTAATATTGAATAATGAATTATGATCATTTTTTAGTGCAAACGAAGTTGTTATAAATAAATATTGAATTTAAGTTATATGAAACTCTCTATATGGTTTTCTAACCGAGTTTTGTATGTTTGAATTATAGTGTCGATATTTACAACAAAAATGCACAAATAGATCGTTTTGTTTTCTAATATTTTTTTCTATGGTTTTTTCCACACAATACAATAAAATGGTAAAATAACTGGCAACATCGATCTACCTGTAACATTCTTAGAAACTCATAATCAAATCATTGTTTGGATTTATTAACGGTAGTCAAAATTTGACCGTAAAATTACTTTCTTGTCAGTTAACTAATGTATTAATGGTTTATGGTGAAACTCGCGTTAATATAGTTTTTGAGAATTTATGGTGAACGATATCCAGAGCGGCGATGGCCATAGGCCCAACGGTTTGTAAGTCGCCCGAGGGCATAATTATCTGTTTATACCCACGGTGCATACAAACCTTTATGTCATACTAGTTCAATATTGCGTATACAATATGAATATTTTAAAAAATCGCGGGCCATAAAGCGCACTTTGCGGGCTATATGTCCCGCACGGGCCTAAAGTATACCTTTATGTAGTGGTAACTTTTGCAATAAAAACATAATATTGAACTAGTATGACAAATATAATTAAGAATCTATGTAAGTTTGGAATAATTTACTACGACAGTCGACGTGTTAATATCAACTAAGTATCGAAGGACCAACCTGAATACAGCGTCTCAGGATTTATTCTCTTAACATAAATAAATCATTTAAGTGAACTGTACGCACTATGTATTCACCCGATTATTATTAAACACAATCATAAATTCTACATTTTTTACAATTTGTTATTTTTATAAAGCAGCTGCTCTCACTCACGATCACTATAAACATAATATTCACAATTTTAATACATTTAAAACATCAGAAAATCTACTCAGGATGTTTTTACCCACATTTTACATTGAAAATGAAAAACTCTCATTGGCACTATTCTAGTCAACGATCTAGAAGCTAATGATTCACAAGTATCTAAATTGGCGCGTTCAAAACTTATTGCAAGTGGGGGTATATAACGGCTTTTCATTTTCGCGCTTTAAAATCGAGATATGTCTGCACTTGTCACTATTAATAATAATATTAGGGACAGAGAGAGACAGTTGTTATTAGCAATAGTAGGATTGAGTGAATTATTTTTTACGAGCTGTACTTTTGCACACGTCTCTGAAGCAAATTCTGAACAACAAGAACTGAGATAAGTTTAAGTGTAAATCCATTTTCAGATTATGAAATGGTAAATATATACTGTACTGGCCAAAAGTATATATCGAGTAATGAATATTTTTAACTTTCAAAGAAATATATTTTGTTTGGTAAATTCTGTATAATATTTCAGTGAAATTTCTCTAGAGTTACAAATAAAGTACAGTTATTTTATGTCATAAATATAATATATTTTTGTTGGATATTTATATCGCAGAACGTAGATATTGAACCTTTATTTTACATGTGCTTTGTTGCCAACTTTACAAAGTGGCCTATATTGTACAATCACACCCCTGGTCTATTTATCTCATGAAAAAGGTAAGTCCAAAGTTACAAACCGATGGCCATTTCGGTAAGAAACTTCCATACCTAAATTTATTATAAAATAATCATGATCGTCTAATATTATTAAAGGACCCAGTTGTGCTGTATTTCTGTTCGTTATAGTGAAGTTTGTTGCAAATAAAAAAAAATTAGAAACTAAAAAACCTTCAAATTGTATATTCAGTAATTTTAATTTTACGAAAAAAAAAATGAAAACCGTTATTTATTTTTGACCCTATTTGTATAAAAGGAATCTTCCTAGAGAGCCACCACTGGATGAACGGAAGAGAAGATTTTTGTCACATTTTTCCAATTTGTATTTTGTGTTTTATTTATTTTTAGATTGTTTACCTGTGTCGGCTTTTACTTGATGAAAATCCATTATTAAATTTGAATAAATAAAACAACGTTTTAAGATTTCCACAAAAATAATACATAGTAACTTCATCAGACTAATTAGTCTGATGAAGTTACTATGTAACGAAACTAGTCACTATTAAATTAATAACTTTTGTTATTATTTTTGTGGAAATCTTAAAACGTTGTTTTATTTATTCAAATTTATTTTTAGATTTCTTGGTTTCTTTTATTTTATAACCTTTTTTATTGAAATCAGGTGTAATTACTATGGTCAATAATGTCCTGATCATACAGGTAGGAAGATGGGATGTCCGCGAGTCTATTGTCGTCTGCAACATTCCTCATTGTGAAATTTCAAGGTCAGTGGAGATTAAATTGCCTCCTACCATCCCAAAAATATTTTTTTTTAGAAGTGACCTTACCAGCAAAGACATAGTAAAAATTTTGACCACTCATAAAAACACAAGATTTTCTTTGTGTAATGTACTGTGTATTGTTGTCATTGGTAAATGACACTCCTGACTTGATACTTCTAACTTAACCCTTCTACCCGCACAAAGGCGAGCCACTGTGAACGGCGAATTAAAAAAATGGTTTATTTGTTGGTTGAAAATTAAATATGAATTTTCTTCGCCGGATCTAGAATTGGGGAGTTTGTGAGACATTTTATTTAGATAGATATTTTTATTTCGTAAGGAATTTTGGATTATTTTTCTCTACTTATTTTATCTTATATGGGAAATTTTTTATACGTATAATAGGCAAATGCCTACAACAATAATTATTACAGGGATTATAGTTTGGCGGTAGAGACAGGTCTAAAAAATGAAGTTTTCGTCGATGGATAATTTTACAGTAACTGATTTTTTTCTTTCTGGCTGATTTTAATTTATTCTTTCTCAAAGCGAAGTGTAAATATTATTAGATAGCTTAGGCGATAGTGAAAATTTTCTGACTGCCTTTATTTCTCATTTTATGCCCTTTTTATACCAAAAAATTATGGTTACGTAAGGAATGCAAGTGCGTGATAGAATTAGCATTTTCCGATAACCCTTAACGCCAATTTGCTTATGTTATCGTATTTGACTGCATTCCAGAGGATGACTTTTAGCTAATTTGGGCCTTTTTATGAATTTTAAAAGAAATAGTAGTAGTGTAAATTTTATACAGGGAAAAATAAAATTAGAATATATACGTAAGATAATCCTACTAAATTAGAAAAATATGGAAAAAAATAATAAACATGGGAATTAATAAGGGATTAAGTGGCCCAGGGTAGAAGCGTTTCAATATTTTAACTAAAATATCTAAAAATTCGATGAAAATTATTATTAATTGTTTTGTTTGATCCAACATTTTCTAACTATTTTCGCAGATACTCTATTTATATATAATTTGCATTATAAGTGTGATATATTTTTAAAATCATGAGTTTTTCAGAAAGATCTATCAAAAAAATATTTGGTTAAAATATAATATAATTGTAATTTCGCACACTTATAAAAACTTCCAACATCTTTCTGAGCCGAATTTTTTTCAATCTTTTTCTTAAACGGTTTCCGATATATGTTTCTTTACTGTACATATATTTTTCTAAAGTTGTGTTTTTTATTCAAGGGGCCTAAAAACATAGAGAACAATAGAAAATTCTAGATTGTTTTTACCAGATAACGAAACTTTTTCTTTATACAGTGCGCTGAAACATGTCGATTTTTAAAACAGTCATAATATGTCTGCGGCCTAAAAGTTTCGACTTTTGCGCGAGCCGTCTTCATATGATAGTCATACCTTCAATTTTTTTAAATAAAAAAGTACATCACATGACATTTCATTTTAAAACTTTTCAAAAATCTATCATGCTTGTTTTCTAAAATTTATAGATTCTCAGTTATACGACAAAAAATTTAAAACGTACTGAAATGATTTGTTTTTAATTTCATTGCTATTTTTATGCTCAAAGGGTTTTATATTAAAATAACTAAACATGTTCAAAAGAATTGTTTTTATTAAATTGTTAATTATTAGACTAATTACTATGAGTTAGGGGGGATAATACTTATTCTATTCACATTGTACACAATAGTATACAGGGTGTACAAAAACGCTCTTCAAACCTAGAGTTCATTTTATATCGATTGGACGTAAATCACCTTATTCAAATGTTTGGTATTGGAGCTAAATATCTTTAAAGATGGTACTGCTATAACTTCAGATTAATTCAAATAACTTCAAACTAAATTTTTAAAGAAAACGGTATCATTCTGTACATTTTTTCCTAAAATAGCGTTAATATGATTTGGCACATTTTATTTAAACTGATGTTAGAGTGTCACCTTTATAGATCTTCCTATGGAGAATTTTGGGATAAGGTATATAATTTTTTAATTTAATGAGCGTTTTTGGACACCTTACCTAACATTTTTGACCAACTAAAAGCCTGTATTTTGTGTCGTTATCATAGCAACTAAAAAAATTTCCGGAAATTTTTCTCCTCTTTGGAGTAGAGGAGCATGAAATTGCACTGGAAATTCTTTGACGTTTATAGTAAAATGACATTTATATTTACCATCAAAAACCGTCGTTGTCCTAGTATTTTTTTTAATATTTCGGTGAGAAATTTTTTTACCGAATCCCCCACGTGCTTGAATTAATTGCGGGAAATTTGTCTCGTATATGAATTTTTAAAGAAAACTTATGTATCAAAAACAATCAAAAACAAATAGAATAAGTTTTCGAAACTATACATTCCGACCATTACCATACATGTTTCATCCTTATAGGAATCTTCAGTGGCACTTATATGTGTATTTAGGAACAATTGACTCAACAACTATGATATATTTGAAAATCCGTCCTTTCTTTCTTTTTGTGGATTTAAGGAAATTAAATTCAAATTAAACGTTATATTTGTTTTATTTTATAATCCTTCATAGACTTTTTCTTTTATTTCTTTGGAAAATGTGACTTAGCTTGGTTTGGGCTTTTCTTCGAGATTCTTCTAAAATTTCCTGGATCCGGCAGTAAAAGATGTCACGTTCCAAGGATAAAACTTGTTCCAAAAGAAAAAAGGACTTGTTCCAAATAAAAGCGTTCGGTCCCAAAAGAGAAAAAAACTTGCTTGTTCCAAAAAAGACGTTCAGTCCCAGAAAAAAAACTCATTCCCAGAAAAAAAAATGTTGTATCCAAAAAACCCTAAAAGTTCACATAAAATAAATATAAGACAAAAATCTTATAAATTACCAGATTTGGTGTTCTCTGTATAAAAACAAGAATGTAAAGCAATGATAATATTAATATAAAATATAAAATAATTAAACTGCATTAAATTAAATTAAAAAAACAAATTAAAAATAGATTCTCTTTTTGTAATTGAGACATAAACATCATATAATTTATATTATTATAAAATATAAAATATGAACTTTCAAGTAAATATAACAAAAAAATATACCGGCATAAAAACTTACCCTATATAACGAGGGGAAGAAAAGAAAACTTCATAAGCGCTGTATTCAATATGTGTGTTTATTGTGAATACAGAGCAGCAGCGGGAGAGGGGCGAACCTTTCATGACCACTGACGTCACACGGTCTAGTCTCGCGCACAGGTACGTTTTCCAGCCTCTCGCCGATCCTTGACTTTAAAATGCTTACAGCGGACGTAAATATTAATATTTTGCGCTCAAATTTTTTTGAATCGTTTTTAAATAACAAAATCTCTCGATTTCAGTTAAAAAAATGTCGAACCTGCCTATTCCAAAGTATATTATTGTAATCCAAACCTTATTTTCTATTTCTCTCTACAGTTACATCTCCTAACCATTTTACAATATAACTTGTAAAACCCGAAAGGTGGCAGAACCTACCGGTAGTTAGATTCGTGGTAGTAACGGTTACATCCTCAATAGTTCAGTAAGTAAAGCCTATTTCATTTTATGTTTGTTAAAATCTAGTCAAATCAAGGCTTCCCATTTATGGGAACCATGTTCGGCAGAATAAAGTTCGGCCGTGGACGGTTATTTGACAGCCGACCAGCAAAACAGCAGAACTTTCGTGTACTTGAGCCGTTTTTCATCAGTGTACTCAGGTTCATGTTTGTGATCCCCAGGAAGGTTCAACCGTAAAAGGGCGTACACGCCCGAACTCAACTAAGGCAGTACACACGGTTCCTTTAAATTTATCAGTATGGAATTGTTCGGTTGCTTGCAAACTAGTTTGGACATGCTGCGTTCGGCGGAACTCTGTTCAACTTGACGGGGTCGAACCAATTGGAAAGTTTTATGCAGTGATATTAAACCTATTTATAACTATTTCCCAATTTAAGTTAATTTATAATAAACTATGAATAATTTGCTGGCTACTTTACTTCCACATGGAGGAAGCCCCGCTCTGACTAGTTTTATCAGAGCACTGCAAGTTTGTATACAGTGAAAACAATAAATTATTGATAGTAAAATATAAACTTTTGAAGACGATTCTGTCATTTCTACTAAAATAAATGATTCCTGGATGAATTACATCGTTAAGGAATCTATCGCAGGATCACATATTCTCTTTTAGCTTAGATTTTTGTTTACTCAGACCATCAAGTTACGTATCATTAGGTTAGAAAATACTTTTTATGTTGATTTATATCTTAAAAACATATATTTCATAAAAAGGGACTGAAAGCGCTACTTTGTTTTTTGTTATGAAAACATTTCCTTGGTTCATTTAAATTAGAAAAAAAAAGGTAACTGACGGATCTTATATTATTCTTACCGTAATCCACAAAATCTGTGGCTAAAATGGAATAAAAATTTTGTAAAAGTTTATTGTTTAATAGTGTTGTACATTAAGCAGTTAAGCAGTTTTATTTTAATAACTTCGATGCCTTATAGTATCTTCCACTAATTTTATCAGGTGCCCGATACCTTAAAGCATTTAATTACATAGTTACAGTTTACTTTGTAAGTTATTCTAATATAAAGCGCTATGTACAAAGTGGATGTAACTCAAATTATTACCGCATCAATTAATTATTCAGTAAGTTATCCCTAACACTTTACCTAATTAAATTCTAGCATTATTGTTATCATGAAATGAAGATTTATTCGAAATCTAATTTGACAAATGATCATAATAATATACCGACTACCACAATAGGCCTTAGGTTCACGCCTATTAAAATTTGTGATAACCTAACCGTTAAGACTTCGTATAATATGTTCTTTTTGTCGAGTCGGACAATCCATTTTTTTCTGGTCCTTCGCATACTTATTCCTTTAATGTAAAATGAAGGTTAATAACCTAAACATAGTTTTTCTTCGATCGGAACTTAAAAGCAAAAAAAATATTATCGGGCAAATATTTTAGGATTTTAATGACTCACCAAACATGGTAAAGGTATGATGTCATAAAATTAAGTACCTCACAGCTGATTTTTACAGAATCGTTTAACGAAAATATTGAAAATGAGCCGGTAACCTTTTCCGACAAATTTTTGGAGGGATACTTATTGTCGAAAGTGCTAAAGGTAAAAGTTTCATGCAAAAGACAACGCCCCCTGACCCAGAATTTTCCAAATAAAACATTTGTCCAGCTCAACATAAAGAACATATATACGAAGTCTTAAGGCGGCGTTAGCCAATGGATAAGCATGGGGACTTTTTTTGAACATATAAGACAGACTATCCAGGCAATAAATATATGCGGATTTGCTTTTATAATGTTCTAATGGTATTAAATTATTTCCTGAATATATTGAAAAGTGAAAAAAAAAATAAGAATATGGAAAAACAATGAAATTGTGAAAATTTAACCTCAAAAAAAAGTCATCAAAAATCGGTATAAAGGCTATTTAAGGAACTAGTTATATTCCCATTGAAGACAGTACATAAGAGATATTTCATTTTTTGATTTCATTTACAAGTCTTATATGTTCAAAAATTTATAATTTGAACTTTAGAACTTCAGCAAAAATACATCAGAGACCTGTTATTCTAGCAATTTTACATTTCACTTACTTTTTTATAGATGGCGCAACCGCGGAATAATTATTTTGGGGTATATAATTTATGTCGACGTAACGCAATGTTGCCGTCGTATTATTTAAGTAACAGAAAAAAGGATATTCGATATTTCAATACAAAATTTATGTCTTTGTTCCAATATTTTTAAAATACTACTAAAATAACTATTTTAGTATAATACCTAATGAAAATTAAGTTTCTTTTAGAATTAAAATTATGGTGACTAGATTTCAAAGTTCTAAATCAAAAAATCGAAGAAAAAAACGCTAAAAAACACTAAAATAGCAAAAAAAATCGAAAAAAGTGCCTAAAATAAAACGAAAAAATCGAAAAATATCACAAAAATCTCAAAACAATCGCAGACAAACCGCAATGAAATCACAAAAAAATGACAAAAAAATAGCAAATTATCACAAAAAATCAATGAAATTAAAAAAAATGAGAAAAAATGGGAAAACAAAAAAAAAGAATAGAAGAACAGAACATCGATAAAAAAATAAGGAAAGATCAGAAAAAATTGAAACAATAAAAAAACAAAATAAAAAAGCATAAAAATGAAAAAAACGAGAAAAAATTAAAAGAATCAAAAAAACCTGAAAAAAAACGGAAAAAATTGGAAAAATAATAAAAAAACAAAAAATCATGAAAATGAAAAAAAAAACAGAATAAATTAAAAGAATTGAAAAAAATACAAAAAACTTTGTATTAATACTTTCCTCATAAGTTCCAAGAGTACTAAGAAAAAATACAACTCCGTTCTCTCTGCAAAAGTTTGGTGTAAAACTAAAGAACCCTAAGTAAATAACAATATATTTTAAAATGAATTTTTTTTTTAAACAAACTTCTGAATCAGAAAATTATTTTATCCATAAGTAAATAATCTAATAGCATAAAGCTGCTTAGTGTATATGTGTCGAAGTATTTTTCTGTTTTGTTTTTTCGATATTTTATTTACTCACTTTCTCTCTAAAACTAAAAACTTTAATAAAAAGTTGTGTGACTATAATGTTCCTTAATATTTTATGAATACGCATCCTTCAGTACTCACTAGTGAAAAGTTACCGTTACAAATGTGTCTCATGTATACCTTAAGGAAAAATTAGGGTAGGTACATAAAATTGCCACGAACGAGAAGCGTATAAATAAATAAAAAAGGTTTGAGTCAGTCTAATAAATCGAAAGTAAAGTTTAATTAATAACTTTCAAATTCGCTATAATAAATATTTTTTTTGAAAACTTATCCTTCTTTTACCAAAATCGATAAGCCAATAACTTCAAATTTGTTAAATTCTACGAACCAAATCGGTATACGGAATCTATTTTTAAAAAAAAGTCCTCGAAACTAGATTTAAGTTGACCTCTTGAGTACAAAATGGTGGATTACTTTTAAAAGAAGAACTTTGCCTTTTTAAAGCTTCCACTTCGATTTATTGAAATTATATGGAGTGAACGAACAGCGAAGGACTAGAGATAGAAATTCAATGTAGTTGAGTGGCTGCAGATGGAAACTTGGTGTATGGAGATAAAGATAAATTCGGTTATACTGTTTGTTTGATAAGAAACCATATAAACGTTAGAAAAAGAAGATAATATTAATGGGGATATTTTTGAACGACCTTTTAAACCTATTATTTTTTAGCATAAGCGTGTTTAACGAATACAATAGAATTCATGATAGTTAATGTATTGAATGAGTTTTTTACAGCCGTTCAAAAAAAGCTTTATAAATATTTACAGTAAAAATGGAACAGGACCGTACTTAGAAAAGTACCTAAAGTACAGATCATTATCAAAACCTAATAAAAAAAATAAGTATTCTACATGGTTGGACAAAAAAATAGAGATTTCAAAAGTGAAATAAAATGTGTATGCAAAATAGTTGAAGAAGAAACGTTGTTTTAAAAAATTAGATATAATTAAGCGGTATTTGACATTAAATAAAAAAACTTTTTTTCTATCTTTTAAAATTAAGGTGTTAATTAAATAAAGCAAAAATCGTCAATATCGGTAATCCTCAAATGTCTCGGAAAAGAGTCCTGATATTTTAATTTTAAAAAAATTGAATTCGTTTGGAAAAGCCCATATTTTTCCCATTTAGCCAACTTTTTATCTATAACGGTTTACGAAATCCCAATAGTGTTCAATTCAATTTGCCCCACCCTGTATTATCTTCATACTGTTTGCTATTGTCTTTAAAGGACCCTGTTCAAACCTTATGGAAAAGTGATCGATATGGAAATTGCCTGATATTATTCAGATGAATTATTAATAACCAATAGTTTCGGAGATATTGGCCAATAATATTGAAAAATAAATATTTCACTTTTGTTTTTTGTGGGCTAGTATGCTATACAAGTTCTTCTATGTAAACAGTAACTGCTATTTTGCAAGATTTATGATATTTTTCTGGATGGTATTTAATGTATTTCGTCCCTTTTAAGCAATATAAAATAAAAAACAGTGAATGGTTACCGAAATAAATACAATCTTCTTACAATTTAACCTATTGGAGACTTTTGTGGTGATCCTATTGCAATGGCCATTCAGCAAGGTCAAGAACACTATAAAAATATTTTATGTCGCTCGTATCTGAAGTACCATAATATGGATACAATATGACTGCAATAACTCAGCATCCTAATTTTCGATTTGCAAGTGCAATAATGTCCAGCAATCAACGCTTCAAGCTGATCATTTTCTCATAGTACGTTACTAGTTGTATAAATAATCCATTTCTGGTACTTTGTGGAACCGTGAATATGACCTGCAATATGACTGCAGTAGCTCAGCCTCCTAACGTCCGATTTGCAAGTGCAACAGTGTCCAGCAATTAACACATCTTGCTGATCATTTTGTCAGAGTACGTCACTAGTTGTATAAGCAATCCATATCTGGTACTTTGTGGAACCGTGAATACACTCTTGGTTATACATTTAACTGATCTATGGGATCCAGTCGCACTTTGTCCTGTATATATGATAGTGCAAGAAATAGTCAATGTTCAAACGAGGAAAGTGATCCAAGTTAGCCGCATTAACAGGAATCTACATCGCATTTTGGTTTCGTAACTTAAATAAATCCACACAAGCCATTACAACATTGGCTTTAATCGCCTTGGCAAGTATTGTGTGTCTCATGTCTGCGTTGTAGCCTTCCATAGAAATTAGTGGATGGTATTTGTTGATAATAGCTCCGGCTATTCATTAAAATTCGAAGAGATATTCAATATATGAGGTATAGATGAGCTGTCAGACGAATGTAAAAATGGATTTCATGAAGCCATTTCTCGCCTCTACAATCCATTGGGCCTTCGTTACAAGCCGTGAAGCAATACATTCTCAGTAAAGAGTTGCTGCTTGCTATATTAAATAATATGGTATATGTATTGGGTAAAGTCAAGAGTCTGCTGTAAAGTACCTGCATCTTTGAATATCCTATCAACAACGAAGATGTCCCCTGTAACCAGTTGCGCATTGCTAAATATATACATGGTGTCCCAGGACTTATGGGAGAAAAGTCGGGAGGGTATAGCTTGAGCTAAAATAATGTTAGTACTTCATATAAACCTTTTTAACACGGGCCCTCGTTTTCGAATTATGGGCCATCTTAATTGGATTTTTAAATTCGTTTTTTATTTTTTATTTTCGTACTGTTTATTCGATCTATATATACAGTATTGCCTTAAAGACAGGGACGTACTAGTCGTAATAGTTAAGGATCCAAAATTTTTGTATCGATGTCACACCTTGTATAAAAATTTTAAAAATGGCTGCCTCATACCATAAGCTAACGAAAAGATACTCTTGTTGGAATTCGATAAAATTATCCGTTTGGCTAATATTTGCATTTTATTAATGCACTGCATACCAATTTGCGCAGCTTTACGTTGTTTGCATATCTGTTTAACTTGCATTAAATGCAGTGTTAATGTTCTCACCTTCTACTACCTCTACTACCCTCCCCACTTTTTTCCCATTAGTCCTGGGACACCCTCTATATAGTCGCATCATTATTACTAGAATCAGCAAAATAGAAGCGCTGAATGATGACCATATAACCATCAGAAGCAAAAACAGGAGCTGGTTTTATGAGATCTTTATAAAGTTAGGACTCAAAAGCTGATATTCCTTGAAACGTAAGCATAGATTCAATCGACCTAAATAATGGCTTTGGTTATATCGGGATTGTCATTAGAAGGTGTTCGCGAAATGAAACGTTATTTTAATTTGTGAATAATTAGTAATAAAAGTTATTTAAGCTCAATTATTTTTATTATGGGTGCGTTCCACGAATAGAATTTGAAATATATCAAAAAGTAAAATATTAAACAAAAAAAATTTTTGGACGCCAGTCTAATTGATTTTTTGATGTATTTAGAAACAATTGACAAAAAAACTATGATATATTTCAAATTCCGTCCTTTCTTTTTGTGGGTTTAACTAAATTAATCTCGAACTACATGTTATATTTGTTTTATTTTATAGGAAAAAATTTAATCTTTCAGAGACTTTTCTTTTTTTCCTGGAAATGTGACTTAACATTGTTTTTGGCTTGTCTTCGAGTTTCTTTTATTAATTTCTTGGATCCGGCAGTTGAGACGTTGGGTCCCAAAGGAGGAAAAAACCTTGCTCGTTCCGAAAGAAAACTTGTTCAGTCCAAAAACATGAAGTCCCAAAAAGAAAATGTTCTGTCCAAAAAAAAAAAACTGATCCCAAAAAAAAACGTTTGGTCCAAAAAAAACTTGTTCCAAAAATACTGGTACAAAAAAATATGTACTAAAAAAGAACTCCTTCCGGAAAACCCTAAAAGTTCACATAAATATAAGACAAAAACCTTATAAATTACCAGATTTTATGGTCTCTGTTAAAAAAAAGGAATATAAAACAAGAATAATATTAATGTGAAATACACAAATGTTTAGATCAAAATATGAAATATAAAAATAATCAAAGTGAATTAAATTTTAAAACAAATTAAAAATACATTCTCTTTTAACAATCGTGACCAAAAGAGCACCACAAACATCAGTTAATTTATATTGTTATAAAAGATAAGATAAGAAATTTTAAGTAAATATAACAAAAAATATACCGGCATAAAAAAAATTAAAAATAACAGTAAATAATAGTTAATAATGATAACAAAGTACGTAAGTGAAAATATAATATACTATAAATAAAACTTAACCTATATTACGAGGAGAAGAGAAGAAATTTCCAATAAGCGACACAGACGATATTGAAGTCAACTGTTTTGACTGAAGAGGCAAAGAGAGAAAATTTTTAACATGGGAAAGATAATGTTATAGTAATAAAAGAGAGGGAGATCTTGAGACACGACGCGAGGAAATTAAGAAGGAATATCAAGCGAGTCTGAAATTAAAATATACTGACTGGAGAAATAATAAAAATACAGGGTGTCACAGAAAAAAAACCTAACAGATATCAGGAACATGCAGAGCTATGAAATTCTTTTGTTTAATAGCTTGGAACCCAAAAGTGGTGGTGATAAATTATTGTATTAAGGATTGTCTGAGAGTAGAAATAATTGTACTAACATATTGTCGCTTTCTATAATGAAACATAGCTTTTGTGAGATCTTCTGACAGTTCTTGCAGAGTTGCAGAAAGTGTACAATTTCTGAAACTGCTCTTTATTTCGCCGGTGAAATGCATTGAAAGTCTTCATCGGCAATGTCGTTCTTATTGACGATCGTGAAACCATGTTTAGCCAACTGACGCAGTTTTGTCAAAAAGCTTTGAATTTCACTATCAGATATTGCATAAGGGCAAAGTATGGAACGTAAGCCTAACAATCGCCCTTGGAAAGGAGACCAGTATCGCCTATATATCATTTGCAGCATTTTGTATAATATTAACTTGAAGTCATCCACCCTTGCGTCAAGTGTTAAGCGATGAACATCAGGTGAATTAAAAATTACACACGTTCAGTTAGCTGTTTGTGTAAGAACTTTATACGCATACAGGTCGGATCTTCCTCAAGAACACGCAACATTATTACAATCCAAATATGCTCTTTCTTTATGACCGAAGATGAACTGTATGAAGAACTTGAGACAATAGACGATTCTATTCCGAGTGACATTAACTCCGATAACGATTTTGGACCAACAGTTGAGTCGGATTACCAAAGCAATATATCCGAAATTGATATAGATGAATCTATAGGATGAAGTAATAACGAGAATGATGGTGAGAGAGCAAATATTGAATTAGATGAAGGTAGTACAGATAAAATAGATGAAGTTCGCTAGTCTGAAAAAAGATAAAAAAAAGAACGGACAAAAATGGAGATACCACCAATCCTCTAAAAACTCATGAACCATTCATCAAGCGTTCTGGAATGGCTCAGTTTATCTTGGACTATTATCCAAATAATAACTCCTATGAAACTATTTGGTATTTTGTTTACTGAAGATATGCTAGATCACATAGTGTTTCAAACTAACACATATGCTGAGCAACGTTTATTGATAACAGGTAAACAATATAAACAAACTAATAGAGAAGAAATGAAAATGTTCATAGGAATCAATCTACTAATGGGTATAAAACACTTTCCAAGTTATAGGGATCATTAGAACACCTTACCAGACATTATCCATTTGTCAGTCGATGTATGTTTTGATTGGCTTCTGACTTTGCATCTGAATGTCAATTTAGTTATGCCTCCAAGAGAAAGGCAGAATTTTGACAAATTGTATGGACTACGTCCTTTTCTCGAGGCTGTTCGTACCAATTGCATGTTATATCTAAATCCCAATGAAAAAATAGCAGTTGACGTGTCAGTGAGTAAGTACAAAGGACGAAGCACTCCTAAAGCAATATTTACCAAAGAAACCTGTAAAACGAGGGTATAAATTTTGGATGATCTGTGACCAAAGTGGTTACTGCTATGAGGAAACAGGGTGGTAGGAAAGATGCAAATTTGGGACTCATAGTTGTTCAGAATTTAATTTAAAGTATCCAGTAAAGAATCATTTGGTATTTTTTCAAAATTACTTTAATTCTGTGAATTTGCATACAACTCTGTTGGAGAATAAAATATACGCATGTGGTTATGTGAATCCTAAAAGACGCAAATTTCCAACTCAACAACTCAAAATTAACCGACAGTTTATGAGAGGTCAACATGATTGATTTGTTAGTAGTTCAGGTATATCAATGATAAAGTGGAAAGACAAACTGAGTGTACATATTATGTCAAATTATATTGATCCAACGCAGGGACAATCGTAAAGCGTAAACAAAAATATAGTAGTATAGTCTATTCAAAACAAAAAACGTTGCACGTCATCGTAGATGAAATGATAAGACAGCAGTGCTACCACCAACATAGCACGAAAAAATTCCTTTCATGTACGAAAGTCACTAATTGGGGGTTTTAGGGATATTGCTTCTAAACATAACGTCCGACAAAGATGTCTTTTCTTATTGCAAATCATCAAATCATCGATGACGTGCAACGGTTTTTGTCTTGTGGGCAAATTCGACTAACTTCGATTTACTTATACTGTAGAGAGAAAATGGAGATGCTGCAGTAGTTAACGCCTTTACGTTATATAATTTATTAGGAATAAAAAAATGAACCATAAGGAATTTCGAAAAGAATTAATTCTAAATCTGTAATCAATAAAAGGTAATCCCATTAATAGGAAAAACCTAATCAACCAGATAGTGAAGTAATGAAACTCAAAGTCGAGTACCTACCACAATATATTTAATTACAAAAAATGTTGGCGACTAGTTTCGGCGACAAGCCATCATCAAGCCTAGAATACATCGAATCTTACAATAGGATTTTTTTTTGGTATTCCCAATGTTCCCCCTTACGTGCACTCAAACAGCATTTACATCTATGGGGCATTGCTTGTCACCAATTTCTAAATTAAAATTGAAAATTTTATTTTCAATAATTAACATCAGTATTTTCAATATTTTTCTGGTAAGTGTTAAATTTAATTTAATGTTTTCCTATTGTAAGATTCGATGTATTCTAGGCTTGATGACAACCTCTTCAATTTTAGCAGAAAGGGTTCTACTAACCGAAAGTTTACACCAACCTATTAGGTCAAGTCGTCATCGATGTGTATTATGCAGTACAAAAAAAATAGATATAAGATCAAACTGGATGTGTAGTGTGTGTAATGTACCATTATGTTTAGGAAATAAGAAAACGTTTCTTTGGCGGCATATTTTATGTACCACTATTTGCCCTCCCCCCGAAAAAATTTTTTAAATGTTTTTGTATGTTAGTTATCTCTCAAAAATTATGTTTCAGTTAAATTTTTGTTTGTATCTGAAATAAGTTTTCTTGTACCTCGATTTTTTTCTGTCCCTCAATGAATATAAAATATTGCACTTAAATAGCGGGAAAAATTTATGTTGGCCACAATTTATATTATTTTTTGTATATGTCACTCATATATATGTGGTGAATGTCTCCTTTTAAAAAATGTGTTTTGTTTTTGATTATTTGTGATACCTGTGCGTGTTTACATGTATATTGTATTTCTGTACGATAAATAGATTAAATATATTTTTTCCTTATAAATGAAATGCTAAAATATTTATAACAGCTGCTAATAATAAACTCTTATACTAGTGTGACATTTTCTATCTACAGAACACGCCATAGTACAGATTTAAAAATAATTTGTTTTGATTAACAATATTACTTTTTAATTAGGTTGATGGCTTTGGTTATATTTTTTTTCACTGAATTTGTATTTATTGTTTTTAGACAATTTCATTTTCAACATCGTGTAAGAATATTATAACTAAAACAAACTGCACTTAAAAAAAGAAAACAAAACGTACGTTTCGCTTACTATATAGCATCTTCAGGAGTTGATATTAAATTGATCAACCTTTTTTTACTAAATTCCGTACATAATTTGTTATTTATTTATTTATTTTTTATCCCAACAGGTTTACAACCTAATTACAAGTGTATCTAAGAAATAATTTTATTTCAAGTATATGGTATATGGTATGGTGCAGTCATTTGTCTATTTGCTTATTATAATATGTAATGAATGGGTAATAATCAAATTTATGACAATAAAATACTTTTACCGTAAATTCTAAGGAAAACAGAGTTATACACTAAAATTTATTATATTTATAATGACACTTTTCTTGAAATAATTTAAGGTTAGTGCCCAATCGATGTCACTGACATTATTAATGTTATTTGCAAGTTTTAGCATGGCTTATAATGGCGAACAAACAGAAGATCCAATATTTCAAAATAATAATGGAAAAAGTGTATTTCTAGATGGTACTTTGTGTGGTATTATTTGTAACAATTTATTAGATGTAAATATGTTATTATAATTATTTTATATTGGAAAATCATTCTGATTAAATTGCGTCTACTAATTAAAGATATAACATCAAATTTATCACGCAATCGAGAAGTTCTTATTGTTATATAATCTGGCCAACGTTGATATTTTTTAAAACACAAATATCGCAAGTATTTGTTCTGTATCTTTTCAACAGCTTGTGGTTAATCATCCAAAATCACAGCTGTTAACTCAAGTTTTAGTCTTACCAGAGTATTATACAGAATTTTGATAGTCTTTGTTTTAAGAAAATATTTGGTTTGAAAAAAAAATAAATCCTAAAGAGCGGTTTGCACGCGTTTCCGAATTTTGTATATGTGAAGTAAAGGAAAACGAGTTAGTATACATAACACCCAAATCTTTGATCTCAGTATACCATCTGATTAATTAAATAATCAAAAATTATTACCTTCATTTTCCATGAAATAGACATGATATAACATTTGCTTACATTAAAAATTAATTTATTTGCTATGCTCCAATTCCAGATGTTGATTAAATCCTTGTGAAGTAGCATCACAGAACACGTTAACTACACAGAAGCGAAAGTCCGCCTTTCGGTCCAATTTTTATGTTCTGTGACTAAGAATTACAATTATCAACGTGAAATTCATACTTCACACTTAATTTGATTCAATTCAAATTTGCCGCTCAAAAATGACAGATGTAATACTTAGTAGAGGATGGAGGTCACGAAAACTCGCCCCTTAAAAATCAAAGTGCCGCCTTGTACTTTCGCTTCTGTATAGTTAAGGTGTTCTGTGATAGTATAGAATCACGAATTATTTGTATCATTCTAAATATTTTGAAATCATCTGCGAATAAGAATTCTGAATAATAAATATAATCGGGGAGATCATTGATGAACAAAATAAAGAGTAAGGGACCTAAATTTGGACCTTGTGGAATTCCTGAATTCGCGTGGAACTTGTTCTAAGTGTTTACATTATTCTTTGTTACAAAACTCTATTTTCCAGATAAGTTTCAAGTAGATTTAATAAACTGATAAGGAATCCAAATGTATGTAATTTTTTTAATAATACGTCATGGTTAACTTTATAAAAAGCTTTTTGAAATCAATATATATTACATGATTCCGAGAATAATAATCAACTAGTATTTATTGAACGACCTGATATAAACACGTGTTGGTGATTCACTACATTATTTTTCCTAAGGCTGCTTAGAAAAAACGTCAATTTCAAACAGCGTGTGTAAACGTTTACACACGCAGTATGCCAAGTAAAATGACAGTTCAACTACTCATAATAACAACATATATCAATGAATTGAGATGAAATCTAGCATGCGGACACTGTCACCACTGACAGTTCTCATTTCTCATTAAAATAAATTCAAATTTATTGCAACTTTAGAAAATAAAGTGGCAGCCGTAGGAAAAGTATAGTGTGTAACTCGTGTGAAAAAGCACTTTTCACACTTTGAGACTTGTGGCACTCGCCTTTCAGGCTCGTGCTACAAACCGTCACATGCGTGTGAAAAGCGCTATTTTCAACACTTGTTAAACAATATACTATTTTACATGATTAAAACTATAGGAGTACGTAATTTGATTAAAAATCTTTGATAGGGCGCACAAATGTTTGCCACACCTCTATAATTTTCGATTCAACTTTTATTACCCGATTTATATATTGGAGTGTAAATTGCAAGTTTCCATTTTTTTGGACTTTTTAGAATCATATTAAAAATATCTAGTAAAGGCAATTTCAACCAATCTTTACAACCCTGTAAAGTTTAACTTTTTTTCACTAGTGCGTAAAGTAAGATAAAATGTGCAAAATAACTTCTTCCATATGAGCTACACATTTTTTTGCAATATCCTTATGTTTCTTATCTTGCCGAGATTCTATGTCTCAAAAATCAACTGGTTAACTTCAAAAAAGCGTCTTGTAGTAGATTGCTTATTTTATACTTAATACCTACATATTTTTTGGTAGTAGAAAAAATATTGTATGCAACTAGTGTGTATAGTGCCTTTTTTCACTCATGTGATTGTCGTACTGGCCTTTGGCTCGTGCGACAAAATTCACATTCGTGCAAAAAGTATCACTTTACACACTTGTTGCATAAATAACTATTAATAACTTTGAAAGATAGATATTAGTATTATAAGTAACTACAATGAACATATTTCATTATTATCTAATTGCCTAATTTTTTTTAATAAATAATTTGCTCGTTTTGGGTTTTAGAATTCGAGATTTTTTGTTTATAAATGCTCGGAATTTGTATATCCTATCTCGCATTGATATTTTTCTAAATTCTTGAATTTCTAAGTTCTTGAAAAACAGAAAGTACGTACGTAATACAATTTTTAATAAAATAATACTATATTCTGAAAAACACATTTAGACCTAAAGATAAACGTAATATCGAGCCCTCCGGACGAACCGATAATTTAACATGGGGCGCATCCTAGTTCGCTTCCGCGGTCAGATGAGCTTGTTAATCGCTCCGGTTTACCTGCCGCATCCAGGTAGATTATAGATTATATAGAATATTAAAAAATAAAAAAGATGGTTTTGTTCATAAAATTATTAATTATTTACCATTTTGAGTATATTTTGAGCTATTCCTAAAAATACAGTTATTTTAAGTTATTCCTAAAAATACAGTTATTTTAAGTTATTCCTAAAAATACAGTTACTTTAAAACTATTTTTCTAGCCACTTATACCTATGAGACATTATTTTCACAAAATATATGCGTTGTCATTTTGGTTTAATAGAGAAATTTGTTTCTCTACAAATTCTTTCCCCAAACGAGCTTCTCTGCGATATACTTTTTTTGGTAGGCTTTTTATCTTTATATTTGAATATTTTTTAAAACCTCTAAAAACTCAAATATATTAGGATGTGGAGAATAAAACAAAGGAGGAAATGATGCATCTTCAGCAATATAATTATCCACCAGATAATCCGAAAATTTTACTATAGGTTCTGTGTTTACAATTATTGCAGCCAAATCAATAGCAAAACAATCCCCAACCCTTTCTGGGTTCAAAAATGGTAGCCCAAAAATATATGTTAGGTAATTTCCAATATCAGAATTTTTGGAATACGCTGTGGCCAATCCAATTTTCGCCACCAAAAACAAGAATATTGATTCTAATAGTTACTTTTTAACTGAGCGACCTTCCAGGTAAACCCAATCAGTCCTCATAAAATTTAGTGCCGGAGCGATCATGTTTTCAGGTCGGGGATTAAAATCTGACCGCCGGAGCGAACTAGTGTGTACCATTAACATGTAAACACACATTACCAACTTCATTTTATAATGGGACTATCGGACCAAATGATATGTACTCTAACAGAGGATCCGAATGGGATTAAAAAGTACTATATGTGTCAATTATTTCCTAATTTTAGAATAATATTTGTAGAAGGTAGAGCCAAACATGTAAAAAGTTCAAAAATTCAAAGACAATGAATTTTTGAACTTTTAGTATAATATATAGGGGTGATCGGAAAGTTGGGTCGGATTAACCCCACTTTATTTAATTTTTATTATGTAATATGTTACGTTGTATCTTGGTATATGATGAAAAACAGTATTTTGAATTATATTTCTTCTGCACGACCACACAGATTTTAACTAACATTAATAATTGAAATTATGGCTCAAAATCTTCTAAAAATTATCATTCATAATTATTTCACTGCATAAATTTATATATCTATATAGCTATTTTTATAAATAAATCTATTATTTATTTCATTTACTTATTTAAATTAAACCCAAAACTCTCATACAAATGTAACTATTTTAATAAGTAAAATACCAGATATTTATTATATGAGTAAGGTTAAATGAGAAATATTGTACAATATATTTCATCATTAGAATATACCTATTTTTACTAGAATGTTACCAATTTATTAAAAAGAAATTATTACGTAAAATCGAATTGTGATAAACCCAGTCGATATACAACTTTTATAGCTACCCCTGTAGAGACCGAGAAACGTGGTCAAAAGGGATAAGCCAAGCCTCGAAACATAAAATTTGCTTCCTCCTACCACACCGTGAATCTGTTCGTCAAGTAAATCATGCTCTTAAGAGGTAAGGGGATAGGCCGTCAACTCCAGCAGATTTATTTGGCATCAATTTGCGCATTGCTATTTCATAATCGCTTTTTGTTATTTTGAGACTATTTAAAACATTACCATTATTAATTTCATCAGGTAAGTTTAAGGCTGCGATTAACACCGCCGTTCTTCTATAGATTCGTAGATAATGCTGGCATACTAATTTAGTGGTTCAAAACATTCTACAGCAGTCCAACTAAAAAGTCGACACCACCTCATACATTTCAGAACAAAAATATTCTGACCCACTATCTGATAACTTGGCAAACGTGCATCTCCGCAGATTTTTAGTAAATTTTAATATTTGTATGTACTGAATTTCGTCTTTCAGGCAACATTGCCAAATTTAATAAATGAAAAAATATTGGCATTAATTAGAAATAAATTATGAATCCATAAAAAATGTATAACATATTTTACAACATAAATGAAATACAAAAATATTTTAAACCGGGAATAATTTTTCTATTTTTTTAAAACAAAAATATCGAAAAAGAAAAAAACAAAAAATATTTTATTTGGTGTACGGGAATTCTTTTTCTCAGCAGAACCGGCATCGTCGCTTCTATGATCGAGGATTAGAATATACCTAAAGGGATTATGAACAGATGACATTGTCCTTTTATATTGCCATGACATACAACAAATTAAATAAAGGTATCTTTTACCTCGACGAACTTTATTTTATATTCAGAATTTTTTTTTTTAGTATTAATAATATAGGTATTATAAAAATATTAAACCTTCATTTTTTTTAAACATAAGAGTATAAGAATTGCAGTAAAAGTGGGCCACTGGCTTTAATAATCCTTTTTTGATAACAACATTTAAAAACAACATTGTTAAATATTTCAGTTACTCGGTGAAGCAGTTTAGTTACAGAATTATGAAACGAATTTAAATGCCATCGAAAAAACCATTCACAATAAATTTGGTGTTTTTAAAAAAATAATTAGCCACTTATTTAGCATTGTATTGTATTGAAAAGTGCTCAAACTTTGCTTTATTTAGAACAACTTAAAAAAATCATGCAATCTTTTTACTTTTTTAAATTACTGTCTTCGCAATGTCTCATATTTTTGCATGTATTATTTTACCGCCATTTTTATTGTAATCGCCTTAAGTTATAATTATATTTTTCAGACTAGTGCACTGATGCAAAATATTCAGCAAATTTGTTACCGATTTCACCCTTGGCTATTTCCTTTTAAATTTATCAATTCTACTATCATTGCTACTATTATTATTGACATATGTCCAAAATTTATTTATATTTTTACCTATGCTTTCTTCAGCTTCGCTTAAAAACTTTTTGTACTCCAAATTCATTCAATATTTTTTCCTACGGCTGCTTAGAATATACACAATAATGCACTGTCAACTTGCCTTGAAAAACGTCAATTTCAGACAGCGTATGTAAACGTTTAGACACGCAGTGTGCAAAGTAAAATGACAATACAACTACTCATAATAACATAACATATATCAATGAATTGATATGAAATCTAGCATGTGGACACTGTCACTACTGACAGTTCTCATTTCTCATTATAATAAATTCAAATTTATTGCAACTTTAGAAAATAAAGTGGTAGCCGTAGGAAAAGTATAGTGTGTAACTCGTATTAAAAAGCACTTTGTGACTTGTGGCACTCGCATTTCAGACTCGTGCCACAAACCGTCACATGCGTGTGAAAAGTGCTATTTTCAACACTTGTTAAACAATATACTATTTTTGGTTTCTATATATTTATGGGTGTAAAAACCAGATAAAGAATTTAATTTTCTGATCTCAGGTGTAAACCATACAGGATATTTATTGAAATTTGTATAAGCTTTATATTTAGGGACAGTTGCATCAAGTAGGTACCCTATAAATTTTACCATAGAAAATATCAAGTGTAAGATCCACATTAGAATTTTGCATAACGTCTTCCCATTTAATGCATCATCATTTGACTTAATAATTCGATATGTAAGTCTTAAAATTGTATTTACTGTTAATATTTTTCGAGATCTGAGATGGGCGATACCGATCCTCAGAAACCAAAGAGAACTGTTCCTTAGCGACTTTGCAATTACTAAAATCCAATGTTTTCCTTTGGAAATTCTTATTATTAAATAGAATAAAATTATTGATACTTAAAAAGCTATTTAAGATATTCGATTATACCCATAATACTCACAACGTGTTGTAGTTGTAGTATCAAATTAAACCCCATCCTTACCCTAGTTTTCCGACAAAATATTGTGATTTGATGTGAAAAACTAAGAAAAATTGAAATAAATCATTATAGGAATATAAAGTTTTATACCCGATTTAGGATTCACATATTTATTTCAATTTATGATCAATTCACATGCCGTAAAATATGAATAACTCCATATTTAATACATTAACTAACGGATTAACAAAAATGTTTAACATACTGACAGAAATGCTGGCGTATTTATTTCGAAAATCCATAAATTTTAATGAGAAATGAGCTGAACATGATTTTGCTTGAAATTAAATGGTATCTAACAAGCTTTATACAATGACGTTAAGCCCTATTATTTTTGATAATCGCATAATTTTATATTCAACGAACTCGTAATCATTTTTGCAATACATATTATTATTTTGACCTTTTCATTTTAATAACTGGATATATGTAAATGAACGTACCATTTTATAGAGTTGAAAACATTCGTTAATTAATTTCGTAAAAAAAAGTTGTTCGTTAGAAAAAGTTCTACATAGTCGAAAACCTAAAATCGGTAAAGGTAAACTGCGCATTTAATCCTTACAGAGGTTAATTCAGGACGGCTGAAACTAAGGATTATAATCTTGACAGGTAAATTGCGGAAAATCAATGCAGATACAAAGAGGGTATTTCCCAATATTTATGTAGATTAAAAAGAGGGTGGGTTTTGGGTATTTCCCAATATTTATAATTTTTCGAAGACAAAGACATAGACGGTTTCTCTAGGTCGATTTAACCAATGGGAAAGATAGCTTTATATACCGAAATATAAAAGACATAAAGACTACACAACACATCTGACTGATCCTTATACTAAGTAAAAAATTAATAAAATTAACGGTAATTGCCAAATTTCGACTACGATTCCATAATATTTAGATTGTAAGTTGTTTAGAATTCTCGAAATGTGTACAAATATTTAAACTGTGTAAACTTGGAGATGCAACAAGCTTATGATTGTTTTTTAATTCGCCTTCTTAAATAGACAATAATGTTTTGAAAGTTCCTTGAAGTACGTCACTATATTAGATTTGATCAGAATAAACTGAATGTCTTTTCTCGGAATGTGAGTTTTACATTTGAGTTTTTTTTCGTTATAAATTGACATCAGTCAGTTGACATTCAAGCGGTAGTGTGATATTGTTAATTGTAACGCGTTCTTGAAGTGCGATTTTACTGTCTGATAAAATGTTTTCCAAGACTGAATTAACTGATACGGTTCAAGTGTATGTTGCTGCTGGTCAAAAATCTAATCAAGCTAGAAATTTATCATACAAAATCGAATTCAACGTTTTATTATGTTTTATTATGCAGTATTACGCTTGTTATATTTGAGAAAATGAAAAGGAAAATGAAAAGAAATAGAAAAAGGAAAAGGAAAGGGAAAATGAGAACCCACCTCTTACCCCCGACTGTCAGTACTCGGTCTCCTAAAATATAAATTATGAATGTGGATAAATTAGGATCTTTGTATGAGACTATAATATACACTAAAATATGGCTGACATTGAGAGTTATATTTTAGCATCTTGTTGCTTCAACTTCTACAGTAAATACAGGTAATAATACAAACTGTACAATTAAAATTAATATTTATCTTGAATAATATAAGTATGTATTTGTTAATTTAAAAAAGTGGTTAGTATACTTTTTGATTTTGATATTAATACGTCGAACCGATTTTTTTTTCTTTATTCTGAAAATCAATTCTATAACGCGGCGACTGAAGTAGACTATAAAATATTTGTTAATTTATTTTACATAAATAATAGACTAATGATTAATGTTTTATAAATAGAAACAAAACGGATCATAATTATATATTTTAAAATTATATAACAACGTTAAGCAGCTGATCATATAAAGGACAAAATATGAAAAAAAATCCCTATAGGAAAAGGCCAAATGATATTTTGTGAAACATTATTGATGAGCTGAATTCAATCTCCTGAAAATAGATATTTTTTCTGAAAATGGACAGTTTTTCCGTTAACTAACAAGATTACCTTGTCATATAAAATATTTCGCAGAATATAAAAAAAAATCTTAGATATTTTCACAATGTAAGGTCATTAGGATTAGTGAAAAATAACACCGGGAATTCGATTCATGAAGAATTTCGCAAATCTTTTATTTTTTAATTATCTCACCGCAAGTATTTTTTATGATTAACATATTAATTTATTTTAATAAAAGATTTATTACATAATTTTCTAGATAATAGTTTTTTATGTATATTGTATTTTTAATTGTCTACGGTATAAAAATATGGTAAATGATTGTCAGTTTTATTTTTATGTTTCAATGTTTTACAATATAATATTGACACCAAAAGGCACTTAAAAATACAAATTTCTATTTACCATTACTCCACAATGTGTATTCACCATTTCCACGTAATATAATAGATTAAAGTTTTATTATCGAAAACATAAACCTTTTTTATTTCTGATACATACAAAAACAGTATAAAAACATTTTATTAAAGGCTCCGTAAATTCAATGGTCACATTTATAGATTAATATTTTGGTAAAAAAAGAAATGATATTTTCGTTTTAAAAGCTAACTCGCTCAAAAAGGCAAAAGCAAACTAAAAGTTTATTTCATCGATGTATAATAGAAGGATGTATTGAAACGGAAGTAGAAAGGCAGTTCGTAACGTTTTGAAAATAAAATCATAAAAATGAATGGGATGAAAAATGATAAACGTTATAGTAAAAAAGAGGCAAAATCCATGTGATTTCATATAACTCAATATGTAAGTTAACAGTGAATAACAGAATGCTTTTAGCAATTCTTCGTATAAATAGATTAGCGTGATTTAAATTTAATTCTAGTTTTTTCTCTCTTGCACCCCTTTAATTATCACCATGGAATGCTTCCATGCAAAATATTGCGATTGCTTTTTTTACTTGTAGGATTATAGTTTTAAAAATGGGTAAAAATTAAACAGCTCTAAAAAAGTAATATTAATTGTAAGTATTTTATGATTTATAATTTTACAGTTTATTTAAATTTTATGTACGCATAGTTAATCATGTAAATCATATCATTGAGAGTATTTTGTAGAACTTAGATTTATAAATTCAAGTTCAAAGGAAAATGAAGCATAAAGTTTATTATGATATTTAGTCTTTATATATGTATTAGACGAAACTAATTTCCCAACAAGATCTTTGTTCATAAAACCTATTCAATAGTTTGTAGCTTTGCAACTAAGTTCTTTATATTCGTCTTTTACTAATGCTCAAAACTTGATGGGAGTTGATCTTTTTGGAATCACATTGTAAAGAAGAATTTGTTAAAGGTTTGATTAAGTTTGTTAAATTTTGCCACAATTTCTTTGTTCTAAAAATAACTCTAAATGCCTGGTCCTGGCCCATCTCTATATCTCGCAGTAAGTAGAAGCATAGCAAATATTTTCTAATGTGAAAATTATTTATTTATTTTACGGACGTGATGTACATCAAAGAATATAATAATAATAATAAACGACTTTATTATTATTTTGCATACAAGAAGTATTGTACAATATGTGTCCGTAATTATAAGTACACAAAGTTCCGTCTATATAGTGACATACATCATAAAACTGTTCTTCCACTTAACCTAAAAAAATTGCTTAATCTATTCTTTATATAGCTATACATTCCAAAAGATAAACAAATGCGATTAGAAGTTATTAACAGATATTCTTTGTATTTTACTGCTAAAATGTTGTTGTTAAAATTCTGTATTGTGCAGTTTTTAATTGACTTGGGAGTACTATTGTACCGAGTTAGTTTGTTTTTTCTTGTATTACAACTATTGTCCTGAGTTGTTTTTTTTTTTTTTTTTTTTTTTTTTTTTTTTTTTTTTTTTTTTTTTTTTTTTTTTTTTTTTTTTTTTTTTTGTGGCTTTCGGATGAATGTCCACGCAGCCAGGAACAGTGGGTGTTGGTTTGATCTGAAAAGTAATTGATTATATATATTGAATATTTGAATAGGATTTATTATTATAATTTTATACTCACGAGGCTCAGGCGGGCAAAGAGTCATTGGACGTCTAACAGATCTAGGAGCTCTTCCGGAAGATCTTTGGCTTCTTTGATAACTTTTTTAAGGTAGTTTTCTTTTGGGCTTTTGGATAGAGGTCTTCCATTCCTTCTATTTGTCCATCTCGTCTATAGTGTTTCTTGTGCATGGGTGTTGGATTTGGAGCTTCTTACCAGGGTTCTCCTGATGTACCTTCCTTGGAGATCTTCGCATCTGTAAATTATAGGTGTTATATTAGTATGTTCATAGGGTTCATTGGAAGGAACACGCCAGGGGAGGTAGGCGCGTTTCCTGAGGATTCCCCTCTTCGTTGCCGTGATGACGTGTAGGAGAGGTTCAGAGCTCTGTAATCTAGGATGGGTCTGATGTATGTTTGCAGGTGTGCAGTAGGGTTTCAGGTATGCACCTCCAAATTGTCCCCAAAAGGCTCCGATGAAAGAGGCTCTCCCCTAACTCTGTTCAGAGTTCTTTCGACTTCGGTTGACCAGTTGAGAGTTCGCGTGAAGCGCACTCCCAAGTAGTCAATCCCGTCTTTGAGCACGAGTCTCTCTCCCCAAAGCCTCAGGTTGATCCTCCAGTTGCTGCACCATTCCGAAAAACTACTGATTCGTTTTTTTATGATCAGAAGTCACATGCAAAGAGTAAAATATAAATTTAATAAATAGGCATTATTTAAAGCGACAGTACAACAAATATTGATAACTTCTGTGCCAGCTGAGGCAAAAATATGATAACCTGTAGATCGGAGATGAAACTGAAGCAAGAAATATTACTTTTGTTGTTAGTTTTTTACTTTTTTTACATTTGGGGAATAATTATATCTTATACGATCGCCCGTTGATCGAAGGGTGAAAATTGGAACTTCCTGCGCTAGACTGAAGCCAAAAATATTAACCTCCCTCCGTGCTCAGTTTCATAGAGGCTAAATACATATCATTCTACCCTAGTGAGGGCAAAGATTGATTATTACCTATGCCTTGCAAACCTGGAAAAATTGAAAGCGAATCCCGCAGGTTAAATAATTTAATGAAAAATCCAGTAAGCCCCTTACCACCGGTGCCCACGAAATTTTGGAAAGTCTACGAAGCAATAAAGGGTCAAATAAGCGTAGACTTTCTTAAATGTAACTTCGCGGATAAATTTAACTCCTACAAACCACCAAAAACTCTCAGATCGTTGATGGAAAGAAAACTAGACAGACATTTTGGGAAAGAGTATATCACTAGAATAACAAAAACTTGGAAATTAATAATTTTTTTTTCGATGCCAGGTTAAACCGTTTGGGTTTAAGTATACAATTTTATTTCTCCCCCAAATCGACCGCAGAAGTTAATGCCGAACAAACCCCTCACAAGACTGGATAGTAAGAAGTTAAACATCCAGATAGTGGATCCGACGAAAACACCCGAACCAGGCAACGAGTCTCCATTCAATAAATCGTCCCGGATCAGTTTCCAGCCAAGTCAACTGGATACAAAACGAGATAGCAATGCGACATCGAAAACCACGGAAACAAACTAACGCCTACAGCCAGAACAATGGATATAACCCTTACTGAGGCATTTAGACAGGATACGAAACCAGCAAAACCGCAGTTCATTTCACCACCTACCTGCAACCCCGGCCATGAGTACTCCTTCCTTAATTCCTACGAAAGGACGGCGGTAGCCAATGGTTGGAGTAATGGTCTGAAAATCAGCTATCTGGGATCATTTATAGAGGGAGCGGCGAACATATGGTTTCGAATTTATCTTTAAATTAAGCTCCGGCAGCAACAACAGAAGCCATTAAGCCCTACTATTATGCTCTAAAAACTGTATACTATAAATATAGACGCAGAAGAATTCAGAAAATTCTTCTAAAATCAGGCCAGAACTGTATGGAAGGTATCGCTTATTAAGGGAGCCAAAAATTACAATGGCCAGTAACGTAAACCAGCGCAGTTACGAAACCCGGGGTAGATGGGAAAACAGAAATAGATCTGACGCGTGGAAAATTGAAGTAGATTTGTAGATCATGGAGAAAGGTCCAAAAATAAAAATAACCAAATCCCAACATACTTCCCATCTCCCAGACTGGGGACTTATGGTCCAACTGCTCCAACTGTCAGAAAATAAGACACTCGGCACCAAGCGAACTAGCTCAGGCCAGAGCAATCACAAGTTGAAAAAATGCGATTTTCAATTATAACTTCAAAACTATTTATTTTTTCTACAAGCGTGCGGAAAAGTATACTTTTCCGCATTTGTGCGGAAAAGTTACTTTTCCGCATTGGTGCGGAAATAGCTATTTGTGTATTAAGAGCGGAAAGTGATACTTTGCTGCTTGAGGCAGAGAGTTGCCCGCGCGACGCGTAGCGGAGCGCGGGCAATCTGCCGAAAGCGGCAAAGCACTTTCTGCTCGAATTGCACACAAGATTTTTTGTACGATCACATTATTTTTAGACAAAATAATTAAAAAAACATGAAAATACACTTCATAAACTAAAAATGAAATAACGACGTTTCATTAATTTCATAGTCTACTATTTGCAGAAAATAGTAAGTAGGTACTTAAATATGCAATCACTATTGCATATAGGTGTACCTAGGTGTATCTAGGTGTACCTTCTGACAGTTATATTTTTTACTGGATAAATTTTATAAAATAAAGTTTAATTTCGTTCGAAATATCTTCAAATATTAATATTTCAACTAAAATATTCAGCCTGTCCTACATTTTGTTTTAATATACCTATTATTTACTACCTTTCTTTAGTTTATTGTAAATGAAAACAGGCGAGCGGAAAAGTACGCGCTAGAGCGACAATAATGTCAAATTATGACAGATCACGGAAAACATCAACTTTGCGGTTAGATTTTAGTGTGCAAAAGCCTACTTTGGGTAGTGATCGTAGGAAAAGTTACTTTTCGCACTGATTTTATAAATGATAAAATGATTAAAAAATTAATTCTTGCTTGGTTACTATGATTACTTTCAGCCTAATGTTTTATTTATTAAGAAGCACTAAGAACATTTTTGTTTAATTACAAAAAAATATTTTTTCTAAAATTTTCTTTTAATTCTAGGCGCTTGTAGAAAAAATATTGTTCCTAACACTTGCGTAAAGTATCTTTTCCCCACTTAATTGCATGCCCGAACTCCGCTTCCGCACTTGTTAGGAAAATAACTATTTCATTATAGGTGTAATAGGTTTTTGGAATCAGCTTCTCTGGACGAACATAAAAATGTTATAAAAAATCCCTTATGTAGTTTTTTTACTTTTTAAACTTTAGAATGAGAAAAAAATTCCGAAAAATCGAAATAGGAAAAATCGGGGAAAAACTGAAAGAAATGGAAAACAACTAAAGAATTGTATAAAAATCGAAATACCAGAATAATGAGAAAAAATACAAAACAAAGAATTAGAAAACAAAAATAGAACAATGAGAAAAAAGTGAGGAAAGATCAGAAAAAACGAAAAAAAAAACAAAAAAGTTTCAAAAATAAAAGCGTTGGAAAAAATTGGAAAAAAAGCAGATAATTTTGGAGCAAAAATGAAGAATAAAATTGTGAAATACGGAACAAAACGAAAATATAAAAAAAATGTAAAAAATCCGAAAAGACTAAAAATTGCAAAAAACAGGAAAAAGAAATACCAAAAATGGAAAGATATCGCAGAAAATTCGCAACAAGATCCTAAAAAAATCGGTTGTGTCGCCCCAAAACTTTCCCGACGAGCATCCACGAATAGTTTTTCAGATATTGTAATGTTATGTTTCAAATTTTGACATTTTTATTTTGACAGGTGACAGATGGAGAAATAATTTTGACCGTTCTAAATAAACTTTTTCAAGTGCTTTCAAAGGACATGTTGCAAGTCAAATTCCGTGACATATTGCATCTGTCAAACTTGTGGCCTCTATCGTGGAAGAATACACACAGACAGACAGACAGACAGACAGACAGACAGACTTCCATCTGGAAATGATCTTAATCATCTCAGGTGACCTCAAAATGGATATTTCCATCTTTATCTCGAAAATTTTTTTTTACTCGTTCACAATACTTTACCTTTTCGGAGGTGGGTCGGGAAAGTAAAAATAGAAAATAATCACAAAAAATCAGTGGAATAAAAAATATGAGAAAAAATTAGAAAACGAAAGAACTAGAAAATAACAAAACAATGAGAAAAAATGAGGAAAAATAAAAAATAATCGAAAATAAACAGACAACAAAAAACAAAAAACCAGAAAATGAGAAAAAACGAGAAAAATCCAAAAACACGGCGAAATCGCAAAAAAACATAGGACAATCAAAAAATCTATTGTGACCATAAAAAAAATAAAAAAATTTAAATAAATTGATAAAAATCGCTATAAAATCGCAATGAAATCGCAAATAATCGTAATAAATCAGACGAATAATAAAAAATAAGAAAAAAATACAATGCTAAATATGAATAAAAGCAGAATAATGAGGAAAAAATATAAAAAAAATCGAAAAAAATCTCTATAAAGTAATTACATATGAAATACAAAAAATTCTAAAGATGAAAAAATTTATATTGTAGAAAAAAAGAGCGAGTAAGAGAAAGAGCAAGCAGGTCGCATTTTCTGCTTATTAACCACTACTGTCCGTCTGTCCGTCTGTTAGCCTGATTCAACTCGAGAACGGTAAGAGATAGAAACAAACGGACAACGGCAATCGATTCGGCATCGTTAAAAACCTCAAAAATATATCAATCTTTGGTCTATTTGTTACTTTCCCGCTGCTTATACCATATAAACTGTAGTAGTATTTAAGGTATATCGTAAATTTGAATTTTCTTAAATTCGAAATTACAATTATATTTAAAAAGTTCAGAAATAAATTTAAATTTTTGATATTGGTTTCCATATTACAACTCTAGGTACTTTTGTTTGACTTACTCCATTTTTATAAATAAACCAAAAGACATTTCCACTTCAATAATTGAATTTTTCAAAAAGTGCTTATTGCTTAGTGCTCATGAATTTAAAGCACTTTTTTAGAGTTCCCAGTGCTTGCGAGCACTTTCCTGTAAAAGTACTTACTGCTCGCAATTTTTAAGAACTTTTTTTGAGTGCTTAATGCTCGTCACAGCTCTGCAAAATAGTAGCAGAAAATTTAAAGTTTACCATTTGTTTGCTTTTAGTATCACAAACAACGTATACATTTTTCATTAACTTCTATACATCTGGCCCGTTTTTTAACATTCTGTGTGAGGTTTTTTTTCACTGTTAGTTTCATTTACAGCTTTCACGTATTTATTATGAGGTATTTTATCATAAAAATGAACGCAAAATAATGTAAGTAAATATAAATAACTACCAGCAGGGAATGTACTAAAAACAATTTGAATAATGAATAATGAATAATAAAATTATTTCTATTATGATTTTAGTTTCCACGGGTAAATGTTTTACTAAAATAATTAAAAATGTAATATAAATTTAAAAAAATATTTAAAAATCAGCAAGTTTATAAAATATAACGTCTATTAAATATTAAATGTGCATTACATTTTCTCGGAATACTTTATTTCTGTGAACAACATCATATTACCATTCACTTGATGCGAAACTCATGGAAAATTGCAATTTACAAATTACGTAATACGCTGTTGTTGTTGAGAGCATTTACCGGGTAGGGAAAAACGAAATTTAGATAGTTTATCAAGTTTTTAGCAAGAGTATAATGAGGGTATAAATAATCTTACCTGGTTGCCTGTGTTTTTCTTCATTAAGCCGGTTATTTTTGGCTTGGTGCCGTCTGAATTTTAATGATAACCGCCTACCGGTAAGTTATAGACAGGAATTAACTTGATATAAAGGAGAAAGTTTCGAGGAAAAATAAAAAATAAATTAAGAAATATGAACGGTTTAATTTTGTGCTTAAAATATGCGATATTTTACGTTCTTTGTTTCCAGGATAAAAATATATACACTGAAAAGACTAATCTTAGAAGCGAGTAAGGGAAAATTGGAAAAAAAATCTTAGTTCAATTTAATTAAAAAAAAAGAATTTAACAAAAATATTTTCGCGCCACTTTTTTACAGTATGAATAGATCTTCACTTGTTTTAATTTATATCGTTAACGAATAACTGAGGATGTCCTATTAGTATATAAATATTAAACAAAATGACATTTACTAAAAAAAAAATACTTATAATTTGATAATTTTAAATGTACTAAATTAGCATTTCTAAGATAAACTACTGATACATAATAGTAGATTCTGTAACAAGGTTAGAATGAAAAATTTGAAACTAGTGGAAAATTCCGAACGCGAGCGAATGCGAGTGTGAGGAACCACGAGTGTCGAATTTTTTCATTCTGACCGAGTAACAGACTATATTTTTTCCACGATCAAAAAGTATAAATCAAAATTAAATTAAATCTGAACACAAGTTATTTGTTGACATATTTGTATTACATTGTATTAATATTTATAGTGCTGTGGTACACTTACCGAAATTAATATCTGGTGCATTGGTGTTTTTTCATAATTTACAATTTCAGATATTATTAAATTCTATATCTACTTCACTTGATTTTTCACTCATTGTTTTGTTTAAATTAAAACTTGTTTGAAAATAATTATTACCGTCGCCATTTTATATCTGACACTGACACTTTTGAAGTCCACGGCAATCGATATTGTTTAATTCGATTACAGAAAATCCATTCTTTACCTTGATAAAGAATGAAAATACATGCAAAATACATAAGAGGTAAGTATTATAGAATAAATATTCAGACTCTAGAGTGTGAATGTTTACATTCTATTATTAAAAATGATTTCAGAATTCATACATTCAGTAATGGTCGTGGAGAAATAATGTTTAAGCTTTTTTGTATTCAATTATTGCATTTATTTTATAAAATTTACACAAATAAATATGTTTCACACATTTTAAAACTTGAGACCACTTTTTGTCATAATATAAGCACAAACTTTTCGTATTCAAATTAAATTATTTTACACAAATAAGAAAAAATCACAAATTTTAAAATTTCAGACCCTTTAACTTTTTTTATAATAGTAGGCACAAAATTTTCCGTATAAAATTTATTGTTTCTTTTTTATACTGAATCGAAATCTAAAATAAGAATTTTAAATTTCCATGGACAATTTCTTTCTCGGAAACGCTGCAGTTAATACACAAACATAAAGTTCATCGAAAATAAATGAAAATAATGTAGTTGTAAGTTTTATACATATGCAAATTTTAAGTCTACGAGTAAAAAATGGAGATCTAAATTTTAATTAACACGTTGAATTACAGAGACGCCGATTGGTGTTTTTTCCTGAAGTTGAGATGTGACATGACGCTGATATGTTCCCGTTACCATATAAACTAATAAAAACTCAATCGCCACTGTCACTATATGATTATACCTCTGTGATAGAAGGTTTGTTCCCAAAGCGAGCTAATAACTTGTTATGAACATACTGAGTTGCACAGTATAAAATAACTCTTTCATTTTTTTGTACTACGCAGACTCCTGATCCATTATTTTATAACAGCGCAACTCAGTACGTTCATAAAAAGTTAGGAACTCGCTTGGGGAACAAGCCTATTAGGTTTGTTCAAACACGGTTTTTTAACTGGATGAACGTCGCATTTTAATCACGATTAATTTTAATATATTTTTAAATATCCTGTCTTTTGGAAACAGGGAAACATGTTTGGTTTAACTTTGAAACACAAAACATTTACGTGTATTGAAAAGAATCGTCGCTAAAACTCTGCGTTCCTACTGCGCATACTCATCCAGTTCAAAACATCGTGCTGGAACAATCCTATATTGTATACGCATTTAGATTTTTTTTCCATTTTCCACCCTCCCCATTACCTATAATATACCTCAAACAATTTCAGTCGTTAGAGTACTGCCGTGTTGTAGCGTGTTTCTAGATTACTATCTGATTTGTGTTTTGCAGCGTGTTGTTTTGTGTGAGAAAAATTTAGTTTGGTAGTAATTTTTTTTTCATTTATTGGTTACCCTCTTCAACCCGTTTAGGTTATTTGAGGGGGTACTTTAATTACATGAATAGATTACATTGGATAAATAGATAAATCTTAATTCACTCTTAAAGCATTTATTTTAATGTGCGTTTTACTAGATTAAACAGAAATTTAGTAACGTTGTCTTCATTTTTCGGGTTTAATATATTTGCTAGATTAGTTGCACTGCTGCTTAATTTTTGTCTTTCATCGCTTTCATACACAGGATATTCTTCTAGAATATGTTTGATGGATATTTGAACTTCGCATATTACACAGTCAGGTGGTTCTTGTTTTCATGAGTTAATATGACTTGGTGTTTTCTTTTTACTCCTTTGTATGTAATTTTTGTTAAGTTTGGGTTTACCAGCAGCTAAGGACAATACCTAATGGAAAGATCATCACCCCAGAAAAATTTTAAAATGGGAAAGCACCACCATATATGTTGGCTAACCGAAAAAGACCACACGGTGGCCATTCAACGAAGAAAGATTATAAAATTTAATTATATGGTCAGAAACTTAGAAAACAGGGGAGAAAGTCACCACGTGTCACCGGCAATCAGTGAAAGTGAAATGACGGGTGACAGATGACAGTGAAACTACCACCCTGCACGGTGAAGTGAGGGGTAACAAAATATTTAAAAAATTATGAGTAGATAATAATGCTAATGATGGAACCGAGACAAACGTGTAGAACTTTTTAAAAAATTATATACAGTTTTTAGAAAAGAAAAAAATTTATAACAATATTATAACAAGCTAATTTAAAACAAAACACAAAATGGAGAAAACGATGAAAATAGTAATTTTGGGAATTGCGTGTCCATCTTTCAGTCCGGATCTTTATTTCTTATACAACCCATCGAGTTTAAACGTCAAAGGACGGTCGCGGTGTTTTTTATGATTTTTACGGTACATTTTGTTTTTCTATTTACAATCCGGACACGATATAACCCATTTTAATAATAAATTAACTAAAATAATAAACATACGAGGACTGAATTATTATTTTTGAAATTTCAATTATAAAACATTAAGTAAAAGTAATAAAAAGAATATCGTTAATTCAGTAACTTCGTTACAATGGTTTTGAGAAAGTTCCGACAAATGCCATTACCAGCCAAAATATACGTCAGGTGTTTTTTTTACTGGAGTGAAGATTGGTGGTTTCACTTGATTTTGTAACTTATTATATTTCTAAGACTGTTGTCATTTAATTTTTTTTTTTTTTTTTTTTTTCAAGCTAAATAAATAAAAGACGAGACTGCTAACAAAACTCCACTTACAAAACAAACAAAATCACGAGGACATTTCACAGGATATAAAAGATCTTATACAAGACAAAAATCAAACGAGACTTAGGTGGTAACGACACAGAGCTGACGCCAACAGAAATAAATTAACAAAGTACTATACAAACATAGGAACGAAAGCAGGTTTCTGGAAAGCGTCAACCCTCAAGACAATTCAATGTGGCGAGTGGCGAAAAAACAACGATCACGTAATAACACCAAAAATAAAGTATCTTGGTTTCCTCTTCTATTATAGGGGTATAACTTATACTGTCAGTAGATAGAACGTCCATTAACTTTAAAGATTCAATAAGTAAAGGCGATGACGTTTAGAATAAAACTTTACAATTTGATTTCTTGTAAAATTGTCACAATCTAAACGTCATTGTCATTAGTTACAGAACCTTTAAAGTTAACGAACGTTCTATCTACTGACAAATAGTATATTAAAATGATAAAGACTAATGCGCTAGGGTTCACAAAAATGTTTTACCCTATCTCAGAGTAACATGAATGATCGTAATAAATTATCCTTATACAAGCAGATTATTAGGACTACACTTACGTATGGATATCAGCCTTTCTGATCTGCACCCCTACAATATTTCTTCCTCTACAGATAATACACAAAAGATGTCTAACTACCATCCTAAATAAGCCTAAGACAACTAAACTAATAGACCTGCACAAACACCTCAAATCAGAGAGTTCATAATAGAAAAATCAGACTCATTCTTTAAGAAGTGACACTGCAACGATTTAAGGGATAAAGTCCTGTCGATAAAGGCAAGGGACGGGCCTGATAAGAAGTTTGAACACGTTCATTAACAGATAACGCTATTTTACCTAGAGGTCTTCTGTTCCTTGTACCCTCCTGTAGGAGTATTTAACTTCCTTCAGGGATACTTGGATGCTGTTGTTCTGTAAAGTAAAAAATATTAGAATACTCAGATTTCGTTGAGGAAATTTCCTCGTGGGTCGTTTGGGGAGGCTCTTCTGTTTCTTACTTCTATCCACTTTATCAGTAGTGTCTTGGGAGAATGTGTTGGAGCTGTCGCCTTCTCCTGAGGTATTTTCCCTGGAGATTTTTAAGCATGGAAACTATAGGAGAGATATTTGTAATATTATAAATGTCAAGGGAGATAGTAACGTTTCCTAAGGATTCTAATCTTGGTTGCCGTGACGGTAAGAGACGTTAAGGTGTCTATAGTCCATCACTGGACAGATGTGGGTTTGGTATGTATGCAGCAACGTTTGAGGATTAAATCTACTAAGTCGATTATCCAGAGCTCCGATGAGAATGGTTTGTTTCCTCCGGACTCCGGTCGCCCAATTGAGAGTACGCAATAAACACACTCCCAAGTAGGTAACATTTTCCAACGGAACGAGTTTCTCTCCCTAGAGAATAAGGTAAATTTCATTGAGGGATTGGTGTAACGGCACTTTGGTTGTTACGGGTCACTTTGGCTCCTTGGTCCAGGTTTCGGATTGCCTCTGGCGCACCTTCCGTTTATAGTGTGAAGGCCACTGCACGAGCAGCTTCAGTAAAGAAAGAAAATACTCCAGGGGTCGTTATGGTATCGACCAAAATGACTGGCGGCCAGAAGGGCGGTCTTTTCTTGCCCCACTGGGTTTGAGTTCCTGCGTATTAGCTGCTGGGATGTTAAAACTCAAAAACAAATAAAATTCAATAAATAAAACTGTTATTTTTACCAAAAAAAATCCGGTTGAAAGGTGTGTTGTGTAACGGTGACGTGTCGGACGGGTACAGGCACGGCTTTGCTCTTTGCCGGAGTGGTGTGGTCGGATGACGATCCTGGACTCCGGTATAACTTGAACTTGGCTTCAGCTTGACCTGTCTCTAAAGGTCACACGGCAACTGATATTCCAATTGGGACGGATACAGCAACTCGTACTTCGGGCTGCCACTGCAGCTGTCGTCAACGATTTGAATTGCAATACTCGATATGAACTTCGGCGTCTAAGAAGCACAGACGAGAGTGTCTTCATCTGTCGGGCGGAGGTTCAACTGGTACGACTGGCCTTTTATTCAAAGCTTCTCTCACAATTTTAAGTTAATTATACTCCAGTGCCGTGCATGATTTAATTTATGTAAATTAATTATTACGGAAACAATTAATATTGTTAAGCTGTTAGTGTGTGATTGGGATGTTTGAAAATAGTTAGTTGAGTTTATTGAGGGAAAGGTGGTTTAGGGGTTGCTGAGTTTTGATAGTCAGAGCTTTCTTGGATGGTGCGGTCGCAGAGGTTTGGGTCATCAGCGTACAGATGAGGGCTAGATGAGAAAGGGTGAGAGATGTGGTGCTTGTGTATAGCATGTAGCACGGAGCTAACACTGAGCCTTGGGGAACTCCTGCTAGATGAGTGAAAGGGTCTGTCAGGCAGTTTCTAACTTTGACACAAATGGAGCGATTTTTAAGGTGGGAGTATATGAGTTTGATGAGGAAGATGGGGAGTCCGATGTTCAGACCTCAATCCGTGTTGGAATTTGGAGACCGTTCATATTTAATCCAGATGAAGATTGAAACGACGTTTTTTTTTAGGGTAAAAGTAGTCGGACGGAGGCCTGTTCCTAAGGGACGTGGTTTCAAGCTTCATGACACACCTTTAATTTGATATAGAATCGAGGCATTACAAAGTCTTTTAGTCATAATATTATTAGTGTTCCAATATTTTTAGAAGTCTCAGTCACGACTAAGTACAGTCACAAATGCATAGTTACCTTAATTACTTTAATAAGTTTTTCAATCAAAAATCATAGGAGCCGAATGATTCCAAATTTGGAGACTATGGTAATTGTATTAATTTTAATTTATTTTCTACTCTAAGTGAAAGCATTCGTTTTAAAAATTGCAGTGATATTAAATTTCGTTTAAATTCCAGTAAAATATTCAAAAACCCATTGCACCTATTAGTTATTATTAAATGTCCGACTTGGTATAATAATAAATTAATTGTGAAATAATAGATATAGTATAAATATTATTAAATTAGTGAATGAAATAATTATCTGCTATTTATACAACCTAACCTAACCTAACCTACCTAATAATATTGACAAAAATACGATTAGTAACTTTAAACTATTATAAATAAACATTCAACATCAAAATTAAAACTTGTTGTAACATTATAAACTGATAAGATAAACAGTAATGCAAACACATCCATAAATATAGATTTTCATCCTTGCAAGGTCTTGATATCGATTTTTCTCAGGCCATGTATAATACATTAACCCAAAAACGAGAATACAGATAGTTATCTGACTGTAATTAGGCCTTATCCGGTTGTTAAGCCTCTGCACAAGATTCTAGGAATATCGTTAAGCATTTCCGTTCTAATTGTTTTTCTGATAAATAGTTTGTTGTTAGATTGTATTGATCTTATATGTATTTAGACTTACGCTTTCACGTTTAAAATGAATTGTTTTGCATAAATTAAATATGTAATAAAAAAGATTAATTTTTTATGAATAATTAAATCCCAAAATTGGTTTTAAACATAGACAGCTTGGATATAAAAAAGATTTATCAAATTATATTCTCAATTGGTTAATATAAATATTATTTTATATGTTTTATTAATAATAAATTGCTCAGCATTATATATTTGTCCAAATTCAGTTATTGACTAACATAACTATTTTTTTTGTGAATCCACTGCTTTATAGAATTTAAACCTGGTTAAAGAGAATTTAATTATACAATTTCATATTTCACTAAAATATTCATTCGAAATACAAATTTTAATTAAAGAGCTTGTTTTGTTTTGTTAAAATAAACAAAAAAATATTTCCCGTTTTAACTTTGTATTAGATTGATTCAATCATATGATCAGTGACTGAAAAGTACTTTGATTCGTTTTTATTTCAAATAAAACAATTTCCCTTGTTTGTTTATTTAACCATAAAGTTATTTATCAAATTTTAATTATTTGAACTCGCTAGAAAATTTTTAAATAATAAAAATATAAGGTAAATTAATTTTTATAACAACTGAAACATAATTGCTGAGTTTCTAGTAATTAATTACATCGGTTTTTAATTTAGTAAATTCAGTATTGTGCAGAATCAGGAGAGAGTTTTAAAATAGGTTTTTTGTTTCAGTTGTGTTATGGAGCCAGTTCACCCGCCCTTTCTGATAGAAATCGTTTTCCGACTTTATTTCGCACACATCCTTCAGCAACTGTGCACAATCCCACAAGGATCAAACTAATGAAGAAGTTTAACTGGTCTAGGATATCAATTTTACAACAAGCCGAAGAAGTATTTATTTCTACGGTGGAAGATCTCGAAAGGAGATGCTCGGAAGCTGGTAAGATTAAATTGTTTGTTGATTTTTTTTTATAAACTAACAATTTACTCTAAAGTATACTGATATGTACGATTCAGAAATATTTTTATATTATCAACGATACATTTGACATTATAAGAAGAAATTTCAACCACACTGAATATTTGTAAATTATTGATAAACATTTGCCCAAATATTTATGTCAATAAAAAATGTAAAATTTTATTATACATATAAATGGACATTGTTAGGACAATATTGAGATTTTAGAGTGAAACGAATATCAAAAAATCAAAAAAATCTTTCCTTAATTGATCTATCGTTTTATCTTGAATATATCATAGGGACAAATAAAAAAATAGTTTTTTCAATGTATATCTCAAATTAAAGTAAAGCAGGCTTAAGAGAGAATTTAATTTGTAGCCCTATTAGTTATATACAAGTTTAGCTTGAAACAGTATAAATTTCAAGATATACGAGTCTCATAGAGCGCGCTAGATTCTCTTTTTGTCCACTTCAACCGCATCTACAGGAACATCGCTGACTCCGTTTATTCCAAGTCACAAATTTCCTTTGTCGTTTAGTTCGCGTTATTCTTGGCAGAACAACTACGTTCATAAGTTAAATAAATTTCGAAGCTTTCTGGTGCCGAAACTGCAACCGCTGCATTTGCATTTTTATTGGTTAAGTCCTGACATTGTTCACTGGTATTAAGAAATTCTTTGCTGATGGCTCGATGTCGGTTCTTTTGCAATAATATACAAGCCGCGTTATTGAAGTTAGGAAATGTGCCTATGGTGAAATGTTTAAAAATATAGTGGTTTAAGAAACAATGCAAATAAAATAAAAAAAATATAAATTAGTACTAAGTTATACAATGGTCCATAAAAGTACCATTACATAACGGTTCGGCACAAAGAAAAATAAAATGTACCACAAAGCTAGATCGATTAGTGGAAGATGTTATATGCCAAACAATACTTCTAGCACATTTTCCTATTTAGATCTCAGTTGCAATTCAAAAAAGATACGTTTCTACTAAACTGTTTTTACGTTGTGTTTCTCCAATAGCTATAAAGGAAATAAAGGTATTTATTAGTCTGAATCTGCTTATGGTCATAAAAGCAATGCCGAGTTATTGGAATTACTACAGTAGAAATAAATACCTTTAGGATGAAAACTTTTTTCTAAATATATGCCGGTGAATAGATTTTTGTTAAAAAAGGGGGAACTGAATATGATAAATTGCATAGTTTCAATAAAGTCAAGAAAAATTTTCAAAAGTATTACAAGCCGTTTAACTGTGTCGGCTTTTACTTGATGAAAATCCATTATTAAATTTAAATAAATAAAACAACGTTTTAAGATTTCCACAAAAATAATAACAAAGGTTATTAATTTAATAGTGACTAGTTTCGTTACATAGTAACTTCATCAGACTAATTAGTCTGATGACATAGTAACTTCATCAGACTAATTAGTCTGATGAAGTATAACTTCATCAGACACGACGCGAGGAAATTAAGAAGGGATATCAAACGAGTCTGAAATTAAAATATACTGAGCAGAGGAATAATGGAAATATAGTGTGGCACAGGAAAGAAAACGTAACAGCAGACAGAGCAGAAAGGCCTGACAGACCTGAAGCTCTTCTGCTCTTTCAGCACCATCTGGTGGAGCAATCAGACTTGACGGCCCTGAAGACCGGCTTCAACGTACCTCAAGTCTGTAAGGTCCTTCTGCTCTGTCTGCACCCTCTGGTGGTGCTGTATAGAAGTTAGAACCTTGTTCGTTCATTCGCCTGTCCGGCTATCCTTTGTCCGTCTGTCATTAGTCCATCTGTCATTTGTCCGTCTCTGCCCATCTCTGTTTATCTCCGCTCATCTCTACATCCTCCCCTCTCTCTCCTGCTATCTTAAAAAAGTGTTGCTCAAACTAGTGTGTTCTATAAGTGTCTACTATCTACTCACGGACAACTTTATGTTGCATTTTCTAGAGGAAAATTCAGAGACAACATAAAAGTTTTGACCAAAGGAACTGAGTCCCTGAGTCCCCAGGGGAATTTAATACCAAGATCCAATCATGTATTTATTTGAAATGTTGTACATCGATAAATGATAGAAACTCGAGACTAATGTCTGAAACAACAAACAGTCACATTGCAAATTCAAACAATGTTGACTAAGCCCCTCATCACATCAAAGCAGCATAAAAGCGACGCGACAGAGATACGTTTATGACATGACACAAGCAGGCGACATGGAGTCATCCCAGTAACGTGTCCTGTTTATTTTTCTGTCGTACCAAGCAAGTCATTCACACACATCATAAATGTTGCTTCACCGACCTGTCGAATCGCTCGGCAACAAGAAGCCGACATGCAGCTTGGATGTTTCTTCTTTGCTGGAGAGTTGGTATTTAGACGGTGGAATCAACATTAAAGATACACGTTAGCGACATCTTGTTTCTGTTGCGCTGCTTTGGTGGGATGAAGACATAAGAGTGTGGTTAAGCAGGTGGGAATACTTTTGTAAAAACTTTTTTATTTTAATAGTTCTGATTGAATGCAGATACATAATTTAAAGGTCATACACAAATTAAAGTTTAAAATTAATTGAATGTAATTATTGTTAAGAATTTATTGTTTAGGTAAAATTTGTTTGTGAAATAAATTCGAGTTTCATGTTTAATTTTTAACTTTTATGTTTTGCACTTTACTACTTCTTCAGTTCGGTAAATAGACCCAAACGTGCCGCCTTTGAAATATAAGAGTAGGAGAGTTTAGTACTCTATGAGGATAAGTCAATAAATTCTTACAAAATATAGTATTACTTTCTTACAAGTATTCCTCTTAAATTTTTAGCTAGATTTATTGTGTTAACTTGTTTCTATTTTTTTAAATATGGTTAAACTCTAATTTCCCGCAATGATCAAACACTTTTATATGGAAGCGAAAAAAATTAAACCGGACTTTGACTGAGTTCGTGGAACATCTGCACCATCGTTTAAAACTGTTTACAATTGGATCAATGAATTGAAACATCCACGAGTGATGAACCCCCTCTGCATGATGTCCAGTTAAGGCAGCCACGCAATTTTGTACCGTCCCTAAATTTTATTGTTATATCCGATGAGGGATTAGGTTCGATTAACCCTTTCGCCGCCATTTTAAAAAATGTTTTTTTTTACGTTCTGGGCTATATCTCGCGTTCTAATTACTGACACATAAAATCGATATCGTTATTTATTAACGTTTTGTGTTTTGGGCCTTATATAAAAAATATTTACTTTACAATGCACAAAAGAAAAGTTATTCGCGTTCAAAGTCAAAAATGTTTTGCAACTTTTTTTTGTTCGGTTTTTTGCGTATAACTTTTTTGTGGTGCAGCGGACAACTTGGAAAACTTTCTCTTCCCTTAGGTGCGTGGTAGAACATTAGTTCGACATGAGTAAATATAGCAACACGATACATGTTTTATTTTTTTTTTTGAATGGCTGAAGTTTCGTAAGAGTAAAAAAAGTAAAAAAGGTACCGCAACCCTCATAGTGGCTAGTTTTTTCATGATACAAATAATTATTATCATATTGTGAACAACTATGGATTATAATATATAAAATTGTAACGAAGTTACTTTTTCCGTAATAATTAAATTATGCAAATTAATTCGCGCACAGCATTGGAGTAGAATGACCTTAAATTTATTGGACAATCTTCAGTCGTACCAGTTGAACTACGTCCCGACAGATGGAGGCACACTTTTCTCACCGCATTTAGTAATTGAATAAACATTTATTTTATACTTAATGATTATTTTTAGTTTTATTCAAGCAGCTAATAGCAGACACTCTATCCAGCAGGGCAAGTAAAGACCACCCTTCTGGCCGCTAAGGGTCTTGTCAATGCGATACGACCCCTGGAGTAGTTTATTTCTTCACTGAAGCTGCCAGAGCAAGTGGCCTTCACACTATATACGGAAGCTGGCACCCGAGGCAATCCGAAACCTGGAAGAAGGCGCCAAAAGAAGCTTGACGACGCAAAGAGCGTTACAAAATAATGTCTTTATAAAAAGTGAAATAATAGTATTTATATACAGCATGTACCTAATAAAACTGCCAAGAGTGTATGAATATATAAAACCGAATGACATTAATTTTACCATTAAATTCTATTCAAAATATTATTCTATGCTAGATAACTTATATGATTTACAAGACACTTTAAAGAAATTATACAGAAAGCGCTGTTGCCGGTTTATAATAAAGTTTATCAGAAATATTTTTAATTAAAATTATTTTGTATAACAAAAAATCAGAGCACACGTATTCTAGTACGCTTTTCTCAAAAATAAAATGTCAGTACACTGAAAAAATTAAATATAAACTTGGAGAGTACTAAACTATAATTTAAGCGGCAAAGTCGTGACTGACTGACTGACTGATTGACATGGAATAAACGCAGAGCAAAATCTACTGAACCCAGAGACTTAAATTTTGAGAGTATGTTCTGTTCATAATTTAGACGCCCACTAAGAAAGAATTTTGCGAAATTTTGAGTTTAAGTTGTAAAAAACGGTGCAAAAGGTGGCATACATAGAATTAGTACATCTATATGTTGACACACTTACTTGAGCGTGTAATAGTAGTAGGGAAAAATAGATATGAACAAATAGGGTAAATTTGATGTTTTAGAAAAAAAATTGAAAAACATGGGAAAAAAATGGAAAAAAATAGGGAAAAATAGAGAAAACGAAGTACACAAATAAGGAAACATAAGGAAAATAGAAAAAAATATGGAGAACAGGAAAAAGTGGGGAAAATAGAAAAATTAGCGAAAAATAGAGAAAATGGTGGAACAGAGGGAAAAAATAGAATAAAATAGACAAAAATGGGGAAAAATTTGAAAAAAATACGAAAACATAAGGCAAAATGTGGAAGAATTCAAAAGTTTTCTAAAAAAGGAGAAAAACATTAAAAGACAGAGAAAGTAGGGAAATTAGAAAAATCAGCAAAATTAGGAAAACATATTGGAAAATAGTAAAAATAGAGGAAAATAATGGAAATTGGAGCAAAATAAAAAAAATATTATAGTACGTTGTAAATTATAGTAGAATACCTTCCATTAATTGTCAAAGGTAGGCGGCATATAGGGTTGGAACTAGGTGAACGTGATTCTAACAATTTCACAAACACAAAAATACGATTTTTACGTGATTACAATATGAAATAAAGTAATTAATAAAAAAAACATGAAAATAGATTTTTCTTTTGTTTGTTGCAAAATCAAATAAAATAATTAATAAAATAAAATAGGAAAATATATTTTCAATTTTTGTACTTAACGTTACAACAAGAAATAAAGTAAAAAAAAAACATAAAAATGATTGTTACAAAATTTGGGTTTTTCCTTCTACCATAATTTGACAAGATCCTTAAATAATTTTATTTTCTTGAAATACTTGTCCCACCCTAAATATTTTTTTAATAATCTTAAAAAAAATAATTTAAATTAAAAAAATCAATCAAAATTAAAAACATCATGATTTTTGTAAAGCCTACTAAAAGTTTAAGCCACCTTTAATTACATTATGAATGTGTCGAGCTACGACATTTTAAATAAATAAAATAAATCCAGGTCGTTAAGAATGGTCAGTTCTACCCTGTTAACGCTTGGCCGTTTCAACTGTGCAATGCATTACGAGAGTACATCTGTAAAAATAAGGCCATTTAAATGTAAGACTAAATTAAGTACTACATAAGGATTACAGTCGTTTACTCAAATTCGAACATCTGTCGATAACTATTACTGTTTCCGCGGTAATAAAATTTGGGTATTTCGTTTCTACTTTAATTTGCAATACACAATAAAACATATGGGAAAAATATGGAAATATAAAAAAATAAATAACAATAGGGACAAATAGGGAAAATGGGAAAAAATAATGATAAACAATGAAAATAGGAACAATACGAAAGTTAGAGAAAGTGGGGAAAACTACGGAAAAATATAAAAAATAGGGAAAAACAGTAAAAATCGACTACAATAGAAAAATAGAATGGTAAATAGGGAAAAAATAGAGTACAATAGAAATGTTGAAAAATAATGAAAATCCGGGAAAAATACATAAATTTAAAAACAAACAAACCGTACAGGAAAATAAAGTAACAATAGATTTTTTCACACAGGAAATTAAAAAACAAATCAACAATGTATTTTTCCCAATAAAAATTTGAAATCCAAAGCAACAGAGCATTTTTCCGTACACAAATTTAAAAACAAACCAACAATGCATTTTTCTCGAAACGAATTAGGAAAGTAAAGCAACAATGCGTTTCTTTATACACGATTTTGAAAAATAAAGCAAAAGTGCATTTTTCCTGTAACGAAGTTACTTTTTATTTTTTTTTGGGACATCCTGTACTATATTCTTTAAATAATTTTGAATTTATAATTTTGAATTTGTTGGTTAAATTTAATTTTAATAACAAGTTTACACCCCTCTTAATTTATTAACCTGTATACAAATAATTTATTGGACGTCTATGGATTTTTTTTTAATTTTGTAAACTGATAAGACAAACAGCATAAATCGATTCGCGCATATTTTGATTTAAGTGGGGCTAAGGAAATTAATAAAAAGGCCGGGAGCCGCTAAAATCGGAGCTCTTCTATCTGACTTATTGGCCTTCTCCGGAACAAAATAAACATATACCGACCGACCGAAGTTTGATTTGTGCTGTGTTGTGTTTTATCAAAGGTAAAAATATTCTTTTCTTTTGTACAAATTTGTCTTTATTATTATAACGATTGAACAATAATAAATAACATTTGACTGCACTGAATTATTAATTGACATAGGATTTCCTGCGTATTTGTGTAAATAAAATATTTCATACTGTTTTTTTTTTACTAATACAGTTTTAAACAAATAAAATCTAATTTCTGACAGAAAGTCCGTTTAGTTCGAAGATTTTGAAGTAACGTCCCTTGTGTTCGCCGTAGTCCGGGGACACAAAAGGCTGTTTATTCAAAACACTTCGGATTAAGAACGGAAAACTGATTTTTGGGGATTAGACTCAGAAGTTCGGGAATTTCGCCCTAGTGATCTCCGTAGCCCGGGATCATAGGGGGCCTCTTATTCAGAGAGCACTGAGTCAAATCTAGAAAATCAGGAATTTTCTTTTTTTTTCAAATACCGTTTAAACATTTTATTTAATTAATTAAATCTTTTAATCACACCGTTTTAAAGTTAATTTCACTAATTTTGATTTATTTATTATTTTAACACCGGCATATTTGCGTTGAAGACGCAAATACAACAGAAAACCTATGTCATATTGCCTTATAACGCTTTCCTGAGTAGATATCATTTTCACCGTCACTGCAAATTATTTTCACACGCTTTTTCCTAGAATTTCACGCTATCATGCATTGCTTTTAATTAATTACTGCTTACCGGTATATATTTTTTTTAAGAAGTTGATCTGTATTTTTTTTATTGTTGCTTAAAACACCGCAAATTTTAATATAGCTTTCCATAGTTGACAAGAATTAATAGTTATAAAAATAATTACTTATTTGCAATTTTTCATTATCTTAACAAAAGCAACCGGTAAATTCAGGTTTGGCACTGTGAAACAATTAAAGCCCGTTTTACACCTTGCTCCCCTATTCAGTCTACGACAACAGACCCCTGGAATTACTGTAACCTCCATCTGTTGCTACCCTGGTACTCTTGAGGCCGTAGATCGAGAGTCAGTGGAGTAAACCATTCCAAAAATCTGGCGCCCGAGACAATCTAGTTATATACCGAAACCGAGAGTGTCATAGTGACGATAAGGCTCTTTTGAAGGAAAAGAAAAGGCACGTCACATTCCATACGCAAATTTAAAAACAAACCAACAATGCTTTTTTTACCCACGAATTTCAAAAAAAAGACACTAATGCATTTGTTCCCTTTCCAATTTGGAAAATAAGCAACAACTTCAGTTGAATTGTTAAAAATATCAATGATTCGTTTTTAGAACTTCTTAACCCTAAAGGAGAAGTCTTATAATACGGCTCTGTCTATCTATCCGTCTGTCCGCAATTATAACTCAAAAACAAAAAGGAATAGAGATAAACGGTAAACTCAGCATACCTTCAGTAACTCCCAAACAGATTTTCAGATTTTTCTGACTTCCGGTTTCAAAACAGGTTTTACAAACCTGATCCGAAAGTAATACTACCGGTTTTAAAAAATCTCATTCCGACGTGAAATTTAACGCTGAATCGAAATTTGTTAATAGATTTGAGATATCTTTTACGGTTCATGAGATAATAGCATTTTTATACTCTACTTCGAAAAAAAAATGAAAGTTTAAGCACTTGTTTTAGGAAAACAAAGAAACAGTGTATTTTTTTCACTTGACTTTAAAAACGAAGCAATAATGCATATTTGAATAAAAAGAAGCAAGAATAAATTTTTCAACATCAGATTCTAACAAAAAGAAGCAAGAATGCATTTTGAAACAATCAATAAAAAAATGAAGCTCGAATCTATTTTTCTACAAAGATGGATTTAATAGGTAAATATACAGAAAAAATATGAAAAAATGGGGCAACATAAGGATATGTAGGAAGTTTTTAAAAAATAGGGAAGAATAAAAAATAGGAAAAAATAATAAAATATTGAAAAACAGGAAATCAAGGAATCATAAGGTGAAATAGTGAAAAATGGGGGAAATAAGGAAAATTGAGAAATAGGAAAAATTGAGAAAAAATAGGCAAACATAGGAAAACATGAAGAAAATTGTTAAGGAAAAAGTAGGGGAAATAGAAGCAAATAGAAAGATGGGGAAATGGGGAAAATGGGGCTAAATAGTGAAAAATAATTACAAATTGGGAATAACAAGAAGAAGTAAGAAAAATAGGAAAAAACAATGGGAAACAGGAAAGAACATAAAAAAGTAGGAAAATTAAATAATGGGGAAAAAACAGGAAAAAAGATAGAAAAAATTGAGAAAAATGAAATAACAGTTAAAAATTAAGAGAAATGGTGAAAAAAATAGGGAAAAATAAAGAAAAATAGAGAAAAACAGGAAAAACCAAGAAAAGATCTATCGTCCAGCTACTAATCTTAATAAAGACAATTTTTAAAAATTGCTTTCAATAAGATTGGGCTAAGCTCTTTCTTTCAACGACCGTCTTCGGAACCTTAAATGTTTTTTCTAAGTAATAATATTATAAAATATAAAAGAATGTGAAATTACGTCAAAAATGGGGATAGATCTCAATAAAAAAACACAAATGGAGACGACATTAGTGTCACATTAAATAAATAAATTAAAATCTTAAAAATTAATCCACAAGTTCACCTTTATATATTTCATAATATTATTACAAACTTTCTACATAAATTTACGTTTGTAACAAAGTTGGATATTAGCCCTAAAATATTTTTATTTGCGTTAAGGAAAATATAAATGAATTTTAAGGCGAACATTTTTTTTTAAAGATAAAGGAAACAATGGTACGTCCAATGTACAAGTAATTTTATTTGTAAAACAAAATATTTTTATACAGGATTAAAGAAATTATGAAAAAAAAGTTGAGACAAAACAATCTGCACTACGCTAAGGATCCATTAGTTAATATTATACTGTCTAATAAAAAATAAAATATGCTTTAAGAAACATAAAGTTAACGTTAAGATAAATAAAGGATTAAAAAATGGATTGTGTATGTTGTGTATTTATTTATTTAATGTCAATATATCATATCAAATTTTTTTTTTCCAAGTTTCCTATTCCATGAATTCCGATCATCTTATTCTTGGTTTCCAGATTTTATTGTATTCTTCTCTTGGCGATTATTTTCATCGCCTTGAATTTGCTGATGTTACTTTTTGTATTTATCCATGACATATTTTTAAAATTATTAATTAAAAACTGAATATAGATATTTTATAGTATAATAATAACTATAGTAAAATATTCAAAAATCGAATTAGGAAATATATCTGGTAAAAAATTCACAATCGAAGTGATTCGTTTACTAGTTTGGTCGTAAAAGGACGCTCTTGGAAATCGATGTTCCTCTGCGGTAAGGTGTATCGTAAAAAGAACAACGAAGTCGAATTTGATTTAAAATTTCAAGTCGCACACTAGATATATTTGACAATACCAACGAAATAAACCTGACTGGAAATTTAATTTTTAACACTACTACAGTACAAAGTTTCTGCTTAACTTTCCGCGGTAATTTTGAATACTATTGGAATTGTCGATTTTCAAATAAAATAAAAACGCTTTCGCCATTTTTTAAATAAAAGATTAAATCGATTATTCGTTAATTACTTCTTTGTTTACGATGATCAATTTATTTTCATTACAAAACTGTCACTAAAATAATAATGGGCGCCTGTTGAAGCCCACATTTTTTAGTATCGACGTGCCAAGTTTTATATACTCTAAGAATTGTCAATTTTCAAATTACTCATGTCACGCTTTCGCCATTTTTGTAAAAGTTTTAAGGGATTTTTCGTTAATTATTCTTTAATGATCAATTTGTGTTTATTATAATGTTGGCATTTTTGGCATTTTAATTCTAATAAATGCCTATTAAAGAGGCCGACATTATTCAGTATCTATTTGCCAAGTTTAGTGCCGTAATTTTAAATACTTTTGAAATTGTCGCTTTTCAAATAATTTTAGTGGCGCTTTCGCCATTTTTGTAAAAGTTTAAAGCGATTATTCGTTTAAACAATTACCCTTTTATTTACAATAATCAATTTATGTTTATGACAATTAAAACTTTAATTTTAATAAGTGTCTATTAAAGCCTACAAAATTTAATACCCAAGTGTCAGGTTAAGTGCCTTAATTTTATTCACTCTAGGATTATCAATTTTAAAATAATTTAAGGTTCCCTTTCACCACTGTTGTAAAAGTTCGAAGCGATTATTCGTTATATACCCTGTTATTTACAACGATCATTTCATGCTCATTACAGTAGGCAGGTTCGAAATTTTTGTTTTTTAACTGAAATCCAGAGATTATGTTATTTAAAAACGATCAAAAAATATTTGAGCGCAAAATATTAATATTTATGTCCGCTATAAGCATTTTAAAATCAACGATAGGCGAGAGGATGGAAAACGGTACCTGTGCGCGAGAGTGGACCGGTGACGTCAGTAGCCATGACCGGTTCGCCCCTGGCTCGCTGCTGCGCTGTATTCTCGATACAAACATATTTTACAGGTTTACCGTTTTTAGTAAATTTCCTACTAAATTAGTAGATTTTTAAGGAAAATGAGGGTGTTTGGTAGAATTTTAGTAGAATTGATAATAGACAGGTTCTTAAAACGATCAAAACAAAATTGAGCGCAAAATATTAATATTTGCGTCCGCTGTAAAATTCAGTAGATTTTTCAGATTTAAATTTAAAACTAAAAAATATTTTGTATCATTTAAACGTGACACGTGATTCGCTTAAATAAGTAGTTTAAACGAACGTAAGTATGAGCTCTAGTAGCAGTTCTGGTTAGTGGAGCAATAGGTCCGGGTATCAAATCCCGCACACAGCATATCTTTGCCCGGGGATGTGTATTTTTTTTATTAAAAGAAGTCTTGACTACCTAAACTAGCCTGTGTAATAAAAAAAATATTTAATAACGTTTAAAAGTAAAATTTAACGATAAAAAGTCAAAAAAAAGATATGCTGTGTGCGGGATTCGATCCCGGACCTACCGCGCCATTAACCGGCACTATTCCACCCTGCTACTAGAGCTCATACTCACGTTTGTTCAAACTTATTATTTAAGCGATTCACGTGTCACGTTTGGATGATTAAAAAATTTTTTTCTGCGATGAGACATTCGTCTTAAATATACCATAGATAGATAGCGATAAAATATAGTTTTAAATACAAATCTGAAAAATCTACTAAATTTTACTGCGGACGTAAATATTAATATGTTGCGCTCAATTGTTTTTGATCAACAGTAAAAATACAAGAGATTTTTTTTATCGGATAAATTTCTCTTTGTAACTGTTACTTAATAAACTATAGGTAGGTATGCATATTTATTATAATAAGGATTATAAGACTTAACAAAGCAATATCGGTCGTTTAAATTGTTATTTCGTAGTGAGATTAGCCCAATAACCTAATAAATAAAAAAGTAAATTATTATTATTATTAGTAAGTATAATGTGTCAAGCAAATCATGGAAAACTAATATTTGTAAATATTTTAGGGATAAACAGAAAACATTTTTTTCATTTAACTAAAAGTTTTTTTTTCAATCAAGAAAACATTTTTTTCGATCAAGAAAACATATTTTTCAATCAATAAAATATTTTTCTCATCCAACAAAACATTTTTTTCATTCAACAAAACATTTTTTTTTATTCAAGAACATATTTTTTCATTCAACAATTTCATTTATTTGGATATTTAAATAAACGGTTTTGTTGAAACAAATAACACGTTTTGTTCGACCCATCCAAATAACATATTTATTTGGTTCAAATAAAATTTGGTTAATTCAAATAATCTGTTTTCTCTGTGTAGCATTTTAGCAGTTATCAGGTCTATTAAAGGTGCCTTCTTATTGTTGAGAAGTGAAATATTTTTTTTATTTCCCTTGGGAGTCAAAAGTTTTATATATTGTGTTGGGTGATGTTTTGGCCGGGAGCATCATTGATACCTTCCCCTCCCATCAGTAGCTAAATAGGTCTGATTTTTCCTGATTATTTTTAGCCAATAGTCGTATATTTGCTGATTCTATGCGTATTGGAGATATTATTGTTTTCTAAGCGATTTCGTGGGTTGCTATATTGAGTTGCCATATCGATTTAATTGGGAAACGTACGTCGAGAAATGATCATCACAATATTATTTTAGTTTCGTTTTTAGCCTATTACTTATTATTGTCACCTGGAGTATAAGTCCGTTGCCACTGTGCTCTTACTTTTCTCCCAATACGCATTTTTAGTTGCAGCGGTATGTTTTTTTTTATAATTTTTGGTTTCTAGATTGGGTGTGACTTTTTTTTGAAGCGTCCTACAGAATTTTTATACATGTTTTTCTTGCATCTTCTAGTTCATTTGGGCTATTCAGTCTTATATTTAAATTTAGTTGTAAGCTAATTTCGGCTCTAAATATACCTATTTTGTTTTCATATTTCAGAATTTTTGTCGTTTTCAACGTATATTAATGATATACTAATAGTTGTTATTATCCGTGTGTGGTCTGTGATGATAATTCGTAGTTAGATATCACATCTATATATGACGAAAAATAACATTGCTGACGAACAAGTCAGGAAGGTCTGGTAATTTATTTCGGTCGGTTCACCAATTAAGAGGAATAAGTAGGTTTTTCCGTGTATAAGAATTGTCAGTTCCCTTCCTTTAGTTGTAGTTAACCTGGAGCCCCACAGAATATTTTTACTGTTGTAGTCTCCTCCTACTGCAAATTTTGGTCATAGAAAAATAATCTTAAATCCTAAAGGTTATCCGTATCTCAAATGTGGTCCAAAGTTTTAAGGAAATAAAACAAAAAGTCAGGTACCACAAAAGAGTACTAGCAGGCAATTAGTTTCGGTCACTTACCATCATCAGGTCTAAAGATACAATCGTTCGCAATTAGTCATTAATGTTTTACATGGTAAAATCAGATTTTTATTTATGTTTTACGAATAAAACTTTGCCTTGATTATAGAATAAACGCACTTTTATAAATTTTAATATCGATATAATTTAATGTTAATCGTGAGAATATCGTTAATTTAAAATAAATCGTATCAACATTTATGGCAGGTTAAATATTTTTTTATGGCATAATATTATTTAATAGAAAATATGGTTGAATATTAAGCAATTTATAGAGCTATTAAAGTTTATTTCGAAGAATCCCTCTCATAACCGTGCATTTTACTGCCCATCAAACAAAATATACTAACTTATTAAATAGTTGTTTATTTTGTGCTCTGTTTATATTTTTCAGAGATTCATTTATATTTATATTGTAGTGTTTATATTTTATTAACAGATTTATTTACTAATGCTTTTATCACAATTAATTTAATTTTTAATTAACAATACAAATAAGTAAAATATATGAAAATACTTACATTTTATTTAGTAACTGTCATAATGTTAATATTTTCTTTTTTCTACTGCAAGACTTTAGACTCAAATAATGTCACATTCTTTATATAAAATAACGATAATAAATTAGAGAAAGAGGAAATTCATCAAATAAAAATATACTCAGGAGTATAATATTTTTTATGGGCTATAATTTTGACAAATTGACTGTTGGAGTAGATCTAAAAATAGTCAATGGTGCGATCCATAAAAAATACACTAACTTTAGGAAAGTTAGTTAAACTAAAACTAAATGTACATTGTAATTATTTAACACCATAAATATTATTGACCTCGACAGTATGAAACATTCCTGTCTCGGTATGTGATCTACGATTACTAATATGAATGGAGCTCATTTTAGGTACTAAATTCCTTGGAATTGGGTAGGTGACATTCCTTGTCATGGTTTGGAAATAGGCGTAATTACTTTTAATTTTTAGGTCAACATTTATTTATCATTCAACAAAGTAGTTCATTAAATGTGCGGCAAAAGCAATTTAAGTCGTCATAAATAAAGATATATGAAAATTCCCCTTAAAAAAGATAAACTTATATAAATATTAAACTCAGAAGAGAGAAACAAAGTGGCATTTCTCTCTTTGTTGCCAAATAACTTTAACAAACATTAGATTGACTGAAGCCTTTTGATTGTCTCCGTGTTGTACAATGGACGAATATTTTTTATAAATATATTCGCAACTGAACTAAATATGTTTTAAGAAAACATAAATTACATATATCAAAAATGTTGTAAAGGAAGCTATTTACATACAAAAATATTAAAATTTATATTTATAATAAATAAAAGGGGGACAGACCCGACAATATAAAATAATAAAAACATTAAAAAGTACAAAAATATGAAAATTTGGAAGAGTGGTAGGTAGATTTAAAACATTTAAAATCAGTAATAAATAAGTCAAAATTATTTATTGGGGCTTAAAGATTAGACATAACGTGAAAAATTACCAAGGAATATAAATTTTAACAAAATTATACGGGTATTTTCAAAAAAAGTCAAAATTGAATAAATCTAACCAATCTTCACATAATGCATGTGAAAAGAAAGGGAAAATTATGAGGAAGTCAAAAAATATAGTAAAAATAAACAATTTTCTTAACGACTATTTAATAATAAGTTGATTCTTACCACATTTTTAGTTAAAGAATGATATACATTCTTCAATTAGTTGAAGAATAAAATTCACAATAAATTAGCCAATCACATCTTTAGATTTTTAGAATTCCTTCTAATATCAACAAATCACAGTGCTTTAAAAATAAATAACTAATCGCATCTGAGCAACATCCTAAGATGTCTAAAAACCCTCGAACTTTTTGGGAGTACCACCTGTTGCGTTCAATAGAACTTACCTGAATTCTGTAAGATGGCGCTGTTTAGAATTGTTCGAGTCCTCGCTGAGTTTGTCACATTTTGTGTGGACAGTGTAAAGCTACAGATTCGAGCATTCGTCTATATTCAGTACCAGATTATAAATACACCCTGTGTGATCTGTTATTACAGTTTATTATGAGCGATATATGCGCCATCTAAAATTCTTAATCTGAAACTTTAGTAATCTCTCAAAAATCAGTCAAAATCAAGTAGGTAGAGATCTCCCAGTTTTGACCCAAACTTTTACAGGTATAAGTGGAAACACCATGATTTTTAGACATCTTACAACATCCTAATAAGTCGCCATTTTATTTGAAATGTCAAATACACTAACGTCAAAAGTTTAATATTTTATGTGTCTATGAAATATTTGCTGTATGATTTAGGTATATAATTTCTGCATAAGTCACATAGTCCTAGAGAAAATATAGTCTTCTACTTGCGTAGAATGCCTATTATTCACTTAGATGATTCCAACACTCGCTCGTTGCACTCGTTGCACTCGCTCGTGTGTAACTTCATCTACGTGAATAATAGCCACCAAAATAGCTAACAAAAATTTTTTTTTTTGTATTTTTCGACCAATGTTAAGTAATCTTACAAGGGTTTTTTTGACATTATTAGATGCGCGAACACATAAACTCTCCTGTAGAATGCTTTCAACTAATAATAATACTCTTCCTATATTTCACCCCTTACCAGTGGACCACAGAAACCAAAGGCTTGTATGGAGAAAAAACAGCTATTATTATTATTTGCGTGATGCTCCAAGGCGACTTACTGATGATTTATGGTTGATAAGCGATTAAATAAAAACAATATGGCGCGTACATTTACCAATGCTATGTTCTATAGAAATGTTAGTGAACATGATAATAAGGTGTTGAAAGTAACTTTTTGTTTTTAACTGTTCGATTTGTGTTTTATAAAAAAATATTTTGCTCCGATTATAAATCAATTATTTAGAAGCTCCAACAGAGTACAATCTGCTATCTGCTATAATCGTGTTTTAGAAAGAATCCTAAAAAATATATTATTTTTACCCAACTCCTCGCTTAAAGAATAGTTTTTTAGATGTTTTCAGATTCAAAATTCAAAAGCTTTTATAAATCAGTTTGAGTCCCGTAGCTAAAGCGTTTTATAATATTTGTTTCATGCGCGTTTATGGAACAGCAAAAAAATCACTTTTTTATAATTTTGTTCTAAGAACATTCTCAGAACTAATTTATGAAACAATTTAGTTTCGAAAACTTAATAACTACGTTGCTGATTTTAATAAAACAAAATACATTTTGCAGAGCATTAATGCAATATTAATAAAATTGTACTATATTTTTGAAATTATAGAACAACTTTGTTAGTTGTTTTGCCAAATTGCGGTACGAGAAAAATATTAAAATATTGAAAAAATACAATACAATAAATAAAATATTTGATTAGTTTTTATATTTAGTATATCTTGACCATAAAGCTAAATTGAAATGCATTAATATTTTTTTTTAAATAATACATTCCAATTATAAATATGAATTTTAGTATGATTGGCAACACTGCAAATCTCGAAATAAAACTGTATGTTAATGACTTTTTTATGTCTAATTCGGTCAAGTTCAATATGACCAATGTCAATCTCAGTGGCGTACGCCTCATTTAACATACATTTCCAAAGTGTTATTACTTCGTTAGTTACACGATTTTTTCTGGATAATTTTTTTTCACATTATAAAGATTAATCTGTTGTAATATGTAGATTTATTTCAATATACATTCTTTCATCGTTTGCGATTTAACACAGATGTTCTAATCAGTGGGAAAATATTCTCCACTGTTTAGTGCGTTTTTAGTTAATTGTCAACATTTATGTTGAAAAGAAAGAACTTTCCCGGCTCGGGTAAAAAGTATATGAATGACAGCTGATAACCAAGGTTAATAAACATAATGAAACGATAATAAAAAGGTAGTAAAAGATAATTAAAATGCTTAAGCTCAAATTATATTGCGGATTCGTTCCACGAATAGAATTTGAAATATATCAGAATTAAAATATTAAATGCAAAAATGTTGGACGCCAGTCAGTTGATTTTTTGGTGTGATTAGAAACAATTGACAAAAAAACTGTGATATATTTCAAAATCCGTCCTTTCTTTTTTTTTGGAATTAAGGAAATTAAACTCAAATGAAACGTTATATTTGTTTATTTTACGATAAATCAGAGATTTTTCTTTTTTCTTCAATAAAATAAAACTTAGCTTCTTTAAGGTAGGTTGAGGGTCTTGTTATTATAGATGTAAACTGTTCCGTCCTCACTTGTCCAGGACAAAAAAAAGACTTCTTGGACCCGGCAAACTTGACCGTCCAGAAGAAAAACAACCGTCTCTGACGTTAGAACCATCAGGAAAAGACCAAAAAGCCAAAAAAACCCCTATAACTAAAGGGGAGATAAGAAGGAAATCTTCAGTAGAAAACACTGGCAATATAGAGATCTACAAGTCTATTTCTGATATTAAAGAGATAAAAAAAGGTTTTTAGCACGGGAAGGTAATTTATATAAATGCGGATAGAAGGAGGGAGAACATATGACGCGGAGTAGAGGAAGAATGAAAATACAGGGTGGCACAAGAAAACGCAACAATAACCAAAGATGTGAAAGATGATTTTTGAATCTATTTATCAATTGTTGTCTTCGTTTTTACTTTGAGTATCGTACCCAAAATTCCTATACTGGTTTTAGTGCGGAAGGGGCATCTTCATATCAAAATTCAGTTTCCACATATTTAATAAGTATTAAAAAAAATTATCACAAAAACTAATGATCGCAGTCGAGGCAAACACCAAATATTCATACCAAATTTCAGCTTCATTGGTCAAACGGTTCGGCAGCTATCGTGAAAGATTACACACAGACAGACACACAGACATACAGACAGACTTCACTCTGGAAATGGTCTCAAAATATGAAATATGTGCTTTTTCATAACGCTCTTCTGAAAAATTCTTGTTTAATATTAAAAATCACTTACTTGTTTCAGGTATAGAAATAGTTACAAGACAGTCGTTTCTTTCCGATCCAACAGACGCAGTGAGGAATCTCAGAAGGCAAGATTCCAGAGTTGTCGTAGGACTTTTTTACGTTGTGGCAGCAAGAAGAGTTCTGTGTGAACTGTTTAAACAGAACCTGTATGGGAAACAGTACACGTGGTTTTTTATTGGTATGTACAAAAGCCTGTCAATTTTTTACTCCAAATGCATTATTTATTATATTATCAAAAATTTCTATTTGGGAATTTGATCATTGATCAAAAACAATTATTTTTAAGAAAAAAATCTTAAAAAACGCATTTTTAATCAATATTTACTTTTTGTTGCTAAAAATTATTATTAAAGATTTATTTATTTATTATCTCCCTGTGCTATTTTAGTTTCTGAAAAATTCATTACAACATTTTTTCATTATTAGAATTTTAAGTCAATTTAAATTAAATATCAATTAACTTGATTGTAATAATTTTTAAAAATTTTGAAACACAATCTGAGTTTTAAAATTCAAAAATTTCGAATATATATATAAATTCAAAAAAATTAATAAAAATTTCAATAAATTCAAAAACTTCGATAATTTCAAAAGCATATCGAAAGTTTCAAACATAGATCAAAAATTTCGAAAAATTTGAAATTTTAAAATTCTTTTCGAAATTTTAAAAAGCTGAAAATGTCAAAATATTCTTAAATTTCTAAAATATGTCAAAAATTTTAAAGAACAGAAATATTCGTCTAATTTTAAATTTCAGGAAATTTCAACATTTCAAAAATATCAAAAACTTTAAAAAACATTAAAAAATTATGAGAAAATTTCAAATATATATCAAAAATTTCGAAAAATTTTTGCATTCCTTTTGAAAATTTCAAAAAGAGAAAATGTGAAAATATTTATAAATTTCTAAAATACATAAAAAAACAAAATTATTCGTCTAATTAAAAATTTTTCAAAAATTTCAGGAAATTTAAACATTTCAAAAATAACAAAAACATCAAAAACTTATTCGACAATTTCAAAAATATATCAAAAATTTGAAACTTGCAATTCTTTTCGAAAATTTCAAAAAGAAAAGTAATCAAATTATTCATAAATTTCTGAAATACATCAAAAATTTCAAAAAACAAAATTATTCCCCTAATTAAAAATTTGTCAAAAATTTCAGGAAACATTTCAAAAATATCAAAAAAGATCAAAAAATTATTCGAACATTTCAAAATTGTATCACAAATTTGGAATTTTGCAATTCTTTTCGAAAATTTCAAAAAGAGCAGATATCAAAATATTCATAAATTTCTAAAATATATCAAACATTTTAAAAAACAAAATTATTCCTCTAATTATAATTTTTTTTAAAATTTCAGGAAATTTAAACATTTCTAAAATATCAAAAACTTCAAAAAACATCACAAAATTATTCGAAAATTTCAAAAATATATCAAAAATTTAAAATTTTGCAATTCTTTTCGAAAATTTTTAAAATGCATCGAAAATTTCAGAAAACAAAATTTTTCGTCTAATTAAAATTTTTTAAAAAAATTCAGGAAATTTAAAGATTTCAAAAATATCAAAAACTTCAAAAAACATTAAAAAATTATTCAAAAATTTTAAAAATATATCAAAAATTTCGAAAAATTTTAAATTTTGCATTCTTTTCGAAAATTTCAAATAGAGGAGATGTCAAAATATTCATAAATTTCTAAAATATATCAAAAATTTTAAAAAACAAAATTATTCCTCTAATCATAAATTTATTAAAATATCAAAAACTTCAAAAAACATCACAAAATTATTCGAAAATTTCTAAAATATAACAAAAATTTAAAATTTTGCAATTCTTTTTGAAAATTTTTAAAATACATCGAAAATTTCAAAAAACAAAATTATTCGTCTAATTAAAATTTTTTACAAAATTTCAGGAAATTTAAAGATTTCAAATATAACAAAAACAACAAAAATTTATTCGAAAATTTCAAAAATATATTAAAAATTTGAAATTTTGCAATTCTTTTCGAAAATTTCAAAAAGAGCAGATATCAAAATATGCATTAATTTCTAAAATATATCAAAAATTTTAAATTACAAAATTATTCCTTTAATTGTAAATTTATCAAAAATTTCAGGAAACATTTCAAAAATATCAAAAACTTCAAAAAACATCAAAAAATTATTCGAAAATTTCAAAATTATATAAAAAATTTTAAATTTTGCAATTCTTTTCGAATATTTCAAAAAGAGAAGATGTCAAAATATTCAAAAATTTCTTAAATATATCAAACATTTTAAAAAACAAAATTATTCCAATAATTATAAATTTTTTAAAAATTTCAGGAAATTTAAACAGTTCTAAAATATCAAAAACTTCAAAAAACATCACAAAATTATCGAAAATTTCAAAAATATATCAGAAATTTAAAATTTTGCAATTCTTTTCGAAATTTTTTAAAATATATCGAAAATTTCAAAAACCAAAATTATTCGTCTAATTAAAATTTTTTAAAAAAATTTAGGAAATTTAAAGATTTCAAAAATATCAAAAACTTCAAAAAACATTAAAAAATTATTCTAAAATTTCAAAAATATGTCATAAATTTCTAAAATACATCAAAAAACAAAATTATTCGTTTAATTTGAAATTTTTCTAAAATTTCTGGAAATTTAAACATTTCAAAAATATTAACCTATTTGAAAATTTCAAAAATATATCAAAAATTTGAAATTTTGCATTTTTTTCGAAAATTTCAATAAGTAAAAATTTCAAAATATTCAAAAAATTCTAAAATAAATCGAAAATTTTAAAATAACTCGATTAAATAAAAATATTAAAAAAAAATCAAGAATTTTAAACATTTCATAAATATCAAAAGTTTCAAAAAATATTAAAAAATTATTCTTAAGTTATAAAATTCTAAAAATTTACAAAATTTGTAGAAAATTTGTAAAATATATAAAAAATACAAATTACAATACTGGATTAAAATAATTAAATTAATAATTAAAAAGTTGGGTTAAAAGCTCAATTTATTTATAATTTAATGGTCTAAACAAAACCCCCATTAATTTACAAGTTATTTGCACTGTAATGATAAATAACAAATTTGCAAACCATGAGAATATTTAATATTATATTAAAAAAATTTTGTCATTTGTGGTTGTTGGTTGTTTTTGTTATATCTGAAAAAAGTATAGTAACGGATCTTTATCTGTTTATAATTATTTTTTTATTTAATAAACGAATAAAAAATAAAGAACAAAAACGAACACTACAAATAATAATCAAAACAAAATCAGTTTCTTAATTTTAATTTTTAGCAACAAAAAAAAATATTTAAAATATACATTTTTAAATTTTAGAAATTTTTTTAAAAAGCAAATTTTTTTAAAAATCATTTTTTCTTATTATCTAAAAAATTAGTTTACTTTCAACAATTTTCAAGTTCAATACTATCTGAAAAAGATAATAAATTCCTTGACAACTGAAAGGATATCCAACTAAGACTAAAATATAAATATAACAATATATTTCCCTGGAAAAAAAATACCCTTTGTTTATTTAATGCTTATGACACGATATCCCATTTCGTTATTTTGTCTTCTCGGCCTGGATAAACAAGAAAGTGGAGAATGGTTTTCTGAGAATTTTCGGGTCAGAAAGCTCTTTCTCTCTCCCTTTCATGAAAAATGGGCAAAAGATAAACTTTGCAGAAATGTGGATAAAAAGTACCTATAATATGTTTTCTTTCTCGATTCAATGAATTATTAATGCAACAGGAAATTAATTTTATTCTACTTAACTTTTCGCTCTCTTTATGTCTTAATAATAATAATAGATTTCAAAATAAATGAAACCTTATAGTATAAATTTCTATTGCTAATAAATTGATCTGAAACTTCAACTACTACAACTTATTTTCCTTTATGAAAGATTTGTTACAAACATTTTAAAAATATGTACATAAATTTTTTTTATCCAATATAAGACATGTGCATTGTTTGTCACTTTCAATTCAGAATCAAATATTTACAACAATATTCAAATATAAACTTTTTATTTTTACTTTTAGGAAAAAAATTATTTATTATTACTATTTAATAATTATTATTTATTATTATTATCCAAAAACATACACAATCATCAGATATCAATTTTTTTCTATCATATATGGGATTCGTCAAAAAATATGAATTTTGATCAAAACTAAAAAAAAAACAATTAATTTATAATTTTGTGACAACTCGCCCGGGATGCTTTCGTAACTATTTTGATACTTCTTGATTGTAATAACGTTTTATTGGTCCAAAAAACAAATATCAAGAGGTGGCATCCAGTGAGTACACTATGGTGGAAATGAAATTATAAAAATGCCATTCTGTTTTGCTAAAGTTAGAACCTATAAATCTGTATAACTTTCGTGACCATCTAAAAGAAGTAAAACTTTATTTTCTAGTAAGGGTTTTGCATATTTAATGAAATTCTTTAGCCACTGAAGAAAAGTTTATGATATCATCCAACCAGAATCGATGATAAGTCCTAGTGTACTTGGAGCTCATCTTTCCATTTTTTTCTGGCAAAGACCAGAGATGGTGGAAGATAATTTCCTGTAGAGTTTAAACAGGAAACAGCTGTTAAGTACTGACCTCATTATGCTTTTGTTAATGCTTATACTTATTTTTTGCCTTATATTGCAAATGCTTTTTGGGGTCTTTTAAAGTAAACATTCCTGTTTCATCTACGTTCCAGAACCTTAAGGGATCAATGTTGGTTTTTTTTACCATATCACCTAACGTTTAAAGAATGTGATTTATTTAAACCTTGTTCTACCTATTAAAGTAGTTTCAGGATTTCTAAAAGAAATTGTTGGATTTCGTTGGTGAAACTATCGCAACCAATCCTATTCAGCTATATCATTTTTCACGTTATTGTTCTTAACAGCAAACTGGTAAGCCAGATAAACTATCAGAAAAGGGGGCAACACATTCTCTAATCGGACCGGAATCATTCTGTAGCATTGCAAAGACAATAGTACGGACATCCATCAATCGATGGAAGCCAAACATGTTTCAAGAGTGGTGGAATAACTCACTAGAGCAGAGACAAGCTAAAGAGTTCATCATAGGACCGACTATTGCTGAAACTTACATAGTACCTACTAAGTCAGAATAGAAGAACTGTAGGCTCAACAAACATATAAATAAAATAGGTCTTGTAGAAGAAGCCTTTTGCAGGTTTTGTCGGGAAGAGGAGAAAATTGGAGTTCGTATACTTTATTACTATAAAGAGCTATGTAGGCTAAGGCTTCTACTATACGGCGAAGAAAAGCCTAAAACGGAATGTTACACAGGAGAACTACTTACTAGATTATGGAGTATAATAACTAGTACAAATCTAGATAGGGCTTTCTAATCGATGAAACAGTCACAATATATCTGAAAAGGTCGCGGTGAAAGAGATATTGGTACCCACAGTCCCTTCATCTAATCTAACTGGTAAGCCAGTTTGCTTCCATCATCGCAAGTAAAACCGAATAGCATGATTTTCAAATGTTTTCCTGTTCTAGGGAAAACGTTGCTTGATATCTTCCCAGGTCCTTTTTAATTCCTTATTTTTTTTTGAGCTCTTCGACGAAATGTAAGTTGGGGTGTAAAAAAACTTTTAGAAGTTTTTAACCACTTAATTTCACCACTTTTTACAGCTTGAATAGCACTATTCGTACTTTCCATTGACCAGTTCTGTCTGAACGGTTTTCTTCTAAATTTTCTAACTAATATTCCAACGGAAATTAACAATACGGTTTTTAAAAAAGCACAAAAGGTAATCTCTAAATTATAACGCGAGCGCAAAATAATGTTGTGTGTTATTTTACCAAAGGCCCGTTGGTTACCATTAAAAAAGGATCAGTGGGTAGCGCGTATAAAAATAATGTATTTAAATTAGTAGGTAACAATATTGGATTTATACATATAAATAAATCATAATATCTAAATGGGTAGAATAATACGAAATTATTGTACTGCATATATTTAGTGTAAATAGGTAGGTAGTTTGGATTTATTTTGTTATAAACTTAGATAGAAAATATAACTAGAGAGATGTAAGGGAAAGCTTACTTCAGAGTAACCCCCATATGTCCGGTCCACTATGACTACAGGACTCAAATTAAAACCGAGGTATCTACATACCAAGTTTGAAGCAAATCGGTTCAGTAGAATAGGAGATCTATCAGTAAAAAATTGTCTTTAATATATTTCGGCTGAGCGCTTTCGGTCAACGACCATCATCAAAGCCATCGTCACAAGAAGACAAATAATAATGAATAGAACAGTACAGTATTAAATCTTATAAATGTAGAATATGTTGAAGTGCTCAACACATATATAGAAACCATAAGAAATGGGGGAAATTCTTAAATAATCAACTGGCCCAAGATCCTTGGGGTACAGTGTACCAACTGACTTCAGATAAAATTAAGATGAAGCATAAACACCACAGTGTTGTTAAAATTGATGGAACAAGCACGGTAGCCCAGAAAGAAACTTTACAAGAGATACTGAGTCGTCTTATGAACTCCGAAACAGACCTTAAAATTCACGCTCAAATAATACAGGAAGCTATTGAAACTTTTGAAAGTGTAGATGCGAATATGGTAATCGATAAATTAAATCTCGCAGAAGCGGTTGCAGGAATTTCTCTCTTCCGTGCCCGCGGCCCTGACCAAGTACACGGACGAACCATAACAATTACTTTCGAGAATATAAAGAAACAACTCTTGAAGATATACGTAGCATGTATAAAATACAAATAGATCCCACGAGCCTGGTGGGAAGGCAAATTAGTAGTAATAATAGAAAAGTCCTGAGAAGGACCAAACAGACCCAAAATCTTTTAGGCCCATAACTTTGCTCTCCAATCTTGGGAAGATATTAGAGAGATTAATGCTAGAGTAAATTATTAAGGAAGTTCCTTATTTGTTGCATGATTCTAAATATGGCTTTTGACCAAGACGGTCTATAGCAAAAGCTTTAATTGAAATAACTAATAAAATTACACTAGCAGAAAGACATTGTCTTTCCATTTTTGTAGATATATCTGGTGCTGTCGACAATCTGTGGTGGCCTAGCCTCATTTTGCAACTTATTAGCAAGGGATTGTCGGAAGACATTCTGGGCTTAGCAAAGAGCTATCTCGCAAATATGACAGTTAAATATGAATCTCAATATTCAGAGAGCTGCAAGAATCTGTCCAAGGGCTGTCCTCAGGGGTCTGTCCTCTTTGGAACCTAACAATAGATACATTATTACGTGAGGTGTGGCCTGAGGATGTTCAGGTCACGGTATATGCCGACGACTTCACAATAAATATACAAGGAACTAGGAGAGCTCAACTATAAAACAAGGCAGCAATTTGTATGGAAATTGTAAGCAACTGGGCTAAACTTAACAAACCGGAAATATCAAGAAACAAAACAAAATAGATAGTCTTCCCAAATTTATCTTTAAACCGAAACCTAATTATCAGATATAATGGACAAACGATCTCATGATCAGAGTCAATTAAATTTCTAGGAATTGTGTTGGATAACAAGCTAAATTGTACGGAGAATTTTACTTATATAACGTCAAAATGTAGAAATATCTTTCAACTACTTAGGCGATAACTGAGAAGAAAATGGGGACCAATCGAATTTTACTACGACGCTCTTATATAAATATATAATCGAGCCATAATACCAATTTTATCTTATGGAATTGAAGTCTGGAGCATTTGGCTCCAGCGGTTTGCATACCAAAGATTTCTGCGAACACTTCAACCTAATTATTTGAGGGCAATTACCAAAGCATACATCTCTAATCAATATGAGTCTTAATGCACTCTTTTTAAATTTCCTCCACTACACATCCAGCTAAAATACATATACTCGATTAGAGAGTTGAAGAAAACTGGACAGACCTATTACATATGAAATAACATAATGGTTAACACCTATAGATACTGGAGTAATGGTTTGAATATAATGGAAAGAATACTTAATACGACATGGAATGCTGAATGAAACCAATCCGAAAGAGGAGATACCTGTACGAATTAATTCCCTCAATAATCGACTGGGTGACAACAGAAACACAAAAACTAAAAAGAAAAGCTAATAATACACCTTCTAACGTGCCATGCAAACTCAATGGTCCACATGAATAGATTAGACAAAACAGAATACCCAAATTGCCTTGAATGTGGCGTTATTGATATCCCTACCCATTAACTATTTGACTGTATCAGGAATGCTGATGCCCGTCAAATGCATCAATTTTCTCCAATCACAAGCACTATTTATCCACCAGAAGCATTTCAAAACATTTTTCATCTTTAAGATGCTTTATCTGATTTTGAATCCGAATGATTTGTTGATAATAAATGTGATTTAAGCTTTGTTCTTGTTTTTCTTCTGTTTCTTCTTGTGTTTTTCCTTTAGTTTCTAGGGTGGCTCCGTTGCTTGTTCCAAGAACTTGTTCAGTAAAATAATTGGAATCCAAAGACGAAACTTTTAATCCAAAGGAAAGAGAAAGTTTCTGTCCAGAAAAAAATCTTGTAGTCTGGAGAGAAAATGGTTCTGTTCAGGAAAACCAAAAAGGGTCCTCTCCATAAAAACGACCATAAAAACAAAAACCCTAAAAGTTCACATAACGTAAATATAAGATTTCGTGGTTTCTGAGTTCTAAAAAGAATATAAAACAATGATAATATTAAAATGAAATACATGAATTTTTATATCAAAATATGAAATATAAAAATATTCAAACTGAATTAAATTTTAAGACAATCTGTTAAAACCAATAACAAATAGATTCTCTTTTTGTAAACGAGACACATACATCATATAATTTATATTGTTATAAAAGATAAGATATGAACTTTTAAGTAAATACAAAAAAATAAATATACCGGCATAAAAAACAATTTAAAATAACAGTAAATAAAAGTTAAAGCGTCGAAATAATTAATGATGATAACAGGGAATCTTAGTGAAAATATAATATAATATAATAAAAACTTAACCTATAAAAAGAGGGGAAAAAAGAAGAAACCTTCAGTAAGCGATACAAACAATTTAAAAGTCAATTATTTTGACTGAAAAGGCAAAGAAAGAGAATTAATAACATGGGACGGACATTTTATAGGAATACCAAGAGAAGAGAGGGACATGACGCGAGGAAATAAGAAGGGGATATCAAGCGAGTCTGAAATTAAAATATAATGAGGAATAATGAAAATAAAGGGTGGCACGTCAACCGGCCTTAGGAGGTTAACTTTTGCCTAAAGGGTTAAACGGTACCTCACGTCAACCGGCCTTTGGCCCGAGTTCTTCAGGACGAAGACAAACTTTATGTATATAAGATAAGGTTGGTTAAGAAGAAAGAAGCCATTATAAATTCAAACTTTTCTGTTTGCTAGAAAAAAATATTATAAATTGTAAATAAAGATCCTGAAACTTCCTTATCACATATAACAGAAATCTCTCAAAAATATGTTTGCTCGTCGGAGAGCAGGGGTATGAGGTGGGTTCCTCCTCTGTTTTTGTTTTAAAGTGAAAATAAATACAGTCTAAAAACAGCTATAAAAGCTGGAATAAATTGTTTTTAAACAATTATTAGAAAATGAGAAAATGCACGACCATCGTGATGAAGTGCATGTTTGACAATAATTAAGTTGTTTTAAACAAAACTAAATGAAAATTAATAAAACGTCATACGCGCATTTGTGTCTTTTGAGTTAAATCTGCAATTCAGTTATTTTTTGCTCTTGAGCGCCATTTTGTAGTTGTTTTTCTTTTAAGTCGGATTAATATTTTTTATTGTTTATTTCATTAGCTTATTTTGTATTTTGACTTAGGTAAATATCTGAGATCTTAATTTTCAATCAATAGATCCGGTTCTCGATCATATGGTTTTACTTTTACGTAACGGAATAAGAAAAATATAAAAAAATATTTTTCACGATGATTATGATACTTTTTAGAGTCGGTTTGCATAAAATAATAAACGTTGTTTTTTTTATTTTATCTCATATTATTTACTTTTGTTCTTTGTTGAAATTTGTTTTTATTTATTTTCCCATTTTAGGAGCCCTATAAGATTCTACATGTCCTTCTCTATAGAAAATCCAGTCCTGTATCTTGTTTTGCAAGCAAAACTTAATATAAAATTATGTACATAACAATATTCGCAAAAGCTTTCAATCTCGCTAAATTTAAAAGAATGCGATAACTACCTGCAATTTGTAATAATTTTAATTTCCAATTTTTGAGAAAAAGTTGCTCATAAAGCAATATATAATATTACTTTTTTGTCGTTGATATAGCTAACGTTTCAAACTGAACCAAACTAAAAATAGATCTAAACTGATGGAATATTACAGTACATTTGTACAAAAATAATAAAATGATATGCAACATAAACAGTGCTATATGTGATTTCAACCATATTACTTTAAAGTGACGATACAATGTTATTTGAATGTCGCCATCAAACCAAACCTACAAAATTGTACTTGAATAGAATCTCGATGATACAGCTGTCGGTATTTGTTTAATAGATAATAGTTGATGTATGTAAACATTATGATTGACTGTGTTTGTTTGTGTTTCTGTTCTATTATTAAACAGAAGTAAGCCGATGTAATTACTACCAAATCTAGGGGATTTCGTATCGATTCCAATTCATGTTATTTTTGCTGTTCAACTTCCTGCTTGTGATGGAAGTTCTTAAGATCTTAAAGTAAGCTGCTCTGTTCCTTATTATTTTTTTGTTTTTTAGTAGCCGTGATCGAGTTTTTTCGACATTTTACATTTTAACGCGTTCATTGATGACTTGGACAGTAAAATTACCCCAAACGAGCACAAAAATGTGACTCTTAACGTATTTGTAATAAAGATAAATAGAAAAATAAGCAAAAAAATATTTTTTCAATAAATTATAAATTATTTAATTGAAATACACTATTTCGAAAAAGATCAAATCGTAATAACAATAGAATAATTACCAACAGTGGATAGCGATATTAATCGGTTCTTCTTATCAGCCATAATCGATGATGATAAAATCAAAAAAAATACAAAATCAAATTATTATGAAACAATTTTTTTAATTATTTTTAGTCAATGTACTTTAAATAAAATAAACCTGAAAGAAAACTTTGGTTCCAAAACCCAGATGACGGAAGCCTTTACGTGGTTTACGAACTACATTTGCCCTGAACGTGTTAAATTTGCTCTTGTGGCCACAATTTTTCTGTGAAAAATATAGAAAAAAATAAAATATTTACAATTTTCTATCATTTTAAGAAAGGCTTAAGTCTAATATTAATATCTACAATAGTTTAAAAAATATGTGTGTAATGATCAGGTTTTTTTTTAACACATAACAAATTATATTTACTTTTGTAGCCAAATTTTGTTTTAAAAATTTTGAAAACCTTCATAATTTTATAATTTTTTATCTCATTTCTTATGTTACCAGTATCGATTTAATACCTGTAATAGTTTCAAAAAATACGGTTGGAACCCCACGCAGTAGTGCTCGGTGAAAAATCACTTTTCGCGTTAAATTCTTTTAACTCAGGTCTCTCAGAGATCAGACGATTATAACATGTCTAAGTTCTTCATCAAAATGCCGGTTAAGACCACGCATTTTTTATCACATCATTAAGCAAACAGTTTTTGAGACTACAAAGTATTGTAACTAGTTATATATTGAATGGTGAGTAGAGTTGTTTGACCATTCTCGACCGTTACGTCATAATCGTTGACGTATTCTGCTGTTTTACGGTAGTCATATATTATATGAATGTTACTTTTTTACATAATTTAGTAATTTTTTTATCCTCCGTTTTTATAACTCATTTGTTTAAAATTTTTTGATTGGGAATGTTTAACGTCCCTGCGCATGATTTTTGACTAAATTAAAAAAATTACGGATGATTGAATCGAGATTAAATGACGAATTATATAATATATATTAAAAATGTATTATAAGATTATATTTTTGGGGTGAACTCAAACGTTGTAGACTGCAATTAACAGTAAAAGCGGTGCTCCAGCATCTCATTTCTCTTGATAAGTAATTAATCAGCTTCAAAATTAAACTTTGATCTTTCTCATTATTCCCGGAAGGACAATGTATGACGTAAGGGCAGAGGATGGCTAAACAAACTCTAACAACAGTTAATTTGATTATTATTAAAGTGTTTTAAAAACAATTTACTTTTTATAATATACTTTTTAATATTAGTGAATGGGTGTGAATATGCCTGCTTGAAATGCATTTGTTTGGTCCTTCAATTTTTAGTCGATTTTAATAAGTCGACTGCCATAGTAACTCTTTCAAATATTTATCGATTCTTAATTATTTGTTCAACTGCGATAATGCACAGCCAAGACCGAAGGACAATCACATTTTTTTGTCTGACAATCATTTTTTAATTTCCTACTTATTCCTACTTATTCCTGGGCCTCGATTCTCGAATTTATTCCTATAGGAAACCTGAAATATTACATACAAAAAGTAAGGCAATAAGTCGAATTTCCTATAGGAATAAAGTCGAGAATTAAGGCCCTGGTGGTTTACAACCCTTTCCCCCCAATTTGTTTTCTTTTATATAACCCTAAATTGACCATTACTAACCTCATATTTTCATTTACATCCTATGTTATTTCTTGGCCTTATTTTCTTAAACCATAGCTCTGCATCCTCTTTTCCTTCAAGAGTTTCTTAACCCTCTTACAAGAACTTTTTCAAATTTCATTTCCAATTATTTTGCCAATATGACTCTATTTTGTATTATTGTTAAGGCTCCAGCAGTTTTTTCATTTTTCTAAACTTTATGACACTTTTCTTTCAGTTGTCAACGCCTCCATTTTATCAACTACAACGAATGCTAATGAGCTGCTGATACTTTATTAAAGTGAACACTTTTTTGCGTGCTTTGAGCGATTTTTTGCAGGGGGAACATTATGGGTTCGCATCAACGACATATTAAATTATTTTACCATAATTTGAGTTCACCATAAAAATTGTACAAAAAATATGTAGCTCTAAAAAAAATTAATGTGGAAATAGTATAAAAATAAAAGAAAATTTACCATTACTTACACATACACAGTTTAGTCATTTTAAAAAATTTTAAAAACCTGTCAAAACAACTGCAGAATTTTTTATACTGATACAGAAACATATTTGTTAAAATCAGTAATTCCACTGATGATAATAAATAGTACTTCACGATATGTAATAGTAATATTATCTTTCCTCCAAAAATTAAAAACTAAATATCAATATGGCCTACATAAAAATAGAAGGTGCCTAATAGTCCAGTGCTAACGCTCTCACTTGCAGATACGAAGATCTTCGGTTCAAATCCAGCGACTGTAAACTTTTTATTTATTTTGTTTTATTTTTTAGTTTTTCATTTAATAGGTTGTACAAAAAATGTACTCTTTAACAAATCAAACCGGGGGGGTTATTTAGGTACAGATTTAGATAAAAAAAATTGAAAAAATAATATAAAAAGATACCTAACTTTCACAGTCGAATTTATGTATCGAATTATAGGTCAGCACTTTTGGCTAGACGGTGTCATAAAAATATTCTTCCTGATGTGACTAAAGATCCAAATTCACTCAAAATTAAAACCTGGCGCTTGTAACAATTGGCAACTAAGCAAATATTATTTGAGGATAATAAACATTTGAATTTTTACGCAGAAAATACATCTAATCGTCATTTCTCGAACATTTAGTTAATTAACAGTTTTTTTTATGAAAATCCTAAGGTTCTAGTTCCATCTTAATACTGCAATTAATTTAAAGTTTTCACTTCCCATGACTCTCTAATTTTTTCTGAATTGGTTAATGTATTGTCTCCATTAAGGAACAATGCAACGTGTTTTTGAGTGTCTTTGGTTCTATTGCGTAGGGCACTTTCGCCCTTTTTGTGTAAATGTTTCATTTTACGGTTGCGTAAAAAGAAAGATTTACGGCATGTATATAACTCCAGGTTACGGCCCTTTTTCTTTGGTTTAATCTTTTTTTAATTTTTTCTGCATCCTTCACGAAAATTGAACTTTCTCTAGGATTTATTAGAGCGAAAGTACGATTTTACACAATTCTTACTCCGCTTTTGAAGCAGCTTAAAGGATTTTTTATTGTCCCTCTATAAAAAAATTGTGCTTTTTAACTTACTAATCGATATACAGGGTGTGTTACGACGACTTTAAAATATCTGTGTGCAAGGGTTTGTCGCTGTATTAAAGTTATAAACAATTGAAAATCGCATTTTTTTTAAGTCTGAAAAAGTACTGATTCCTTTTTATACTTAGAATTTTTATTCTCTCTCGACTTACATAGATTTCGATACCTTTAAAATTTTAAATATAATTAATTACTATTTTGAATTTCATAATTTTTTACTGATATTAAAATATCTTTTCAGGTTGGTATGAAGACAACTGGTTTGAAATAATGATCGAAAAAGAAGGGATTGAATGTACTGTAGAACAAATGCGTATGGCTGCCGAGGGTCACATAACCACGGAAGCATTAATGTGGAACCAAAATCGCTACGAAAGTACCATTTCCGGTATGACTTCAGAAGATTTTCGGTTGCGTCTTAATGAATTATTACGACAGGAAGGATATGATATCGCAAATCAGCGGTATCCTGAAGGATATCAGGAGGCACCTCTTGCATACGATGCTGTGTGGAGTGTCGCTTTAGGTGAGTTTATTATTTATTTTTAACTTTATCACATACTTAACTCTTCCACCAATTAGAATTCTATTATTAGAATTTTAATGAAAACGTAAATGTATTGTTCTAAAATAATTATTTTCAAGCATGATTGTTTCATCATCACACGCATCTCAAATATAACTGTTTTAATCAGTAGAGATTACTGCTTCTCTGTTACAAACATAATTTACCTCCAAAAATACTTGATACAAAGTTTTGTAACCTTATCTGCTCGAAGTTTAAAATTAATCCATAATATACTTAGCAATGAACGGTAGTTCATTAGTGTAACGGAGATGGTTCTTTCTTATATGTTTCAAACTTCTTCATTGAATTTGTTAACCGTAGAAACAGTTTAAAGTTTTGTTTCATCAAGTAACTTTGGTAAGTAATGAGACAAGAGGCTGCTCTTCATGTTGAATCGCAATAACCCAGCATTTACATTTGAATATCTTAGATTATAAATTTTATTTAAAACAATAAAGTTTTAAGCATACTTAAAAGAAGTGAAGTGAAAGGTTACATTAATAATTAGTTTATATGATACATAATTTTTTTATGCCGTAGCGAATGGACTAATTATGTTTAATGGTCACGATATAATATACATTTAATTGGATATTGTTGATGTTGTCTATATTTTTAGTATTTTGATAATGCATTAATATACCACAGAATATTAAATACATGTAAATAGAATGTAATTAAAAAATCAATTCGCTGTTTTTTTTTTCCGGAACCGTTATTTATTAAACGGATTCACTCTAGCCTCTTGGGCTTATTGCGTTATTTCTCGTTTCTTTATCTACTGCACCCAGTCAGTACTAGTTTGTACGTGTTCTTTAATGTATGTAGTAGTCTTCTGTGATCCAGTGCCTCACACTTGCACAGTATGTGTAGTGTATTATCAGTCCCTTTAATCCATTATATGCATATATGCATTTAAGATCACCGTTGCATAATCCCATATTGTTTAGATGCTCTTTGGTGGGAAGCTGTCCTGTGAGGAACCCTGTGGTAATTCATAATTGATTCCTGCTCTTTAAAAGTGATTCTTCAGTTACGTTATTTGAGGGTTAACTTTTTCCCCACTTCTTGCAAGCTCGCAATCTTTTCGTTTCCAGCTATATGCCTTTGTGTCCTGGTACACACGATAAAGCTACCTTATAGACCGGCAGTTACTGACATATTTTTGGACGTGATTTCTTACAATATGACTCTTGGAGTATATTGAGGTATGGATATTCTAACGATAATAAGCCATACATTAATGAGTAATTCATTATTCGTTATATGTAAAAGTTAGTGAACTTTTGTTTGCAAATTAAGCGTTTTTATACGATTTCTTACAGGCTGCCATGTGCTTTAAAATGAAATTCAACGAAAAAGCTACTGCATACCATTTGAGTGGGCCCATAGGGTCGCATAAGACAGGTATACCTGTATTTAAAAAAAATATTTTTCCGCATTTCGGAACAGTCTGCCATTGAGTAGTATACATGTTTATGCTATAGGGAACCTCGCATTACTTACATGTACTAAATTTTTCTTAATAAGTTTCCGTCATTTTATTCAATAAAAAGTTTATTGCGATTAAAAATATGTATCCTAAAATGCCGATATGCAAATTGGCATTCGTTTTGAACTGGTTTATCATATTAAAAAATTAATGTTAAATTGTAAAATAGAAAAAAAAATCTGTATATTTTATCAGTATGTCATTTCATCCTTAATATAATCATGATAAAATGAAGTGAAATGTCAAACGACATAAAAGTCGTGCTCGTTTTACTTACTCAAATTTATTAAAAATTTTGGCGAACTTAAGGAAAAACCTGCCGCCATTTTTCTCAGTATTCCTTTTAATTTATACTTCAGTCAGTTAGTCACAAAGTTCACTAAATTACAATGGCATACCAGTTTTGCTCCGATTGTTTCCCTCTTGTTTTGGTCTAATCCTTGTTTTGAGTCGTTGTAGCACGTACCTTAGAACCATGTACCCAAGACAGTATTATTTCTTCTTCGTACGATGAAGACGATGAACACGAGGACAATGTTGAGTCCGACGTTGACGGAAACCTCGACGTCGATGTGCGAATGGATAGTAAAAACAGTGAAGAGGGAGAGGGCGACAGCGATTAAGCTAATTTATTGATAAATGTCATGAAAAATCTCAACGCGTACATGGCAATGATTTATATTAACAAACATACAAATACTGCTCAAATATCCTTTTGGAACACTATGCTTGTGTACCTGCGTACGTTTTTACTTTTAAAATAAATTATGAATTCGTAGCACTATATTTTTCTCTAATATTGATATTGTCGAAATTTATGATAGATAATACAATAAAATTCTGGTTGAAATGTAATAAATGTTTAACTCGTCGTTTTTGTATGTAGACGATAAATGGCTATTGTTCAAAGAAACGTTTCACGACGTTTCTACACCTCTGGAATCCCAAAGAGATGGTTTTAAAACCTGTCTGTCCCTTGGTCGCTCTGCTGGCCCGCAGAGAAAGCATAAACTTCTAGGCGAATTATTAAGCAACCGGCATGGTCGGAATCTTTGTTTTATTGAAGGGTCATTACTGGTTGTCCAAAGGTGATTAATTCATCTGGTTTATGTCAATTGACCGACCAGTTACAAGGGAAATTTTTTTTCCATATTATCGCTAAAAAATGTTTCTACCTCATATATCATCGGATCTATGCCTGATCCAGAAAATTGAACAGCTCTTTGTGTATACAAAATTCAATTCAATATAAAACATTTGATATTTGTCGATATCTCGCTTAGTTTTCAAGATATAGCCAAAAAGTCGATAAAATAAAAAAATTTCTAGTTTCGAGCTCACTTATATTCTACTTATATCAAAGATATTCCTCATATCTTGTGTAGTATCCAGTTTAAATCGAAAACAGAATAAAACAGATATTGAACAATCAAAAATCGGAGAAAAAATTTATATAAATGATGAAAAGTAGAAGGCAAGCCATGATTTTTTCTATCCGTAATGAAAATTCAATTTTTTTTGAAAAAAATGGAGAGGCATACTCTATAAAATCATAAAAAATAAATCCTTTATGTCGCAATAGCCATTGCCATGCTTTTAGAATTTATTTTGTGCCATTTGGTATACCACCTAAATACATCTAAATGGAGTAAAAAAACAAATGGGCATACTGATTTAATACACAAAAATTCGATTAAAAATTTTTCAACTTCTGCCTGCACTTTTTATTGTCTCAATCGCTATGCCAATTTCATATACATCATATGTTATCACAAACTGCATAGGAACATAATGGTATACTGAATGGAATGAAAGAAATTTATTAAGAAAAATTTACTAGATATTTTTAATGCGAGGTGCATTTGTACATGCGTAAACGGTATGCCATATTTCTTTTAGCTCACGTATAGCATAAATATGTATTCTACTCAATTTCAGACTGTTCCGAAAGGCAGATAAATATTTTTTTAAATATAGGTATACCTGTGCGATGCGATCCTACGGACTCACGCAAATGGTATGCCAATGACTTTGCCAGTAGCTTTTTCGTTGAATTTTATTTTAAAGCACAAGGCAGCCTGCTAAAAATCTTATAAAAACGGTTAATTTGCAAACAAAAGTTAACTAACTTTTTATATATAATGAACACGGAATTATTTATTAATATATGGCTTATTATCGTTAGAATGTCTAGATATCACCTTTGGGTTATTTAGAACCTTAAGGTTGCTTATCTCTCTGAGTAGATTATGATTCTTTTCCCTCATAGGCCCTCATACTACTATTTCTCATACAATGGAGTATTTTATTCTGTTCACAATATATACCAGCTCCACTTTCCTCTTTAGTTTTTGACTCGTCTGTGTACCAGGTAATTGCATTAGCGTTTGTCTTGAAATATGTGTGTTACGTTTTGTAACAGCTTTGAGGTGATTCTGTTTATTGAATCATAGTTTAAAGGAAAACTTAGCTGTATGAGCTAATAAAAACTTTCCAGTGGGATTAAAAACACTTTTAATTACATAAAAACACTTTTAATTACATAAAAACAAATTAGACATATTCAATTTCACAAAAACCAACATTGAACACTTTTATCAAAATGGTGTATTGAACGCCGTTGGCAAATATAAGTTTTCAAGTCGAAATACAACATATTTTAAGTCGAGATATACTAGAGACACTTACAATGGGTATTTTATTAATTTTAAGTTGATTTAGATTGTAAATTTTTGAGGTAAATGGAGTAAAAATATTTATAAACTATGATTGTCTTATCTTTTCGTTTGTCTTGTCTTAAAGTTTACCTCAGCGTGCCACTTTTTAATTTTTCATCTCATATGGCAGAAAAGAACACATTATTTCGATATATATTTGATATATGCAAAAAAGGCAGAATAATGATTGATTGCTGAGTGAGAACTCTCATCCGCTAGCCAATTAGAAAAAAGTAGTCGAGTCCCAAATATAATAACTTTCAGTTCTTTGGCCAAATGCGCCGAATATAAGCAAATGGTAAATAACTTGAGAGAGGCAGAAAACTTTCAGTTCATTCAGTTTCAAGATCAAAAGATCAATCGCTAGAGGCACCGTCACGAGTGATTTACTTTGTTGACACTATAGAGAATCTAAACCTAGAATCAAACTTTTCGTTCAAATTTTTGAAAGCATGCTTCTCTCTCTTTTCATAGTCACCTGCGATGGACATTTTAAATTCTTGTTTGAAAAAGTCGATAAAAAGGTTGATATTTTCCATTGTACCCAGAAACTAGTTTAGGTACCACATTTATCAAAAGAGTACCACCGAACATTTTGACAATCAAGCGTACCACCTGTGGTACTAAAGTACCACTCCGGCAACACTTGTAGTAGTGTGTAATGAACTCGTCCTGAGCTCCGTCGGAAATCATACCAACTAAAATATTAGCAGAAAGAACGTTTGTACTGGTTGGCTCTGCACGGAGTCCGGTAAATTCACTGCCATCAGTTCATCGCCTCAGCAATTCATCGCCATTAATTCACCGCCTAATCAATTCACCGCTGAAAAATTTAATACTTGATACACTGATACTACAAACAAAATTTGGCATATTTTTAAAAAAATGAAATACAGGGTGTTTCGGGAGAAAAGGAAAATATTTCAATGAGTGATTCTTGGGTTTGTGATATACAGGTATTGAAGTTTAACACAAAAATTGGTTTTTTATTAAAACAAAGAGAAATACAAAAAAATGTCAATAGGCGACAAATTTGTATTTTTAGCTGCTTCATTAATTACAACTTTTTCGTCTCTTGACATTTTTTCGGTTTTCTACTACTTTTTATTTAGGTATATGATCTTCTTTCTAATCCGGATTATATGTACCTACTACTATCATAAACGTTTATTGTAAGGATTATTGGTTTTCCCAATTAGGGTAAAATACACAAATTTTGGGAATTTCCAAATAAAGATCAAATCCAACCACAACTTCTTTACCTGCTTAATCTGGTTAATCGCTTAAGGGTAAACTTTAGTTAAATTTAATTTCATTTTTGAATCATTTGTTGTTCACTTATGAAGTTGTCAAGTTGTCTAAGCATTCTTTATAATTCTCAAGTTTTAAGATCAATACTGTAGAACGCTCTTAAGTGAATCGTTAGTATCAAAATGGCTCTTCAGTTTCTTACAACCGAAAAAGGCAAAAGAAAATTGTGCGAAGTTGGTAACTGCTTCTTTAAGGATAAGACAGTTGACGAAAAAACACACTGGACATGTGAATAATATCAGAAAACGAAGTGTCCAGCCGACGTGACTACAGTAGAAGATCAAATAGTGAGACGCTGGAAAGAACACAATCATACTGGTGATGCAGGTAACGTTGAAGCTGCCAAGATTATGGATGTGGTTCGAAATGATGCGAAAAACACAAGAAATATGCCGCATTTTATATTATCGAGTACTTCTGTGGGATGTAGCCAAGCTGCTGCTGCAAAACTACCAAACGTGAGTAATCTCAAACGATCCGTAAGAAATATAAGACAAAGAAAAGATGACGGTCCTGCTATTACGGGGCATCGTAGTGAAATTGTATTCCCCGAAGACTACAAAATTTCCCTAAATGGAGAACCATTTTTGTTATTTAACTCTGGATACGGCGATGAGAACAGAATTCTAATTTTTTCCACTAGGCGGAATCTTCAACTTCTGGCACGAAGTGAGAATTGGTACGCAGATGGTACTTTTAAAACAGTTTCACACTTATTTTATCAAATATTTACCCTTCATGGATTTAAAAACAACCTTTGGATGCCCTTAGTCTACGCTTTGCTGCCAAATAAACGCGAAGAAACTTCCGCTATTTTTTTTAGAAAAATAAAGGAATTGGAACCATCTGTGTCACCTACTACTATAACAACAGACTTCGAAAAGGCGATAATAAACGGCGTTAAAGCAGAATTTCCACGGATTAGGCATCAAGGTTGCTTCTTCCATTTTTGCCAAAGTATTTTCCGAAATATTCAAAGCAACGGTTTAAAACAACGGTACGAAACGAAAGCAGATTTCGCTTTAAATCTTCGTTTGTTATCTGCTTGGCATTTGATCCAATCGACTCTGTTGTTGACGTTTTCGAAGAAATGATTGACAATAATATATTTCCACCCGAAGCACAAGGCGTCGTCGATTATTTCAAAGACACGTGGATAGGACGCCCGGGCAGACGTCAGCAACGAAGACCACCACAATTTCATCATGATGTGTGGAATTGTTACCAAGCAGTTTTGCAAGGATTGCCTAAAACAAATAATTCTGTCGAAGGATGGCATATGGCATTTGAGCAACAAGTATCTGCAAATCATCCAAATATTTGGAAACTCATCAAGGCCATTAAAAGAGAACAAAGTTTAAACGAACTATGCATAGAGCAGTGTTTAAGTGGACAAGAACCTCCAAGGCCTAAGAAAAAATACCGTGACAGTGCTAGACGTTTATAAAGAGTAGTAGGTACATGCAATCCAGATATGAATATTCTCGACTACTTAAATGTATAAAAAAGAATGTATAAAAATAAAAAAAAATGTATAAAAATTTTGTTTGAATCTGATATCTTGGTTAAATGTATAAGAATGAAAAAATGTATAAAAATTTTGTTTGAATCTGATGTCTCTTTCATCTTTAAAGATTAAAAAAAAAAATCAAAAAAAATTTTCGGCGGTGAATTGATTAGGAGGTGAATTAATGGTGGTGAATTGATGAGGCGGTGAATTGATGAGGCGGTGAATTGATGAGGCGGTGAATTGATAGCGATGAACTGACGTCGATGAATTGATGGCGGTGAATTTTCCTAAAACCGTTCTGTTAAATGAAACAACAATGTGCTTGTATTTAACTTATTCTGGTTTTTAATTTTTATTCTTAGATCTTTATTAAAGCTGTATTTATCATTCATGTAGTCTGACCTTATGCCAAGCATGTTGTTTCACCCCACATGTTCTAATTTTGTATGTCCCAGTCAATGATTTTCTTCAGAGTGATCAATCCTATAGCCGTCGTGGAACCATTCAAGGAGAGTCAAGTAAGGTTTCCCGTTATTCCCAAGCAGACAAGTCTTTGTATCTTGAAAAATTTTGAGACAGCAGTCGGTTGTTTTATCCTTAGCTACCAGACCAAATATGCATATGTTACCATAGTGTACATCCAGTATACCATTTTTGGATTGAGCCCCTCTGTTTTTCCATACGTACATCAATTCCCTTATGAAATATTCAATTATCAAATGCACGATTAAAATTATTTAATAATTTAGTATAAATGTACTGAAACCTACAATAATTTAAATTTTTTAATTAAAACAGTCAACTCTTATATATTTTATTTTTTAAGAAGACCAACAGATTTACTTGCAGAATTTCCTCTTTGTTTCAGCTTTTAATAAGACAATGGACAGACTACACAAGTACGGAAAGAGTTTAAAAGACTTTAATTACAACAACAAAGAAATTGCCGATGATATTTACTCTGCGATCAATTCTACGCAGTTCTTGGGAATATCGGTAAGTAAACAAAACTTTTATCACATTAAAATTATTACCAACATCACATTATAATTTTTGAAACAGAATTTAACAGCAGTGGCCATTTTCTGAAATAATGGTTTTTTTTTTATTATTATTAACTGCGTACTTCCTTGAAACATGTCCTATAATTAGCATATTTTCCTGAAGACATCCAATTTTTTTAGAACCATCTTTGGATGGATAAGTATTGGACGGTAATCACTTTTACTACAATTTTGATTTTTACGTCATAAAAGTTTTAATTAGTAACAATAACAAAAATTTAATTATTTAAACAGAAAACGGAATAAATAGGGTCGAAGCAAATTAAGACGCAGACGTCGCAACGTAGCATAGGGTATCGCAGCATAGTTTTCTGTAATTTATTACTTAGAACTTATACTGGTGCAAATTGAGATGCAGGCGATATAGCACAGCACAAGACAGCGTCGTACAGCTTCCTGTAATCTATTACTTAGAATGTACTAGTGCATATTGGGAGGCAAGGCAGAGCAGATATGTACTGTGCCTGTATCGGCCTGCGTTACATGGTGTTTATGGCAGTTTACTGCAAACGTGTCATGCGCAGGGGATGGGACGTTTCGCCGCAGCCGATTCGCCACGGCCATTTCGCCACGACCGTTTCGCCACCGGCCATTTCGCCACGACCGTTTCGCCCCCGGGAAAATGAGATAGAGATAGGAGTTCCGGGAGTAAGGAATTTTTTACTGGAAATTACTTCTTCTTCTTCAAGAACCTTTTTTATTTCTTAAATATTGATAGTTTCCAATTTTTACTAGCAGTAACAAGAATTTACACCATTTTGAACTTGTGAACCAGACTAATTGAGAATGATTCACTTTTCATTCCTTACATATGGGCAGATAATATAGCTGATGGTACTTATATTAAAATCAACAGCACCAAGTATAAAGAAGAAAGTGCTATTATAAGAGACATACAAAGTAATTTTTAAGTTCATAAATAATAAACTGTTGCATTTAAAAGAAAATAACATTCGATTTTGTTTCATACAAATTTTCTAATTCTAATTAGGTTCTAATTTGTTTAATTTTAACTAATTTTAGTTTTTCAATAAAAAATTATTGAAGGTTCTAATTTGTTAATTTATTAGTTATTAACAAAAGAGATAAAAAATAAAATTTTTGTCACATTAAACTTTTGAAAAAAAAATTCGAGAAGAAAACCAGAAAACTTTATTTTAGAAAATAAGTGAAAGGTTATTATACATAATTAAAAAAAAAAGAATATTTAGATTGATTTAAAACTAAATTATTTTGCATTTACCATTCAAGTAAAAAATATTATAATTTTCCCGGCGGCAAAACGGCCGATGGCGAATCGGCTGGTGGCGAACCAGTCGTGGCGAAACGGCCGTGACGAATCGGCTGCGGCGAAACGTCATACACCCTGTCAAGCGCATGTATCATTTTAAAATTTAAATCAAGTCAATATGACGATAGAAGATACTTTAATCGAAGCCGTCCAAATTTCGACGACGAATTAAATTCATCACGATTTTTTCCTTTTTTTTTTGTAAATTTACTTGTCCCCAATTTTTTACGTTTAGTTAACGAATAGAATAATAAAAGTTCATCAAATTCATCACCGAAGTGATTCAGAAGTTAAGATTATTAAATTTTCCCTCATGACGAAATGAACGGTGCTACAGGACTACGTGGTATTCTGCGCTAACATAGGTAAAGTGGGGCATATGGGGAGGTAAGTCATAGCAGGGCAGGGCAGAGCTGTCCTGTGCCTATTAGTCATGTAGTGTTTGTAACACAGTTTACTGCAAAGGAGCCACACGCTTTGATCATGGGCCACCTCTATAACTTTTAAACGGGTTAATAGATTTATACCAAATTTTGGTCAATTATAATAGTTATTTTTGGATTTTTTTACATAAAAATCCAATATGGTCGACATCCGGTTTGACCGGAAATAATATACTAATTAGAGATTCAAATGGAACCCCCGGTATATTTTTACATATATTTTTAAATACATACATGTCGATAAGTGCCACTTGGGACTCCATTTTTGTGTTTTTTTTTAATTTTTTTATATCCATCCTATGTGGTCATGATTTAGTCTAAATTACTTATAATCAAACCAAAATTACCTAAAAAGTATCAATTTTGTAAATTACTTATTCCTGTTTCTTTTATTAAACATTTAATTTGGCAAAAACAGTTTTTTGACTGAAATTCAATTTTTTTAAATGAAAGATGGATGGGTATTAAAAATCGTTTAATTACCATCAAAATGATGTATATAAAAATTCCCTTATTTCTCAAATAATGAGAAATTATTTGTTTTTTTTTTTAATTTCGATACAAATTGCTCCTTAAGACAACCCTGTTTAAAACGCCAAATAAAGGATATTTTAAATAATTTCTCATATAATAATATAAAAAATTTCTTGAGTATTAATCAAGAACAAATAAAAAATTATAAAATCAAATTTGGTTCTGTAGTTTTAATAAAACTAATAATATGAACATTTTCTAAAAGCAATAAAATTAACAAAGTAAGCTTTGATTTTGATGAACTGTCACCAACAAAGAATAATTGTTTTGACAAATATACAATTTTTATTTAGCGTTGTTTGATAAATATCGTATTATTTAAAAATAGAAAATCTTTTTCGCTATACTCAAGATGAGAAAATTGATATGTTATTGATATAAAGAGAATGTAGAAAAAATGCTGTTCAAGCTGCATTGCTGTATGCCGAACGATTTCCTAAACGAAACCATCCACAGAGGCGTCAGTTCTCCAAAAAAGAGCAACAGTTACGAACAATCAGTGCTGAAGTAAATAGTACTTTCATTATAAGTAAAAATATGGAAATAGATGTTTTAGCTTGTGCTGAACTCGATCCCACAATATTAACCAGAGAATTGGCACATAATGCTGGAATTAGCTACCAGTCTGTACATAACATTTTAAAAAAACACAAGTGTAATTTTAGTTAGTGGTGACGATATTCTTCAACATGTATTATCAGCAAGATACAGCCGGACCCCTCAATACAGGGTTAGTGACTAAATACTTTACGCAAAGATTTGGAGAAAATTGGATAGGTACGAATGGATCTATAACGTGGCCTGCCAGGTCGCCAGATTTAACATTACTAGATCTCTTCGTATGGGCGCATATTAAAAATATCGTGTATGCTGCTCCAGTCACAATACAAGATGATCTAGAAGGCCGTGTCAGAAGTGCCTTCAATAGTATTATACCAGAAATGTTGGAAAATGCCTACGACAGAATAGAGTTGAAATCTTTCCACAACAGAATGGTGGTCAATTTGAACAAGTTATTAATTAATTATAAGCAATATTATTAAATTTATTATGAACACTTACTTACTTTTTACTTTTTGAACTGGGTTACCTTCAGGAGCATTTACCACCATCGAAATAAAAAAAAGGAGTTGTTACGTACATCATTTTGATTGATGAAAAAATGTTTAATAAAAGTAACACATATAAGTAATTGACAAAATTGATACTTTTTTTGTAATTTTGGTTTGATTATTATAAGTAATTTAGACCAAATCATGACCATCTAGGACGGATATAAAAAAATTAAAAATAAAATAAAAATAACATCCCAAGTGACATTTGACAGAGGATATGAATGTATTTAAAGTCGTAGAATCCAAATAAGTAAAAATATACCGGGGGTTCCATTTGAATCTTCAATTTTCATATCATTTTATTTAAAAAAATGCAAAATTAGCTGTACTATAATTGACCAAAATTTGATATAAATCAATTAACCTGTTTAAAATTATAGAAGTGGCCCATGATCCATTTACACCCGGTATAATATTGATGGTGTAATACGTTTTTGAAATCAGCAAATCTATATGTAAAAAAATACATAATGTCCCATTTAAAAAATGTACCTTTTATGTGGCACAGTGTTCTGGAATACACTATACAATTGCAACTAATCTACAATCTGTCAAAAGTTTCTTTTTATACCTTTAAGAATTTATAAGATAGTGAACTTTATCGCACTAATGGATCATCCTGTATATGTAGTATAAATATTATGGCTTTTTTCTTGAACTTTTCCTACTTTTATTACACTTTTCTGGTAGTAAAAGAAGGATTAACTAAAACGATTAAAGGTTTAATAACTTGACTGTCTAATTTTAAATAAACGTGAAATTTATAGCGCAGACTGCATAAATAAATGCTTTTCATTCCAGAGATAACAGTAATTTTAAGTAATATCTAAAATGTGCAGATTGAGCTTTCGGAGTACAAAAGAAGAAGCAGTATATTAAAATGTATTTCATTTAATCTCGAGTAATTAAGTCGACGTCTATTAACTTCTCTTTCTCCTTGAATCAGAGCCGGATTATGCTGTATATGGGAAAATAGCAAATAAAGATATTGTCATAACTAATTTTAATAATTAAAATGCATCTAAAAATTAAAACAATTCTTAAATACAGAAAATGTTTAATAAAATTTCAAGACCAGTTTTACAAGTTCAACACAATGTGTTAGGTACGCGGATGTCCTTGTTGCACTTGGTAAGAAATGGTGTAATTTTATGAATAAAGTAAAATCTGTATTTTAATGTCATAAGGTAAGGTATTGCTGCACTTCTTTACTTGCTTTAGTCGGGTTAAATTGCTTGTATCGATCATAAATGTTACTGTATAAAAGCACTTTCACTAAAAAGTAATCATGAATTTGCCGAAATTTTTGTGATGTAGCAGAAGAGAAGAAATTAAGCAAAAACAGACTTGATTTATTTTATCTAGTTCGCTTTTTGTGTATAAAAAATTGTTGGCTAAATACAGTGGGCTAAAGCTGTTGTCAAAAGAATTTAAAATGTGTTGTGTTTATGCACAGCAGAAGTAATTCTATTCCATTCAAAAAACCAATGTAAAAACAACAACCGTTTTTTAAAAACTGTGCAATATAATAAACGACTAACGATTGTCAGTTCACCCTTTGCGGGAATATAACGATGAAGTACTATTTACTGGTATAAATTAATGGAAAGCAATTGTTTGTTTTTATGATCCCAGCTTAAGATGTCTAAAAACCCTGGTGTATCCACTGATTAGATTTTGTTTCGAACTTGTTGGGAGTACCACCTGTTGCGTTCAATAGAACTTACCAGAATTTTGTAACATGGCGCTGTTTAGAATTGTTCGTGTCCTAGCTTAGTTTGTCACAGATCACTTAAGACGGATGAGATGTCAAATAAATTATTTTCTGTCAATGTCAACGCGGATTTTTTTTATGTATGTGGTATTATTATTAGTTCATAAGGAATAGTTCTAAATAGTGTATAAGTATGGATACTTTTCGTCAAATGGAGCCGTACTGTATTTTGTGTGGACAATGTAAAGCTGCAGATTCCAGCATTCGTCTGTATTCAGTACCAGATTACAAATACACCCTGTCTGATTTGTGATTACAGTTTACTATGAGCGATGTCATCTAAAAATTTTAATCTGAAACTTTAGTAATCTCTCAAAAATCAGTCAAAATCAAGTATGTAGAGATCTCAAAAACAACAAATAGAATAAGTTTTTGAAACTATACATTCCGACCATTACCATACATGTTTCATCCTTATAGGAATCTTCAGTGGCACTTTGTCGGAATGCATAGTTTCAAAAATCTATTCTATATACCCCAACTATTTTTATGTGACACTATGCATTCCGACAAAGTGCCACTGAAGATTCCTATAAGGATGAAACATGTATGGTAATGGTCGGAATGTATAGTTTCAAAAACTTATTCTATTTGTTGTTTTTGATTTTATTGCGAGGTGCCCGCTCCCCCCTAGGCATTATGATGGTTGATGGGTTCCCCATCTGCCGGCAATCCAAGTTGTACTTGGAGACGCGTTTACAGAATTGTATTCTGCTAAACCGCTAGCCCGGGTGGTACCCATCAAACAATACGATAGATGGCGCGACTATCATTTAGGTAGAGATCTCCCAGTTTTGACCCAAACTTTTACAGGTATAAGTGGAAACACCATGATTTTTAGACATCTTATACCAGCTTCAATTCACACCTTATTGATGGTGAACAAATCAAAATAACAGGAAAATATTAATTAAAGCGAGTTTTTTTGACAAATGTGATATCAATGTTATGTTAAAAAATCAATTAAGCAAATCTGAATGTACCTCAAGCAAATTTAAATGTACCTCAACCAATCATTGTAGTTATTGAATCTCGTTTATTTTTATTTCTGTGTTACATTTGCTCGGGTTTTGTCTATTCCAAGAGGTTGCATCTAAAAATATCGTGCATGGAGTTAACCGGAACCAACCCTTAAGGTCTAACACCCATGACCGCACAGCTAGTTCAAAATACTTCTAGAAGCTCACCTATCTGTTTTATTGAGAAAATATATTGTGAAATTTTAATAATAGTCAATTAGAGATGATAGCACTTGCTTTAGAGGAAGAAGATCAAAATTGGCGAAGAAATCATCAAAGAAACAGGAGAAGAATGTGGGTCCACGATGAATGAAAAAAAGATGTGTTGAAAGTGAATTTATGTGACTGCTACCGCATCTGAAGAGCGATAAGAGCAAGTGTTATGAATATTTTAGAATGTTAATGCACACATTCTATCAACTGGAACTGAAGCTTCAAGAAAAACTGAAGAAACCAGATATATTTTGGAGATTATCAATAATACTAAAACTTTATATGCCAGTTAAAGGCCAAGCCCGGTCAATAATTGAATGTTGAGTGCAAATTGATTTTTGCATTGTTCGTTGATCCACGAGCTCTAGCAAGTACACAAGATCAGCTCCTATACTGGAAGTAAGTGCCTAAAGCCAGAAAAGTATAAAAAAAACGAATTTTTTTCAACTTCTTTAGGTACATTTTCTAAAGATATATTAAAATTTACAATTTTTTTAATAATTTTCGCACATAATTTAATAATTTGTTTACGTTCATAATGCGAAATGGAATATCAAATTAAAAAAAAAAAAAAGCTTCACTCTGCACCAATCGGAGCACGTGTCCATTAAAAACTAAACCAAACTAGTTGCTCATGGTGCGGTGTGTAGGTGCAATGTCGGTGCGGGGAGGTGGGAACTAGACGACATAATTTAATTGAACTAACGCTTTGTCCCAGGCAATATGTACGATGCGTGCAGTGCGGAAATCAAGCGCATCGCAAAACGGTTGCGGAAATTGCAATTTAAGGCCAAAGTAAGTACGATAAACATGGCGAAATAAAAAACTTTAATGCAACTACAAAGATATATGAAAAACAAACACAAAATTTACATAGATTCAATTTTGGAGAATTTCATCATCTGTATCCACAGTTTGCGAGTAGATAAAAATGCTTTGAGGCAATATACTACTTTTGTATTTATACAAAATATTTCCTTTTTAAAAAAAAGTTGGTAAAGGCAGGAGTAGAAAAAACAGTTTGAAATTTAACGAAAACAGTAAATAGATAGGGGAGAAAAAGATTGTGAAAAAAGTAGGGTTAAAAGAGTAAGAGAAAAAAGTCTAAAGAAAAGTAATAATAAACATTTTTAAATAAGAAAAATAGTACAAAAGTAGGTTAAACTAAAGAGGAGGAAAAAGTAAAAGAAAGTTCGAAAAGGAAAAAAGGAGGAGTAAAAAAAGTTTGAAACATAATCAAACCAGTGAAAGAGTATTAAAAAAAAGTAGAGAAAAAAGTAGTGGAAAATGGAATGGTAGAAAAAGTGGAACAAAATGTTTTGAAATGTAAAGAAGAAGATAGTAAGAGAAAAATGGTGGGAGGAGGGGAGGGGGAAGAGAATAAAAAAGATTTATAAGAAAACAGTAAAATGGCAGAAAAATGTGAAAAAAGAGTAAGGGGAAAATTTAAAGAAAGAGTATCAGTAAGTGAAAAAAAGAGTTTGAAATACATGAAATAATGAATAAAAAGGTAGTGGAAAAAAATAGGCTGAAGTGGAAAAAAATTAGAACACACAAAGAAAATACTAAAAATTAGGGAAAAGAAGAGTGAGGGAAAAAAAGTGGAAAAAAAGAGTGGGGAAAATAGCTTTCCTCCACTTCCCTCGGCTCGAAGAAATCAAATTAATCAAACTGAAATCCGTGCATCCATTTTTTTATATGACTTTCCTTCAACTATTTTCTCAACAGTTCCTAAGAAATACGAAAAAAAATTTGAACAAAAAATTTGACAAAACAAACTTCAAAACAAACTTTGGAAAAATTACAACTTTGAAAAAGTTCGGTGTTCGGTGTATAGAAACCATCATTCCGTCGTCGTCGCCGTAGAATCAGGCCCGGTCCTCCGAATTTATACTTTTATTTTTCGATAAAAGTCAAAATATGGAAGCCCATTCCCTCCACCTATAAGACCACAGTCGAGCGCCCGCTACTTTTATCCTTCAAAATCATTCTAATAATGCTTTCATGGGGGGATGAAATTTGCTAAACTACAATTTCATTTTTCCTTCTGCCGAAAAAATTGAATTCTTGATAAGCAGTATCTGTCAGTTTGTCAGCATGTCATTGATAGATGTCATGTAAGTCAGTTTTGGCTTTCTCCTTGATATACAACAAATTGTTGCATCTGCTGTAACCGGGCCATTATATCCAGGCGTCATTATTTTAGAGCCTCCTCTCATTGGCTTATGTATCCTTGAAGATGCTCTCAGGACCTTGGGGCATCCTCCATAATTCGCCGAGTTATCTCCTAAACAATTGTCGTAATACTTTTTTCTAGTTCTGCCTAGTGCATTCATAGGCGCGCTCTTTACCTCCACAGACGCCACATCTCGTAGTTCTATGACAAGTGGATAGCACTGGCACTTTTACGTCTTTTCAGCACTCCTATTTCGATTTTATACAGATATTTTCATATCAAGTAGATGCCACAGGTATTTTAAATTCTTTTTTTCTTCTATTCTTATGTCAAATATAGATAGTGGAATTGGATCCTTATTCCCTAATCGGCTTCGCATCTGTGACACTTATATTGCATGCAGCCCCATTTCATCTAGGTGAATTTTGACCTTCTATGTAGTGATCGTCTTCAGCAGTCCTCTTATTACCACTCTAGTAAGTTTATCTTCTGATATACCATTTTATCTTTGGTTTTGTATCATGTAACTGACCAGTCGTTTGCACATTCTTTGTTTATTCTCAGCAGGTGTTGTCTTTCAGTACACGCAGTGATAAGAGAGCCGAATAGGGCTTTTATGTCTGTCTTTATATGTGTCCAGGTCTCCCAGGATAGTAAAACAATCGGGGACACCTTTTTCCTTTGATTTTTTCCATCTTGTCGCTTTTGTTGGGGTTTAGGTTTTATCTAGTGCGCCGCACTAACTGTAGGCTTTAGAGTGTCTTCTGCTTCATCTTCGCTTGAGGATGCATTTCGTGCCTACTACGTTATGTTTTCTTCATGTTTCTTTATCCTTTTTATTTTCGTATTTTCTTCTTTACTGGCTCTATATTTGTTCTAATCTTTTTTTAAGGTGTCATCTCATGTTGTTACTGGTCTTCTCCTTTTCCTTTTTACAAATCTTTTTGCCTCCCATATCTGTTTCACCGGTCTCTGGTTATTTATCCTTATTAAGTGCCCATACCATAGTAATTGATTGGTTTCAATTCTTTTTTGTATTGCTTTTACTACTAGTTTTTCTCGGATGTATTCGGTCCCAATTCTACCTTTCCTTGTATTCTTGCCTTTAGTTTCTTTGTCAGCACCAAACTCTCTAATCCATAAGTGAGTATTGGTACAAATACTGAGTTGAATGCGTTTATTTTTGTCTTCCTTGGTATTTATTTTCTTCCGATGAAACTATTTATAATTGGTATAATTTTGAGGTGTTTTAGATTCGCTTGTTGATTTCTATTTTCTATGATCCTTTGCCATTTATGTATACTCTATATATTTAAAATTCTCCACTCTTTCTATTTTATTATTATTTATTGTTATATCTACTGTTTTTTCATGTTTGCTGCTGATCATTATTTTCCTCTTCATTGATTTTTAATTTTCTGGATTTTAATTTTTCTTCCCTTTGCAAATTGTTTCTCATTTCTGTCTCACTTCTTGCACATATCGGCAAATAATCATTTCTGTAGATATATCGGTTTTAATGGCCTATGTAGAGTTTGTTCGTTAGGTAAGATTAGATTTCTAATTTCGTTTGTAACATCGTGCATCACCAAGATAAATAATGTCGGGCTTAATAATCCTCCTTGTTTCAGTCCAGCATCAACTGTGAATTCTTTTGATTCCATGTTGTCGGTCCTTATATACATCCCATTATTTTTATGAAAGCTCATTATTGCTGTTATTAGTGAGTCTGTTATACCTCTTATTTCCAGAATTTCCCATACTGTTTTCCTTCTGACACTATCAAATGATTTCTCGAGGTCTATAAAGATGATACAATTCAGAATTTGTTTCCTTAAGTTTTCCGATGACTTGTTTTATTGTTAAAATGTGATCGTTTATACTTAGTGCTTTTCTCAATCCACTTTGCATTTCTTCAAGTTGCACGTCTAATCCTTTTTTTATTGTTTTTTGTTGGATTTTTTCATATACCTTTGAGGGCACGCTAAGTAGAATTATTTCACGATAGTTTTTGCAATATCGTTTGTCTCATTTCTTAAGGATAGGTAGATTAATTCCCACCTCCCAATCATTGGATATTTTCCCATCTTGCCAGGCCCTGTTACATATGTGTGTTAAAAGTTCTATGCCTGTTTTTAACTTGTTCTTTAACATCATCGGTGTAACCTTATCGTGTCCTGCTGCCTTGCCATTTATTAATGTTGCACTTGCTTCTCTGATTTCACTCTCAGTTATCTCATCTCCATTTCTTTCCATGTCAGCTTGGTCCATTTCCTCACTTCTATTGTTTAGTTTGTGATCAACAGATTTAGGAAGTTCATTCTCCATCTGCCCATTATATCTTTTGCATATTTTCTTTGGTTATTTTTAATGAGCTTAACTTCTTGGAATACCTTCTCGCTTCTTAGATTTTTCAGTTTTATTTGTCTTGTAGTCCTTTTCCATTTTTGTACAAAATTCTTCTAAAGTTAGTGTCAGCAAATAGTGATTTCTCCGACCATTAAGTAAATTAAATGCTTGCGACAAATACTATTTTGTAATATTCCATTACAAACTTCTATATCAAGTTATTGACTATTATACGCTTCTAAAATAGTTATTTTTTAGAATCCTCATAAAGGCAAGAAAATTTTCTAATTTATACCTTAAAATTGTATTTTTGCAACCAGGAAATATAAAACAGCAACACCCAAGAACTGTAAACCAAATAAAAGAGACTAAAATGTATAATCCGCTCCTGGCTGAAACTCCTTTCGACAGTATCGTTCCATCTCTTCTCGGCTCTCTCGACTTTTCATTAACCCTAGCGTACAATTTAAAACCGGGAACGCATCCCGGAAAATTCGTGAACCAACTTTAATATAATTATATGTAACCACTATTCATCCCAGCTCGGTCTAGAGCACCACTAGACAGCAAACGCAAATCCGGCCAAAAATATAGATATAACACTCGAACGGGTCTCAATTGAATTTTACTTAGTTATTATAAGGAGGTTATATAAATAATTTTATAATTTTATTCCGGCTTGAAATTATGCAAAATTTATGGAAAAATTGTCTTAAATCATCAGTTCATATTGGAAAAAAGGAAATCTATTATTTGACTGAAATTGAAATAAAAAATTTTATCTTAACGGAACCTTAAAAATTTAAAATTAAAAATGAGGTGCCTAGTACATCAACTGATATAACAAATGGTTTGTTTCCAACATATTACTTTCTCGGTATTTATTTATATATTTACTTTATATGTCTTTTATAAAGTTTATTATAAATTATGTTTTTGTTATTTGTCTTGGAAAATCTTTAATTTTAACCAATTTTAATTGATTCTTCCAGTTCAATTTCAATTAATTCTTGTATATCCTATTATTTGTTAAATATATTATTTATTTGAAAAAAAATGTGTTAAAAATTTGTTGAAAAATGGTTATGCATTTGTCTAAGGCGGATTAATAAAAATAAGAAAATGGTCATTTTTTAATAAAAACACTTTGTTTAAGTGTTAACATAGCATGGAAAGAAAATGTTTAATAAACTGTAACAGTAGAAATTCAACAGGAAAGTTTAGAAATAAAGTACCCAGTATAGTATTTTAGATGGTAACAAAAAAAAACCAAAAGTAATTATTGAAGATTATGACATGGTAATAAAAACTCTAAAAGATCATAATGAACTGGAGGAAAATACATTTGAGACATTAACAAAAACAAGAACTAAAAATGTAACATAATACTAAAAGTTATTTTCCTTCTCTTTGAAAATGTATTCGCTTTGCTTTTTTGCCAATAAACTACATCGTCCTCGTTGACAGTTCGCTAAATTTAGACAACACGGTAGACGTGCATTTTTGACGTTTTATAGTATTTATTTATTACTGTTATAAAAATGGATAGCCATCGTTTGTAAGCTAATAATTTTTTCGATTTTTCCTTAAATAGTTTTAGAAAATTCAACTAGTCAAATTCAAAGATTGATGTTCAAAAAATAAAAACTTCAAAATAAAGTTTTCGGGTTTTATTCACAACATCAATCTCTGAATTCAAGTTCAACTTATTTACTTATGAACGAGTTCTTGCTATATTACCCCAGAATATTTTGACTTGAAAAAATCCTTATGTATTTGAACCACAAAATAACAAATCCTTAATGTTCCTGTTATAAAAGAATTCTCGACATTAAATCCAAGAAAACAATAAATAGGTTGGAGGCACCCATGGAGAAAGTATAAAGAAGAGTTGCCGATTCCTTGAGTAAAAGTGGCAACATGTGCGACTCACCTGCAGCCTTGGTGCTAAAAACTCTCTAATATTATAGCCAAAAATTAAGGATAGCTATGTTTTATTCCCCTAGCCATAATAGCCATAAGTGGAGTTAATTATGCGACTTTTGCCATTTATCACTATGATGTGGCCATGAATGTTTTATGTAGCTATTAATTCTTGCCATTATTTTATTTTACTGTAAAAACTAATATCGTGGTTACCAACTAAGGTAGCATAAATAAACAAAGGTGATTTTGTATTCACCAACAGATGCTTTAAAGGCAACAGATAACGGAATGTCTGTTTAAAGGCCAGCAAAGAATTTAAGATACCATGAACCACTCTTCCAAACAAAATCTCAGGAAAAAGTTCCCTTGATTGCCCACGTCAGTGTGGACCTGAGTCAGTTTTGGGAAAGGAAAATGAAAAATTGTTGGTGGAATGGATATTGAACAGTGCCAAAATGATATTTCCCATAGATAAAGGAGACCTTTAATAATCGGTAAAACTCCATTTGCCAACAATAAGCCAGAGGAAAATAGTTTTCTTCTTTTCTAAAGAGGCATCATGTTCTATTGCAAAATAAAGCAATGGGCAGTGTTACCAAAGAGAAGATTAATAAATGGTTTAGAGAAATTAAGGGTTTGATTACGGAATATGAAAAGGCAGCTCTGATGGAACCTAAAAGAGTTTTTAATATGAATGAAACTTGCTTATTCCTGATTTCAATTGAAGGAAATATTTACAATAGGTCTACAAATTCATACAAGGAAAATGTAACTACTTTTAAAAACAGAGAGAGTAAGTTTTGATTTAATTCGCCTGGTGCTCGCTCCTCCCTATAAGGTATTATGAGTTGTACTTGGTTAGTCGCTTTAACATAGGATTTTATTCTATTAAGAGTCTATGTCCGGTTGGTACCCATCAACCTGCGATAGATGTCGTGACTATCTATCATTTTTATATGTAACGACTTTATTTACAGTGAATACGAATGGTCAGTTTGCTCCATCACTCACAGTGTACAAATACGAGAGGCTACCAGGAAGTTTCGTATCGGTAGCTCCAACCCTTTGGGATATTAGCGAAACAGAAAATGGTTGGTTGACGTATGCCAGTTTTTCTTAAATTATTGATAATGTCTTTTTACCATTTTTTACAAACAAAAATCCTTTACTTTTCCTATTGTGGTATTCGTTTGATGGTCACCGATCGCATATGAATTTAGAACTTAGTCGATCTTGTCGTGATAATAAAATAATACTTGTGGTCCTGTATCCTAACCTACACACATCTTACTACCGCTTGATGTAGCTGTTTTTGGGCCACTCAAGAAGATATGGCAAAAGATTAATCATAATGGTAAGGACATTTCTAAAGCAATAATGTTAAATATAGATTTAAAACCACATGACTGTTTCCGTTCGTTGATTTGTCTAAAATAATTATTAGAGGCTCTCAAGTAATCAATACACCGACATCTTCTGTACCTTAAAACTATAATCGATGCTAATATTCTTAAACAGTTAAAGATTCAAATAACAAAAATTATGATTGGCATTGTTTTCCCTAAATATCTCGGAAACCGGTCCTGAAATTTTAATTTTAACGGTTTACGAAATTAAATTTACGCCACCCTGTATCAGATTAAGCACACATATATATTTGTTAAAATTATATAAAATTTTATTCTTACTATTAATATTTCTGAGTATCAATTTATGATATTATATTTTTATCAAAGAAACCTACCATAAAAGCCGATTAGTATTTAATATGCGGTGAACCAAATTATAAATTTCATTTAATATCAACTCATGTATACGGTAATACTCAAGCATCCCGATAAAACTCAAACATCTTTACTTGTTAAATCGTACCGACAGCAAAATTCTCTCAAAGAGTAGTCACATATAGACATTTTTATGTTTTTATAACTGAATCCTTTCAGAACTTTCATTTCTGTCAAAGACGGTTTAATCTCGTGTATGATACAACTGGAATCTCTAGGATTTTGTGTCAGGTTTTTTGTCGTAATCTCTTGGATATGTGTTTTGGTAGTAATTACTGAGAAATGTTATTTTCATTTGTAGATCAAAACAAAAAGTAATTCTAATTAAATTTTGAGGACACTTTTCTTATACGATATTTAATCGATTAATGATTAGTATACAGTTATCCAATAAATTTATTTTTTTTAAGTAATTACATATCTATCAATTAAGATTTTTCATTCCGTTATAAAAGTATATTAAACAACCAAAAAAAGGGGAATCTACGAAAAAAAATTGTTTTGATTATAACAATAAGTATATTGGACAAACTAGAAGATGTGTACAAACTAGGTTTAAAGAGCACATGGGTCATTTGAAATACAGTCGTACAGAGAAATCTTATGTTGCTGAACATGGTTTTGAGCATAGTCATAAAGGACATGCACTTTTTTCATGGCGGTTGGTTCCCGGACCAATTTTTTTTAAATGTGGTATGCAGATATCTTCAGTCATATGGATCATTTTTGCTCATTGAGCACCATAACTCTAAAAATACAGGGTCTCAATAAAATGACTTTCAAGACATTGACTGTGCTTTACTCTCTTAATTAAATTAGTAACTTTCTATTCATAAATTATTATTATTATTATGAAATACAGTAAATGATACCTTAGGATTGAATTTCGTGAAAACAAACATACAGGTAATCTTAAAAAAGTCGCTACTCTTAAGCTTATTTTATTTTAATCAATTTTATTTACACTTGCTCTCCTTTAGCCAATACTTAAATAGTCATTTTTTGATAAAAAATGTATCTTAATACCTATACAAAGTGATAAAAAACTAGAAAAACAAATAATTATAAAATTGACTCAAAGGAACTTTGGCATATCAGCTTCTCTATTTAAGATAGGCAAAAATTTTTCAAATAAAAATTGTAAAGATCGATGAAATCTATATTTCAAGAATAACTGCTGGCATACAGGTTGTCCGATAAATCAGTGACTTATCAAAGTTATTACTTTTAAAATATAAACTGCATATTTTTGAGGTTATAGACAATATTTTTTAACTTTAGTTGATTGCTACTGCCAAACGACATAAAGTCGGATAAAACGGTTTATATATCCCTATCTTATTTACCACTATATGAGAAAAATGTACACAAGGTTATCAAAAGTACTCGATCTTTGATCACCCTATCTATATACATTTTGTTCTTATGCCACCAAGTAAAACTCAAAAAGTTAAGGTAGGGAATATGTAAGCCGTTTTATCCGATTTTATGTCGTTTGGCCGGAGCAATCACTTAAAGTTGAAAAAAAATCCGATTTTTAGTTGTCTTTAACTTCAAAATCATTTAGTTTACATTATTGATGTAAATCTGCTTCTCAGGACGGATGTAAAAATGTAAAAAATAGGTGTTTCATTTAAAAATATATAATTTTAATAAGTCACAGTTATTTTTGGAAGATAATTTTGATTGCTCTTTATAACTTTTATTTAAAACATTTTTGCCTATTTCAAATAGGGAAGCAGCAATCGTCATCCACCCATCGATGATACTGTTCCGCCGTGCCTTTGCTATTTTTGAGCCAACGTAGATGTTTATCTTTCAAAAAATCCAATTTAAACGCATCGTTTACTATATTTAACGTTTTAAAATACATATTTATAAACAGAAAATTATTAATTTAATTAGGAGAGTAAACCACAGTTAATGTATTGAAAGTCAATTTTTTGACACGCCCTGTGTTTTCAGAGTAATGGTGCAAGGAGTAAAAATGATCCATAAGACTCGAGAAATATGTGTAGCAAATTTAAAAAAAAATCGATCCGGGACACACCTGCCATAAGAAAAGTGCTGTAGATAAGGTAAAATTACTTAAAAATTTACTGAATAAAAGACTGTTTATAGCTAAATTCGATAAGGTTGGCGGGCTTTTTTAACTGATTGATTGGATAAATCCTCTGCGTTTAGCACCAAAATGCATTCATGCATGAAAGTGGTAGCTAGATCGTAGGTTTAATATTTAGTTTATCACAAGTACTGATGATGCTAACATAGTTAGTGAAACGTACGTAGGGTATTAAAAATGTGTAGTTTTGGATATTGGCGATGACATTCTTCAACAAATACCACATTTTAATTTGGAGAAAAAAATACCTTTTCTAAAACCTCTGGTATGATTATAATTTAAAAAATGTTTTGGTTTGATTTACCAATTTATAAAATAAAATATAAATTTTAATAATCCTATTATATTTTGATAAAAAACCAAAAATTAATTCTAAAAATGTAATTTAATTTGTAACATTTTAATACAACTCTATAAAATCCAATCCTTTAACGTTTCCAAACTGCTCCCTCAATTCAAACACATCCACTTTTTGCGACGCGTCTTTCCCCACGTAGACGAAAAGACGACAAAATGTAGGAAAACCTGAAGACTAAATCACTAAATGAACTTTTTGTTGCAGGGTTTCGTGGCGTTCAGTTCCCAGGGAGATAGGATAGCGTTGACTCAGATAGAACAAGTGATAAACGGCAGTTACGTCGTTCTGGGTTACTACGATACGCAGGCCGACAATCTCACGTGGTTCGGAAGGGAAGTATGGCGAGGTAAGTTAACAGAAACGGACTAAAAATATTATTTTACCCATTATTGTACTTTAAATCTCTTAGTTATATATGAATGTCCATCGAGGATATACTTAAATAGTTAAATAGCTTACACCAATTTTATTAGTACACCACCAAAAAAACTGATTTTAGTTTTATTTGTTTTTCCAAGCTAGAATCACATATTTGACAGTATTGTAACGAGGCCGGCCCCGTGTACATACCGCGCTTGAAAGGTAGTAGAATCTTAGAGCAATTGTGACGTCACCCTTCCAGATGTTTCTAGAAATAACGCAATGAGTCGCGTTCGGTGGTTATAGGTATATATACTTCAAATATAGGTATATATACTTCAAATAGAAAATTCTAAAGCATTAAAGGAAAGTTTGGAAGATAAATTATTAGAAAATTCTAGAGCATTAAAGAAAAGTTTAGACAATACATTATTAGAAAATTCAAAAATAGAAGAAAAACTAGCCGAAAATGCGGATGAGTTAAATCGGACAGTGGACGAGATAAACAAAATAATAGATTAGGTTGCCATAATGCGAAGTGCAGGAAGTCCATCAAGGGCTGAAAGTACAAACAGTTTGGACCAAGAGGCCAAAGTAGAAGTAGTAGATTCAAAAATTTACTCTGAGGGAATACAAAGAACGAAACCTTCACAATTCGGTGGAAAATCGTCATGGACTGATTATCGCTGCAAAAATAAACAACTAGTCAAACATTTAAAACCTATGTATGAACAAATACAAATACAATTAAGGAACCGCTACCAAAAATCGAATGAATCACTATAAGAGTTTCAAACTGATATTACCCATGTGGTTCACCTTGTCTATCCAGCAACACCAGCAAACGTGATACAAAAGTTAGCAGTCTATGCATTTTTAGATGGACTTCGAGATCAAGAGGAGCAAGACAAAAAATTAGTGGATACACTGACTCGTGCTTTGAAATTTGGGGCTGCGAAAAATTCATGTAGATGCCAAGTTCGAATCCGAACCATTGAAGGCGAATCGGAAGAAACCAGAAGAAAAAGAGAAATTTTAAAGAAGGTACCTAAGACCTGTTTGAAGTGCCAGTAGAGTTTTTCATGGCTCATTGAGTGGCTCAAGACCTTCGAATGTCCAGAGGAATCGCCAAGGTGTTTGCCAAGAAGTTAGGCCAGTTTAAAAATCCAAGGAAGCTGAATCCATTGGTGGGAAAAGTCCTTTAAATCGAAGATGGGCATCCATTGGTCAAAAGAGACGTCTTCTATTTGGTAACAAAAGCGTCCTCGCATGATAAGCCAACCTATCAAGAAATTTGGAAGGTTTTTATTGAACTTAGAAACGTGATGATGACCAAGAACCTTAAGAATTTGGCGGTCCCAAAATTATCCAGTGGAACGGATGGATCGAATTGGAGGATTGTGAGGAGTATGTTGGAAACTGTCTTTCGATTTAGTTGCACCAACATACTTGTATGCGCTGTCTCAATACTTGCAGTTCACACTTGAAGACCATGGAATGTAACTTCCACCGAATGTCTTGGTGCTCCACCATACCATAGTGGGTCCTGGAACATTTCTGAACGAAGTGACCTTAAGGAGGGGGCAATATAACAACGAGGACCGGGCCTGTGTACACGCCGCGATCAAAAGATAGTAGAATTTTCGAGCAATCGTGATGTCACCCTTCTAGATGTCTCTAGATCGGTCGTTATAAGTATATATACTTGGAAGAGCCGGGCAAGAAAAAAGAAGACGATAGCGCGCTAATATTGTTAGTTGTTAGTTGTGTTTAATATAAATATTAGAGTTGTATTTTTACTGTAAATAAACTAGTTATAGTTATACCGAGAGTTTAATTTCACCGAACCCGAATACAAAAATATTACAGTATTTATTAAAATAACTAGGTGGAGCAATAAGCCACGCGAATTAATGTTTTGCCTTACAAAAACAAACGTGTGATGTTTTGGAAACTGTTCTAATTAATAAAGTTGATATGAATAATTCGAGTTTGTTTGGTTTCTAGAGAGATGTGACCGTGATTTAAAAAAAAATCAAAATTATCATAACGAGACATAAATATACCAATTATATTATAATTGACAACAATCAATTCAATCAAAGAAATAAGCGCCAGATACTATGTTTATTTTTGTAAAAAAAAATAATTGACAAAAAATGTTGATGATAAAATTCATATCTCACTTTTTCAAATAAGAAAATAAAAGCGGAAATAAATTTAACAATTTAATTTTTATATAAATGAGAACTTAAAGAGAAAACAAATAAATACATGACTGATCTGTAGCTTGAACTTTATTGCTTAGCTCTAGCTTAAATCTAACCTGAGACACACATTGTCTCAGAAAAACTGATAAGCGTTTGCTCTTGACTAACGTTCTGGGGTCGATGTGATGTCCTAACCTGACAGGTCCAATCAGACTCCCAAACTAAAAATCCGAATTAACCATAAATGAAAACAGAAAATCATGTACCACAATAACATTTATTAAAATTTTTTTTTGAAATTTTTAGTTTTGGTTAAAAAACCATCTTCAGGCCAAAATAACAATCGATAGAATTAAATCTTAACTAATTTAGCTTATTGCTAAAGTGACGCTACTAAGCAAGGGAGGGGGAGGAAATTATAAGGAAAGGAAGGAAAGAAAGTATGGGGTACATGAAAAATTACAAATGAACTCAATTGGGTAAAAAATACACTTAAAAGATAAAAATTAAATTTGAATTTAAAAAATGTTTAGAGGGACTTATGAACTGAGTCACAGTGAATAGCCTTTTAGGGCGTTCAGAATGAACAGAATAAAGTATAAGTAAGGAGAGTTTCTGGAAGGAAAGCCTCAAATAATAAATAAACCCACATGGGTGGCCCCATGTAAGCAGGAACGGCGTACATCGGTGAAACGACTGCGGCGCAGTGGAAGATAAAGTGTGCCAACTACAAACTAGGTAATTGGCGCAGTCGTTTCAACGATGTATGCCGTTCCCACTTACATGGGGCCACCCATGTGGGTTTATTTATTATTGGAGGCTTTCCTTCCAGAAACTCTACTTTATCCTGTTCTGAACGCCCTAAAGGGCTATTCACTGTGACTCAGGTCACAAGTCTTCCTAAAGAAAATTTTTAAAATTCAAATTCTATTTTCAACTTTTAAGTGTATTTTTTACCTACTTGGGTTCATTTGTATTTTTTCATGTACCCCATACTTTCTTTCCTTCCTTTCCTTATAATTTCATCCCCCTCCCTTGTTAGTAGCGTCACTTTAGCAATAAGCTAAATTAGTTAAGATTTATTCTTTTTGATTGTTATTTTGGCCTGAAGATGGTTTTTTAACCGAAACTAGTCGCCTTTCAATAATTTCTTTAATAAATGATTTTGGGTTTTTATTTATGATTAACAGTTGACCACATTTAAGATATGGATAACTTATTGGATTTATTTTATTATTATAAACATAATCAAACAAAAATCCAGATCAGAACGGTATATTTTATATTCGATTGTTTATTCGCCATTCTTATAATTATTTAAATTATTAACCTCTCAAATGCTGATTGGGTTATAATTTATTATTATTAATTTATGACTAGGTGATTAATTTGGGGTCGCGAATATGATGAACTGAAGCTCCATCTACCACAACATATTAGAAGTACGACAGCAAATCAAAGGGATGTTAGACGATAATATTATTAAACATAGTCATTTGGGTTATAATAATCCGTTATTAATCTTCCCATAAGGCCTAGATAATCAAGACATTACAAAACCTGATGCATATCCACTTCCCAATATAACAGAAATTCTAGACCAATTACATATTTTTCTGTAGTAGATTTAGCTCAAGGTTTCCATTGATTATTTGTGATGATTCAAAACCGTTGACAGCTTTTTTATTCGATGTTAATCACTTTGGTACTTAAAGGAGAGTCCAGGACGTTTCGCCGTCGCCATTTCCCCTCGATTGCCTACACCTTTATTTATTTCGAATTCTTCCATTTCTCCTTTTTGTGTCAGGATACCTTTTGGTTGCCTCATTGTCGCCTATTCTTAAGTTTTTACTTACTTCTTGTACTTTTAAGGCTTTCATAATTTCATTCCTCTTTAGAGAGTTAAGGGCTTGTGAAGACTAAAAATGTCTATCTAATGTTGATGATCGTATGCCTTTTCCATGATTTGCATTGCATCCGTTATTGATCTTCCTCTTATGAATCCACATTGATATTGTCCAATATGATATTTTGGGTTTTAGTTACTAGTCGTCTTTTTATTAGTGATGACAATATTTTATAGGCTACGTTTAATAGTGGGATTCCTCTACAGTTTTTACATTCTTGCTGATCTGATTTTTTTGTATTGTAATAATTTGTCCAATTTCCCATTCATTTGGCATTTTTTTCTCTTCCTTCCTCTAACGTTGGATCTTGTGTAATAATTTCTTCTTCTGCTTCTTCTCCTATTTCATTTTCTACCACTGTTTCATTTAGTTCCTTAAAGTATGTTTTCTATATTTCTTTTTATTTCTTCCTCCTCCATAATTTTTCCTGGTTTGTTCTATATTCCTTTTCATTTGTTTTTGAGTCCTGTTAATTTCTTTAATTTTTTGGTCAAATTTTTTTGAATTTTTACTCCATTTCTTGTTTTATTTTCCTAATTATTTTCAGGTTATCTTTCAGTAGTTTTTCATATTGTACTCTATATTTTCTGGTTTGCTTATTTTTTTTTAATAAAATATTTTCATAATACACTGCTAAATAAATAAATCCAATAAATTATAAATTTTAACCGAAAACGTTAAAATAATTTGTGTCTAAAAATGCCCTAAACGCTTGGCTAACCCTACCAATTTTAATTATTCAGTTGAATTCACCAAACGACGTATCATAAAAATTTGGGCAAATTCGTGTCAGGATGCCCCTTAGGGTAGTTTATATAATGAGTTATAACTTAAAATACAAAAATAAAAATTTAAAAACGTCAATTTATTAAATATGTCATTTTATTTAACCCATATTTTAAAGAATAGTTACTTCTTTCACTTTTCACATAAATATTGACTTTTAATATGCTGATGTTATAGGGATGGGTTTGCTAATAATAACAGTAAAATTATCACGTTAAATCTCACTTTTATGCTTTCTGCACCCTAATGAACTATAATCTCATCTCATACCTCTGGTGTTCAAGTCTATTTATTTATCAGTATAGGGAAGAAAACTGGATACCCCGTGTAAATATAATTCAGGCACTAGAAATTCCAATATTTCATCCAAAAAGTATTAGAAGTTAAATGGGTAAGTTAAAATAAGAAATAATAAGCACAAAAATTACAACCAAAAGAAATGGGAAGTTGATATCGAGAAAAGTATGAAATAGTTCTAAAAACTATATTAAAATGAATCGTAATAAACCGGAAATAGCTTTTTACGAAATTTTATTTATATTGAGGCGAAGAACTAAGGTGTTTTATTTATTTAAATATTTATTGAAAATTTTTAATTTTGTTACATGTAAAAAAACATATAGATATATTTTTATAATTTTTCTAGGGATTTTAAATTACTTTTGTATTGAGGCTAAGGACTAATATGTTTTATTTACACTAAGGCAAAGGACAAAACTGTTTGACTATTGGGATAAAAGAGCACGGTATTTTATTTTTATTAAGGCGAATTTTATTTGTATTGAGACGAAAAAGGTGTTCTGTTTATTTTAATATTTATTGGAGGGAATATCGGGTGACAATCAGACTAGGGCCATGTCACTTTTTAACCGATTTGAATTAAACTTGGTACATATATACGATACACAATTTTGAAGTGACAGGCGTATAAAAACAAAATGGCAATCTTCCTGTTTCGCGAGAAATGTCTCTAACTTCAATTTTTCAAATAGAACACCAGGTGTATGATGTTTTACTGATTTTAGGGCTCAAATTACATACGAAATTGTTGCAAAATTTTTTGTTTTTTAATAAATGACCTATTTTCTAGAGATGGTTTAAAAAAATAAGGAAAGGATTGTTAAATTATTAAAAAAAATTGATTTGTTTTATTATATTTTGAGACAAACAAATTAAAATTAAAAAAAATGTAGTGTTGGCTTATAAGTAAATATTTTGTTTCTAAAAATTTCAAATTATTTTTGTATTCAGGCGAACGACTTAAAAATTTAATTTATTTAGAAAAGGGGTTTCTTATTTATTTAATTAAATATAACTCTTCTTTCACGTGACAAGGTAGTTTTTGGACATCAAAGTGTTTTTTTAATGACTAAGAGGTTTATTTCAATAATTATCTACGCCATCTAAATTATTCTTTGGCTTTAAAATAAAATATCGAGATCACCAATTTTCTGCATTTAAAATATCAGATAAGCTGCTTAAAATTAAACATTCTCCTGTGCCAATTTGAATATAAATTCAATTTACTACATTTGGTCTAACCCCATTACGCTGAGAATTCTGGTCAATAAAATTTGTCTTTTGAAGTGACACTAACAACTGACAAAAATGACCTTTGATATATCATCTCATGAACATTTCCCCTTTGCTATTAGAAAACAGATTGAAAATGATATAAAGATCAATATCTATGTCGTAAAATCCCTTAACGATATTTTAAATTTTTCGAGGCGTTTTACTTCCTCATTCAAATCACTAAAGTCATCATAAATTTCGCAATTGGGTAATTTCTGAAACGTTATATACATAAATTTTTACATCACTGCCTTTCAAGCGTATTTATTTCTATGGATACTGAATCACGTGATTTATTTGGGTTAAAATATTTGAAAAGGCCATCAACTTAAAACGATGGTTCTTGTGGTTTTTATATAGAGTTCGTAAATAACTGGTAAAATCACGAAAACGAATTTTTGGTTAGGTTTTAAATTACTTTATAGACTGAAATAAAATTGTATACATTTTTATGGTTCTAATTGATTTAGAAAGGGTGGGATAAAACAGTTTTTTACAGCATATAATAATGAAAATACCTTGTATTTTATTTTTTCGAATCAAAATCTTAAGCTCTTCATTTATAAAATAATAAATGAAAAATATACCGGGTGTATAAATGGGTCATGGGCCATACCCATATAACTTTTAAACGGGTTAATAGATTTATACCACATATTGGTCTATTATAATAGAGCTATTTTTTGATTTTTTTACATAAAAATCTAATATGGCCGACATCCGGTTTGACCAGAAATGACATTAAAATTGAAAATTCAAATGGAACACAGTGTATACTTCTACATTTTGGATTCTATGACTTTAAACACGTACAGGCCGACCGTCAAATTCATTATAATCAAACTATAATTAGTTAAAAGTTCTAAATTTTATCAGTTATTTATTTTTGTTACTCAATAATTATTTATATTTGAAATATGATTTTGTAAATATCCTTTATTTTTTAACAGGGATCGAAATTAAAGGAAAAAAAAATATTACTCCTTTATTTGAAAAAAAAAAAGAATGGTTATGAACAGAATTTTAATGGTAATTGAATAGACAATTTTTAATACCGGGAGGTCCATCTATGTTTCATATAAAAAAGTGAGTTTTAATTAAAAAACTGGATTTTCTGAATTAAATCTATATATATAAAATTGTCATGTCGCTGACTGACTGACAATCAACGCACAGCCTAAACCAGAGGTGATAGAAACGTGAAATTTTCAGGGTAGTTTCCTCTGGTAGTGTAGGGCAGAACTAGGAAAGGATTTTTGAAAATTCGCACTGTAAGGGTTTTAAAATTGGTATTAAACAAATATTGACCCGCTGGAGTAAGTGCGTCAACCAAAAACATACAGGGTGATTTTTTTTGAGGGAAGTAGCTCTCCCCCCTGAGGGAGTGCAAATATTTTTTATTATTTGTCTCCAAGTAATTTAATTATAAATAGGAGAGAAATTATAAATTAAGTATCTCAAATCAATGTCTACACGTTAATCGTATTTTAAAGCGATTAAGGGGTATTTTTCACCCCCGAAGAGATGAAAACAATTTTTGTTAATTTTACGACTCCATTTATTTGAACTTCCATAAAAAAGTTAAAAACAAAATTTTCAGCATTTTCAATTGTATGCCAATTTAGAGGTGGGTGTCACCCTTTAACATACACTTTGTGCTTAGTTTTTATGGGCGTACTAAATTTGCTAATTTTCATCACAATTAGCATATTACAGAGCATTATTTGGGGGTCTCATAAATATTGTTGCGAAAAACTCCCCAAAAGGGTGGTTTTTGGCGATTTTAGGGGTGTTGGAACCATTTTAGAGCCGCGGGACCCCGCGTTTTAAGTGGCCCATAGTATTAAAACCGAGGTTACCTTAAGCTCTAAATACAAAGCGAATTTCTATCGAGATTTCGTTATTTTTTTTTCGTTATTTTTACCATAAATCAGTGAGTGGAAAAAAAACAGAAAATATCATGCAGAAAGAATTTGAAAACATTAGAAGAAGAGAAAAAAAATAATAGAAGAATTAAGAAAAAATATAAAAAAATTGAAAACAAAAGAATTATGAAAAAAATTAGAAAAAATAGAAAAATTAAGAAAAAATAAAAAAGTATAAAGAGTAGGATTAGGGAAAAAAATATTATCTGGAAGGTTAATTCTTCTTCTTACCGAAAATGTATAATTAGTTAACTTTTGATTGAGTAGAGATATACAGGACGTTCTATTAAAAAAATTGATATAAATGTAATTAAATAATATCATTATATTTTTTTACCATAAGAATTTACTAATAAACATTTATGGTTCACCCGGTATTTTATAATAGAAATTGGCCGATAAATTTTGATATCAATACGTTTCGTTTCCATTATTCGCAGCTTCCTTAGGAGATTAGATGAGTACGGTAACTTTTTTTGTGATTTTGCAGTTTTTATTAAAAAATTTACTAACTACTGCATTTTTTAATCTAATTTATGGTCTACATATATATATTTTTTTTTAATTTGGATACCTAATTTTATTTTTCCTGTAAAATATAGATAAATATCTATCGGTATGAAAATTTCGCCATAAGTCTAAAAGTGGGTCGAATAAAACTATAAAAAAATAAGATTATAAAAAAAATTGTTTTAAAATTTGCAAACAATGACCTTTCATTTGATGTAACACTTGATAAAGTAACTCCACTTGGAGGGGTAAAAATGGAGATGGAAGTTTAAAAATCTGGGAAGGAAACGGGTATTAGAAGGGAACTTTTATTTATTCCAACATCAACGAAGTCGCGGGCAAAAGCTAGTGTTTAATAAAAGGGACAAAAATAAATAATTGACAAAATTTAAACCTTTTATGTCATTTTAGTTTAATTATAAGTTCTCTAGATCAAATCGTGACTACATAGGATTGATAAAAAAACCCCCTTAAAAGTGTCTGCCTTACTTATTTCTGTGGTTTAAATTACCTTAACTTTGTTGGCCTTTGAATCAAACACTTTTTTGGGCCATATTTTCTACACCTTTTTCTTATGAGCAGTGCCTAGTGTCCCCAGATAGGTCTAACCAACACATGTATACCTGCTCATCTACAGTAGATAATATTACAGAATGTTTCAAGGTGCATCAAAAACTTCATGAAACATGCGTCACTAGCTTGAATTTTTGTAATTTTTCCAGATCAAGAGCCTCGAAGCTTAAAATAAGAAAAGATTTTATTCACTTCAGACTGCAGTACTCAACAAAGTTAAAGTTTTCATATAATAATAATGTTTATTTATCAAATACTTTTTAAATAACAGCAAGTATTAGAAATAGATAAATAAATATTTAAATCCCACAGAATAGCAAGTTTGGATGTTTGAATTAAAGAACTTAGTTAAAAATTTTATGTTGTGGTGTATTTAATTGGTCATTAAAAAATCAACAGTATTCAGTAAAGTGGAATTCAAAGAATAATTTTAAAAACGTAAATGAATATAGGTACGATATTTTTTTTCTTATTAGTAAAAAAAAACCAATTAAAATTCTCGTATAATTAAATATTACGGGATGGTAGGAATCTCAATAAGTTTGGTGAATTAATAAAAGAATGTGATCAAAACCTGTAAAAGACAATAATTAACACAGAATTTAAATATGATGATAACGAGCAACAATAAAATGTATAAAAGTTAAAATTTGGAAATTGGAATTTTATAGAGTAAATATTGTAAGGAAAATTATTGTCATCTATAATAATGAGAAAGGGAGAAGCTAAAATCGTTGAAAAGATTTAATTTAACCTAAGTAACTAAAATAATTATTAAATTTAAGATTTAATATAAATATAAATAAAAGAGGATAATATGAGTTATATAAAATAATAATAAAGTATAAAATAGAGTAGTAAAACAAAATAGGGAAGCTTCATAAATGAAGGGAACGTTAGAAAAACTAATGAGAAGAAAGTATAGTAATAGACAAAAATGAATAATAATTAATAGCCTAGACAAAGCATTGACAAGAATTAGAAGCAAAGGAGAGAATTTAACAGAAGGAAATTAAATTTAATAAAAAAAAGTTAGGAGTATTGGAAAAATTCCGAGCAACACGAAAATTAAGTCAGGTTTCAATAATTAGTAGTATTAAAAAAGTTCTCTTAAAAATTTTTTGAAAGTTCTAAAATAAATGAAAAATACTTTGGTCGCCTTAGCATACAAGTATTTTTGTGAAAAAAACAACGAGTCGTCTAAGAATTCTTGAAGAAACAACATCTCTGAAAAATTTTATGTAAATTAAAAAAAATTGATAACAATAAAAAAACGTGAACACAATAGACTTATATTGATTAAATATTATAGAAGATAATCTTGCTTATAATAAATGAATGTGGAGCATATTTTACAATAAATTCAAATAAAATAATAATAATTAAACACTATAAAGAACAAATTTAGTTAGTTCTAGACATTCAAATTGTAATACTGTAAACTCAGAATTGAGTTAATTAAAAATTTTATTGCCAAAATATCATTATTTATTATCTTCTATAAACTGCAACAAAGGTGTACCTCATGTATACTAATGGTGCTAAAAACAGGTCTTGACCCAACGAAATACAAAAATTAACTGACTATTCTGGGGTTTCTAACCGTAACCAAACTGAAAATGGTTTTAACTTATAAATTCTTGGAAAATATTGACATTAACAAAAATGAGGGGTATTCCCACCCAACTTTCCGAACACTCCTAGTAAATTAATTGTTTAATGGATTATTTTAATTTTTCCGCATCAAAATATATTAATAAAATCAGTTCACAAAAATAAAAAAAAATAAATTTTTTTGTAAATGTTTTTTTTAACTTTTTATAATTTTGTATAATTTCTACAAATATTATTTTAAAATTATGAAATATTTCACACATAATGTACTTTTTGATCCCTTTCGTATTTATCATTTTCCATCACACAAAAGGACAAAAAAATTTAATTTTTTTTTTTGGTTATAATAATTACAATTTTAAATTCGAAGACACTAAAATATTTTCTAAAGTTTAGAATTTTATCTAACCTATCGAATGGTATAAATCCCATTTTAATATTTGTAATAGTTTTGAAGTTATTCAATTTTTTTTAAACTTATATTAAATTTCAAAAAAAATTTATGAATTCTACAATTTTTTGAATAAAATTTTGAAAAAAATCACAATTATAGAGTTTTTCACTACAAATTTATTGTTATTTTTTTTTAATTTTCAGTATTAATATTAACCTTAAAAAAATTAAACCTTTTTTGAAAAATTTTAAAATCAATAAATAATTAATATCTCATTCAATTTTATTCAAAATTGGAAACAGACCTTTTTTTAAGGTTTTCTGGATCAAAATGCATTAATATAGTTAGTTTAAAAAACTAAAAAAAATCATATATTCTGTCAAAAATTCATAGGTAAACCCATTGAATTGTTTTAACTTTTTACATTTTCTGCTATAACTGTTACAAATTTTTTTTCCACATTTAATTTACGGCAAAAGCGGCAAATTCTCCAGCTATTAGTTTTTTGATATCGTCATTATTTACGCAGTTATCTTTCTAACTTGATATCAAGTTAACAAGATGTTTAATTTTAAATAAAAGAACGAGCGGCAAAATTCTTTTTTCTACAACTAAATAACGGTAAAAAAAAGGCAAATTCTCCAGCTCTTAGTTTTTTGATATCGTCATTATTTACGCAGTTATCTTTCTAACTTGATATCAAGTTAGCAAGATGTTTAATTTTTAATAAAAGAACGAGCGGCAAAATTCTTTTTTCTACAACTAAATAACGGTAAAAAAACGGCAAATTCTCCAGCTCTTAGTTTTTTGATATCGTCATTATTTACTCAGTTGTCTTGCTAACTTGATATCAAGTTAGCAAGACATTGAATTTTTGGGAAAAAAAGAACGGCAAAATTTATTTTTCCACAACTAATTAACGGCAAAAAAGTGGCAAATTACTAATAAGATACCGTTGTAATTTTCCTAAGTTGTCTTGCTAAGTTGATAGACGTGTTAAAATCTGGGTATGGCCAAAATATGATCGCAATACTTTCCTTCTATAAAACTTTGTTGGGTTCGGAAAGTAAAAACGAATAAAACCCTCTTGAACAACCGCAAATCGGTAAGTTAAGTCATATAATTTCCGGCGAGATACTAACGTTTATGACAGAAAACTTGCCCAAAAACTGCCAAGCCCCGCTGGAACCATCTTGTATCGGTCAGAGAACTTAAAATACATAATACATCTTTTCCTAACTAAACAGTTCTTGTTCTTCTACTATGAATGAAGAGAGATGTTGCTAGTTATTTTACCATTACATTGTATTTTTAATTATTTTGTTATTTTGTTTATTAATAACGGATAACTTTTAGAATAAAATTTCCCAAGCATTTTTTTTACAATAATGTCTAAAGTACACTACTTTCGCAGTTACCATGTAGAGTGTTTTCGTTTCTTTTTATTATGTTAGTTAATAAGAAGATTCAAGTTTCGCGCATATGTAAAATTCAAATTTATTATTATAGCCATATGGAATTGGTATGAGAAATAATATCATATTGTATAATTCATTTGTGGGAAGTGTCTATTTTGACAGTATAAATTAATTATTGAAACGTCTGGATGATAGATAACAAAGGTATGGTTGCATGACAAGAATAATACATGGTTGTTATCAAAGTGACGATCCAAGAATCAATATGTGATATTTATAAAATTATTTTTATTTTGAATGGATTTATCCAGTATTAACGAATTTATTGGTTTTATATCAATGAATGAATAGCTTAAAGATCCTAGTTGCTTATGTTTATTTTCATTGTTTTTATAATATTCATTAATTAATAAAAATCAATAAAAGGTAATTAATATATTTTGAAAGTGGCGCTGCTTCTTGACCAATAATTAACGTTTTATTTTCTACAGCATAGCCAAGATTCTAACTTTGTTCGTTTGTAGAAAAATTTGACATACTTCTTTCCTTCTTTTAATCATAACAAATGAGAACAAGAGTTGCCAGTTTTATCGACATGACAACGTAGCCAAATGTAATCTGTTTTAATTGGGCCACGTCACAAGCCACTATAGCCCCGATATTCAAATTTTAAGAATTAATTACAGCAGCAGGATCGGTCTCAGAAGTGCTGGACCCGGTGCAATGTGCTATGGTAGGCCAAAATTATAAAATAAAAGTATAAAAAAACACTGGATGAGTCCGTTATCAAAAAAGGGAATTAATGTTAAAATTAAATATTGCATTTAATTAAAATACATATAACTAGAGATATTATAAATATGGAATAGAAAGCCTTTGCGATAGGAATTTTAGCAGGAGCAATAAGTCCACAGTAATAATAATAATAATTGATTGGTAGTTACTGTATTGAATCGGAATTTATAGGACATATTTCAAGGTTTCAGAGGTGCAAAATTTTAAAAAAATTGAAATATAATGCAATAAATTTTGGTTTACTAATTTGCATATTATAAATGCAATTGATAAATGCATCTTTTATTGCTGGTCCTCCGAGAATTAGTTGATGTTAATACGTCGACTGCCGTAGTAAATTTTTCCATATATTTATCGATTCTTGCATCATTTGTTTACAAAGAGAGATAGCACATCCACCAGATATTCTAGGAAACAATAGAGGAGTTATTCCCCAGTATAGACGTAATGACTAATCAACCACCAACATAAAATGAAAAAGCGTAAGAGCAGAGGATAACAGCCCGTTACCTTCTCTTAGTGTTACTTCAGAAGCCAATACACAAAAGAAACCTAGACAAGGCTCTAGTCACGTAATCACTAGTACGCCATTCAAAGACGACTTGAAGAGGAAAAGAGATTAAAAGAAAATGGTAAAAAACCAAAACAGAGTCCTGAATTAGCAGGACCTAATAAAAAGAACATTATAAAAAGTATCAAAACAAAACTTCCCAATAAAATACAAAAGGAAAGAATTATTGTATGATGATTCATCAGATTCAGGAAATGAGCCAGTGTTGGACGCCGATTGGGATATGTACGTAGACGATGAGGACATAGAATGCATGTTATGCAACAGTGTTTATACTCTGAAGATGTACAAGTTGAGTAGTGAATTCATTGCATGAAGTGCTTTAAGTCGAGCCACTATGCGAATTTAGTCATACATTTTAATTAATTTTGTATTTTTTGACCTAAGTAGTTAGTTTTCTAAAAATAAAACATGCATTTTTATGAGTACTTTGCATGTACCAAAATTGAAAAAAAAACGAACAGATTTGAGAAATATTGGGGGAAAAAATTTTGTTTGTTAAATTTTAACACCTTGTATCTCAGAAATAAAGCAGTTGCGGACATATCATCACATGAAGAATTTCTGTTAAAATAGTCTTAGCCCATTAGTATTAGGATTTAACTAAGACTTTATTGGTTTCGCAGAAAGGCTCCCTTCGTCGGCAAGCGGTGTTTTGGAGACTTAGTCCAGGTCTCAGACTTAATTTATATCAAACCAAAACCGGAAGAAAGATGTGTAACTTTTCGGTGGTTTTCTTACTTAGCGTCGGTGTCGGTCGCAGTATGCTTGCCGGTCGTTCCACTGTTGTCTGCTTGGCTGTACACGAACATTCTGGTTAGGCGTCTCTGTCCGTTACACGAATTGCGTTCGACTTCGGCTTCGCTTCCACGTAAGACTCATAGTTAGAAGGTTAACTGTATATTCTAAGCTGGAGCTCCAACTCGAACTGGAACTACAGGTGTACTGGGACTGCAGCTCTAACTCGGACTGCCATTGCAACTAATGAAAACGGATTGGATCGTCTTGCGCGATAAGAATCTTGGCGTTTAAAAAGCACGGACGCCAGTGTCTCCATCTGTTTGGCGGAGGTTCAACTGGTACGACTGACCTTATATTCGAAGCTTCTGGCCTTACTTATAATTTTAAGCTAATTCTAAATCCAATGTCGTGCGCGATGTAATTAATATATTTTCATTATCACAGTTATTAAAGTAACTTCGTTATAGGGCAAATACAGCTCTGTCGTGCTGAAAATGTCTACCTCTTATATTGATTCTAATATTCCAGGTAAAATATTTTGTAAATAGAATGTACACTTCTAGAGTATTTCTTTTTCAATTTTCTGTCAATCCACACCAAACATTCACAGAAAAGTTAATTTGGAATTTATATTGTCTAATCGCACGTGGATTTTTCTCTGACAACAGCTCCTTATTTTCCAGTTATTTCACTATTTTAGGTTAATCGATAGTAATGTTTAATTTATAAGTAAATATATAATTTTTAGTCATTTTAATTATTTTAATCCTATTTTTGAAACTTCTTCAATAAATTATATTATTGCCCAATTGCCACAATGATAGCGTAAAATGTGGTTAAATATTAAGAAACAAATGTCAGACGGCGATGACGTAAGAAAACACACAATCGAACTCAAGAGATAATGAGATGCTAAGATCACAAATGCCAGATTAATCTAATAAATAAATAATTCGATACTAAAAATTAGAGTGAATTTCTTCCCGTTTATGTAGAAACAATTGTAACGAATTTACTTCTTTCCGTAATAATTAGAATGTTTAAATAAAATCGCGCGCGGCACTGGAATAGAATTTACTTCAAATATAAGGTCAGACATAACAATTGTAACTCCCGTCGAAAGATGGAGTCACTCGCGTACTTGTTTTACATACCTAGCTAACCCTGTGGCCGTCCTAATTGGAGTTCAGTGGCAGTCCGAGTTTGAACTGAGAACCAGTTCAGAATTTCAGAACTAGCCGGCGACCTTTAGAGATAGGCCAAGCTGGAAGCTGAAGGGAGCGAAGCAATTGTACCGGAGTCCCGATCCGTTAGTTCTATTGTCAACGCCAGCCTGGAAGACGTGCCTTTACCGCCCAACCGAAACGATAAAGTGAGAACGGAGTTACACACCTTCCTTCGGATTTAGTAATTTGGTTTCTGAAGAAAGAATTATTTCTACTTTTTGTTTTTTTTTGCGAGTTTTAACATCCCAACATCATAAATCCCAAGGTACTCAACCCAGTAGAGCAAGTAAAGACCGCCCTTTGGTCGATACCATGACGATCCCTTGAGTTATTCTTCTCCACTGACGCTGCCCGTGCAGTGGCCTTCACAATATAAACGGAAGATGGCGCCCGAGGCAATCTGAAACCTGGACTAAGGCGCCAAAAGATCGCTTGATGATGGAACGAGCGTTACACAATCCAGCATGCAATAATATAATTGGTTATATTTTTAACGGCTAAAATATTAGTGGAATTTGTCTCCATGACAACCAGACAGCCATGTAGTGAACGGCTGTAGATAATGATTTTAATAATAAAAAATTTACTATGAATACGTTTGAACGAAAATTTTCTTATAAAATATAAAAGTGGCATCGCAGGTGCATCGTTTTAAAAATTGGAATATAAAATGAGCGGAATATACAGTCTTGACCATAATTAAGTTTAAAAATTAAAACATTAATTTTAAGATATGAAATTTTATATGTAGAAAATGATCTTTATTATCACAATCCGTTCACAAATTTCTATGCACTCATTTTAAATCCCGCTGAGTGACGAGTAACTAAAATCCAATTACACAATTAGAAATTTACCGATCTTTGCTTTTCTAACTGGAATGGTTCATGCGAGATATCTCGACGTCAACATCCGACATGCGACTTATGCCATGCTTGGACCAATTAGCAACCACACCATTCAAAAGCAATTTAAAAAAACCTGGGGTTACACAAATTACGGACAAACTAATCTTTATGTCAGAGGGTACAAAAAGAAGATTGATAGCTGTTAACGCCTGGCATTTAGTAATTCCAGACGATTTGTAAATAACTAATCTTCCGAATTAAACAAATATTTCTTATTGATTTTATTACTGAAAATATATAAAAATTTATACCTAACGATTTTTAAAAACGTTAATAAGTAGCACATCGTTTAAAATTGGAGAAAAAAAATAAATACCTTAGGTTCGCTTTCAAGTTAAACACTCAGTCGAATGATAGCTAATTTATTTAAGTAATATAACTTCTTATTTATATCAAGCACGACTAAAAAAAATTACTAATTTATATAATACAACATACAAAATTCAACTACCTCTTGCCGGTTCTTTTCATCTTATTTATACCCATTATTATTTTCACGCGCTTTCTAGAATATTCGAGCGATATTCCGTTTTATCTTCATGCTTCTCGAACTAGGAGTAATCAAGATTCGGGGTACATCACACAGGATCGGCCTCGTTAATCTTATATTGCTCCCCATCTTAAGATCATTTCGTTTCGAAATGTTCTAGAACCTACTCTGATATGGCGATATCTGCGCTGATCTTAGAGTCTGAACTGCGAGTATTGAGACAGCATAGAAATATGTTGGTGCCACTGAATCGAAAGAAAGTTTCCAACATAGTCCTCACAACCCTCCAATTCGATCCATATACTCCACAGGCTAATTTTGGAACCACCAAGTTACTTAGGTTCTTGATCATCATCACATTCCTCAATTCTACAAAAACATTCCCAAGGTAGTGATAGGTTAGCTTATCATACGAGAACGTATTTGTTACCAAATAGAAGATGTCTTTTTTGTCTAATGGTTGCTCATCCTTAAGTTGAATAACCTTTCCCACCAACGGATTCTGCTCCCTCAGCTTTTGAAACTAACCGAACTTCTTGGCAAACACCTTAACGATTCATTTGGACATTCAAAGGTCTTGAACCAAGGGAAACTATTGGCTCATCAAGCAGGTCTCGTGGTTCCTCTCTGGTCATGTCGTAGTGCACTTATTATTCATTTCAGTACAATGCAATGAATTGTTTGAAGGTCATGTCATCATCGGCTGGTTGGATGATGTGAACTTGGGCTTGGTCATCTTTGCGTCATGGCTTACTGCATAAGGGGTTGGTCTATGAAAATGTACAACTCTTGGTTTTCCACGCGGAACCTTCTTAATTCTATAAATGACATCGTTAAACTTCTTTAAAATCTTGTAAGGGCCCTCTCAAGAATTTTGCAATTTTGGTGAATATCCTGGGCATGGACGTCAAATGCTTTCTTCATCGGGGCACTGGCATTTTAGATATTTAACCTGACTTGTTCATGGATATTGTTCATTTTTTGGCGTAACTTTCTGACATAATCTTCGCCTACGGTCTCTCCTCCTGGAGAGACCTAAACTTCAGATCAAATCGTAGTCGCAGCTTCCATCCCATAATAATGCCGGCAGGGGTTTGACCCCTTGAGTCGTGTACTGATCAACGATATGCCACAAGAAATAGGTGACGATACTGGTCCCAACCTCTTTAAAGGTCAGAGACTACTTTTGACAAATGCCTGGCCGTGTTTTATTAATCTTCAGAAGTTTGCAGACGTCTTGGTATAGGTTAGACTCCATATATTTTTCCTTGGTCTAAGGAAACACCAAAGAGCAAAGAGCAGACAAGATCATCAGCAACGGTCAAAGCTTCTAGGTTCGGAAAGGCATACGCTTCGTTCCGGCCTCATTCTTCGTTACACTATTATTAGTGAGAAAATAAATACATCATATTGTGTTCAACGTAGAAATGGTTTCACTTAGTATTAATTTACAATTTTTACTTTTATATACAGGGTGGCAGAAATTTAATTTAACACCATTGGAATTTCGATATTTCGGAAACCGGACCTGATATTTAAATTTTGAAAAAACCACTTAGTTGATATTAAAAATACACATCTTTTTTCCCATTTAACCAACCTTGTATCTCTAACTGAAATCCCAATAGTGATTAAATTTGAGCCACATGTTTATTTGTAATTTTTTATTTAGATTCGTAAAGAACATTTTTAATATAAAAAAATATAGTTCTAATCCTATTAATCGAAAAACACAACTTGGCTTTTACTCCTTAGTTAGCGAATATGTAAATTGGGTCCGTCCGGAAATAGACTTTGCTGGAAATATTCTGGAACTTTGATTACGTCGCCTTTATTGCCGAGGATAATCTTTGGAGTTAATAGGTTAAATGGCCTCAATAAAGCTTACGAAGAATTTGTTTTAGAGAAAGTAATATAAGTTGGGATAGTAGAAACGGCGGTTTTAAGTTTTTAGGACTCATTTCAAACTTTTTAAATTTTAAAGTTTAATGATATTGGTCGCTTATAAAATTGATTACTAATTAAGTATTCCATTACTTTTAAACTTATTATTATTTCCATTTTTGCGATTCTGATAAATTCATTTAAGTTTTAACTAATCTATTCCCTTAAAAATGTATTTAGTTTATTTATTTTATTTTTTGTTAACTACTCGCTAATATTGTCGTCTTTTAAGTATTTTAGAATCAGAATCAATATAATATCCTTAAAGGTGTCCACTGACTCCATCACTTTACTACAGTAGAAATTTTAATGTCGTCCGAAATAAAAAAAGCACACTGCTTAAGCAGCCAGTATCATATGTTATCTTACCTCAAATGGTTTTTGAACGCACGCTCCCTAAATATTAAACCAATCAATTATGTATTTAATTTTTCAGGCGCTTTTTTAGTAAATATTTTAAATATCATAAAAAACTTTATATTTTAAGTCGGTATATTAGGCGAGATTTCGTCCAAAATAAATAAATATATTTTACGGCAGTCTACCTTGTTCTGCATATAACAAATTGAACTAGATGGTAGGATTACTTAACATTAGCTAAAAATTACTAAAAAAATAATTTTGTAGTCCAATTTATTAGAATACAATCATATTTTACTTGAATATTTCTCTAAATGGTAAACACGCAATTCACGTGGTGTGCGGGCATTTTAATGATACCTCAGTGTAATATTTTATTTATCTTAAAATTTTAAAAGTGATAGTGCAGGACTCTCTACTAATCGCTCTGCAAGCAGAATCAGGGGCAAAACCCTCCTCGGTTATTTGTCCTGGTGCTGTCCTGTTCCTTGTACCCTTGTAGGAGTAATTTACTCATTTTCAAGTATACTTGGTACGATGTTGTGCTGAAAAGGAAAAACTACGATAGTTGATTGTGCTATATTTTTGGGATACTCCTGGGTGGGAGGCTCAACGCGACCAATCGACGTTAGTGGGAGACCAGCTTATGTGATGCCTAGAGGTGCGTCCTAGAGGAGATGTAGGAGCTCGTCCGGAAAATCCTTCGCTTCTTTTAGAATCCTGAGATTCTGTTGGGGGAATTTCTTCATTGGTCGTTTGAAGAAGGCTCTAAAAATTAAATAAATTAAGGAGATTTTGAAAAATTGTTGTTCTTCTATTTTATTTTTTTTCTCTCCGCAGTCTGAAAAAATAGCAAAACAAAATATAGAAATTTTCAATTCTTTTTAAATTGTATTTTTTTAGCAATATAAATTTAAATTAAAACGGAGTTTTTTGAAAAATACCAATTTTTTATTTCTTTAGATAAATTTTTAAATTAAAGTTAAAAAAGTTTTGCCCATCTAACTTTGTTAATTTGGTCCTTGTGAAATGAAAAAGTTTGTCAAGATAGTGGGACAGTTTTTTTCTTGTATCAAATTAAATAGAAATTAAATTAATTAAGGAGATTTTTGAATAATTAAAATTGTCCAATTTTTTTTTCAATAGAATTTTTTTAGCAGCAGAAATTTAAATTAAAATGGAACTTTTTAAAAAATATCAATTTTTGTGTTTCTTGAGATAAATTTTTTAACTTAAGTTAAAAAAGTTTTGTCCTTCTAACTTTTCAAATTTAGTACTGTAAAGTGGAAAAGTTTTCAAGATAGTGGCACAGTTTTTTCTGAATCCAAGTGAAAAAAAAAATAAATTAATTAGAAAATTTTTGAAAAATGAAATTAATTAGGGACATTATTGAAAAATGAACAACATATTCTATTGGGATAGTTTTACCTTAATATTCAATCTTTTTTTAGAATATTTAATAATCTCTAAAATTCAGATAAAATTAAAAAACTCTAAAATTCAGATAAAACGAGATATTTAATAATAATAAAATCCATTGAAATTTTTTTTGTCTCTGTAACTGAATACTGAACATAAAATAAGTAAGATTTTTGGAAAATCACGAATTAGTAAATTAGTATTTTCTTTAGATATTTTTTTTTATTAAATTAAAAAAATTGTCCATCTAATTTTTCTATTTATGTCCCTGTGAAATGGACCAATAAAACAAGATAGTGGGATAATTTTCCAAAATATTATTTTGTTTTTAATTTCATTGGAATTTATTAGAAAATAGTAAAACGTCAAGTGTACATATTTTTAGTTTTAAATTTCATTGGAATTTATTAGAAAACACGAAAACATCAAATGAGAAGATTTTTGAAACATTTCAGTTTTTTTATGAAATAAATTAATTAAGCAGGAATTAAATTATTTTCGATTTTTTTTTAAATAACGAATCAGTATTTTTTTTATATGATTTTGTTAATAAATTAAAAATTTTGTCCTTCTATCTTTTCTAATTGTGTTCCTGTGAATTGGGCCAAATAACTAAGATAGTAGGACATTTTTCATAGGTATTTTTTGTTTTTAATTTCAATGGAATTTTAGTAGAAAATACAAAAAAAATCACATGGAAAGAATTTTGAAAAATTTACTCATTTTTGTTCCTCTAACTTTATTTTCATTTTTACTGTTTGCCTAAAATAGTTTAATAAAATATAAAATTTTCTATGATTTTTTGATTATCATAGATTTATTTTTAGAAAATAAGGAAATTTTTATAAGTGAGATTTTTGAAAAATCTGAAATAATTTTGTTATTAAATTCAAATTAAAAATGTTTTGTTTCTTTTACCTTTAATAATTATATCCCTATATCCCTGTGTCACTGTGTAGATGATGGTGGTGAGGTTTTCCGGGGTTTCCTGCACCTATAGAAAAATGGCGCAATCAATCCTCAGTAAGTCGCCCCGGAGCGCCACGGCAAATAATAATAATAGCCGTCCCTTCCCCGCACAAGCCATTGGCTTCTGGGGTTCACTCGTAAGGGGGTGAAATGTAGGGCGAGTATTATTATTATATTCGTATTATTATTATATATTGGACTAGTTAGCTGAGGTAGTGGGACAATTTTTCCTAAATATCCACTTTTTTATTTTAATGGATTTTATTAGAAAACACCAAAATTCAAATCAAACAAGGAAATATTTAAAAACATCTTGGGATACATATACTGCACAAAATTTCTGTTTTGAAATCAGTATGTTTGTCTTTCAGTGAAGTACTTTTTTTAAGTTTTTTTAATATAATGAATAAATATGCTTATTAATTGTGGTCCAATTTCAATATCCATTACCGTTTAAAAGATATATTTCAATTTTTTTAATTTTGGCCGCCATTTTCTCGGTAACTGTTCATTTGACATCAAAACTAAAAACACTTTTTCGTCCTAAATAAGAATCTGATGTTACACTTGAAATATCTTGATGTTACACACACATACACATACGGAATTATAGATTCCAATACTTAAAATCAAGAACAAATTCAAGTGAAATTTTTGTCCCTTTAACTTTATTTTCTGTGTCACCGTGCAATGGACCAGTTTTTCAAAATAGTAGCACTAAATTTAAAGATTTTTGCCCTTATATAAGTTTGCTAATTGTATCCCTTTGAACCATTTTCCCTGAATACCTAGTTTTTTTTTATTTTAATGCAACATATTAATGTCTTATAAATTAATGACTGTTTTTGCAAATCCTTGTTATTTTTACAAAAAGTCATTACAGGGCAATATTATTTCCGTATAAGGGCCATAAAATGGAGAGCGAACAGCAACATAGGAAAGAAATACAAGAGATATATTAAGGTAAAAATCTTAATTGAGCTGGACAAATAATGAGAACGAAACTAAGAAAATTTTAATAGGAAACGGCACAAGAAGGAATATGTAAACCGAATAATACCTGCAGAAATGAAATAAAGAAAGCTCAAAGCGTTAGTTATAATTCAATAGATTGTAAAATGATGATTTTATATCTCAGATCTGATATTTTTGTCTTTAACTTTCCTTATAATTACTGAAAAAATCCATATGTTTAACAGACCATAACTTTTATTTTAACTCATCAAATTAATATGTTTGTAACATATTTATATGATTCACATGCATGATACCTGATGTAACCACATTATATACGGCAACTTCTCGTGAAACTCTTCAAACAATAACTTCAGCATATACACTAAAGAGAAATTGAAGAGAGTTTACATAACCTCGCCGAATTTCTACAAGATCCTTTAAGTGTCAAACAATAGGATGATAAGGAAAGCACTAACAAAAACAAAGCGAGTTGTATAGACAAGAAGTCGCAATAAATTAAAATAAACAAGGTTTGTTTGTCTGACATCCTGTTTAAAATTTAATTAAAAGAAGATCTAAAAGAATTTTGATATAATGAGTATTCAAGTAGACGACGAATATTTGTTTACTTTTAATTAGCAGTGATTTGATAATATAAACTATAAAGTATACCAAATAATGTTTCTAGAATTTCTATAGTCAAATAAGTATATAAAATATTTGTAGCGAAAATTTTCAAATAATAAAGTATAACTACATATAAATATGCGGTCAGTAATTAGCTTGGCCCTTACCCATATATCTGAAATATTTCTTGGTAAAACCGATAATAAAATTTTATCGCTATACTATTTCTGTTTCTGTAAAGTTTACATTTATTTTATTTAAATTTGACTGGTGTTTTCGTAAAATTTTATTGACAGATAGCAATAAAATCATACATCACAAAGTTCACGTTAACTCAGTTCCCATAAAATGGCCCCTTTATTACAGGACAGCAGTTTACGATAATTTATAGATTCATCATATAGATACTTCTTATTAGCGAAATATGAAAAATTTATTTATGATTTTTTGTTTATACTAAATGATAAATATATATATATATATATAATCATAATTACAATTATTAATAATCAGACTACAAATTCTTATCTATTAAAGACAATTTATTTTTAAATTAATTGATTAAAATTTAAATTAGGTAATTTTTATTTATCAACTCAGACTCATGAAAGTTTTATAAGATACCTTTATCATTTTTACTTTCCGGACCCACCATCCGGGAAGGGAAAGTATTATGAACGAGCTAAAAGATAAAGATGGAAATATCCATTTTGAGGTCCCCCGAAATGATTGAGACCAGATGGAAGTATGTCTATCTGTCTGTTTGTCAACTTTCTATCTATATCGATTTAGAAAATTGGAATCTTGGGAGGAAGTTAAAAACAATTTTGAAAGGCCAAAAATTCGGCTAAATCGACTGAATCCATCGAAAAACTCGACGGCAACGTTCAGGCAAATGGAAAAGAAACCTTGAATTTACCTCCTGAAACCAATCTTCCAGACTCCACCGTTGTTAATCCTGAAAGCACAAACCTACCAAATCTTGTTGGGTTTCAAACGAAGCAAAAAGGAAGACTGGGAAATAGATAAGAAAGTGGTAACTCATAGTGAAATAAAATGGGCTGTTAACTAGTTTAACAGTTAAAAATTACCAGGACACTGCTGCTACAAGGAATTGACCTCATTGCAACAACCCTCTACAGTATGTGCAGAGTCTATTTGGTAAGGGACTATATCCTTGAACCTTGGAGGTAAGTTAAAGCGATCTTTATAATTAGGCTTGGCGGAGATCAGGTTAGTCTTTTATCTTTTAGGATAAAAATGAAAAAGATGGTCGAAAAACATATTAGGGAAACCTTCGTAGAAGAAAGGCCACTTCACCAAAACCAGCATACTTATCATTCTAGAAAATTCTGTGAATCAGCTCCACATCAACTGCTGTCATCAGTAGAAGATTCACTGAATAACAAGGAAATTGCTCACGTGGATTTCATTGATATAGAAAGAACCTTTAGTCAGAGGAGCCAGAAGCATCATACAATAAACGACACCATCTGCAGATGCTAAATCTTAGGAACATTAACCCGACTATTGGAGAAACTATGCTAAAAAAGTAAATTCATCAAAAGTTTTTTCACGGGAAGGAGTCCTCTTACCTCTCCTGTGGAACCTAGACATAGACGAACTTCGCTCAGGGCTACACGGATGACATGAACGTAGAAGTCAGGGGCGGATTTTCTAGGACGGTATCTAACCTCATGCATGATGCTTTGAGGACTATTGAAGAATGGTGTAAAGAGGAGAAACTTCATGTAATCCCCTCGAAAATAACAATTATTTCTTTTAGGAAGAAAATAAATCTAGATGATCTTAAATCCACTAGACTTTTCCATCAAAATTTGTGTTTTAGCGAGGAAGCTAAATACCTGGGATATGAAGCAATACAAAAGATAATTTCTAAAAGCCAGAACACTAATGTCACTAAAGAGAGCACTTGGAAAAACAAGGGAACTAAAAGCGTCAGTCGTACACTAGATATATACCGCAGTTGTGAGACTCATATGGCGCACTAGTATGACGGCCTAAAACAAACCAAAGTCAGGCAACTTTGGAACTATCAAAAATCCGGAAGCTAGCGTGTCTCTGTATAACTTATGCAATGAAAAGTATACCGTTAGCAGTCATGGAAACAATTCTTAGTCTTCCACCTATTGACTTTATCGTTAAAGCGGTGGCCAAAATTAGGGCATATCGCCTCCAGCTGAATAAAAGTTGGATCCTAATTCTAAATGGACATGTGTAAATAATCAGCATAATCACAAACTCATACTAAAGGTGCGTTTTCATTTGCAACAAAATGCTCCGAACGAACCAATCGCGCCGCGCGCGCTGAACAAATTGCAACAAACAATTTGCGCGGAAAGATCGAGCTGTTTGGAGAGTTTGCAGTTTTACAAAGAAGACTTTCCATTTTTTTTGACATCATTTGGGGCACATTCCACATTTTTAGCAATTAACGCCTACGCATCATGCTGTTTAATTTTGTTATAATACAACCCGTTTGTGGGATCCCATAATAAAGGTTGCCTTTCAAATTGATCAATTAGCTTTAGACATTTTTCTCTGCTCCAATCCATTTATTTTAACAAATTGCTTTTCCGTCTGACAACGGAAAACAACAAACATAACAAACACAGCAAACGCACCAAACGCCCGTACCCACTGAGCACCTGCGAAAGAATAATTCCCTTTGTGCAAATCGCGTTTACCGACAAAGCTCGGAAAATTTTTGGCACTTTCTGTTTGGCGTAACGTACTGACTAAACGAATTTATCACAGCGCGCGCGGCGCGTTTGGTTCGTTCGACAACGAACGAGCAGCACACCGCGAAGGATGGTGGTGAAGCGGTACCGTGGGGGAGCGCGAATTGCTCTTAAGGAAACCACCGCGAATGGTTGGTCGCTACAGTAGCAGTGATGAAAATGTCCGCAGTAGGAAGTGTAGCCATTTAGCTCTTTTTTGATGAATTACATCATACTCTCGTACTCTCGAAACTATTGTACATCACTAATACAACCGCGCGAACTTGCGTTGTCGTGCGTAGTCTCTCACAAAGTCTGAACATGCCAAGTGCGTTGTCTACCATATATTCCTATATAAATTAACATCCGCGTGACCGCCATCCGTGGCTCGTGTATTGTTCTCATAACTATGGAAAGCGATTAAATGATGCAGATCAGATCCCTTGATAAATCGTTCAAATCAAAAAGGGAAAATCTGAGAATGCACCAAAACAACAAATGGTTTGGTACTTAGATGGTTCCAAAACTCAAACAGGAACCGGCGCCGTAATTATATGGCAAATCTCTCAGATATGACTTCAGTTAACTACTGGGAGTATACACCATAGTATTTCAGGCAGAAATATTCGCAATTGACTTCTGTTTAAGAATAAATCTGAAAAAGGGGTTCACATGTAAAAACAACCTTATCTGCTCTGGCAGCCAAGCTTCGACAAGAGCGCTTAACAGTTGTCAAATAAAATCTAAATTGCTCTGGTAATGCTAAGAAAACATCAAAAACTTAACTGCCACTATACTCTGTTTAATAACCAGGAGGAGTAATTCAATAAGCCTTACTCACACCACTAAAAGTTACTAGATTTTATATTATAAAGGACATGTTCCGAATTCCGAAATACTCTTCTTCAAAAGCTGTGAAACAGTTGGTTGTATTGTACAAGAGGCTAAATTGAAAACGGCATCACCAATTAAATGACAGATTACTATGATCATCGCTTTTAAAGGATATTAACTTGTTAAATTTTGAAAATAGTTTATTTTATTTTAATTGCAAAAAAAATTAAAAATCTTGATACATTTTGTCATTTCATTGGTAGATGACGTTTTCTATTTAGATACTTGTCATTATGGCCACGTACATTAATTAAGTCGATTTTTTATTGATCCGTTACCATGCCAGTAAATTTCAAATTACCAAAGAAGACACCATATTACAGAACTGTCAATGTCAATTATCAGCTAACGTTAATGCTAAAATTTGCTGTGTGAAACTGACTGCAAACTGGACAATCAAGAATCTACAGAATTGCCAACTTAGATTCAAATCGCTCCACCTGGTTATTAAACAGAATATAATAAGGTAAAAGCAGACCTAACCACAAAAAAAATTGCGATATTGGTACCAATTACTTAATAACAGTACTAAGTTTTAAACTTTTTACCTGATGTAAATAAATTAATTCAGTTCCATCTAATATTGTTAAAAAATAATAAATCGGAAAAATGAAACTACCGAAATATTAATTAAAATAAATATGATAATAATCTCTATTTATTGTATATAAACATACTAAAATTTACATAAATAAATTGAGATTTTTTTTTCTTTTACTTTTAAATTAATACGTATTTAGTAGGAAACAAAAAAATTACATTAAATAATCCAAAAACTTATCAATTTAAGAGTAACGGCGAAATTAAAAACATAATTATTATCTGAAAATTAACAAAAACGAGTGAAATCCACCGAACAGTCGATTTTATAAGTATTGAGTCTCAAGGAATTCGAACTGTAAAGTAAAACAATTAAAAATGGCTTTGAAAAGTAGCAGTTAAAAATATACTAGGAGTTAACTTAGAGCTGATTAGTTTTTGATGGCAATCGATATACAATAACGGCAATGACAGCGTTGTCCAAGTTTGTGAAATTGTAGAAAAAATTCAATTAACCAATTTTCAATAAAAACGTGTTTTGTGTTTTTATTCTCGTTTTTTTACCTTATATTGGATATTAGTTTAATTAATGTTTAATACGATACCGTGCCGATGATGGTGCTCCGGGTTTTCCGGGTTTTTCTACAGCTATAGTAAAATGGCCCGATAAATCATAAGCAGGTCGCCTCGGAGCGCCACGGCAAATAATAATAATAGCCGTCCCTTCCCTGCAAAACCCTTCGGCATCTGGGATTCACATATGAGAAGAGTATTATTATTATTATTATTATTATTATTAAATAAAATAAAACACCAAGAATTGTACCTCATAAATGGGTTCAGTAGAAAGTTAGCAAAACGGCAACTAGTTTCGGCTGACAAGCTATCTTCAGGTCATATAAAAGTTAATGGAAACTTCAAATAGTAGATCCAGTAAAAAGTATAATGGTATAGGGGTACTTGTAATTAGGAAAAAAGGAGAAAATTGATAAAAATTAAAAATCAGAACAGCATATAATGTTAAAAATACGTAAATTGATACCTACGGAACAGACTAACATGTACATTTCTGATGGGGGAGAAAAAGGCAGTCCATGTAATCTAAGGTTGTACGCAGAGAGGAGTACTTTCTCCTCTTCTATGGAATCTGGTAATGGATGGACTGCTGAAAATCCTCTAAGAGAAAGGACACAAAATACTGGAATACTCAGATGACTTTGTCAAATTATCCCATGGACAATTTACCACTACGGTTAGGGACCGACTTCAGGTGGCCCTAAACGCAGTTACACTCTGGACAGAACATGAGGGTTTAAAAATAAGCCCTTCTAAGTCCAATATAATAGCATTCAGCAAAAGAAGGAATTTAGGGGGTTCTAGCTCACTATGGCTTCGTCGTGAAGAGGTAAATCTGAAGGGAGGGGTAAAATATCTTGGGGTAATGCTAGACCCGAAGCTGACCTAGAACCGTCAGATTCAAAAAATACATACGAAAGCGGTTGCTACTTTAATGATAGCTAGATGCACGTATGGGAAAACATGGGGCTCATGGTAACATATTCACGAGAAAGATGGTGGAGAAAGATAAAGCAACGGACGTATCTCCAAATTAAGCAAGATATAAAGACTTGCCTGTTTGGGAATATCGGGGAGCACAGCCGCTATGGAAACACTCCTTAACCTCCCGCCATTACAATACATTATAATGGGGGAGGCTAGAATGGCTCTACGATGGCTAGAGGACTTACTATTCTATGAAGAAAATCATAGACTGGGACACACTAAGCTAGATCATGTGGGAGACAACATGCTTGGCATGAGGTCAGACCACATGACTGCTAAATACAGTTTTTACAAAGATCTGAGTATAATAATTAAGAATTGGAATGAGTTGAATATAAGCACAGATTTCAGGACAAACCCCAACGGAATTACCTGGTACATAGACGGGATAAAACGGAAGGGGGAACTGGAGCTGATATATACTGTGAACAGAATAAGTACCAAGTCTGCTTCTCTCTGGGAAAATATACCTCTGTATTTCAGGCAGAGGTCTATGTAATACTCGAATGTGCGAGAAATAGTAATATTATGGCCCACGAGGGAAAAAGAATCATAATCTACTCAGACAGTCAAGCAACTCCTAAGGCCATAAGGCACCCAAAGGTGACATCTAGACTGGTATGGGAATGTGGCGAAGAACTTAGGGAACTCGCGACCCACAATAAAGTAACTTTATCGTGGGTACCAGGTCACAAAGGTATAGCTGGAAACGAAAAGGCTGACGAGATCGCAAGAAGCGGATCATCAACCACATTAGTTGGTCCAGAATTAGCGATGAGAGTACCAAAACGTACATTTAGGAACCATATAAAAGACTGGATTAAGCGAGAACACAAATTGTACTGGGGCAATATACGCAGAATTCTACACGGCAAAAGTTTACGAAAGAACATAACTGAAGAACTACTTTCAATGAGTAGAAATCAACTAAGAATTACAATAGGGCTTCTCACGGGACACCTTCCCACCAGAGAGCATCCAAACAAGATATAATCGTGACCTTAAATGCAGACAATGCAATAAAGGGACCGAGGATGCACTCCACATACTATGCAACTTCTGGATCACAGAAAGCAAAAAATATATGGAAAACCAAAAATGGATCCAGAAGACTACTACAAACAGCCATTAAAGAATCAGTACAAACTAGTACAGGGAACAAGGTTGATGGACTGGGTGCAGTAGACAAAGAGACAGGCGCAATAAGCCCATGAGGCTGCAGTGAATCCGGAAATGTAGAAGAACCTTTGGTAGAAGGAACCCTTTTAAAAACGGGAGGAAATACATGACTTACGAATTTGTTAAATTTAATAAAAGAGTCACAGTCGATGTGACTAAGGCGTAATATTGAAACAGTCCACCAAAGGACTAAGGAAATAAAGGCAATTATATGTCGAAAAGCGTAAAGTAAGTAAAATTTTATTGATGGCTAGACACTAGTGCGAAACATCGCCGCATAAATATTTACAGGGAATAAGAGGAAATTATTCTTTTGTGGAATAATTCTTCCTTAATAAGTAAGGTACCAATTTACGTATTTTTAGTAATATTATCCAGTTCTAATTTTTAATTTTTATAAATTTTCATGTCCCATACTTTTTTATACTTATCTCTTTTCTTTTTTCCTAATTACAAACACCCCTAGCATTACCCTTTTTACTGGATTCTAATATGTTTAATTGTAGTTTCGATTAACTTTTATATGTCCTGAAGATGGCTTGCCAGCCGAAACTAGTTACTATTTCTTAACTTTTTACTGAATGCATTTATGTAGTACATGACTTCGAGTGTTATTTCATGTATTGAACACTGGACCACAATACAGATATGGATAACGTTATTATTATTATTATTATCGTCTTCGTATTATTTGCTCTTTTGCAAGATTCGGTAAATAAATAAATTTAATCAAAAATTGAAACATTATATTTTATAAAAAACCTTGTTACAACTCAACTTATAACAGAATTTTTTTGATCATTTATTTTTTGTCTGGTATGCAGTATGTGTCCCAAGAAAATATCTATGTTTTTACCATTATTTCGAAACTGAGGTTTGAACCGTATGAAATTATATTTTTACTAATAGATTTTTATGCGTCGTTTAATCACATTTGGCTCTTGTTTTCTTATCTATTTTATACAACTTTAACATAACTGATTTATATGCAATGTCCGTAAATCGTAAAGTTCAGATTAGTGAGTTAAACATACAGACAAAACGCATTATAAATTATTTATTATCTTATAAACTTTATTTTTTTTAGTGTGAGTATATCTCTGTATTGAATTTTTAATTATATTTCCACTTCCTGACGTTAGTATTCCCTTACCAAATTTCACTATCTATATTTCATAACACCATACTCCGCTTTACTGATAGAGCATTAAAATTTAATAACTTCCAACTTTCCGGTTGGGGGTTAAGCGTGTCATTAGCAATAAGTCATCTAGCTGGAATCCTTATCTCTCAAAACCTTTATGTATATTTTTAGTAACATACCTTTTCCCGCTAATTATCCTTCAGAGGATATTTTAGAGTAGGTAGAGCAATATTTCTGTAAATGGAAAAAATGGAAGGAAACAGTAGGGCTTGTAAATTGAATTGAATGAAAGTGGAAGCTGATTTTTGGGGATTTTTAGGTTCATAAGCTTTCAGATAGATTATTTAAAAATATATGAGAGTGGTTTATATATTTTTTAGTGTTTTAAAAATCGACTTGTTAAAGTATTGTTTTGTATTATTTTGTTTAATATTACCTATTGAATTATAAATAGTATTTATTAGGAGGTTAAACAATAATTTAAAATTGTCTTTCAAATATTTTCCAGGCGTATAATTGGGGAATGCTAAAAATCTTTATTTATCAGCAGGATCTCAAATAATATTGTTTAAAATGTGTTTAGTATTCTATAGCCCCCTTACGAGTAAATACTTGTTTTTTTTCTCATTTATAAACACGCTAAATCTAAAACAACCAACGCTTTAGGCACTTTGACTAAATGAACCGTGTATTTACATACAAGAGACAGGATATGGATACGAAATACCCCTTTTATTAAATAACGTTAGAGACCAAAGTACAAATTGTATTCAAGAACCCCTTGTAATCAAATTACTACAGATATAGCGATCGCTTAGGATTTCGTTACTCTAGCGTATGAAATAGCGTTAAAGGTTTTAATTAAGTTGAAACTAATAGATATCAAGGTAGTAGCAAGCATTTCTATACAATCAAATATAGGACTATCATAATTTGATTTACTGAAATGTAATCATGTTTATTTTAAGACTCTTTCGCGTCGTATGCAAAACTTATAAAAAATTTAAATAATTTTGATTCGAGGCGGGAATAAGCAAACGTTTGCAAATATTTGCGAATGTTTTTATTATCACTAAACAAATGTTTGCAAATAAAAATGAATATTTCATTTCGTTGTGGAGTATGCATGGAAACAAATTTAAATAAACAATGGCTCCCGGAGTAGAAGCCGAGCAATTACTATACTTTATTGGCTGGATTTAATTTTGAAAATATACTAGTTGTTATTTCAATTCATCTTTCTCCTTGAATTCATTTATACATATATATAATAAAAATTTGCAATTCAAAATTAAGAATAGTACAGTAAATATGTTACATAAAAGAAAAGATTCTCATTGCCAATCAATTTCTGAGCGTTTGTCTGTCATTTAAATTTTCAGTCATACTTAAACTTCTTTAATTGATTTAGCTATTAAATGTTATGTTATCTTGTATTGCAGAGTCTATTGTATGTTACTCCCTTTGAAGAAATCTTCTATATGCAGGACATAAATGACAAAGTTTCGTATATTAATCGGTTATTAATTGGTTTATTTGATACAATTGCTCCTCTACGAGAAATGAGGCTAAAAAAACCCAAGCCTCCTTGGTTTACAGACAATATTAAATTATTATTAAAATTAAGAGATAAGGCACTTAGCAAGTACAAAAAAACTAAAAATCCGGCACATTATGAATATTATAAACAATTAAAAAATTTTACCACTGTGGCTATAAGAAATGAAAAAAGAGGTTACCTAAAATATTGCGTTGATACATTTGGCAGAAACAGTCGTATTATGTGGCAAAAACTGAAAAATTTAAACATTAATGCCAAATCTGCAAAATCCAAGTTACCTGAAAACCTGAATATTCCTAATGACATAAATAACCACTTTTTATTGGCATCTGGTGACAGTACCGATGCTGATCAAGATCTGTTACTTTTCTATAGCAATAATTTTAAAGACAACTTCCAGAGTTTGTTAAATTTTTCAACAGTAGATCAAAATACTATTTATAAATATTTAAATGAAATAAAAACGCAGGCTATAGGAATTGATGATTTGCAAATCAACATGCTCCTTTTTTGTTGTCCGTACATTTTAATTTTCATTACCCATATTATTAATTCCTGTATAGAGGAGTCGTATTTTCCAAATCTGTGGAAAATCACAAAAGTGTTTCCGTTACCAAAAAAGAACAATATTACTAGTTTTAGCGAATTACGTCCCATTTCAATCTTATCGGTATTATCAAAGGTTCTAGAAAAAGCAATTAAATATCAGATAGAGTCCCACGTTAATGATTACAACATTTTACCCATCAATCAGTCTGGTTTTAGGCGTGGTTATAGCTGTACTACGGCATTATTAGAGGTCACTGATGATATTTTTAGGGATATCGATAAAGGGAATACAAATGTTTTAATACTACTAGATTATACAAAAGCCTTTGACACAATTAACCATCACCTTCTGTACAGTGTTCTTCATTACGTCGGTTTTTCAGATAAAGCCACTGACTTTATCAAAAACTATCTTACTAATCGTTCTCAGTTTGTTGAAACAAATTCCGGTAGATCTAATATTAAAAATATTGCATGCGGCGTGCCACAAGGTTCTATTTTGGGACCCATTTTATTTAGCATTTACTCCAGTAATATTAGTACGACTCTTACGAATGGTAGAGTTTATATATATGCTGACGATACGCAAATACTATTCACTTTTTCTGATTTTAATGATACACGCACTAATGACATAATTAACACAGAATTAATAAAAATTGTCAATTTTTCTAACAGGCATCAGCTAACTATCAATCCTGCAAAAACACAAATACTGGTATTTGGTAAAAATAAAAAAGTGCTCTCAGAGCATTTGTCTGTGAGTATTGGTGGTGTCAATGTAGATTGTGTAGATGTTGCCAAAAATCTTGGTCTTCAACTTGATACTGACTTAAAATTTAAAAGCCATGTAAATAATTGCATAAAAAGAGCCTACGCTAATTTGAAAAATCTTTACCCGCATCGCCATGTTTTAGATAAAAATACAAAAACACTTCTTTGCGATACTATGGTACTTAGTCACTTTAATTACTGCGACGTCGTTTACGGACCTTGTATATAGACTATGTTGATATGCATCCTATTCAAAGAGTACAAAATTCTTGTCTTCGCTTTATATATGGAATAAAAAAATACGAAAGGATTAGTCACAAACTTATTGAAACTAATTGGTTAAATATGGAAACTAGAAGAAATCTGCATATGGTAACGTTGTTTCATAAGATCATTTTATTAAAGTCACCTCCTTATCTGTATAATAAAATTACATTTAGATGTGATGTGCATAATGTGCATACAAGGTTTAGAGGACATATATCTCCTCCTCTCCATCGCAACTCTAAATTTCAAGGTTCATTCTCCTATATGATTTTTAAATTCTATAACCAGGTTCCTTCTCAACTTAAACAGCTCTCGGTAAATTTATTCAAGCAAAATTACAAGCTTCTTTTGATGTCAGATAATATTTAGTCAAAACTATCTTTAGACTTAATAATATTAACACGTTATTTTTATTTTTATTCTTCTCTCTATGTATAAATTATTTCTTTTCTTTAACATATCATTCAAAGCTACTCCAGGGATAGCAAATAATATCAGCCATGCTGTCTGCTATTCCTTTTTGCGGTATTATATATATATATATTTTTCTATTAAATTACAATCTGTATTTTTTATTCAAATGTAATATTTTTGTAATTATTTTTTTTTTCTTATAATTTTTTTTTTGTTAATACTGCAAATAAATTTATATTTATTATTTATTTTATATCATCTGCATAATTTTTGCCATTGTTTATAAATCTATTTATCAGTTGTAGGTATTTAAATAAAACATCATAATAGCTAAAACCACCCCATAGACTGGTTAAACGCGCTTCAAGAGGTTACCCTGCAAATAAACACAATTTCCCCCTTACTCAAGGATGCTAAGCACGGTGGTGGTGTTGGATATCGGTTCCGACCCCTTCCAAAACTCCACCGGTCAATATTCGCCCCCGATTTAAATATCAGCGTGAAACATATTCTTTCACATTTTCGAGGATGCTGAGCATGGTGGTGGTGTTGGATATCGCGTCTGATCACTGCCAACCACTCCACCGACCAATACACGCCCCGAGAAGGTGACTTTTTTGTTTTCGGCATTTCAACGGCAAATATATTCGGTTTGCTGGCCTTCGTACATATGAAACAGCACTGTTGATGGAAAAAGAATTAGAAAAAAACATACAATATAAACGGATATAATGCTGAGCAATATATGTCGAATTGAATTGAATTTAGTTTAATATTAACGTGAATTTAAAGACATTTATAAAAATTCAGAAGATAAATTTGTTATACTGAAGTTTGGTACTTACGTTTGATGAAATTTAAAGTCAAGATCCCACTTAATAGACAGCAATGATGAATTTGTTGAAGCTACGTTGTAAGCTCCCGTGAAAGCCTTTCTAAGGCCACAGCCTACTTGAGCTAGTGAAGGAATGCACGTCAGTACAGATTATAGAGGTTAGACTATTCTAGTACTAATGCACGTGGAGAAGCTAAAGTGACAGTAGAGGCGCGGTTGCCGGTACTAAACTTCTCGGAGCCTACAGTTAATGGAGACTGCGCGGGATGCTGTACACGCTTCACTCTCGACGTCCGTAAATTTAAATGTGCAGGGTCAGTGAAAATAAGGAGATGAAGTGAATGATGGGAATTACAGGGATTGGAAGGGTTTAAAATAATTTATCTACCCTTACCGGTTTCGAAAACGGGAAGGGGATATACATTTACCGCGGATATAAAAAGTCACCCTAGCGGGGGCGAGTATTGGTGGGTGGAGGGGTTGGTAGGGATCGGACGCGATATCTAACACCACTACCGTGCTAAGCATCCTCGAAAACGGGGGGAAATTGTGTTTCGCTGCAGGGAAACCTCTTGAAGCTCGTTTAACCTCTCTACGGGGTGGTTTTTGGTCGTTTTGAAAGGTTGCGCAACCCCAAAGAGAAATTCTATCGCCACCATTGTGTTTAGCATCCACGAAAAAGGGGGAAGGAAGTACTCTTGTTCCGGCTGAAAACATTTCCATTTTTCGGCCTTTTTTTCGACTCATACATGCTACTAGTTATTGTCAATCAGATGTCTAATTATCTATAAGGTACATTTAGTGATGCCAGGAGAAGGTACAGGTAGATTATAATATACAGGGTTGCGTTTGATAAAATTATCTAAAAACAACGGCATAGTGTATGTGGATATGAAATAGTAGGTTTATGCTGGATTTAAAGGATCCCTTGTATTTTATAATATGTAGGTCACACATTCTAGCGGCTAACACATTAACTATTATAACTAGTTTAAAGGAAAATAAAACGCCAAAGTCAGTACCACAACGTATAATAATTGACTTAGCCAATATTAGGAAACTTGTTTCGACTCAATAGCCATCATCAGCCCTAAAAGGTTAACAATCAATAAACAAAGGCTGGGACCATTTTTATATAAATTAACAATAAGTTAAAAGATACTTTTTATAAATTACCCAATAGGTGATAACATCTAGCGATCAATTTAAAATTAAAACAAACAGCCGCGCTGTTTCTTCAAGTCATAATAATGATTGGAAATACATAAGGTGTGGTACGTGAGTAAAAATAACTTAAATTAACATGTTAACCAATGAATTAAAAATTAAAAAGAACCGGCTGTAACCAGAAGTTACAAAACTAATCGGTACTTGAGCAAAAGTTAAATGTCATAACCGGTGTAGACACGATAGTCCTAAATATAATGACGGGGTCGAAAGGAGTTTATGTACTCCGAAATAGTACGTACAGAAAGTTTTAACATAAAACTAAAATTCTTAAACTTATGGAGATGGTGAGCGGCTGTTGAAAGTATCTATTGCAATAAGAAGGAGGCACTGACAAGTGAGAATTGACATTTCTAAAAATTAGCCAATTTTCGAAGTTGAAGCCTTAACAGTATTAGACCAAAGAATTGTTAAAATTTATTTTTCATCATTTTTCACTTGTTTAACAAATTGAGATTAAGAACAAATAAAATTAAAAGTAAAAACAATAAATTATATATTTGCATCAGATTGAGTGCTTGACCTAGCTAGAGGAAAACAAGTAGCTTGTGAGTAATATAAATCTAGCAAAGGTGTTGGAGGAAAAGAAATATCAAGAAGAAACAGGAGTGGTTAAGTGAAGTAAAACTTAGTCAATTACGTTATGGTACTGACGTTTTATTTCCCTTAAAACATTTGGACCATATTTGAGATATGGATAACCTCTTCGATTTATTATAACTAGTTTCTAAACATCCCTATAGATCGGCCTGGCATAGTGGCTGTCATGGTTTATGAGTAGACATGTAGTCAAAATTTTCGACGTTTCTAATTGTTTGAAACGTAAGTGTTTATCTGAATATTACTCTCATTTCTACATTATTAGTAATTAAACTATGGTTAACCACGGCTTCGGTATGTTGTCAGGATTGCATTGTTTCACATTAATTAAAGTTGTTTACAAATTGAATTATACGTAGGGAAAATTTTACATTTCAACATGTCGAGGACATATATAGAGCCCTTTTACTGCTGGTAAGTTGGCAACCTAGAAAAAAGGAGAAGGAATATTTTTGGTCAAAATCTACTTCATTATTTTCGCAAGGATTATACGCTAAAGATTTTACATATCCCCATACAAAAAAAATCAGGAACTATTAGGTCACATGAATTAGGAGCCCATTCTACTGGACCACTTCTGCCAATCCTGTTGTCACTAAATTTGTTGGAAACAGAGTTTCTAGCTGCCCCATCCTGCTGGAAATAGGTTTCATTCTAATTACCATTTAATTCTATGTCTTGATCCAAGATCCAAGTATTTCCATTGATTTTTTTTTGAGCGAAAAAAAAACTGGTCCATAGATTTTATTATTGTTAACAGCACACAACACATTTACCTTAGGTGAATCTTTTTCATATTGTTCAAAGTCTGGCGGATTTACTTCAGACCAAATTCTGCAATTATGTTTATTAACTGGTCCAGTCAAATGAAATGTGGCTTCATTAGACATTATTAGATTGACGTTTGGTACATTCCTTCTGAGATCCATTAACGTTTCACACATAAAAACACGCTTTTCGAAGTCCCTCTCATTCAATTTCTTATGAATTTGAATTTTCTAGGGTTTTAGTTTTATTGCTTTCAAAATGTTATGAACTTTAGACTTACTAATGTTGAAATGGGAAGCAACTTTTCTTAACGACAAAGTCATACACCATACAGCTATGGTGTCATCTAAATAATTGTTAACTGGTACTCTTTTCTTTAGAGATAATTATTCAGTATTTTTATGTGTGGAACCAGCTTCTAATTATTTTTGAACAGGTTGGTTGTTTATTAAAATCTCTGAAAAAACGTCTTTGTTTCAGCAAAGGTATAAGGACAACATTTGCTTTTTCTACGTCTGAAAATATTTCCACATATAAACAGACAATAATAAAAAATTGCACTGAAGAATAATTAAAGATCGATTCTTTTAAACTACAAAAAAATATACTGGGTGTTACATTAACAAAAGTTAACAAAAAAACGACAAAAATATTGTCAAACATCCGCCATTTTTGTTGTGACGTTGGCAAAATGAATAAAAGAAACTTAACATTTTAAAAAAACTTGTGCTAAAATGAAACATTTTAGCGAAAACCGCATATTTCTATCTCAAACCGTTTAGAAGTTATTGTCAGGTAAAATGAGGGAAAATAAAGATTGACACCCGGTAACCCATTTTTAGTAAAATGGTTGGTTTTTACTGGTCTTATCGATATTACATAAATTTTTAAATTGTCCAGTTCAAAATTTCACATGTGTAATAAAGTTTTACTTTGCAAAAATTAAATTATAAAAACCACCTATTTTTTGTCAACTATAAGTGATATTAAATTTAACTAACTTTAGTTTTTAGCTTAATTAATTAATCATTTAAATTAATAAAAATTTCTTTTTCAGGTGGGAAGGTGCCGCAAGACAGAACGATCATCAGGAGAGTGTTAAGAACAGTTTCCCTACCATTATTCGTATGCATGTGTATCATCTCCAGTATAGGAATCATAGTGGCAGCCGTCTTAATAGGTTTTAATATTTGGCACAAGCACAGACGGTAAGTAAATAGGGTGCGCTTATCTTCCTAGCCTAGCTTAGTGATGTTTACCCATGTAAATCCTGATATCATTTTCTGTGTTACGATTATAAATCTCGAGGTTTAAGTGGTCCCCAGAGTTGTAATTAATGGCGCTTTAACACCAAAAGTCATTAAACTGAGTAGTTAAATGAATATTAAGTTAAAATTAATGAAATTTAAGGAATCATAACTTAAAGCTTAAATTTGCGACGATGTCATATTTTTTCTTATTTTAAAATTTCTTGGAAAATGTACTCTAATACGTATTTATCTATTTCACGAAAATTTATCTGACATAACAAAAATATAGAATATAGGATATCCTTTCAATAAATTTTAGACTGATGCAAAGAAAAAAAATTACCAAATCGTAAAAAAAATATTTGTTATTAAAAAGTTTAAAATTTTAATCTGCACGTTTTACATTCTGGACAAATTCTGATAGCTGGCAACAATGCAGATAATTATTTTGTCCTTTTTGAATTGTAAATATAAAGGAGGGGCACATTTTTTATGTAAAGTACCCTTCGGTCAGTTTTTTATGAAATTTTATTATATGTTGTTGAACTTGACCTATCGATCAGATCTTTTCATTGCGCTAAAGCTCTAAGTTTAACGGATTTTGATTTACAGGGTGTCCAAAATCACTATCTCATAATTTCAAAATATCATAAAATTTATATTTTGTCAATATTAGTACAAAAATAAGTGAAAACTTTTTTTCGTAGAACTAACTACAACTCTCTTTCCTTTCATAATGTTTGTACACACAACTAATATGCAGGTGACACCTTATATATGTTTTGAAAAAAAAATGTACGGTGAAATTGTTTTGATATTTTTTTAAAAGGAAGCTGATAAATACAGGGTGTTTCATTGGGAAAGCGACATACGTTAACTACCAGTTAACCAAAATTGTTAAAATTTTAATATCTGAAGTATCTTTTTATTATTTGCTTTAAATAATCCATAAAAAACATTCAACTTTAATTAACGAATAAATAATAATATTTAAAAAAAAATAAATAACTTTAATTAATGAAAAACAACAAAAATTATAAAAAACACCTACAAATTAATGACAACAAAGTAAAACCATTATGGATTAACATTTTTTAAATAAAATTTGTATAAAACCTTTTTTTATTCGACCTACAGGGGTCAAACTGGAGGGGGTTGAAAAATCAAAAAAAATTATATCTCGTCCATTTTTAAAAATATCGAAACAGATCAAATTGTAAAAAATCCCAACGATCCGTAAAAAATCGTAAAAACCCTTAAACAAATTGAAAAAAACTGGAAAACCCTGAAAAATCGTAAAAATTGTCAAAAACCGTAAAAAACGGTAAAAAACGTAAAAAACCGTGAAAAACCATAAAAAATCGTTATGTCCACAAATTTCATGTTGCGTATAGTTCTTGTGTTTATTATTAAAGTGAATTTTTCGGGCCGAAGTGCTAAAAACATCATATGTTTTTCCCCCGTCTAATATTTTTTAGGCGTTTTTTAAAATGTTTGTAATTCGTCATTATTTAAAGTTGTTTAGTTTTGGTGGATTCATTATTATTTATTCGTTAACATTTTTCCGAAATTTTGGTGAAAGTTTTCTTGCATCATAAAAAATCCAGTGGTGTTCCTACTCATTTTTTTAATACAAAAAATCGTATGCCATTTTGTTATTTTCAACGTTAAAAAAATATCATGGTGTACCTTGAAAATTGATATTTTCAAAGCTCACCATGATATTTTTTATGAGGCAAGAAAACTTTCACCAAAATTTCGTAAAAAAAAAAATTTAATATAAAAAATCGTGTTAGATTTTGTTAATTTCAACAATGTGAAATTTTGGTGAAAGCTTTCTTGAATTATAAAAAATACAGTGGCGTACATATTAAAATTTTTAATTCAAAAAATCGTATTAGATTTTGTTATTTTCAACGTTGAAAAAATATCATAGTGTGCCTTGAAAATGGATTTTCAAGACATTTTTTTACGAAATTTTGGAGAAAGTTTTCTTGCATCATTAAAAATTCAGTGGCGTAACATAATTAATATTTTAATACAAAAAAACGTGTTAGATTTTGTTATTCTCAACTTTAAAAAAATATCATGGTGTGTCTTGAAAATGGATTTACAAGACATTTTTTTACCACTTTTGGTGAATGTTTTATTGCATCATAAAAGATCCACTGGCGTACCCACTTCATTTTTTAATACAAAAAATCGTAATAGATTTTGTTATTTTCAAAGTTGAAAAAATATCATGGTGTGCCTTGAAAATTAATTTTCAAGACATTTTTTTTTCGAAATTTTGGTTCAAGTTTTCTTGCATCATGAAAAAATCAGTGGCGTAACAAACTTAAATTTTTAATACAAAAAATCGTAGCTATTATATTTTGTTATTTTCAGCGTTGAAAAAATATCATGGTGTGCCTTGAAAATGGATTTTCAAGGCATTTTTTTACGAAATTTGGGTGAAAGTTTTCTTGCAACTAAAAAAATCCAGTGGCGTACCTACATAATTTTTTAATACAAAAAGTCGTATTAAATTTTGTTATTTTGAACGTTGAAAAAATATGGTGTGCCTTGAAAATGGATTTTCAAGACATTTTTTTACGAAATTTCGGTGAAAGTTTTCTTGAATCATAAAAAATGTAGTGGCGTATCTACTTAATTTTTTAATACAAAAAATCGTGTTAGATTTTGTTATTTTCAACGTTGAAAAAATATCATGGCGTGCCTTGAAAATGGATTTTCAAGGCATTTTTTTACGAAATTTGGGTGAAGGTTTTCTTGCTACTAAAAAAATCCAGTGGAGTACCTACATAATTTTTTAATACAAAAAGTCGTATTAGATTTTGTTATTTTCAACGTTGAAAAAATATGGTGTTCCTTGAAAATGTATTTTCAAGACATTTTTTTACGAAATTTCGATGAAAGTTTTCTTGCAACAAAAAAAAGCCAGTGACGTACCTACTTAATTTTTTAATACAAAAAATCGTACCTATCAGATTTTGTTATTTTCAGCGTTGTAAATAGATTTTCCGTCATGAAGCTTTGGAATTAGTATAACTTTTCAGTCTTAAAAGTTGTTAGAATCTGTGTATAAATAGAAAGTTTACAGGGGTGGTTCCAATGGAAAATGTATCAGAAAAATATTGTAATTAAAAACAAAAAATACATGAATGACTTACAGAAGAGTAGGGAATTATGTCGTGCTGGCACTTCAAGTTTTATGGATATCAACAAAAAATAATCATTTATTGCTATTGTTGTTGTGATTAAGGAAAAAATGAGCAAAGTACATAAAAGATTTTGTCTCTAACTCTGTTATAAATAATGGAGTACCTATTGTATGCGGGTTTTTAAGAATCACCTCGGTGTCCCTCAACCACAGTTAATGCCTATCAGTTTCCCATTAAATCACCCTATATATTTAATCTGGATAGAGATTTCATTTTAGAAACATTAAATATTATTATGGATCCAACAGTTTCCGTACAATCATTAATTTAAAATCTTTCTTGGTGGAGTGTTTGAATAAGCAGATGAGGATTTTCATCATTCTACAAGTGCATGGAAATTTATTTCTATATCGTGACGAAACCCTATTTTACCTGAAAATAATACTGTGCTAATAAATCCTCAATTTTATCTATGCTTACTTAAAAACCAATCAGAACCCTAAATTCGAGGAAGTAGTTATCTAGAAATATTGTATATACCGGGTGAATGTGAAAAAGATGGTATTTTAACTAATGATTTTAAAATTTATATTTAAAATCCGAATGATCAGGAATGTTATATTTTATTGGATTTTTTCCAATTTTTATTTTATAAAGCCACGACTTCTGTCAATATGCATAATACATATCAAATTTAATTTTTCCAGTGTTATTCAGTCGTCCCATCCAGTATGCAACACTATCATGTTGTTTGGAATAATCGTATGTCTGGGAGCTGTATTTCTTCTTGGATTGGATGGTAGATTTGTGACTCCAGATGCCTATCCATTCGTGTGTCAAACAAGATCTTGGCTTCTTTCGACAGGTTTTACGTTATCCTTCGGCGCAATGTTTAGCAAAGTCTGGAGGGTCCATAGGCTAACTACCAAAGCTAAAAGTGATCCAAAAGTGCGAATGGTAAGTTTTGTAAGTAACTTTTTCGTATTCTATTTAATAATATTTTTTATTTTCAAAACTGTTAATATGGCAAATATTTTTTTTCCTTATTGCACGTTATATACACTCCAGATCAATAAATATACCTGACATACAATATATAAGCAATGTTTTGAATCGTAGCATAGTGTCGTGATTTTTTAAGGGAGTGAAGGCAAAAAATTTGTAATTTCTATTTTCACTAAATCGCTGCACCTCTATTAAAAATATCCCAAATCTAACAGGTCATTTCCTAACGGCACTTCCATGGAATGGTCACTTCAATACGTCAAGGCAAGATGGCCATAGACGAAAACGCCGTGAAGGCAATAATTCATGGTAATCGCTTAAAAATTTCAGAGTGCCTATTATTTTATCAGTTGAAAACGAGAAAATAGAATATTTGTTTCACCTTTTTGGAAATAAATATTGCTGTAGAAGTTTCAGATTAATAAATCTGAATATAAAATATGAATTAATACGTATTGATTTCTAGCAAACATATAACAGTGAGTCGATGTTTAAAAATAATAGAGGTAAATATAAACAGAGTTGTCTGTATTTCAGAGATTTTACATAACAACCCTAATTATTAGACGCCCTGTATAGTTTACGCAAAATCGCTCGGACAAATAAATTTTAAATTTAAATGCTATCTTTTTTCTATGATTTTTTTTATTATGACGTTATTACCTCATCGCTATGACGTCAGAGCTGGGACGTTCCTAAAAAAAAGTAACGTGTTACTTTACCGTTACTTTTGCTAAAAAGGTAACGCGTTAGATAAACGTTACCTTTTTTTAAAAAGTAACGATTTATTCGTTACTTCCCAAAAGTAATGCGTTTTTTTTAAGTAATAACACGTTACTTTTCTATAACTTTTCTATATATTCTTCATGTTCCATGTCTTCTCGTTCTTTTATTTTCCATCTCATCATTTATCGCCGTTATTATTGCACATACAAACAAAATTTTCAAATCAAATGTATGATTAAGCTTAATTTTTTAAAATGCTATCCAGAAGACAGTGACGGGCGAAATCGACGGGGTACAAAAAAATTATAAAAACATGATTTCACATCAAACAGCAGAAGCAAAAGAGAAAAACCTAAGTTTTAAAGTAACGCGTTACTTTTTATTAACGCTTTACTTTTGCAATAACGCGTTACTTTTGCAGTAACGCGTTACTGTACCGAAGTAATGATTTCGCGTTACTTTTACAAAGTAACTTAATTGCCGTTACTTTTCGCCCAGTAACGAAATTACTAGTAACGCGTTACATATAGTAATGACAATCCGTTACATATAGTAACGCGTTACTGAGAAGTAACGTTTTAATTTCGTTACTCCCAGCTCTGTATGACATCATCTAATTTTTTTAAATGTTAGAATTCGATTTTTTATTAATATTGTTAGATAATGTATTTCTAAAAACGGCAATATGACACACTATGACCTAAAAATTAACAGTTTTCGAAATAATTGACTAAAATTCGGAAAATAAAATTTTAGCAATTTTAATTGACGAAGTGTAACGTGTCCTTAAATAGCAAAAAATACTATTAAAACTTTAAAAATAATCAAATAATAAGGTATTCAAATTGGAATCCTTTCACTTCTTGATCAAAGGCAAGTCTATTCTTCTTCTTGACTTTTAAAGGAATTCCAACTTTTTCAAGAATGGCTGAATAGCTTCTAATTTCAGTCCGAATTCTTATTTTCAATTCTTCAATATTGTTTGGTTTATTAGAGCATACCTTAGATTTAAGATAACACCATCGAAAAAAATCAAGCGGAGTAATATCTGGGGATCAGAAAAAATATTTAAAACTAAGTACTATCTATTAATATATTTTAATTTTATTTCCAAATCTTAATTTGACATAAAAATATACTTTAATTGCATATTATTATTATTATTTCTTAAAATAATTAAGAGAAATCATTCCATATAGTTCCAACCAATCAGAATAAGCCATCTGGCCTGATATGCAACGGTCATTTTTATTTCTGAGTAAGGGATTAGAGCTATAACTGGCCTAAAAATGCAGTTAATCAGTATAACTCAAAGCCAAATGTACTCGTATAAGACATTAATAAATGCGCGCTAAAAAAGCGCCTGTAATAATAAGCACAATTTTTAACGTTTGAAAATATAAATTTTGCAAAAATTATTCCTTCTAATAATTTGTATTAAGAAACAATCACAATCACGGGGTTGTTAAGTCAACATCATAAATTATAGTGGTACATTAAAACAAACTATTGAACTTAAAATTAGTAAAATAAGTAATTCCACATTATGGAATCATAAGTAACAGGTGACTGTTACCGGAGAAAAGCATTGTATTTTTTACAAACACTTTTTAAATCAAACCCTTTCGAAGAGGGTAGAAAATTAGAACAGAGCAACAGAAGTGGTATCGCAAACCACATAATAAAATTAATGAAGTTAAAAACACCGGCATCGAAAGCGTAAGTCACATCAAGTAACACGACAATGACAATATGGGAGAGCTTTCAATTGACATTGACAATTGACAATGACAGTGACAAAGGACACTGACAATTGACAATGACAATCCGGTGTAGTAAGTTTAACAAACATAGAGGTGAAGTCTTGAAAAACATTAAAAAAGGGGATAATAATAAGTAAAATAAAATGAAAACAATTAATGAATATGAACAATTTTAAGATGAACACTACTATGAGATTGAGTACATGACACGAAATAAATCTTAAAACCAAAAGGTATGAGAGATTAGGAAAAGAAGAATAAAAAGAAGAAAATAGAAGAAGGTATAGGTAAACTGTGGGTGAGGAAGAAAAAGTGAGGTTAATAAAAATGTAAACGTGGAATAAACAGGAAACCAAAGGAGTTATAACAAGGTAGAAAACAAGAAAGGGTAGAAATGTTTTATTGTGACGAAATAAGCATATAAAAGCTCTTCAAAATTAAAAACAGTTGTATCTTCATTTAAAAATAAGTTTCGCAGTTATACCTAAAATTGCTTGATCCTTCAAGTCTTTTCACATATACTATAATATTAACTAGTTTCTCTGTTTAATACGGATAAAAATATCCTTTATCTCATGTTATTTGATGGGTTAAAACGAGGTTTGATAAATGTTGTCATTTTGGCACCATTTTTCTAAGTGCACCAATACTTATATTGCTCTAATTAGTTTTTGCAGTTTCTTTATTGGAAATAATAAAGTGATTTTCTTCCCCTAATTTGACTCAGATACAGCAGTCTGAATTTATAAATATTTTTTTGAACAAAACCCTCTTTTGTAAATGCCTTGTCTTATTATTTCCGTACTACCTCTATAATGCAATTATTTTTCAAATTTTGTTGGATATTTTTATACTTATTAGTTATACGAAAATTATAACTAAAAGTTTCATGTTTGACCCTTATGAATGGTAAACAAATCCGCATAATAAACAGGATAAAAGTTACAAATGAGAAGCAAAACAATAAATCCGAGACCCGAAGCTTCGAATATACGATGATAACATAATTGGAGGATGCCTCGTGTGACAGGGATTTTGTAGTTGTGGCTACATAAACAGATGTTCTATTGTTTAAGATAGTCCGCACGAACAGGTACAGCAAAATAAACTTTTGTGGGTTCATGGGTTACACATGAGAAGTTATAGTATAGTAATGAATTTATATCTGTTAATTAAAATTAAATTCTTTGTGTTAGAAGCAAAAAATAACTTTACCACTATTTAGTGTCAAATTTAGTATGAAACAAAAGCAAACAAATATAAAACACTCTTATTATTCTGAAAAAAAATTAAACTATTTTATAATATTTTTAACAGATAATAAGAGAGGTATAATAATCAGGCTAAAAATTGGGTAGTGTGTTTTCAATGGATAAACACGTTTTAAGGTTCCTGTGTGTGTTAGTGTGTGGGTTAGTGTGTACGTTAGTGTGTGTGTTAGTGTGTGTTAGGATGGATGTTGTAGTAAAAACTACTAAATTAAAAAAATTGAAATTTTGAATACAAGATTCTAATACCCTAGATTAGATCTTATTAGATTTTGGTGTCAATCGGAAGTGGCAGTTTCTATGAGTGATGACGTCATTATTAAACAAAATGGCAATAAAGTTTTACACATATATTTTGTACCAGCTGAATACCCGTGCTTTGCTATGAGGTCTCTTAGGTACCTGGACTACTGAGCTTTGCTTGTTTTTTCCTATTTTTCCTGTTTTTTCATTATCTTTCCTATTTTTCCCTATTTGACCATATTTGTCCTTATTATTACCTATTTTTTTAAATTTTTTCTTATTTCCCCCATTTTCACTATTTCCCCATATATTTGCCCATTTTCCTGACATTTCTCTATTTATCTCTAATTTCTCTATTTTATTTTTTTAAACTTCTTTCTTATTTTTACAAATATTTCCCTATTTTTGCATGTTTTTCCTATTTTCACTATTTTTTCCTATTATTCGCAAATTTTCCTACTTTTCCCCTATTTGCTCTATTTTTTATCTTTTTTCCAAATTTTTCCTATTTCTTTCTATTTTTTCCTGGTTTTTATTATTTTATCCTATTTGTACCTATTTATCACTTTTTTCCCCATGTTTCTCTATTTTTCTCTTTTTTCCCCATATTTTTTCCTGTTTATTCTCTAATTTCCCTATTTTTCATATTTTTCCCAATTTTTTCCTAATTTTTCTCTTTGTCTATCTTTCTCAATATTTTTCTCATATTTCCCAACTCCTTGTTTTTCAATGTTTTTCCTATTTTTTCGTATTTTTTTCAAAATTTGCCCTATTTGTTCCTAGTTTCCCTATTTTTCTCCATTTATTTCCATATTTTCCCATCCTATTTTCTTTATTTTTTTCTTGTTTTTTTTAGTATTTATCCTTATTTGTACTTATTTTTCCGTATTTTGTCCTATTTTTCTCATATTTTCCCATTTTTACTCTATCGTTTTCCTCTTTTTAACTTTTTTTTACTATTTTCCCTATTTATTTTCCAATTTTCCATATTTTTTTTACCCATCTTTTTCCTATTTTCCAAAATTTCCCTATTTTTCTAATTTTTTCCTTTTTTTTATATTTTACCCAAACTTCCCTATTTGCCCTGTTTTTAATAATCCTTTATTTTTCACTATTTTTACATTTTTTTTTCTATTTTTCTCAAATTTCCCTATTTTTTCTATTTTTCTTTATTTTTTAGCCATTCTGCTGATTTTTGACTATTACAAAATGTATCTAGTTTTCACTATTTGAGCCCATTTGTTACTATTTGCCCCATTTTTCTATGTTTTCCCAGTTTTCACTATTTTTCTCTATTCTTCTCTGTTGTTTTTAAATTTTTTCCTTATTACCTATTTTTCACTGCTACTGCTATTTCTACTATTTTTTCCTATTTTTTCTATATCTTTCTATTTTCTCCTGGTTTATACTATTGTTTCTATTTTCTTTATTTATCCTTTTTTTGACTATTTTTTTTTTATTTTCCTATTTTTTCTATTTCTTTTTGTATTTTTTTTTTGTCTTTCAATAATTATTCCTATTTTATATATTTTTCCCTGTTTTTCATTATTTGTCCCTATTTGTTTTTTTCCCTATTTTGCTCTATTCTTCCCATTTTCTGTATTATTCCGTATTTTAGTTAATAATCCTTATTTTTTCCATTTTTTTCCATGATTTTCCATTTTCACCCATTTTTTTCCAAAAAAATGAATTGAGAGAAATTCTAGTAATACCGAAGACATAATAAGTCTCTTTACCTTTGTACCGTATACAGTTATTCTATGTAAGCAACAGTTTTTCGCCATTTCTACCACTTAAAATCAAAATTTCGCAAAATCCTTTCTTAGTGAGTGTCTATATTATGAACAGAACATACTCTCAAAATTTCAAGTCTCTGGGTTCAGTAATTTTGCTGTTCGTTGATTGTATTTCAGTCAGTCAGTCAGTCAGTCAGTCAGTCAGGATTTTGCCGCTTATATTATAGATACACGATAGTTTATTTTCGTATCATTAAAATTTTCAAATATTTTGCCATTGTTGCTATATTTACAAATAAGTCAAATTTTTTCGTACTGTTTTGTGTTAACGTGTAAATTTTTGATTAAAAAATGGCGAGAGATCATGTGCTGGCCACATCAGATTTTTTTTCACATTAACCTTATATAAAAATATAATCCCCTATCATTATTATACTTCGATAGTCACGTCCTACTAGATCGCCCATGTAGTTGCTCTTATGCTACGCCACTGCACGTAATAGTTTCAAGTATCTTAACAAAAAACCTCATCAGCCCTGGTCCAAACCCGTTTGACATACCTTCGTCATTATTGTTTTTACGCTTACAGTGCGCGGATTGATAAAAGTGTCAAGTAAAATAATTGTGAAAAAGTGCGAAATTTGTGGAAATGAAAGAAAAGGAAATAAAAAAAAAGCTGAAATCAATGAAAAGGAATATGAAAAAAATCGAGAAGATGAAGGATTTTTCGTCAAGCAGTAAGTCACAATATAATCTTTATCACCGAAAATGATTGAACAGGTAGTTTTTTAATCCTAAAATATATAATACAATGGTCATATTTTAATTTCGTTTCGAAAATTCAAGAAAATTGCCATTTTCACTCCGAAAATGCTAAACACTCATATTTTTCATGCCCGAAAATGTCGTAATATGTTTATTTTCACTCCGAATGTGATTAAACATGTAGTTTTTCAATCCGAAAAACGAGGCAATTTTAAAATTTTGTTTTTTCAATCCGAACAAATAATATAATACACAACGCTTCATATCTTATTTTCCTCTTAAAAATTGAAGCAAATTTTCATTTTCATTCAGAAGATGCTAAAAACTCACATTTTCCATCCTGAAAATGTCATAACATGTTCATTTTCACTCCGAATGTGATTAAACATGTAGTTTTTCAATCCGAAAAACGAGACAATTGTAAAATTTTGTTTTTTAATCCGAAAAAATAATATCCCATTTTCCTTTTGAAAATTCAAGCAAATTTTCCATTTTCACTCGAATAATTCTAAATACTCACATTTTTTATCCCGAAAATGTCATCATGTTTATTTTCACTCCGAAAATTAATAAACATGCAATTTTTCGATTCGAAAAACGAGACAATTGCAAAATTTAGTTTTTTCAATCCGAAAAAAAAAATCTATAATATCTTATTTTTATTTGGAAAATTCAAACTAATTGCCATTTTCATTCCAAGGATGATTAGAAATGTAGTTTTTCAGTCAGAAAAATGAAATAGTTTAGCAGTTTTTGTTCCATATTATTATTTTTTTACTTTCCCGGACCCATCAAAGGGAAAGTAAGGCGAACGAGCAAAAAAAAAATCAAGATATCGATGGAAATATCCATTTTGAGGTCCCCCAAGAAGATTGAAACCATTTCCAGCGCATTGTCTGTCTGTGTGTCTGTGTGTAATCTTCCACGATAACTGCCGAACCGTTTAACCAATCAAGCTGAAATTTGGTATGGAGGGTCGGTGCGTGCCTAGAATGCGACCATTAGATTTTGGTTTAAATTGGTACAGTAGAAGGTCCACAAGACCGACATTGATAAAATGCACATGTAACAATTTTTTACTTTTTTTAAATTTTAAGGACAAACTATACACTTTAGTGCAAAATGCTGTAGTATAAAGTTTTAGAGCATAAAATTCCCTACAACTTTTGTTTTCAACTTTTTCCACAATTTGCAATAGTTCCGCCACTAGAGGGCGCGTAAAAAATGTGCATGTAGGTTTTCTCTAGTTTTTCTTAATTTTGAGGACAAACTATACACTTTAGTGCAAAATGCTGTAGTATAAAGTTTTAGAGCATAAAATTCCCTACAACTTTTGTTTTCAACTTTTTCCACAATTTGCAATAGTTCCGCCACTAGAGGGCGCGTAAAAAATGTGCATGTAGGTTTTCTCTAGTTTTTCTTAATTTTGAGGACAAACAATACACTTTAGTTCAAAATGTTGTAGTACAAAGTTTTAGAGCATAAAATTCTCTACAACTCTTGTGTGAAACTTTTTCTAGAATTTCAAATAGTTGCGCCATTAGAGGGCGCGTAAAAAATGTGCATGTAAGTTTTCTCTAGTTTTTCTTGATTTTGAGGATAAACAAAGCCTTTTAGTGCGAAATTTTCTCGTTCAAAGTTGTAAAGCATCAAATTTTCTTTAACTTTTATGTTTAACTTTTTATAGGATTCCTCATAGTTTCGCCGCTAGATGGCGAGAAAAATACACATTTAAAATTCCCTACAACTATTGTATGGAAAATTTTCCTGAATTCCCAATAGTTTTCACTCATGATTTTAGGAGATCCTAATTGTAGCATTGTGATATACAACGTGCGCATGCGCAGCTTATGTCATTATCAACATTGAAATATCAATTCGGTAGACATATTCGCCATCGGCTCGCTGTTTTTAATGTGTTTGTAATTAAAATAATAATAATAAATAACATATTCTCTACGGTCGAGCCGGGAAAGTTCTGGGGTGACACAGCCGATTTTTAATCATGTTCTAACAATACTATATTCTAGTAAGAGATACAAAGACGATTGAATGGGCAAAAAGTTAACTATTTTGAAGCATGTCATATCAGTTGAAAAAATCTATAGGGATTATATCCCTTTTCGAGATAATACAGGGAAAACTAAAAATACGATATTTACTTTTTTGCGCATATTATTTTTATTTATAAAAATATCAAAAAATGGAAAAAGAAAGTTTTTATTGTATCTGACATTTTATACAAAACTCTAGAACTAACCGCAAAAGAATGGGTCCAAAAGCCATCACATCAACAACCTTTACAAAGAGTGGCCAGAGTCATTTAAACTGAAAGCGCCCCTCCTCCCGGAAAATTATACCAGTGAAAAAAATGGGGGAGCAGAGATAGTGGCGGAAACCAGGTAGGGAACTGGACAGGAATTTTCCCAAAGGACTTATCCTACTAGTAATAAATTAATCTTTAGTTGGGTACCTTTCAAGGAAAAACCACACTAAAATTGTGGTGATTATTCATCTTGAGAATTTCTATCTCGTTATTTCCTAACGAAAATGCCAAATAAAAACAATTGATTTATATTAAATTTAAAAGATATAAATACATTTACTTTTAAAACCTTTTGCTCTATTTACGGTCACAAGGCTCCATTTCTGTAGTGTACTTAGACGATACGATCCTCCCTTAATGGGAAGAACTGAAAACGAATGCCTAAAAAGTGTCCAGACAGATATTTTCTATTGATTAGGGTTTGTTAAAAAAAAAAAAAAAAAAAAAAAAAAAAAAAAAAAAAAAAAAAAAAAAAAAAAAAAAAAATCTTAGTTTCATTTAATGGCGCAACCATGACAATAGGCCTACCAGAAGATAATATATTACAAATGTCAAAATATTATAATGAATTCTATAAATACATAAAAAAAAAATCTTGAAAGAAATAAATTTTTAGCAGAGAATGGAAATTTCGACGAGATAATAAAGATTTCAAACACGTAAAAAAAATGAACTACTGTGAGGGCCAGAAGATGACAATTTTTACAGATTACTACCTTGGATGCAGTTTGCGTTGTTAGTTGCATAATGCGGCCTAGTAAGTAATTTACAAAAAGTATTTTTAATTGTCGGATATGGTTGAGATCAGGTAGTAAAACTGTCATTTCTTATATTATTAGGGGGAGTGGAGAATAGTTCCCTTTACTTAATCAAGTGATACGGAATATTTGGAACTGGTGTGAGGACAAAAACTTAATGAAACGGAAACTGATTATAGGCCTAAGTCAAATTATAATACAAATAATTTTTAACAATTTTTTGTAAAACCGAACTTGATTTGTTCGCCTCCCATTTGAATACAAAATGCAGTGAAGTTATCCGGCCAGCGAGCGTACCTTTCAAAAAGAGCTCCAGAAAAATCAAACGATCTATTAGTCGCTTCACTAAGTCCAGCTACTCAAAAACAATATAGTTCAACCTACCAAGAATGGTACAATATTTGTAATGAGACTAATGTTTATAGTACAAGCGAAAGTAAAATAATTAGGATTTTACAAAAATAATTTGACTCCGGTGCATCTCATACAACCATTGAGACTCATAAAACACGTTATTAGATTTCGATTTTCAAATAATTACAAAATTTTTAAAGGTGTGTTTAGAACCCGCTCTAGTTTTTATAGATACAGTGAAACTATGGAATCTAGATCCAGTGAAACTAGGGATTTTGGATACAGTGAAACTATGAATTTTAGTCCAGTATTATCATATCTAGAACAATTATCACCACTAGAATCACTAAATTTAGAAAAATCAACTATTAAAATAGTCGTATTCCTACTTATCTCAGCGCTACGGGTCCAAACATTATCTCGAATAAAAATTACAAACCTAATCATAATTGAGGACAGAATCGAAATCAACTTGCCGAATACATTTCTAAAACAATATTATCTTCTTAATAATATTATTTATTACTAATATTGTGTATTAACAATATGTATTGAAATGTAAAATCCACGGGATACAGGGTGGATCACATTTCTCACCTGGGAACTCTTCCTCGTTGGGCTGGGATAAACAACGCCTAAATAAACGAAAATAAAAATGTTAAAAAAAATAATAAATTTCATGATCTTCTTTTCTTCGGTCTACCTCTTCATATCTTGATAACTATTTTCTGTTTCTCTTATTTTTTTGTCTCCGCCTTTCCACTGATACTCTCCCTTCAATTTTGCTCCTATTTGTCGTTCTGCCTTCTCAAATGGTCACTCACTCCTTCTTTCTTTTTATTTCTGTTTCTTTTATAGATATTTTTTAATAATATTGCTTACTTTTTTTTATTTTTATTTCTTACTTTCAATGCACAATTCTTTCCTATCAGGTGAAATGATTTGTTGGTGTCAACCAAAATTATAGTTTAAAATTAAAATAATAGTAGGTAAACATTTTGGGTTTAAAAAAAAATTGAAGGTGTTGTTGATGACTGATTAAAAAAAAATAGGTTGTCAAAAAAATTTGTTAAAGGGATTAAAAAGAAAGAAACTGTAAAATTAAAAAATTAATATCATATTTGTAAAAAAAAAATAATATATGGTGAAAAGAATTGTGTATTGAAAGTAAGAAATAAAAATAAAAAAAAGTAAGCAATATTATTAAAAAATGTCTATAAAAGAAACAGAAATAAAAAGAACAAAATAGTGATCATTTGAGGAGGCAGAACGACAAATAGGAGCAAAAATGAAGGGAGAGTAGCAGTGGAAAGGCGGAGACAAAAAATAAGAGAAATAGAAAATAGGCTATTAAGGTTTTTTGTTAAGATACTTAAAACTATTACATGCAGTGGCGTAGCATAAGAGCAATTACATGTGTGATCTAGTAGGGCGTGACCATCTCGTATAATTGAGAATTGAACTTCCTTACAGGTAAGTCGTTTAATCTCTAATTATGTTGCCTTCTTCTTGTTTAAATTCCTGTATTCCACAATTTTAGTAAGTAATGGAGATATAAAGGATGGGAATTACATAAACATATTTATCCTTTTGTATTTTGTATTTTCTTGTAATTACCATTAAATAAAATTATATAATCTTGAAAATAAATTCTTTTTTTTATATTTTTAAATCTTTTAAAAAGTTATTTTTAATTCCTTTAACTTTTCATCCTCTTCGCAGCAGAAGTTATTACGTTGAATTAACCGTGATATAATAACTATCATTTAGATAGTCCGTCATAATCCTGGCTTAGTGTAAAGCTCCAGTGAGATACGACTTTTGAATGGTATAAACGTGTCTACCTATACATATTTCAGATGGTATTAAATTTATTAGATTGTTTAGAGCAATTTAATAAGAGTAGGGTCTGTAGATTCAGGAGGTTAATCTATAGGGTAATTTATTGGTAAACGAACTTATACAGGGTGTTTCGCGAGTGACTGGCCAAACTTTACCAGATGGTAAACAACCATGAAGTGGTTTCATATCGGCTATTATTGTGTCCCAAATATCTTTTGTTTAATACATACAGGGTGTTTTCGTTTATTTTCAATCTTTTTCACTGAAATAAACGGTTTTGTCACTGAAAAGAGGACATGGTAGAATATGCATACCATCTCTGAGAGTTCTCTATTCTGAAGAAGGCCGTCCCTATTCAATTGTTCCCAAACACTGACATACCGGGTGACAACGATGTTAGGATACACTCAATAACTTCGTTAATTTTAAAGGTAAAGAAACTGAAATTTGGGATAATTATATTAGATCTAATTATCGACACTTCTACCATCTTAGATCGAAAAGATCACTTCCGTTTTTCAGGAAGTGATACCAACTTTCTACTTTTTAATGGTACCCTGCATAATTTTGTCAACTATCGCACTCTGCTTATCAAACTGTAAAGAGTGGCCCAAATAATAATTGATAAAGACAATTAAGAAATTGAAATTATAAACATTTTATTTTAACAACTTAATAACTGTGAATACATATATATTTTTTTAATCTTTATTTATTTATTTTTTTCTCTTTTGTTAATATGAGGTCCGAGATGACACATCTGAAAATAAATAAAAGACACATATGAGCAATCATTATCATATTCATTCAGATCGTAATCAAGTATAATTTAAACGTTCGTAGATACTATTTTCTCCTTTTAATTTTACTTTAATAAATCCATAAGAACATCATAAGTATTAATTATTTAAATAACAATCCAATGAAACAATATTAATCAATATACACTGAGGGGTAGTATTTTTCATTATTTCAATACCAAGGATATTAGGGGCCGAATCACACAAAATATCCTTCTACCAGCACTAGGGGCAGAATCACGCAAAGTGCTTAACCAATGGAACATCTACTGAGTACTAAGGGCAGAATCACGCAGAGTACTCCGTTCCTACACTGAGGGGCAGAATCACGCAACAGTGTCTCTAATCATTTAAATACCAAGGATATTAGGGGCAGAATCTCACAAAATATCCTTCTACCAGCACTAAGGGCAGAATCACGCAAAGTGCTTCAATAAACAATCAAATATTAAATAATTCACATAACTGTATCAAAAGCATAAGTACGAGAATATCAACATTCTTTTTATCGTTATGTCGAAGTCAAGAACTCTCATTTCTTTAAAATCAGTAATAATAAAATCACCATAAATCAATAGTAATAAAATTGCCATAAATACATAACAATACAATTGTCATAAATAAATAATAATATTGCTCAGTGAAAACTCACCATCATTTCTTTAAATGAATATTAATAAGATGGAAATTATCCAAACTAAATGATAATAAAATTGCCCAGTGAAAAACTCACCAAAATTAAATCCGTTAACACACAACACAAAACGATACATGTTTGTTAACTAAAAGTAGTCGATATACTGAAAAAGTGGTTCTTATCTATTCAGGCAAAAACCCACGGGTCTGCTCTCTACTTGAAAATTATGACCTGGATGTTTACAAATTTGGAATTCGTGTGTTTCGGAGAATCAGCATTCGAGTTAAAATAAACATTTATACTAATAAGAAAAATGCATTCTTACAAAACCATCATATTTATTGAAAAATAGCGCTGAAATGAAATAAAAATGGATTTTTCCTATAATGACCTTGAAATGAGATTATGAATGAAAAATAAATTAAAATGGGCCTTAAATTAAATGTAGTTAGGGCGTATATTTCTTACTCACAAAATATTTTTTAAATTTTAAGGTTCATTTAAAATATAAACAATTTAAAATTCTTATAATTTTTGTCGTAATTTATTATGGCTTCTTTGTTTTTTTCTCAATGGGACTACCCATTTTTTATTTTCGTCTATTAATTGAACATACCTTAAGTTTTAAATAACAATTAGCCAATTGCAATACATAAAATAATGTAACAGGAACAAAAACCTTTTTAAAAATGTCAATGTTTTATATCGCCATAAATGACATACACCAATGCCTTCACTGAAAGTTCCTTTTACTAATAAAACCGGAAGTGATATTTTCGATCTAAGATAGTGGAAATGTCGATAATTAAATCTAATATAATTATCCCAAATTTCAATCCTTTACCTTTAAAATTAACGAAGTTATTGAGCGTACCCTAACATCGTTGTCACCCAGTATAGCTGGGAAATTTACGATACGAAAATCGTAGTAATATTCCTTTCTACAGCGTCCGCTTTTATCAGCATAGAGCAGTAAATGATACACTCAGTATATCTCCTGGTATTTAAGGCATTATTTATCTAAATACATGTATGTATGCAAGGGGCGTTAATGTAACACAATGGTCATTAAGATAACAAAGGAAGAATCTGACCGAAACTGAAAATTCCGTTAATTATTAGTTTGTCGAAAATTAATATTGACTCACCAGCGATGACAATTTTTAAAGATAATCCACCGTTCTGTTTGGTTTGTCCGCAGCGGCCAAAGTACAATTACTACATGCCGATAAATTTATTCACTGTATTTATTGTATATATAAAGAAAACAGGTCCGTTTTCATTCAGATTAGAAAAACCGAGCTGACCCCAGTTGGGAAGAAAGCTTGGATAAAAAAATCTCTGCGTCAACTCGACCATCCGTCGACTGGCTATTGTGAAATTAGATTGATTCGACTTATGGTTATAGTCCATCCGATATTTCTTTTAACTTTTTGACAATCCCCAGCTGAGTTGGGGAAAAAATCAATATATCTGCAGAAATACTGTTAGTATTCTGTCAGTAGTCCGTCAAAACTGTTAGTTTCTATTGATAGGTATCCTAAATATCCAACAACTGCCTTTTTTAATAATAATAAATATTTAGTAATAGATTAGAATACGATAAATTATATTATCTGTAATTATATTTTTTATGTATATTATGTTCAAATAATTCACTACTTTATAGTCTTGGTACTGGCCGAGTAGATACATCCAAACAGTTTAGCCACACTATACATTTTAACACAAAATTACTGTTAGTACCTGAAGTCTATCTTTTATGGTAAAATCGGCTGTGTCATCCCAGAACTTTCTCGGCTCGGCTATAGAGAATAGGATTGATTATTTTAATTAGAAATAAATTATGGAACAAATTTTAAATTGCAAAATTGTGAGGTGAAAACTATTGGGAAATCGGGAAAAGGCTTAATACAAAAGTTGTAGGGAATTTTATGCTATACAACTTTGCACTAGAATATTTTTCACTAAAGCCTGTTTTTTGGCATCTAGTGGCGAACCTATGGGGAATCCAAAAAAGTTAAATATAGAAGTTACAGGAAATCTGGTTCTCTACAACTTTGCGCTAGAAAATTTTGCACTCAATTTTAAAAAACTGCCGAAAACCTATATGCATATTTTTTGCGTGCCCTCTAGTGGCGCAACTATTGTAAATTCAAAATTTGTAGGAAATTTTATGCTCTAAAACGATGTACTAAAACATTTTACAATAAAGTGTATTGTTTGTCCTTAAAATTAAAAAAAAAAAAACAAAAAATCTTTCATGTTTATTCAATCAATATCGGTCTTCAGGACCTTCTACTGTACCAATTTAAACAAAAAAATAATGGTTGCATTCGAGGCACACACCGACCCTTTGCGCCAAATTTCGACAGTTATCGTGGAAGATTACACACAGACACACAGACAGACCGTACTCTGGAAATGGTTTCAATTTTTTTGGGGGACCTTAAAATGCATATTTCCATCTATATTTTTTTCCTCGTTCACCATACTTTCCCTTTGATGGGACCGGGAAAGTAAAAAGCAATATTAAACAGAGTATAGATTAGGTTTGTTTGAATTAAAATTGACCTGTTATTATGTTTTATTGTTAGACAATCTGCTAAGTTTAACTCATTATTCTTATTAATCAAGCTCATTCTGGTTGCCATGAACACGTATGTCTTGTGAAAACATAATATTGTTTTATGAAATCTAATACTTGTTTACTTCCTCGTTCGTTACGAAAAAAAATAAAATATTTATTAAGACAGTTAAACTGACCTATATCAATTTACTGTTTTTATCCGTAGTAGATAATAGTACAGGGTAATTCTTTTCATTTGATTTTCCAACTGCATTACACAAATAAATCGGTGCTTCTACTCTACTGTATTAGAATCGTGATCGAGCCGAAGTAATATATCTGTTAGATCAGAAAATTTCAGGTGTGGGTGTCTGTATTATTATTCACGGGGTATACAGGATGTTTCATTGGGAAAGTGACATACGTTAACTACAGATAGAGGACACCTAGGCGATCTCAAAAAACCCATACTTAATGTGTCAAACTACTTTAATAACCAATATAGAGGGTATTTTATATATTTTGCCAATTTCTTGCATGGTTCATAATTTTCTAACCACACTGTATATTTTCATTATATTTGGCGGGAATATTTTGTTTAAAGTGTCCAATCGATCAATAAATTTATAATAAAAGAAATCCAGGTCCGAATTAAAAAGAAATATAAGATATTCCGACCCAAAAACAACACCCTTTATATCAGATTTTTCTAACATAGATTCTGTATTTGCAAAGAGCACGAAAAACTGAATTTAGTGATATACTTTTGCATTTATTTTAATGTGATTTAGTTTTCATGAAAACCTAAACTGGTAAAATTTTAATATTTTTTTATTATTCGACAAATAATCTACAAAAAACATTCATCTTTAACTAACGAATGAATAATAATAAATTAACAAAAAATTAATAACTTTTATTAATGAAAACCAACAAAAATTATAAATAATACCTAAAAATTAATGACAAAGTTAAACCATTACCGATTAACACTTTTCACATACAATTTGTATAAAACTTTTTTTTATCCGACTGGAGGGGGTTGAAATATCAAAAATTATATCTCCGCCATTTTTAAATTATCGAAACAGGTCATATCGTAAAAAATCGTAAGAAATCGTAAAAAACCGTAAAAATCCGTAAAATATTGTAAATAATCGTGAAAATTCGTTATTTCCATAAATTCGGTGTTGCGTATAGTTCTTGTGTTTATTGTTAAAGTGATTTTTTTTTATATGTTTTTATTCCGTGTAATATTTTTTTGGCGTTTTTTAAAATGTTTGTAATTCTTCATTGATTAAAGTTATTTATTTTTGGTGGATTCATTATTACTTATTCGTTAATTAAAGATAAATGTTTTTTGTTGATTATTTATCGCAAATAATGAAAAAATACTTGAAACATGAAAATTTTATAACATTAAAAAAAAATTAGTTTCAATTTTAGGCTCAGACGCAATTCGCACCATTTCAGAATTCCAACTAAAAATTTTACAAGAAAAAACATTTTGGCGAAAATGCAAAGTATGTCACTAAATTAATTTTTTCGTGCTCTTTGCAAATACAGAATCTATTTTGGAAAAATCTGATATACAGGGTGTTGTTTTTGGGTCGAAATATTTTATAATATTTTTTTTAATTCTGACCTGAATTTATTTTATTGTAAATTTATCGATCGATTGGACACTTTAAACAAAATATACTTGCCAAATATAATGAAAATATACAGTGTGGTTAGAAAGTTATGAACCATGCAAGAAATTCGCAAAATAGCTAAAACACCCTGTATCTTGGTTATTAAAGTAGTTAGACCCATTAAGTATGGGGTTGCTGAGATCGCCTATGTGTCCTCTATCCGTAGTTAACGTATGTCACTTTCCCAATGAAACACCCTGTATAAAATCATCATTTAAAAATATATTTTTTTGAATATGTTTGATTGAGTATTATTTCGGTATATACTTTACAAAATGTTAGGGGACTCACCTAAAACAAGCACCGCGGCGGTTAAATTACAAATATTTAATAGCAAATAAAACTCTAAATCATGTATTTTAACTTGAACAAAAAGGAGGGTGGCAACTAGTTTCGGCTTGTAGCTATCTTCAGGCCTACAAATAATTACACTCGAATATTATAAAATCTAACGAAATTTTTTATGCGTATACAACTTACCATATACTAACTTTGTTAACAAAACTTAAATTAAATGACAATTATAAAAAACGCCATGGTTCAGAAAAGGGGGTTGGAAAAAATTATATAGGGATAGGGGAGGTACATGAAAAGTGAAACAGGAGGATTTTTAAAATTAAACAAAAGTGGGTTGGTACATAGTGATAAGAGAAGAAAAGGAAGGCTTCAATAAGTACACTGAGGCGGGTTTATTAGAAAACGCAAACTGTAGATTACACATGGGCTCTTCACAAGTAGGTCGATAATTATTTAAGTTTAAAATGGTAACGAAAAAAATAACAATACAAACAAATACCCCCTAATTTACCCAACCGTGTGCTCATCAGAGTCTTAAAAGCGATTATAATAAGGTTAGCCTATTATTGTGATACACAAAACCGGCGGCACTGGTAAAATTCCTAAATTCATCATATCTTTTAACTGCCGGCTCTATAAAATCACAGATTTTGTTTGAGCCGCCTGTGCTGTAAAACTACAAAAAAATTTTGATTTATTACTCCGTGTCGATTGTGATTCTAGTATAGGAGGTTCATGGAAATTCCGTAATTAAATTCTAAAGTTATCTGAAAAGTTGGCAATAACAACGACGATAAAATTGGCAACGTCATAATCATATTAGCAGCGATTGTGCTTCACGTCGGGTCAATATGAGTTGAGCTAGAACAGTTATAAATTGGCATTAATACATTTATTCTAAATTTTTCTTCAGATTTCGTGTTGTTAAGGTTATAATTCCATTAAATTTCTGGTTAATTAATCAAGAACAAGATTTCTTAAATATCTTCAATAATTCTGCAATGTATTTAACTTTACATGTATTTTACCATAAAATTCCATCCCTAGTTATATTTCAAGAGTCTTTCGATTGTAAAATCTCTAGATTATTATTAGTAATCCAATTTTGTAGTGTATCTTTTGCCACTTCTGTTTAATGTTAATTTTTTTTGTGTTCTTGTTTAAAAACTTTCGATTTAATAACAGGGTAATATTTTTTGATCGCAGTTAAGACCGTATTTCAACTTTTTGAAATAATGTAAAATGGCGACTTAATTCAGGTTTCGGATTGACTCGCGCACTACCTTCCGTTTATACTATGAAGGCCATTTGCACAGGGCAGCATCAGTGGAGAAAAAGATACTCCAGGGGTTGTATGGCATCGACAAGATGTTAGCGGCCAGAAGGAAGGACTTTACTTGCCCCACTAGATTTAGTACCTGGGTATTCAAGAACAACTTTTATTATAATGAAATAAGATACTAACCATCAATTACCAAATCCGGCCTCAAATGAAAAAGGTGTATACCAAGGTTATCTGCAATGTCAGAAGTTTAGCTTGACCTATAAAGGTCGTTGTGAACCGGTACTTTAGCTGATTCTGGTTGACGGCTAGAGCTCCAACCCGAACTGTCACTGAAACTCAGCTCGGACTGCCACTGCAACTGCTGATAACGGATTGAATTATCCTATTCGATAAGAATCTCGGCGTCTAAGAATCATGGATGCGAGTGTCCCTATCTTTCTGGCGGAGGTTCAACTCGTACGACTGACTTTAAATTCGAAGCTTTTACCCTTTCTCATAATTATAAGTTAATTCTAATCCAGTACCGTGTGCCATTTAATTTAAATATTTTAATTATTACTGAAATTAAAGTAACTTCGTTATAAAATTATCAGAATATTATAACGTTTTAGTCTCAATCATTAGACAGATTTACGTTGCTAAAAGAAAGGTGCGCCACTTTTTTATGAATAGTGGGTATATTCATATTATTTCAATATATTTTATCTTTTGTAATAGTTTTTGTAAAAAATTTACGTTTCTTATTTGATTTCAGAAAAAAGTTCAACCATGGAAACTCTATTCAATGGTATCTGGATTGCTAATGATGGACTTCGTCATAATGTTTAGTTGGCAACTGTTCGATCCATTGCAAAGACGCATCGAGATTTTTCCCTTGGAAGCACCATACTCCTCGCTGGATGATGCCCAAATTAGGCCAGAGCTTGAACACTGCGAGAGCCAAAACAATAACGTTTGGTTGTCCGTCATTTACGCTTATAAGGGATTAGTTTTGGTAAGTAAAAATTCATAAAAATATATCTTCTTTATTGAATTGATTTACGAATTTATAGTGTCCATCTTTATAATATGTCCTAACTAATCTATCATTTATAACAAAACTGTAAAATATGTAACTATGGTACTTGCAAACGGTCCTAGATAACAAATATCCTGTATAAGCATAATTCTATTATTTTTTTTTGATTCCAATAAATGAACTAAAGAAAATATTGAAAAAAAAAGTTACTTCAGTCCAATTTGGCAGGCCAATAGTAATTCATTTTATTACTTTTAATTCACGAGTAAATAAATGTTACTTTCCTATGTGGTCGTTGGAAAAATAATTATAATTATAATACATATTCATTTAGGCTAATTATTATACATTGGATCGATTTCATAAAGAATTAAATTTTTTTTTATTCAAGTTAAAATCGGTAACGGTGTGGAACGAGTGACCTCATGATAATTATTATTTACCAATAAAAACAAAACGTGTTAACTTGAGATAAGGCAAGTGGTTACGTAATGGAAAATGGAAAATGAAGGTTATCCGTTTGCTAGAACAAGTGACAAGTATCTGAATCTCTATTAATTTCTTTTATTCCTTAAACTTAATCCACTGGCATTCTTTTATCTAATTCATTTAACTGTGATATTTATCCATCTGTCAATCAAGGACCTGGACCGGTCCTTTTAGTACCAAAAACCGGACCGAAACCGTAATTTTTTTATGGACCCGAACCCATATTTTTGTTCAAAATTATTTTAGAAACAAAACCCGAACCATTTAAAAATTACCGGTTCTTTCTAAGTCACTTGTCTTGACGAATTTAATATAAAATATAAAATAAATAAAATTAGAAGTTACAGAATTACTACATATTTTAAGTTAATTTTTTTAATCATTCTTAAAATTTTGATCCTACTTCTTGAAATTTTGATCCAAATTCTTGTAATTTTAATCCAATGTCTTTTAATTTTTGAGTCAATTTCTTGAAATTTTGATCAAAATTCTTGAAATTTTGATCTCAATTCTTGAGATTTTTATCTAAATTCTTGTACTTTTGATCCAAATTCTTGGAATTTTTGATTCAAATCCTTGTAATTTTCTTAGTAGAAGATGTTTTTGCAGGATTTTCAAAAATTGTGATCAAACTTCTTGAATTTTTTTTAATTTTTGATCCAAATTCTTGAAATTTTTTTAACTTTCGATCCAAATCCTTGAAATTTTGATCCAAATCTTTGAATATCTGATCCAAACTCTTGATTTTTTTAAATTTTTGATCCAAATTCTTGAAATTTTTTATCTAAATCCCTGATATTTTGATCCAAATTCTTGAATTTTTTTTAATTGGTGGTGCAAAGTCTTTGAAATTTTAATCAAAATTCTTGAAATTTTGATCAAAATTCTTGATATTTTTATCAAAATTCTTGTAATTTTGATCAAAATCCTTGAAATTTTGATCCAAATTCCTGAATTTTTTTAATTTTTGGCTCAAAACCTTGAAATTTTGATCCATATTCTCGAAACAATAAGGAACTTCTCGACAAATTAAAGAAGGACGACTTTTGTATATCAAAAACTATATTTTTTAGTTGTGTAAGTCGATCTTAGTAGAAGATGTTTATGCGGGATTTTCAAAAATTGTGATCCAACTTCTTGAAGTTTTTCTAATTTTTGATACAAATTCTTCAAATTGTAATCCAAGTTTTTAAAACTCTTGAAATTTTTTAACTTTCATTAAAATTCTTGATATTTTGATCGAAATTTTTGAAATTTTGATCCAAATTCTTGAAATTTTTTTAATTTTCGATCCAAATCCTTGAAATTCTGATCCAAATCTTTGAATAGCTGATCCAAGTTCTTGAAATTTTGATCCAAATTCTTGCAATTTTTTAACTTTCGATCCAAATTCTTAAAATTTTTTAACTTTTGATCCAAACTCTTGAAATTTTTCTAATTTTTGATTCAAATTCTTCAAATTTTTATCCAATTCATTAAAATTCTTGAAATTTATTTAACTTTCTTTAAAACTTGAAATTTTGATCCACATCTTTGAATATCTGATCCAAATTCTTGAATTTTTTTAAATTTTGATTCAAATTCTTCAAATCATTTATGAATCGTTGAAATTTTGATCCAAAATTTTGAAATTTCCAACCAAATTCTTAAATTTTTTTAACTTTTGATCCAAATTCTTGAAATTTGATTAATTTGTGATGCAAATCTTTGAAATTTTAAAAAAAATTCTTGAAATTTTAATCAAAATTCTTGTAATTTTGATCAAAATCCTTGAAATTTTGAACTAAATTCTTAAAATTTTTATCCACAAACTCTTGTAATTTTGATAGCAATTCCTTAATTTTTGATCAAATCCTTGAAATTTTGATCCATATTCTCGAAACAATAAGGCACTTCTCGACAAATTAAAGAAGGACAACTTTTGTATATCAAAAACTATATTTTTTAGTTGTGTAAATCGATCTTAGTAGAAGATGTTTATGCGGGATTTTCATAAATTATGATCCAACTTTCTTTGAAATTTTTCTAATTTTTTATTCAAGTTCTTCAAATTTTGATCCAAATCTCTAAAATCCTTGAATTTTTTAACTTTTGATCGAAATTCTTGACATTTTGATCCAAATTCCTGAATTTTTTTGAAGTTTTGATCCAAATAAAATTTTTTTTTTAATTTTCGATCCAAATCGTTGAAATTTTGATCAAAATTTTTGAAATTTTAATCGAAATTCTTGAATTTTTAATTTTTTATCAAAATCCTTGAAACTATGATCCAAATTCTTGAAATTTTGATCCAAATTCTTGATTTTTTTTAACTTTTGATCCAAATTCTTAGAATTTTTTTAATTTTTTAAAAAAAAATTGTTTTGTCGAAAAATCCTTTAGACCGAAAAAACTGTACCGGACCGAACCGGACCGAAATAATTTTTACAGAACTTGAACCGGACCGGAATCGAAATTTTTCAAATTAAGCAGAAGCCGAAGCGGACCGGAATTTTGAATTTTTTCTCAATACTAATTAACTTCTATCACATCTTTTTTTACCAGTTATCCATATGTATTTTATTTTTTCTATTAGTATATAATTTTAATCTTCCCTTTCAATTTATAAAAAAAATATATTTTGTTTATGTTTTAACTTCTGATAAATATTTCTAATGCTAAAAAGCATTCACCTAATAATTCTTTAACCGACTTTTAGATGTAATTTAATTCAATATCATGATACCGACGATTAACTCTCATAGAAAGTTAATTGTGACATAACAAGTTTTATCCATCTTCTCGAGGCTCGGCGCGACTTATTGCCACTTATAGGAATCCAGGACCTTATCCCCATCTCAACCGATTACGAGCTTTTACTAAAAGGAACTAATAGAGAAATCCACTTAAAATTAATGGCAATCCAGGACAATTTGAGCTGAGCTATATCGGCACTAATAAATAGTACAAGCCAGTTACACAAATTATTGTCTATGTTGTCTCGTCTTCTTTGTGTTGTCGTCTTATTTTCAAAGAGGGTGGAAAATATATGTGTTTTTAGCAATTTCGTAAGATCCTACCAAATACACCTAATTTGCTATATTTAGACTTACATGATTAATCTCGTATTTATTTATTTAAAATCGTTTAATTTATATGTCGAAAATTCTAGGGAAATGGCTATAATATTTAATGAATATTTTACTAATGTACCTTCTAACATTCTGAAATAAATAATAGGTTTAGAGAATGAAGAAAGTAATTATTAACAGACATTAAACTTCTCAAATAAATTCTTTGTTTCTAGTGAAATTCGTTGAAGATAAGCTCTTCTCTCTTTTAAAAAATAAGTATTCTGATGGTCAAGATGAAATACCAACTTTCTTAATTAAAAAAGTGGTTACTGAATTAATTCGCCTTTTAAAAATTGGAAAAATTGTGACAGTACACAAAAAAGGTGACACGGCTTCTATCGAAGACTGCTGGCTGATAACAATTATCTCGTAGTTTTTCAAAATTTTTCAAATATGCCTTTTTAGATCGTCTTTTAAGTTTCCTACTAAAACATAATTTACTGACAAGCAATCAGTATGGGTCCATTAATGGTAGATCTACAAACACTGCAGTTTGTGAATATTTCAACGAATTAGTTACATTTATTGATGCTGGCGAGTTTCTTGTTGGATTATTCTGTAGTCTTAGCACGACATTCGACTGTGTCAATCACGAATCTTTGTTATATAAACTTTCCCAATACGGTATAAGAGGAAATTCTTTTAATTGGATATCTAGTTTTTTAAACAACCGCAGCCACTACGTTTGCCTTAACAAGGGTATTTCTGATAATAGAGAAATAAATGTAGGAGTACCCTAAGGCTCTATTCTTGGTCCTATTCTGTTTCTCTTGTAAATCAATGATCTAGATAAAATTTCAAATAAAATATACCTAATTATTTATGCAGACGACACCAGTGGCGGCTCGTGAACTTTTTAAGAGAGGAGGCTGGACATAAAACGTTTTTGTAAAAATATACTCCATTCAGCCAATTAATTTAACCTTTGCGCAACGACCGTACCAGCTACTTCAGTGACAAAATTAATTGTTGCCCAGCAAGAACCAACGTGGAGGTATAGAGTTTCTCTGGCCAAAAATTTTTTTTGTATGTTTTTTTTTTTATTTTTTTTGTAAATTTTTAATGTTTTTTTATTTTTTTGGAATTTTTCATATTTTGTTATTATTTCGTCAACCTACCACGAAAAAAAGGAACGTCTATATGATTTCGGAGGACATAATTGATTGAATCGAGAATTTCGTTTTGTATTGTTTTTGAGGTGCCTGCAAATACTGACGCGTTATTCATAAAATCACGAAGCTTACCATCGTATTTAGAAGTATTTACAAAACAAATCTACCAAGAAATCAATGATTTTTTTTTAAATTTCGCGGTTGTCTTTAACTGTATTGTTATGATTTTCTATTTCGCGTGTACGAGCAGAATCAATAACATTAATAATTTTTTGTTTACCGGTTAATTTAAACTTAATACTCGATGTAATATGTTGTAAATAATAAACAATACCAGCAATATAATTTATTGTGTACCTCAGATCCCGTTAACCATAAATATTTTTTATAATTGTCAGTATTAAATGATCGATTTTGATAATTACCTGACATCACTAATCCTGTTAAACCCGGTAAAGGCCGTTTATTTTTAAAAAACACTTTTTTTGTTAATTCACTAAATGGATTTTTTAAAAAGTCAGAAACTAAATCACTGGCACTCATTTTAAATTTTAATAATTTACCGAACAGACAAATTATTTCGCGTGGCGTCACTTAACAATTATTCCCGCTAATCATAAAACAAAACAAACATCCTTGCAATCCGCATGTGTGGTATTCCCCTGAAAGCCTACTAAGACTGTTGCCATTTCATCTATTTTTTACGGTATTTAGCAATTCAACTGGTCGAAAAACGGCAACTGTGTTGAGCAACACGTGTTTAGGATTTGAGGTATATGTATCATTTTCCATCGGAGTGAAGGCTAGCCTACTAAGACTGTTGCCATTTCAGCCATTTTTTACGGTATTTAGCAATTGGACTTTTCGAAAAACGGCAACTGTGTTGAGCAACACGTGTTTAGGGTTTGAGAGATGTACAGATTCGATTGAGTCTAGCCTCAGGTCCACGTTGTCAGATTTAAAAATAATTACTGAGAACAGGGAATTAATTGTGAAATTTTAAAAAATATTAGAGAAACATTAAATAAAATGAATGATCAACAAAATATTTCTGGTGCTGTTTGCTGAATAAATTAATAAATTGGTGAGGAGGCTGAGCCTCCTAAGCCTCCTTCGAGGAGCCGCCACTGGACGACACGTCTATTTTTATCTCCGAAAGTAATGAAAGTTCTTTGACGCAGCTTTGCAGACACATTTTCACAATTAAATAAAAGGTTTTGCGCTAATTATTTATATTTAAACAAAGAAAAAACTAAAACTATGCGTTTTTACAATAGACAAAAAGAATGTCATATTCTGAGTAGATAGACTAAGTGGGCACGACATTCATGGAACTCCGCGGGTGTCGCAGGGACGGAGGAAAGTATGGAGGGGGATATATCCGTTATTATTAGTCAGATTTTAATGGGATAAATGGCTTTGTATTATAAATATGAGGTAGAATAAATACGTAAACATATTTCAAATATACCGCCTTTTTCCGCGTTCTATTTGGACCAATATTAACGAATTTTGAGTTTAATGCCCTTTAGTCTTTGTTTCTGCACATGATTTTTATTTACGTATATATTCTTCGTCACATTTCAAATATAACACATTTTTTCGCATTCAATTTTGACCAATAATAACGAAGTTTGACCTTAAGACCCTTTAGTTATTGCTTCTGTGCATGCTTTTTTTGTGTATATATTCTGCGTCACATTTCAAATATAACACATATTTCCGCGTCCAATTTTGACCTACAATGACGAAGTTTAACCTTAATGCCCCTTAGTCTTTGGTTCTGCGCATGATGTTTGTTTACGTATTTATTCTACGTCACATTTATAATACAAAGCTGTTTGTCTCGTTTAAATCTGACTACTGATAACGGACATATCCCTCTTAATACTTTCCCCGCGGAGGTACATGATTGTCGTGCTCTCTTAGTCTATATCTCCTATTCTGTCATTTCAAACTTTGGTAACTGATGATACGGACTTTTTCTTAAGTTGACTCTAGGTTACATTACGAAATCTGCTTATGGGGTTGCTCTATAATGGCCAAGGATGTTTTCATCAAGCAGAAAAAAATTATCAGGAATGTTTTAGGGCTGGAGGTTGTTTAATGCCTTACCAAATGATATAAAAGATAGCCGTAAAATTTCAATATTTAAACAAAACAAAATTGTACTTAATTGGCAATTGGTTTTATGACATATATTTATTTCTTGGTAACTACTAGCTTTTGACCTTTAAGTGGTTGTAACCTTATTGTAATTTTTATATATCTGTTTTTAATTTTTTTATTTTATATTCAGCTTTTTTTTTCTTTTCTCTCTTTCTATTTTTCTAAATATTGTGATGAAACCAATACAATGTAGATTGTTTTTAATGGAGAATAAAAATAGTAATATTATTATTATGAATTTTGATCTTGCGTTTATTTTTTTTTTATTTTTCTTTTATTTTTTTTGATTGTATTTATCCAATCTAGCTCTCGGTTCAAATGTTTTCTCTTCTTTTCTTTTTTACTTTTCTTTTTTTTTTATTTTTTCTTCTTTTGTTTCCTTGCCCCAATTAACTGTTATGCCTAGTTGCATAACTATTTTTCTATTTAATGTATTTTTCATAGAAAATTATTTAGATCGCCTTAATTTTGCTTATGTTTTCTCTTCTGACCACTAGTTTTCATTTATCCACTTCCTCTTTTTACTCTCCCCAATATTTTCCTACCCCTATTTGCTCGTTCTCTATCTTCTCCCTACCGGCCCTAGCTCAATCCCCACTGAAGTTAAGAAAGAAAGAACTGAGACGTGGTAATCTATTTGCTATTTGCCCCTATTTTCATCTTTTAAGCCTTTTATCGCTTAAACTCGCTCATGCTGGTATTTTTCTTGTTTTTCCAATTCTCTCTTGTCCTGAGGGTGGTGGTAGAATGATGAGGCGGCTAGGAAGGGAGGAGGATGAGGAAAATATAAGGTGGAGAAAATACTCCTTCACCACCAGCTTAACTATTTGAACGGGGTCGAAAATGAAGAGTAAAAAGGAAAAATAAAAAAAAATAAAGAGAAAAGTTAATGGTACCTTCAGCCCTCTCTTCTATTCATCATCTTTTCCTAAGAAGTCTTAAAGGTGCTTGCAAGTATTCTTCTTCCGATTCTCTCTCGCCCTTAAGGTGGTGGCAGAATGAGGAGGCGACAAAAAGGCAAGGTATAAGAGAAATAGAGATGGTACCAAAAAGGCTCCGCAGCCACCTACTTTACGGTGGAAGGCTATTTGTGTTCATGACTCTCTAACATAGATGAAAAAAATACCATTCATTATAATAGTCTGTAAGGTATATCTAAATACTATGACTAATCAGATACTTCTTAATTTAATCTAAAATTCAAATTTAAACTTGCCGTATTTTTCCTACCTTTAGTGATTTTAATATTAAATTTAGGTTAATAATTAATTTGTAGCTATTGATTGAATATTTAATCCGTTTTTGTTTGCTTTAAATTAAATTACAGGATAAAAAAAAACTAATTTTCTTAGCGGAAAATAATGGTTAACAGTATTTTAACTAGCGCTCCGTTTAATCTGTTTTGATGCAGACCTAAACAATTGGTTGACCAGTGTAGCAATTACAGTTTAATAATTTTCCGTTGCTATGCTTGATTTTACTTACAAACTTGCGGAACTAATTCCCCTTGAACTATAAATTACACAGACCCAACTGTTATTGTTCTGGTTTTGGCAGCGTTCGCGTTTCTTCCTGTTTATGCGAAAAGCGAGTTCGAGCACTGTGATTAGTTAGCCACAGATTGATAAAAGATGAAGGCGATAGATATTAAGATATATAATAATTTAAAAGAAGAGAAAATAAAACAAATAATATAGTGGCATAGCTAACAATATATGTAAAAAAATACACCTTTTTTTAAGTGAAAACTTCTCGTCGTGGATGTACTCCCTTTGTATGTACAAAGTGATTTTGACAGTAAATCTTTATTATGTGAATATATTATTCTTAAAACTTTCATTACACATATTTTTAGCATATATTTTGATGTTCACAGTATTGTAACTGAAAATAAAGACAACTTAGATGAATTTGTACTCTGTCAGCGAAATAAATGAACATATGTCCCATTTCAACAATTAATTCCTTTTCTTGCTTGGACTCTTTAAAACAAAAATATTTCTTCAAAGACTTGGGCACCAGTTAAAATTGGAGTATGCTATAAAAATTCAAGACATATAGAAGAAGTAAAGAAAATTAATTGAGGCAATGTTTATTTTGTTAACTGGTACTTGAAGCACCAATTGACTCAGCACAATCTGCAATTTCTAAAATCTAATGTTTATAGAAGAATCGATAAAAATTAGTTATAAAAAGATATATCGAAGTTTTTATCGCACAAAAAAATAATAAAACTAACCGTTCTATGAGTACATTTTTATTACCTGGAACAGGTAAACCACGGCGGGCAAGCCATCATTTCAAGTCATGGTGTAACGCCACTTCGGTCGTTACAGGTCACTTTGGCGCCTTGGTTCAGGTTTCGGATTGCCTCGGGCGCTACCTTCCGTTTATAGTGTGAAGGCCACTGCACGGGCAGCGTCAGTGGAGAAAGAAATACTTAGGGGTCGTATGGTATCGACAAGACCCTTAGCGGCCAGAAGAGCGGTCTTTACTTGCTCTACTGGGTTGAGTAGGAGCTGGTGAGCTGGGAATTAGCTACTGCTGGTATCACAAATAAAATTCGTAAAGAACAAAATTACCTTTTTTAATTTACCAAAATCCAGAAGAGAGAAAGGTATGTAATATGGTTCTTTCTCGGACGGTACAAGCACGTATTCTGGCTTGGCGTGGTGTGGTTGGATGACGGTTCTGACTCCGGTACAATAGAAATTGGCACGCTCCCTTCAGCTTGACCTATCTCTAAATGTCGAGGGACTGCACTGCTGCTCCAATTGGAACTGCCACAGCAAGTCTTACTTCGGGCTGCCACTGCAGTTGCCGACAACGGTTTGAATTTCCCTACTCGATATGAACTTCGGCGTCTAAGAAGCACAGACGAGAGCGTCTCCATCTGTCCGGTGGAGGATTAACTGGTATCACTGGCCTTTTATTCGAAGCTTCTCTCATAATTTTAAGTTAAATCAACTCCAGTGCCGTGCGCGATTTAATTTATATATTTTAATTATTACCGAAACAAGTAACATACATTGGTTTCAACAAGATGATACTTCTGCCCTTAATTCTGAAGTCATTAGAACATATTTAGATCGGAAGATATGGACCGGTTAGGTGGTCCCCTCGTTTACCCGAACTAAAACCGTTTGATTTTTCTGGAGATTTAAATAAAACAGAACAACATTCACAAGACGACCTTTGACATAGGCCAAGAGTTAATGCAAAGTGTTCTTAAAACATGTAAAAAAATGAAGTCAGTACATACAGGGTCGCGCAAATTTATTTGAACACTATTTGGATTTCGTAATCCGTTATACAGGTCGTTTATTTTATCATGTGCTACCATTGCTACATTCTAAACCCTAAGAGATACGAAGACGATTAAATCGGCTAAAAGTTAACTATTTTGGAGAACATTTCATTGGTAGAAAAAAGTCTACAGGGACTCTTACCCTTCTCGAGTTCTACAGGGAGAACTAAACATGCCATTTTTGATTATTTACGCATAAAATTTTTATTAAAAGAAATATCAAAAAATAGAAAAGGAAAGTTTTATTGTATCTCAAATGTTCTACAAAAATGTACTCATAAATCTTCGAGATGGCAGTTCGTACCTTAACGGTCATCATCAAGTTATTACTTTCCCGACCCACATCCGAGCAGGGAAAGTATTGTGAACGAGCTAAAAAAAATTTTCGAGATCAAGATGGAAATATCCATTTTGAGGTCACCTGAGATTATTACGACCATTTTCAGATGGAAGTCTGTCTGTCTGTGTGAATCCTTCCACGATAGAGGCCACACGTTTAATCCGATTGTGCTGAAATTTGGTATGTGGGTTTGGGTAATCCGTCGAAAGAACCCATTAGTTTTTGTACATATTTCAAAAAATATTTCACTATTAAAAAATGGCAGATACAATATGTCACGGAATTTGACTTGCAATATATCATTTGAAAGCACTTGAAACACTGTCTTTAGAATAGTCAAAATTATTTCTCCAACTGTCAACTGCCAGAAATAAAAAATTTCAAAATTTGAAACTTTAACATTAAATACCTGAAAAAGTATTCGTGGATCCTCGTCGGGAAAGTTTTGGGGCGACACAACCGATTTTTTTTTAAAATACGGACCCGCCTTTTTTATTGCAAAAATTGATAAACCGTTAAAATTCAAATTCAGTGATATATCATACCTGTCATTTTAACGACGTTTTATCTGAAATAATTAACATCATCAGTGACAACAATTATAAATACGGTCCTGTCGTTATTTTGTAAATTCGTTTTTATTTCATCAAAACAAATATAATAATAGGCAGACTTATACATTACCTAACAAGTTGGATAAAAAAGATAATACAACAAAACGAAAATTGAAGATTTGAAATCTGATTTCTCCTGTATAAATTTTTATATTTCTCATATTCCTAAATAAAGAAAAGATCAGTTTTTAAGCTCCCATGGTCCGAAAAAAAAATCTGTCCAGACGTCAAGTTCGGGTTTTAACTTTACTAGTTAGTTTTCTCCTGGGAAGAATCCTATTAAATTTGAGCAGGATCGGACCTTCCCGGCCCGTTCGTTACTCGCTATACAAATTGGGCACTTTGCACAAGAAAACTTTTCATTTATTTCCTTTATCACTTTTTACACGTTTAATAGTACCCAACATGTAAGTGAGAAGTTTGGCCAGGATTGTAATAGCCATTCCTGTACCCAATGGCCCAATATCCCAAAACAGTGCACCACCGTTTGAGCGTCCCTAGAATTTCAATAGTTTTTTTTATTTCACTGATAATGCATCTTTTTTATCGAAATTGAAGAAAAGTTTAGGTGCGAACATCGAGGGTTAAGCGAATTTTACTTCTACCCTTAACCCTTAACATTGGCATATTTTGGTTTTTGTAAAGTTTTTTTTGGGGTTAAAGTTTTTTTTCGTGTGTAAAAGTTTTTTTTAAGATGTATATATTTTATTTAATATAAATTTTGTATACAAATTAAGTTTTGCTTTGTCAACAAAAAATATTCGTCACTTTTTGTATAGCGCATTTTGTTAATATCCTTTTTTTAATATTTCTTACACTTTAAATTTTTTTAATAAACCACGCTTATAATATTATTTTTGCGATTTAATTTTCCGTCCAAGGAGGGTTATTAGGGGAAAGTATAAAGAAAGAGTTAGCGATTTAAAGAGATCAAAAAGTCAACTATTTAGTAAAAGAAAGTGACACCCTCCCGAATCTCAAATCCTGTCTGTAAAGTAAAGACTCTGCTACACCGCGCGAGCACGAACTACTCTTTCATCTGAAGGGTGGCGGTTCCAGTCCAAAGAGTTCTGCAGGGGAGCGCATCCATCTTTTCAGAGCCTAGGCTAACGCTCCAGGCTGGTTTTATTCTCTCATAGGAGAGTGGTGACAGTAGCGCTGCCATTACATTTTGTTATCGGTAAAATTATTAAAGTTTCACGAAAAAATATCTGCAATACACTTTTTTTGTCTGGTATTACAATATTATTAATACGTAATCTGTGCGTGAGTTTTTAAAGACCTTAATGTACTTTAAAATAAGTTATGCTACAGGACATTATAAAAAATAACAAAACAATGTAATTAATAGGAAACTACTGCGAGGAGCAAACACAACACGAAAAATTTACAGCAAATGTCTAATATGCGCCTGCCTTCACAATTTGGAAGATACATCAATTTTACTAAAAATGTCTATTTGTATTTTATACCGATTTCAAGTCTGATTTTTCAGTCTATTTTTATTTTAAATATATTTTATTATTTATAGCAACTGTGCACTAATATTTTTTTATTAAAAATGTTGTCTTACTTAATAATATATTCCAATTATTATTAAAGTCCTGTCTATCAGCTGCACAGACTTCAGCATATAAACTTTTGAAGAGGTCTCTAACAAGGAAACTTCTCTCAACGCTTACCTCTGGAGAATAACCTTGTAGAATTGCAATTACCTTTATTGCTTTAGAGACCTTACACTAACCAGAAACTAATGTTATAGCATTGCAGTTATATAATTTTTATTACGTCTAGTATTATAAATATTAGAGTCTAATATTTACAACATGGGAAATAGTTATTTCTTGTAGTTTATACTACTTATGGTAGTTTTTGTATCGTTAGAAGATAAAATAAAGATTTTGTTTATTTTTAATACAAATGTTATCAGAATTTGAAATCCTCACTAAGAGGTGATTTCTCTCACTAGATTCTAATTCTGATTTTGCAAATATATCAGTTTATTTATGTTTTAATTTGGATCAATTTTGTGGGGATTTAATTAAATTTATTAAATTATAATTAAGGAAACCACAAATAAAATTAAAACATTGAATAAATTAAAATCGTCTAGAACTTTAAAACAAAATGGAATATACAAGAGACTGTCAGTCGCCTTATTCTCATTCACTTCAAATAAAAAGGAATATAAATGTATAAAAGTATGAAACTAGCCGCATACGCTGGTGACATCGGATGCATAATACAATACCAGTCCGCATTGCTGGAAGTTATAACATAAGCTCATGGCTCATTCCCGAGAACAATATAGTGAATTTAAGATAAATCTCTGTTTTATGAAGCGTATAGTTGAGTTAAAATTCCTCTCGATTGAATGTTGTTTTTCAAACAAATATCATTATAGGAATGCAGTAATTAAAAATTAAATTTGATGAAGAAGCCATTAGCATTAATAAGAAATAATCAATTTAGGTATTTTAATTATTATATTTATTATTAAAACCATAATCTATTAAGATTTAACTTTAATGCTGTGAATATGTTACTTGTATAAATGACCATTATGTTTGATGAATATTTTTGCTTATTTTTCGGTATTTATTACACGTTTATTGTTTCAATTTGATTATCTACATTATCTGATCATTAAACCATAAACTATCGTTGGAATAATATTTGCAGACTGAATAGTACATATCTTTTTCCGTTTCCCTTCATGAAAAAAAATTGTGCTCTTCGCATATCTTGTATATTCTGCAATGGATAATTTTAAGGAAAAGTTTGAGTAAATTACTCATCGAGCAGTTATTTGCGTCGTTTCTTGGACAACAATATAAATTCTGAAATGAGCAATTCTTTCGGGATATTGCCTATGTCATATATATTGTTAGCAAATTATTTTATTGATTCTTCATCCAAAAGCTTAAGAAGCTCTGCCTGTATTCCACCCGGTCCTGTAGATTTTCCTTGCTGATTCATTTACTAGTATTGGTGGTCCAATTTTTGTTGATCAGAAAGGGAGATCTCCTCACTCATCAAATAACAGGTTCTCTATGTATTTTTCCACGTCTCGTTAATAAATAAATATATAAATAAATAAATAAATTTATTGGCCAAACTATGTAGTATACATTTGAGGTTATCAAGTACAAAAAAAAATCGGTCAAGTGTGTGTCGGACTTCGCACATTTAGAGTTCCGTACCAAATGTAGAATATAAGCCAGCTCTGCAGAGGTATGATTCTTAAAGAGCTTTAAAATTTTAATCGAACTAATAAGTCAAAAAACGTGGTAAAAACATTTAAGGAAGTGAAAAGAAAAATAACCTGGCGCATGTATGTTCGAAGAAGAAGAAAGAATTATGAGACGTAAAATGCGTTTCTTAACAAAATTAATAATAGCACAGATAAAAATAATAAAATATCGAATATCACATCGAATATACCGTCAAAATTTGAAGACTCTAGCTCCAACGGTTTAGCTGCTAGACCGGAGAGACAGACAGACGGACGGGAAGACGGACGGGAAGACGGACGGGAAGACGGACGGGAAGACGGACGAACACGCGACTGAGAGCAATAGGGTTCCGTTTCGACCCTTTGGGGTACGGAACCCTAAAGAGTTAAAAAAGGTATATATAAAAAAATGAAAGAATAAAATTACATTCAATACATACAGGGTATCCGTCAAATAGTGTAAAAAAATTCAACGGATGATAGTACCCCTAAAATTAATATAAAAAGTTCTTATAAGCATAGGTCGTTAAATGCATATTAAGGGAGTTTAGAGGCTTTAAAAGAAGAGTAAATTTTGAAAATGATTTTTTTTTTAATTATAAGTTTAACAAACAGGATAAAATTTTGACTTACATGATTAATTTAACACCTCACAATTTTCAAAAAATTGTATTAACCTGTGAGCAACCAAAATAATTTATCTTTTTGTTTCTCAAATTAATGTTCAGCAAACTGTTTACCTTCAATTTTCTCGAAAACGGTTACTCTTAGCGACTTGCAACAAGAATACGTTTCTGAACTATAAAAGCATGTAGATTTTAAAACCTGTACCCGCGTTGTAACAAAACAACCCCAAAAAAGTTATGTATAATTAACCCTCTACCCTTGCAATAACTACACTTTCCGAATATAAAAATAATTTTTCGATATAACCGTTGGATTTAGGGTTAAATTTTATGTCCCCTAGCTTTTTTTTCGAAATTTTATCTTGTTTTTTATTAATTTTAGGAGTACTATCACCTCTTGAATTTTTTTACACTATTTGAGGGACACGTATAATACTGAAATTTATAATTAAAAAATTTCGAATATTCATAAAAAGTTTCTTGAATTAGAATTTTTTTACAGGGGTTTTAAATCTTTTGATTCAAAGATTTTTATAATGTGGGGGTAGACATATAAACATTTTAATTGCTATATGACAAAGAGGCTGTTGTGTTATAGAGTCTTGATGTCTCGTATCATATTCGTGAAAACCTGCTTTTGTAAGCAAATCATTTTATTTAATAAAATTTAGACATTAATATACGAACATAGAGGGTAAGGTCAACATTCCCATCTTTTTAAAAATAGGTCTATTATTTACACCATTCATAATTTTTTTGGATTTTAAAAATTCGTGCAGACTCCGAGGTACCTCCCCATAAAATCAAACCATAATTTAGCAGTTTAACTGTGTCGGCTTTTACTTGATGAAAATCCATTATTAAATTTAAATAAATAAAACAACGTTTTAAGATTTCCACAAAAATAATAACAAAAGTTATTAATTTAATAGTGACTAGTTTCGTTACATAGTCTGATGAAGTTACTATGTAACGAAACTAGTCACTATTAAATTAATAACTTTTGTTATTATTTTTGTGGAAATCTTAAAACGTTGTTTTATTTATTTAAATTTCATAATTTAGCAGGCTATAACAGTTACTGTAGTAAAATGACAAAGCTGTACCTGTTGTTGCTAACTGAGTTAATTTTCTTATTTGAAAAACTACTTGATTTGGATTCTTTGCTAAATGATCTATGTGAAAATGCCAACTTAAATTTTGACCTATAAAAATTCCTAACAGTTTGGCATATTCATTTGAAGAGGTATTGCATTTGAAAATTATGTATTCATTGCGGTTAGAGATTAAAGTTTCTATATCTTGGCCAACATTGATTATTGTAGCGTCATCTACATATAAAGCTATCGTTTATAAAAATCAGGAAAAAAATTGGACCCAATATGGAACGTTGAGGCACTCTCATATTTAAAGAAGTTGTTTAAGAAGAATCCGCTGAAGGTAACACAACCATCTGAGACCTATCTTATAGGTAGGATTTAAAAAATAATAAATTATTTTCACGAATGCAGTAATATTCTAATTTTTCTAGAAGATACTCATGGTTCATGCAATCGAAAGCATTTGATAGGTCCAGTAATGTGACCGACGGTATTTTTTTTATCATCCATAGCTTCTATAACTTTTTCCAGTAGAAAGTATCACTTTTATTGTATTTCTATTTGGTAAGTAACTAAATTGATTTTTTGAGGAAAAGCAATGTTTTTCGAAATACGATATAATTCGTTCTTTCACTAAAGATTCGAAAATTTTTAAAAATATTGGAAGTATTGATATGGGGCGGAAATCGTTACGTTCGGCAGAGCCTTTCTTTTTAGCTAAAGGAATAACTTTTGCAAATTTCAGTTCTTCCGGAAATATATTTTGTTCAAAACATTTATTGATAATATAGGTCAGAATTCGTAGTATAGAATTAGAAACAAATTTCAAAACCTTCGTATTCATACCGTACATATCCGTGCTACTCGAATTTTTCAACTTTTGAATCACTCTGTAAACCTCATGTTCATCAGTAGGATTAATATAAAAAGACTCCCTATGCGAGATAAAACTTTTTTCAAAAATTCCATATAATCTAAATTGTTTTGACTGACCGTTATGTTTTTCTGCGCTATCAACGAAATTCCTGTTTAATATTAGTGCAGATATATTTATATCTTGATTTTTGTTACTTTTGAACTGCGAATTAATAAGTTGCCAAGTCGCTTTACTTTTATCTGAAGCTTGTTCTGTAAAGTGTTTGTTTGATAAACTTTTTGCATTAGTAATTTCCTTTCTATAATCATTTTTTAACATTTTTACTGTTTCAATTTTATTTCTTAAGTGTTTTAAAGTATCATTGAACCAATTAATTTTAGTCACGTTTTTTGTTTAATGCTTTTTTCTGGAAAATATAAATTAAATAGGTTATTAAAAGTACAAAAAAACTCTGAGAATAACTCACTAGCATTGTGAAGACACAATACATTATTCCAGTCATAAATCAATAATTCTTCACGAAATTTCATAACATTTTCCTCTTTTAAAATTCTTAATCTTCGATAAATATATTTTTCACCTCTATTAACATGTTTGATCTCAGAAAGAATACCATAATAATCAGATATTTGAAAATCTACTACTTGAACCTCTATATCATCTAAATCTAGATTTGTTGTTACATTATCTATGCAAGTTGCACTTCTCTTTGTAACCCTGGTCGGTTAGAATACAAGTAAATCTATGATTGGAGGATTCTACAATATCTTGAAATTCTTTAGTGTAAGCATTACCCACGTCCAAGATATCCATGTTAAAATCTCCATTAATTATAAAATTTAATTTAAGATTTTCAAGTGTTTCAAATACTATAAACAGTTTTTCAAAAAATAAGTTGATATGTTCAACTCTTGGAGATCTGTAAATTGTTACTACTAGAGTATTTGAAATATTTACTTTTAATGCAAGAGAATCAAAGATTTGCTGTTGGCATAAATCATCAAAAATATTAAGAACAGTGTAATTTAAGCCTTTTTTAACAAAACTTACAATACCTCCACAAGCTTTAATTCCCTGCAATAGCTAGTTGCCATAAAATAATTTTCAATATTATAGCATGACAATTCGTCCTGCGAGTTAACCACGTTTCCTTTGATCCACAATAAGATCCATGGCATTTTTTTTCTTTATGTTCTGCTTCTCTGATATTTATTTGGATTGCACGGTGTATCTCTCTGTACGCGGTAATATTATTCTTGTGTTTTCTCCTCTCTTCCATCATCTGTAATATTTTCTCTGTCATTTACGTCTTGTTGGATTTCTTTATTCTTTAAAAAATTGTCTTGGATCCCCTTTTCATTTAGGTCTTTATTTATTCTGTCTTTCAGTATTTTGTATTTCAATTTTCTCAGTCGAGTTTTTCGTTGTACTTTCTTATATATACCTAGTTCTGTATTCTCCCAACAGAGGGTTGTGATTGGACTGAATGTCAGCGTCTGGATTTGTCGAGCTGTTTCTATATTTTGCGTTTATTACGATGTAATCTATTTGATTTTTTATAATAACGTGGAATAAAATTATTACGTATGTGTTTTACTACCTCTCTATAAATAAGCATTTCCGCTCCATCTGCGTATTTGCCATTCATGGATTTTGAATGGTAGACTCTGTGTTAATCTATGTCACAGTAGCATGACTCGAGCCATCTCATTTCTCTTACACCCATTATACTGATTTTTATACCCTCCATTTCCTGTAACGCACTTAAAATTTTTCAAGCTTAATCCATTGTTTTAACATTCCATGTACATATTCTCTTAATTTCGTTTATGTTGATCTTGTTGTAGTTCATGATTCTGTTCATAATCGCTCAACCCCGTCATCAATTTGTTTTTAGGTTTTACTTTGGAATATACTTATACTATATTAGTTTCTTATGTGCGAACTAATGTAGAATATATACAAACCGGAGTCTTATTAACCATCTACAATAATGATGGTATCTTTTTCATTTTAACTTTCCGTAGATCACTTTTTGATTGGTGGATCCAATAGTCTTCTTCTTCTTTTTCTTGTGTCTTGTTTTTTCTGTAACCACCGTAGTTGTTGGTAAGCTGATTTTCCAATGGGCTGATCACATGATCGATAACTTATATATCAGTTAAACTGATTATCCAGATAAACCAAACCAAACTTAACGTGAACCAAACGTAAACTTGAATTTGAACTTGAAGCTAAACGTAAACTAGAATCTCAACCAAGCAGAACGGTTTCTCAAATTAAAATAACTGTCTCGGCTGAGACTAACTGAAGATGACGATTGAACCGGTAAGAATAGCAAGCAGAAACGGGAATTTGAATATTTGAAATCGCGTAGTTCTTAATAAAATAAAGAATTAAATTTGACGAATTAACAGAGTTACAGAATTTATAAAATATCTTTTAAATTAGGATAAATTTGATAAATTTAAGAAAATAATTTAGTATAATTATACAAACATGTTATAGCTTGAATATACTTTTATATGAATCCTTCGCTTCCACTTCGCCTGTGAATTCTCAAGAGTGCAATATCTTCAAGTTACCTATTTTTTGTCTTCTCGAATCTACTTTTCTGTAAATCTTTTCTTTCCACTTCATCTGCAAGTTTATAATAGTACAAGACTTTATATTGTCTTGTTTAAATTGTTTTCTGGGTCTTATGTGTCTTCTATAGTACCAGATTGTGTTAATTTTCGTAGTTATATGTTTGGATGCATATAGATCTTTTGCTTCTTTTTGGTATCTAATATCGCTGTCAAAAAATAAACCTAATCATATCAGCATATCCCTAATTTTTTGCACTTATTAAATAAACAAAGCTGTGTTGTATTTTAAATTGGTGGCAATTTAATTTTCATACTTATAAATTTTTTATTAAAATTTTGAATTTTTACATGATTACAGACTTATTAGAATAAGTAGCCAAATCCAAATATTTTTTCCATAGCAATTTTATAACATTAAAAATCTCACAATCATCGATTCTAGTTAACGTAGTCGTATTTCGAGACTTGTTAAAACTGAAGGTTTAGTATTTCCAACAGTGAAAAATTAAAGGCTACATTTTATAACGAGTTTGTTAGAAGGTAAAATAAATAAAGATGGGTAAAAATATTAGACTGAATAAATATAATAATAGAACATTATGAAATCATCGGTTATACACTTTTATATTATTTTTAATGCTATAATCATTAATATTTTTAACCCTTCAAAAGTGTCATATTATTTTCCAGTATTATGTTTTTGACTGACTTGTAATTATATACCTCGTTTCAGATATTTGGTTTATTTCTCGCATACGAAACGAGATCAATGAAAGTGAAACAAATAAACGATTCAAGATATGTGGGGATGAGCATCTACAACGTTGTGATACTGTGCCTGATAACTGCTCCAGTAACCATGGTCATTGCCAGTCAACAAGATGCCAGTTATGCATTTGTGGCTCTAGCTATAGTTTTTTGCTGTTTTCTCAGCATGGCTCTCATTTTTGTGCCTAAGGTGCGTATTTTAAATGTAAATTTCTACTAAATGGTATATATTATAAATAAGGATCGGCTTTAGTCCTTAACAACCAGGATTTACTCATCAAAATTTAGAAAATACGTTGAATCTCTTAATCCTACTAATAATTAATTTGCATTAAGTGTTGAAAATATAAAAATATTGACGAATTTTAAGCCATAAATTTCTGAATTTATCCTACGAAAGCATCTTCAGATTTAACTTTTCTAAAGATTTATTTAATGATACAAAATATATATTGTAAGCTTTGTTATCAATATTTTTCAGGTTATTGAGGTAATTAGACATCCAAAAGATAAGGCTGAAAGTAAGTACAACCCAGATGCTGGTCTTTCCAAAGAAGAAGAAGAGAGATATCAAAAATTATTAAGTGAAAATGAAGACTTACAACGACTTATCGCACAGGTAATTTTTATAAAATATTTTTATATTTATAGGAGTAAATGAAATTAAAAAAGTTGATAAAATTTTAATTCAATTTGATTATCAAATATTTTTCTTCTTTTTGTTTTATTGTATCAAAAGTTTTAAAATTTGGGGATAGTATAAAAAATTATAAAATGATATTCGAGTTGATTTTTCGGTTTTTTTACTGTAGTTTTTTAAGGTTACACAAAAATATATTGAGTATAGGTAAAAAACTTTTTAGTTAGATTTTTAGTTTTATTCTTCTTAGGGTTACCATCAAATAATTTTTTTTAAGACCCGCCCGGATTTCATTACTTTTGAACTTTCTTTTGATCCTTCAATATCATTTACCGTTACTAAAAAAATCTACCACATAAAATATTTCCTTGTGATATATTTTACTCTCAAGGCCTAATTTTAATATAGCTTGTTAATTATTTAACATACAGCGTCCAGCAGATTATTTGAAAAAAAAAGATTATATATATTTATCATTCTTGGAATTGACCTCCAGATGGATGCTAATAACTGACAAATTCACATGTAAAAATATTAATATTGTGAAACGCTGAGCTACACCATAATAAAGTTTAGAGATATCAAATATTTCGCTTTCCCTCGGCAGAGGGCATAATTTAACTGTAAAGGCGATCATAATTATAAGTTGGGATTAAAACCAATGAGGAGGCTATTAATAAATTGAAAAGCTTTAAGAATAAAATAAGAACTTAACCTAAAAACCTACAACTTTCTGACAATGCTGTACGGTAAAGACCAAATTTTACAAATAAACAGAGAAACATTAGATAATTAAAGAATCAAACGACTTACCTTAAGAAACTTTGATCCTAATTATATGAGGTTCCTTGTTAGTGGAAATAACCCTATACTAACACCCATGTTCCGCCGCTGACCACACGTTTAAATCGGAATTTTAACTTGCTTATCTATCTAATACTGTTGGTTTGAGAATCATTACCTTGTGAAGCTAGAGGTTACAGGTTTTTTTTTAAGATGGAGGAGGGACTATATTTCGACTAATATGGACGCTCATATAATTAGGATCGAACTTTGATCCTTTAATTGTGTTTCGCATCCTGTAGTTGTTTAGAGCTGGGCTTAAAGAGCTACGTCTGAAATAAAATCCTTCTGTTTTCGAACATTAGATTTATTTAACTGAATAAAAATATTTAGTTTATGTATGTCCAATAAATACTACATAATAAAATACAATAATTTTTATAAACAAAGTACATGTAACCATACATAACGCACAAACAAGCAATTCCCTATTGTAGAATTTATTAAATGTTTGTGATTGCTTTGACTATCCAGCTTCTTTTCGTATTGTTTCAATATCTGCGCCAGCTCGGTGAGCAGTAGAGGTGGATACATGGGATGTATCAACTCCAGTCGCTTTAAGTGTTGTTTTTGATCCATATTGCAATTGTTTGAGAAGATTCCAGATGAATTGGTGGTTTGATGGTGAGAATGAGTTATGGAGTTTCTTTCGGCATTTTTAATGAATCAATTTATTTTAATAATGCGACACAACAATGGTAATGATTCACAAACCAACAGCGATAATTCAGGTCTGAACGTGTGGTCAGCGGCGTAACATGAGTGTTACTACAGGGCTATTTCCGCTAACAAGGATTGGATACATAACTAGAGAAATTTGAAAAAATATATTCTGGAATTTTTGGAAATAAAAATATATGCCTATTATAAAAACAAAGCTAAAAGAAAACTACCATAAAAGGACTTTTAAAAACCATCAGCGGGACTTAAGTAAAATTATAACTAGACAGAGGATTAAAACAAGAAGAGTGACACTAATAAGATGCCACTATGGAGCAAAAAGTACTAAGTAATATTATAGTAGACATTAAAATTAGTGGTAAGAATTTTTACAAATATATAAAATACTTCATATTAGATTTTAATGTTAAAATTGAAAAACCAATCAGATAATAATAGTAATAGGAGATACTCAATCAAAAACTTCACCACTGGTAAAACAGTGTCATTTGTGGAGAGAGAGCGAGCAATTGTAAAAGAACAAAAGACGAGAAGACAACATGGCTAATTATTCCAAGTTTTTAAGAGCACAAACAAAAACACAAACAACATTGCAATAGAATCAGCTAAAACACCAACATCCGGTCTAAGTTACAGTAACGTAACAAGTTGAGAGAGTACGACAAGAAATGACTCAAATGTAAACGAACGAACTAATATTAAAAGACAATTATCGAAGACAAATACAAATTCTAGAGACGCTCAAACGGTGGTTCACCATTTCGAGACTTCGGCCCATCGAGCGAACACTTTTTATGCTATGAAGCATTAGCGCTACTTAGGCTGTGCTGTGCGATCGTGGCCAAACTTCTCAAATACATGTAACACTATTATACATGATCTAACGTAATTTTTTTTTCAATTTGATTTTTATGGATCGTTGTGGGGCGGTTATCGGAGAATATCTATTCACATATAGGGGAATATTATACATGATGTGAAGTGGAAAAAGTTCTAAAAATTTAAATTGGGAAAAAGTTTTCCCATGCAAACAGCTTTAATTTGTATGGAGGGTACCAGACGTCCGGACAGGATTTTTTTGCATTTTCGGACCCAGGGAGCTTCGAAACGTCAAGAAAAGTGATAAAAAGTGGGAGTAACAATTTTTTTTCGCCATCGCGAAACTAATACTGAGGCTTTTTGGTCTCAGTAATAACAAGCGACAAAGAGACGATATATACTCTATAGATGTTTCGGTTTATTCTGTATTAAGAACTATTAAACATAAAATAATAAAAAAAAACAGAGGAGATAAACATATAGACGCGTACGCCATCGTGAAAAATCAAACTGCTGGCTTCAATCAATTTCAATATCCAACCAGAAATGACAGGATTTTACTTGGTTTGTTGTAACTAAGAACTACCTCGAGATTTCAGTCACCTAGAGGCGTAATAACGATTTTTTATTAACAAATATTGACTCAGCGCCAGTAATTTTGCTCCATCAACATATTGTCTTATTTTGGTTTTATAGCAAATGAAGGGTAGACAGTTCCAGAGCAGTTTTGGTCTGATTAATCGAGGAATATTTTTTCCTACGACTGCTTAGAATTCACACAAAAACGCACTGTCAGCTTGCCTCGAAAAACGTCAATTTCAAACAGCGTGTGTAAACGTTTACACACGCAGTGTGCAAAGTAAAATGACAATACAACTACTTATAATAACATAACATATATCAATGAATTGAAATGAAATCTAACATGCGGACACTGTCACCACTGACAGTTCTCATTCCTCATTAAAATAAATTCAAATTTATTGCAACTTTAGGAAATAAAGTGGCAGCCGTAGGAAAAGTACAGTGTGTAACTTGTGTGAAATAGTATATTGTTTAACACGTGTTGAAAATAGCACTTTTCACACGCATGTGACGATTTGTGGCACGAGTCTGAAAGGCGAGTGCCACAAGTCACAAAGTGTGAAAAGTGCTTTTTCACACGAGTTACACACTATACTTTTAATACGACTGCCACTTTATTTTCTAAATTTGCAATAAATTTGAATTTATTTTAATGAGAAATGAGAACTGTCAGTAGTGACAGTGTCCGCATGCTAGATTTCATCTCAATTCATTGATATATGTTATGTTATTATGAGTAGTTGTATTGTCATATTACTATGCACACTGCGTGTGTAAACGTTTACACACGCTGTTTGAAAGTGACGTTTTTCGAGGCAAGTTGACAGTGCCTTTTTGTGTATATTCTAAGCAGCCGTAAAGCACTTTTCACACTTTGTGACTTGTCACATGCGTATGAAAAGTGCTATTTTCAACACTTGTTAAACAGTATCCTATTTCTCATACTTTGAATATTTTTCCTGGCATGTACTTTTTTGGAATGTGTTTTCCTTCAATGGCCCATAGATTTTGCATCTTAGTTTTTCACTTTATATTACTGCTCTGGTTGCACTATCAGTTTTGTAGTGACTATTTCAATGTTGCCTCTGTTGGATAATGTACGGTTTTTGTGAAGCTATCTTTTAATGATTGATTGGCTCAAGCCTGTTATCTAGATCCCCAACACTTGTTAGGAGATCTTCTTCTCCATTCAATTTCGATCAACATATAAATTACTCTTCGTGAAAATGGACTAAAATAGGACTAAATTACTTACAGAATCTCAATACTAGCTCACTTGCACTAGTTGCACTTGTTAATACTTTTTAAATTAATTAACGATAACTTGGAATTATTTACCTTTTGATTGGGAAAATGAAATTGGAAGGATAGATATTATCGACTCGAAGAGTTGAATGATCAGATGCATTAACCCCTAAATTCGATCGTCGCATGGCTAGATCTGGGGGACAGACGGGAATGCGCCTACGCTGAAGACTTAGCACAAGACGGGTTGAATTTAACGCTTTTTTAAGACACGCGCAGAATCGGCCTCAGAGGGATTTAAAAGATTAAAGTAATTAAATAAATTAAAATAAATTCTTTGAGATTGTGTTCCGAATAATGATGATTTATAAAGTTTGATTTCTGTGCGTTGTGATTGTTTTTTGTTACACTTGTATGAACTTATTCAACTGAATACCAGTTACTGCTGCATTCTAGTTTTTCATTCAAAAATGCATAATGATACTATTTTACCAAACCGTCACATTTTCAAGAGCAGATGACGTTCTTAATTTCATATAATGCAATCAGGAAAATGAATAGTAGCGTACATAATATTACCTAAAGAGATACAAGATGATACTGAACAATTTTAAGCTGAACCAGATTGCTGAAAGTTGAAATTCAAGTAACTCAAGTTAATAAGAAAAACACAAAAAATCTAATAGATCAAGATTGTTTTCAATTAGGACAATAGTAGGCTATTACTTTTTCGTCCATGAATGCTCTATTTGAGTAAAGGTGGCGCTGTATTCGAAGTTATTTATTCAAATATGTTCTTACGTTTTACTACAATATTATCGTAATATTTAAGAATAATATTTTAAATCGTCTTTGAAAAACTTGGGGTGATTTATAGTATTACGTTTTAGAGTTACTGTAGGAGGTATCTTAGCCTCTATCATGTTATAGTTTATGTAAGAGATAATGTAGTCACTAATAGATGTGTATGTGTGTGTGATTCAAATGTTTTTTTAGAAAAAACAAGCATGGTCGTCACCCGCGCTATTATCCTTATGAATTAGTTGTGTAATTATTTGTAAAAACAAATAATAAAATATAAGTATATTTGATTACAATAGAAGACTACAAGATTAAAGTATAGTAAACTGTCTATTTTCGAGTCATCACAGAAAACTCTTGACAGAGTAAACATTTTATGTCGACCGCCATCTTACGTATTTTTATTTAAATGATAGTCTTGGCATTTAGGGCGATTATATAACTCATCGTAAATTTAACCAATAGCAGTTGCAATTTCTACCTAGTTATTATGTATTGTTAAGTGAATATACCCTTTACGGAGTAGTATAAACGTTTTGGTGATTCGGCTTCCATTTTGACAAATTTGACATATTAAAATAATGTTTGATGTTTATAATAAGCAAACGTCAACAATATAATTCATTATATTTCATTATATAATCGTTCCGAATACCAAGCGAGCATACGCAAATAATATTTATACGGTCCTTCTCACTTGACGTATTTTTTAGCAAAAATACACCTCGTGATAATCGATTATTTTCGATGCTATTGTGATATTACTACTGGGTTTAAAAAATTAGAAATATGAGTTAAATATTTATTTGTCGGGTTTCTTATTAAAATCATGCAAACACCCCTTTCAATTCACCTGTTATTAGTACCTGAATTTCTACACTAGTACTGCGCAAACTTGTTTCCAAATATTTCTAAACGTTTTTAATGGATAGTATATTCTGAAACAATGTGAGGATGAATAAATTCGATACGAGTGAAAAATTCTAAATGCGAGCGTTAGCGAGCGTGAATAACCACGAGTATTGAATTTTTTCCATTCTAACTGAATAACAGATTACTTTTCTCCACGACCACACAGTGTGAATCAAAATTAAATTAAATCTAAACACAATAAGTTTGTATTACACTGTATTAATATTTATAGTTCACACTTACTGAAAATAAAAACAGGTGCATAGGTGTTCTTTCACAATTTACACTTTCGGGTGGAGTATTATTAAATTCTACTCGATTTTTTACTTCATATTTGTATACGACACTGACAGTTGTGAAATTTTATGTTGTTTAATTCTATTACGGAATATTTATTTCATAGCTTGATATGGAATGAAAATACATGAAAAACACATAAGAAGCGAGTATATCAGAATAAATATTCTAACACTAGAGCGAGAATGTTTACATTCTATTACTGAAAATAATTATATTCACTGATGTTCGCGGAGAATAGTAGATTCTGTAACAAGGTTAGAATGAAAAATTCGACACGGGTGGAAAATTCCGAACGCGAGCGTCAGCGAGTGTGAGGAACCACTAGTGTCGAATTTTTTCATTGTAACCGAGTAACAGACTATATTTTCTCCACGATCAAAAAGTATGAATCAAAATTAAATTAAATCTGAACACAAGTTATTTGTTGACATATTTGTATTACATTGTAGTAATATTTATAGTGTTATGGTACACTTACCGAAATTAAAATGTGGTGAATTGGTGTTTTTTCATAATTTGCAATTTCAGATATTATTAAATTCTATATCTACTTCACTTGATTTTTCACTCATTATTTTGTTTAAATTAAAACTTGTTTGAAAATAATTGTTACCGTCGCCATTTTATATCTGACACTGACACTTTTGAAGTCCAAGGCAATCCATATTGTTTATTTCGATTACAGAAAATCCCTTCTTTACCTTGATAAAGAATGAAAATACATGCAAAATGCATAAGAGGCAAGTATTATAGAATAAATATTCAGACTCTAGAGTGTGAATGTTTACATTCTATTATTAAAAATTATTTCAGAATTTATACATTCAGTAATGGTCGTGGAGAAAATTTATTTACTTTATTGTTTTACATCAATGTTATCTATATGTGACATTTAACTATTTGCAGAAAGAAGAAAAAATTAAACTCTTAAAAGATCGTATAGCCGAAAAGGAAACAGGCAGTAAAGGAGGACTAACACCGCCATCTATCATCACTCAAGGTAAGGATTGCCTTATTGTAGCAGATTTCATCACAGACGCGGGAACGTCTGATTCGGCTCTCGGCGGAGGGCACTCGGTGTACACCAGGTCATCCAGGTGCAGTCAGTCAGATATCGAATTCAGCGAAAGTTACTTGTAACTGATTAAATATTAAAGTTTAGCAATATAAAAGATGTCTAGAATAATTAATACTATTATAACTTGTTAATATTGATTTTAAAATAATTTATTTGTAAGTAGCTTAAAATATGCACATTTTTAATAAAAAAATTATATAAATTAACTGTGGTAGTATAAAAACGGTCCTGTAATAAAATAAAATAAATTTATTATATATTTAGTATACCTTTTTTACCTGTGTAAAATATGGTTACCTATATTCCAAATAAATTGGGATTTTTTTTTTAAATTAATTAAATTCAAAATATCTCAATACATTTGTGCACTTTATCAAATTTGACAGTTCTCTAGACATCTTATAAAAACATTATTAAGAAAATAATATATAAAGTATGTTGATAAATTATGGAATGAATTAATTACTTTATAAACGATTTCATTATTAGAAAAATGTTGAGATTATTTAATTTTTTTAGATAAAACTTTTGTTTCTAATCATTTGTTAGGAATCGAAAAGAAATTTAATTATTTTTAATACTACGAAAAAATTTACAGTTGACCAAGGCATTTAATAAAATAATTTTTATATTTCTTAATATGTCAACAAACTAACCTAATTAAATTATTAATAATAATGAAATATTTTTGTATAAAATTAATCATTGAATCTCTGTTAATTGCTTAATTAATTATTATCTGTAAAAAAATTTTCATTTAATAATTGCCTAATACTGGTAGTAAATACATATAATATAAAAATATATAAAAAAATTACATATTGTTAGTTAAATATATAAAGTCAATTTTTAGTCGACGAATCGCACAAAGTATAAATTTAATAGATTTTATAAAAAATTCTTTAATAATTAATTAACACATAATATACGGCGCGGACATAAATAGTTCCCTCACTTTTACTTCAAAATAGGTACATATAGTGCTTTTTTTGCCAAACTTTTTTCTCCGCCTCCGATAAATATGAACGAGGTGTCATTCGATTCGGAATAGCGTGTAGATGATTTTTGAAAAAATTCAAGACAATTAATTGAAAAATAATAGTGGGGTTTGGTTTTTTGCAAATATCTCAAAAACTATTTAACATTTTTCAAATTTGAAAACTTATTCAAAAAGGGGAGGAAACTTACCAAAAAAAATTCTACCTCCCGGACCTGTAGGACCAATAGTTATAATTTTCCTAGAGTGTTGAAAATACGACCGAAAACGGGGACTTCGGCTTGCGTAAGTGCTGCAAACTTTGGACCTTTAATGAATAAATATTATTTAAACTTAATAAATACAAATAGTAAAAATTGAAAAAATTCAGGCATTTATTGGATAAATTTATGAACAATAATCCACGGTCAAAAAAATTTTTATTGCTGTTTTTCTATAAATTATGCATTAGTTAATTAACAATTTTTTCCTACTTGAACATGAACATAGTAAGTGCGAAAATTGTTAAATAACAAATCTGAATTTTTTTTCCTTATTTGGACTTATTTTTGAAATGTATCAGAAGAGATTCCCGTTGGAAAAATTAAAAAATTGTTTTTTTTCATTTGTTAACTAACAATTTTTTTCTACCATATAAATAACTTTTCTCAAAAAATAACACATGCTTGTTTTTGTTCCATTATGTATAAAAAGAAAAAAAAATATAGAAATTTTTTTTCTTTAGTTATCAAAGAGCATGATTAAAAAAATGGTTAATAATAAAAAAAAAATTTAAGAAACGATTTTTTTGAAAAAATCATAATTTGCATCAAAGATTATGATTCCAAAATAGAAAATTAAAATTATCTCATAAACAACCAATTCGTTTATAACAATTTTTGTAACCAATAAGAAATAAAAAAATTAAAAATCATTTTCATGTGACTGCTGATCATATAAAAACGAATCAATAGTAATATGACAAAAAAAGTTTTTTAATGATTTATCAAGCTTTTTAATTTTTAACTTAAGTAAATTGTTAATAACAAAGTGAAAAATACCAATTTTTTAATTTTTCCAACGGGAATCTCTTCCAAAAATAGATCCAAAAAAGTTAAAAAAAATCGCATTTGTTATTTAACAATTATCACACTTACAATGTTCATGTTCAAGTAGGAAAAATTTTTAATTAACTGATGCATAATTAATAGAAAAATAGCGATAAAAATGTTTTTGGCCATGGATTATTATTCATAAATTTATCCAGTAGATGCCTGATTTTTTTTAATTTTTAATTTTCATATTTAATAAGTTTGAACAATATTTATTCATTGAAGGTCCAAAGTGGACAGGGCTTACGCAAGCCGAAGGCCCCGTTTCCTACAGGTCCGGAAGTCTAGTTTTTTTTTTGGTAAAATTCCTCCTCTTTTTGAATCTGTTTTCAAATTTGAAAAATATTAAATAGTTTTTGAGATATTTGCAAAAAACCAAACCCCATTTTTATTTTTCAGTTAATTGTTTATAACTTTTACAATTTTTGCAAGCGGGTCTTAAATTTTTTCAAAAATCATCTACACGCTAATCCGAATCGAATGAGACTTTGTTCTTATTTTTCGGAATCGGAGTCTAATATTTTTTTATTAAAAACAGTTAGGAAGTCAATTAGAATTCGGTCTTCCAGAAATTGTTTTAATCGCTCAAACAGGCCTCTGATATGAATAATCTAATTTGTATCGTTTGATTGATCTAAAAAAACCTTAAAATTTTCGGATTTCTCAAATTACTTCGAATCTAGGCGCTATATTAAAAAATCTATTATTATCAAAAATGTAAAGCAATAAATTTTGCATCGTTTTTATAAATTCGAGTTTTATCACTAAGTATTGTAGAAAAACTACGTAAAAAAAACAATTTTTTCTTTTTCTAAAAAACTTGTCTCTGTAAAACGTACATTTATACTAGCACCAAAGTTGTAGAGCATCAAAGAAAGAGACAAAAAACTCTACTAGTACTAACAAGTAAATTTTTTCTAGTATTGGAAATTTTTATTCAGACTCTAACCGTGGTTCTTATTTGAATATTCTCTCTTGAGAGGTCATTTATGAAAAAAACATCTCTTTTTCCAATTTTCATCAAAAAATCATCCATTCTTACCTATGGGTTTCGCTATCGTGACAACAATATAACTGTTAAATCTCTCATCTCTTCACTCACTTAATATATTATCCAACTACTCGATTTCTACTCAAGACAACTCAATAATCTTCATTTTACACTTGCCAGCATCCTGAATTCACAATTTCATACCTACAAACAAGCTCGAAAATGTTGGGAAATAAATATCGTAGATGTAGCATCTGGATTTTTAATCAGACATGTCTCAACGGAATCAAGCTGCAAATTTAATTGAACACTATTATCATTTCATAAACCGTTATAGATACAAAGTTGATTAAATAATAAAAAAGATGCGTATTTCCAAGACGTATTCATAGGTTCTTTTAATATTAAAATATCAGGATAGGTTTCCGAGATATTTGGGGAAAATCGAAATTAACCATTTCCGTTTTATCTAATTAACACCTTAATTTTTAAAGAAACAAAACCTGTTATTTTAATTTTGAAACGACCAATTAATTCGACTTGTATGTGTTATTTAACAAAAATATTTTTTTTTATATACTTTGTTTTCTTCCATTTCCCTTGTTTTTCTTAATTTCTTAATTTTTCTTCCTCATCAGGTCTTCAGTTTACATCTAGAACACAAACGCTCCCCACCAGAGTCATCAGTCAGAACACAATAAGATCATGTCACTCAATAACATTTAAAACATCAATTTGCTGTTTGTTAAAAGCTTGTAACAATCTTTGTAGGTCATCTACTGATTACGTATATTAAGTACTAATTCAATTCCATTCGATATCCTATTCCAGTGTTCTTTCGTCTATGATTGTGTTGAATATCAGAGGGCTAGGACTGTTACATCGGTGGTAGGCAGGGGTGTTCTATTCTATAGATTTGTCTACCAATTGTCTGATAATGCATCGGTCGTTGATCAGTTTTTTCGAAATCCTTGTTGTTCTTCTATTATTGAGGTTATTTTATCCACGATGATCTTGGTTAAAAGTTTGAGCAAGATACTTAGTAATGTTATTCCTCGGTAGTTTGCTGTATGAGTTTTGTCTCATTTTTTTAAAGACATATACTGTTACGCTGTTGTTTTTTCATTCTTCTGTTATTTTTCTATATTGTAATATGGTAATAAATGGCCTCTTGTTGCTGAGTGACTCGACAGGTCAGTTATGAATCAAAATTTAAGCTGTGTATGTGAAAAGGGAAATGAACTTCATGGTACAACCGAAAAATGAACAGGACACGTTGCTTTGGTTGGACAAGTTAGAGCTTCACACGAGAGGAGATAAGGCGAGAATTTCAAAAATCTCGTCTCGGTCTCGTTAGTTTAGAAAAAATAAGTCTCGTTTCGTCAAATCTCGTTATAACTAGAACTTATTTCTAAGATAGTACCAAACGACGTAATTTCTAAGATAGTACCAAACGACGTAATTAGTAATTCTATTGTAATTTATAAATGAGTGATTATTTATTTATTTTTGTTTTTTATTTGGACGTTACTAAATCAGTATCTATACAAATTATAATTATAAAATAAAACTTTTTTCATTTACACACGTTATAATATTTTCGAAAACATACATTACATTTCGTTAATAATAAATGTTAATTAGTTTAAAAATATTATTTTGTTATAAATTATTACACCATTTTAAAAAATTACAATTGTCGTCGAATTTGAACTAGAGAGCATTTCGTTACTCCTATTTTCAATAGAATTGAAAATTTTATTTAAAATATTTTATTCTGTACAAATTCCTTCAACCTTCAGTAACAAATGTAGTTTCTAAGTACCCTTTGGGTACCTAAGACTTAACTGGACCATAAAACTTTATTACCCTCAAACCGTTTGGAAGTCCTAAAAAATTCGAAACACATTGAGATTGTCTTTTTATATAAAATAAAATATTTCACAGATGGTTAGCAGATTTTAGATTTCGTAAATTTATCGTAACCTATGCAGAACTTTCTTTTATTAAAAAAAAATTAAATGTTTATACTGCTTGCTAGTTTATTTTTCTCGGAAATTTATAAACAAATTCTGAAGAAATTTGAACGAGACTATCGCCTAAATAATTTTCATAAAGGTCTCGTCTCGCTCTGGTCTCGGTTTCACGAGAAAAGTATAGTTCTCGGATAAATCCATGTCGCCTGCTTGTGTCATGTCGAAATAGTGGCTCTGTTGCGCTGCTTTGGTGGGACATGGAACTTAGTTGTTCTTTATTGGAGATCGTATGTATAGTTTCTTCTTGAGCTTCTACTGGATTTCTGTGTCTACGTAAACATTTCTGAAATGTTTTCACACGTTTCTTTTGTAAGTTTTTAGTTGTGTTGTTTACTTCGTTGGTCGTTTCATGCCACTTAATAATTCCCAAACACACACATTTTTGTGGCCTGTACATATTCGCCTGCATTTCATTACTGAATTCCTGCCAGTATTCTTCTTTAATTTCTCAGACTTATTTCTTATTTCTATTTAACTATTTCGGTTCTACAGAGTTGGGGATTCCTTATATTTTAAATATATTTTTTTCTTTTTCCTTGTGATGTTCTTGACTTCTGACGTGAACCAGGTTTTATTATTCGGTCTGATGTTCTGCGACACAGTACGTATTCCTTCTTTCGCACTTTTAAAAATATTTTTTTTCAGTTTATTCCATGCTGCCATTCCTAACTTTCGTCTAGAGAAACGAATTGTATTCTGGCTCCTTGACGGACGCATTCAAGTTTGTTATTTTTTTTTTTTTATTTTTTTTTTTAATAGAAGTCTTGACTATCTGAATCTAATCCGTGTATTTTAATTTATTTTATTAAAAGAAATCATGACTTTCTAAATCTTACTGATGTACTTAAAAAAAGGAAAATATAACTTCCATTTATTTCGTAAAAAAAAGAATAAAAATATATATCAGGATTGGAACCTGGAACTTTCATACTTATCGTCTACATTCTACCACTAGACCACTCCGTTCACAGTGATGAATAATCAAACTTTCAAGTTAACGTACAACGTACTATAAAATCCAATTAGGCCGAAACGAATAATGCGTAGGCGTGCTCCAAGGAGCCAGAATAGAATTCGTTTCTCTAGATGCTAGTATCATTGCTACTCCAATTGGGACTGCCACAGCAACTACCGACAACGGATTGAATCGTCCTACTCGATAAGAATATCAGCATCTCAGAAACATGCGGACGCGAGTATCTCCATCTATCGGACGTAGGTTCAACCGGTGCGACTGACCTTATATTCGAAGCTTCTCCCATAATTTGAAGTTAATCCCAATTCAGTGCCGTGCGCGATTTAATTTAAATACTTTAATTTTGCGTAAATTGAAGTAACTTCGTTACAATATTGAATTTTTTGGTTTATATTAGTGGCTTTTTTTTGTTTAGTGACATTGGTATTTGTAGTTTTCCCAGCGAAAATATGTGGTTTGTTCCGATCTTAGCTGAGGATAGAACATTTATGTCTTTTTTGATGATATAAAACTTACACAGAAGCAGCACTATCTACAAGACTAATAAATATACGAATGTATAATCTTATTACAATTAGAGATAGGAAGTTTATAAAACGAGGCAAAAGGCAGAGTTAGACAAAAAAAAACTTAACTTAACCAATTGAGGATTTTAATATGACGTGTACAAAGTCTACTGTGTATTCATTGGAATAAAAGTAAGAAATTGATTCAAAGAAAAAATATTACGTGTGTCAAATTTAGTTCTAAAAAAGGATTGAGCGTAGTGACGAACTTTACACTAATTAGTCATTAATATTATAAATTGGAAAAAAAAGTATAACTATTCTTTAGTTAAGTGAGGGCAAACTATTAACTTCCACATTGTTCTTCCTTTAATAAAAAAAACTGAACACAATATTCTTGATACAAGGAAAATATTGTGTAAGAAAACGATTCATTATTCTTTTTCCTTCGATTTATATAAATATCTAAAATCAGCACAAACCTTCTTTTATCAAGTAGAATATATGTGTTTGAAACTTTCTAAGTCTATTTATTAACAATAAATATTTTACAATCATAATATTCTAACTAAAACAAAGCACCCTGTAACTTCTTTAATAATAATATCAAAAAAATTCAATAATTACAGATTTAAATAATGTGAATTTATTTACACTAACGGTATGATTATATAAGATGAATTCAGCCACCATAATTTTTTTAGTATAATATATTTTTATTAAAATTAAACAATAAAGATTTTATGTTTCTAAATCAATTAACAATAAATTAGATTGTTTTATCTTTTTTAAATTAATGATCAGATCTTCTTTTTAGTACTTAAGTATCTCAATTCAAATTACTTAATCTTGTAAATATTTCCGAATTTTTACTATTTTAATCTTAAGCTAATCCTCATCTACAATAAATCTTTAATTTTTTTAAAATATTTATATTGTCTAAACTTAAATATAAAATTAAAAGTATTACACCTAACATTGACAATCATTTTAATAAAACCGAAATAGTCTACTAGATTTATGAGCTTTTTAGTAATTAGGCCACCAATAAATTATTCTCAAAAGTTAGTTTTTACTTGCATTATGACAATTTCCTTAATTTGACAAAACCGGTTAATAATTTTATTATATATACTGTCAGTAGATGGAACGTCCTTTAACTTTAACGGTTCTGTAACTAATGACAATGACGTTTAGATTGTGACAATTGTACAAGAAATCAACTTGTAAAGTTTTATTCTAAACGTCATTGCCTTTACTTATTGAGTCTTTAAAGTTAAAGGACGTTCTATCTACTGACAGATTGAGTGTAAAAATAAGAAACAAAACAATTAATTTTGAAAGTCTATAACAGTCTTGCAAGTTCTTTTCAATCACTTTAGTTTTTTCTTTCATATGAACTGACTTATTGATTTTAACTTGTAGTGATCTTTAAGTTAACTCAGTTTTATAGGGAAGAGATTTTTTCATATATAAAAATCAATAGACAGAATTATGACAAAGAACAAAGATAAATCGAGCAGCAGCAAAAACCATAGTAAGAGAGAAAAAATAACATAACGAAATGGCGTGGAATATAAAAAAAAGCTAAAGTAAGACGAGAATTAATAAACACAAATAAAGTGAAACAAAAGGAAAAGTACAAACAAAAAGAGAATAATAATCTTTGCGGCAATAAACTAAATAAAAAATCAAAATACACGTGTCCTGTTTCCACAATTAACACATTTTAGGCATTCTTAGGTTTATCATATTCGACTATAAAATATTTTTCAGAACAGATGATACAATTGCATTAATTCAAGGTCATTCATCATCGCTTGTCGTTGTCAGGCCCTTCTGCTCGCTCAGCATCTTCTGGTGGTAATCAGACCTGACGCATCTTAGGGACCTGAAGATCGGTTCTGTACGTAGTACTTTAGGTCTGTCAGGCCCTTCTGCTCGCTCAGCATCCTCTGGTGGTACTGTTAGACCTGACGCAACTGAGAGACCTGAAGATCGGTTGCGTGGTACTTTAGGTCTGTTAGGCCCTTATGCTCGCTCAGCATTCTTTGGTGGTATTGTCAGACCTGACGCTTCTGAGGGATCTGAAGACTGGCAAGCGATGACGAATGATCTTGAATTAACGCAGTAAAAAAAATTTAGAATAGAGATTATTGAGTTATATAACAAATATTCACAATGATATATTTTGTTTCAAATGTAACAAAAAGGTCTTTTGTTTATTGCACACTTTATGGCGCACACTGTATAATAATTTAATAATTTAAAAATTCTTTGCATTATATTGCGTTAAATTGTCAAATGATGGAATGTAATTTTGCATGTAGAAATGACTTTTAAGAATATTTATTTAAGTGTGAAACTTACTTACAACCAGTAGAATTCTATATCTGAACTGATTGTACCATCAAAATCAAAGAGCTTGTAGTGATAGATTTTAGATTAGCCAATCTAGTGTATGTAGCTCAATCTCGTTATAACATCAACATACAAAAGAAAAATATCTTTTTCTCCCAAAATTCAATATTCGACCAATTTGGTATTAAAAAGATCATGTTATGTTTTTGTTGTAACGAGATGTAATTTTTTTAATAGAATAGATTTTTGGGAGTTAGATGTTTTTCTTTTTGACAGATACAAATGACGAAAGAATATAGTCCACGAGGATGAAATCACATGGAGGGCTTGGTAGGTCTTCTTCGGATAAACGGAGTTTTATAAAATTCAACGATACACTGATTTTAAACATCGAACATAATGCATACTCGCTAATGTAGACGAAATTTTATGAAACTCTGTATGTTTTTATGATAACAAAACGTTTTAGTTTAGTTAAAAGAGACAATATAAAAAATATAGTGTAATAAAATAATGTGTAAACCCTCGGTGCTGCAAAATATGGAACAACCAAAAATATTTGTTATTTGTATTATTATAATCCATGTAAGGTAATTAACTTTTTACTTTTTTCTAACAATATATTTTAATTACTCCTTATTCTGTTTACCTTCCTACTTCAGAAGAATCCATGAAAATACTTCCCCGGACAATCCTTTCCGATCAATTCTTTCCCACTACAATCCTTTCCTGCTACAAATTGTCCTCGTTACATATATTTGGATTTTCTTGGGGAAGGATTATCCGAGGAAGGATTATCCGGGGAAGGATTATCTTGTCACGATTTCAAAAGTATTTGAAAATATCAACATAATACTCGGAACTAGTCGCAGTTAAAAGTTAGATAGAAAAAAAATATAAAAATAAAGTAACTTCCATTAAAAGTATGTTACGTTTCGTTTAATGATCGGTAGATGAAAGACAAAATTAAATCCAATACGTTATCCATATTTCAAATGTTAATCATAAATGAAATACAAAATCATGTACCACAATACATTTTAATTATCAACCTGAGGTTGGAGGCAAATAGTTTCAGCTAAAAAGCCATCTTCAGGTCTAGAATGTATAACAAGGTTCTTTCCTATCGAACCATATATTACATTCTAGGCCTGAAAATGACTTTTTAGCCGAAACTAGTTGCTTCCAACTTCAGTTTGATAATTAGAATTTATTGTGGTACATGATTTTAAGTTTTATTTACGATTAAAGACAAAATTATTTAATAGACTCGTAATTTGTATCCCATAGATTACTGTGATTTTCTTATTCTAATCCAGTAATTAGTCTAATTCCCTACTGCTTTTTTCTCTCTGTACCTTTATTAAAGCCAGTAAATTTTCAATCTAATGCATACCCAGCTTATTCGTATTTTCAATTTAAGTTAGTTGTATGGTATTTAGTTTGGCAGGAAGACACACAAGTTCTTTTTACAGTAAAGTTTACATGTACTATTTTTTTTTAATTTTATTTTAAAGATACTTGGACTTTATTTATTGACTTGTGTAAGGCATCTTATTATAACAGGCTTTTAATGTGTGATCTTATGACAGCATAGTTGGCGGTATTTTTTTAGCTGAATTTGGCATAGAAGGTCCCACCTGCACTGAGGCTCTAGGCCTATTGTGTCCCGCCAGTTTTCACATCAGACCAGTAGTCTTGGCAAAGTCCAGAATAGCTCTGATGTTAGCTCTCTTCGGGTTCAGGATACTGTAACCCAAAGTGCCATTCCCTTACCCTATTCGGGTCCAGGCAATAGCATAAAATATAAAGAGGAGGTCCGTTCTTTGTCTCACATTTCCTACATAGGGAATCAACCGATTCTCCTATGATGTTCAAGTCTATTCTATGCCCTCAGTGTCCTGTCAGGATACCTAGTGCAGTTTGAAGCTCCCGTCTATTTACTTTCGAAAAGTGCTTTGGACTGTCTTAGTCCCGAAAGTTCCATTCAGTATTCCCAGTCATTTCCACTTCAAAGACTATTGCCATAGATCCTAGGTTAAGAATGCAAGTTCTCCCTTAATTCATATGATAGAATTTAGCACCTGTGCTGTCTTCTGTTTTGGACCTCTCAGATATGTTTACCCTGAAAAGTTTCACAAAATTGTTCCTGACCGGCATTCTGTCCGATAGCATAGTTAGGACCGGATTTTCTCCTAATTTTTCTGTGATCATGCAATGGTATCCTTTCCTTGAAATTTCCCATCCCATGCCATTTATACCCAGCCTATAGGTTGCTGCCAGTACCTCTTTTACTAATAATTGGCGGAATAAAATTGGGTTCCAAAATATACTGCCTTTTGGTATACCTGATAAAGAATTGTGTTTTTTCCATGTATGACTTTAGGGACGTAGTTTTCTTATTTTATACAGTGTGTCTATGGATGGGGTTCACTAGAGGAGAAAAATTTTAATTTTTGGTTTTATCCAAAAATGTCATTCTTGATATAAAGTTTTGCTTATTCTAAAACCTCATAAAATGAAAAAAAATCAGGTTTTACTCTACCTATTTTATTTTATAATCAATTTTCTGGATTATAAGTTCATACCCTTTCACAGAAGATTGACTACAAAATAAAGCAGGCATGATAAAACATGATTTTACTTTAGTTTTATGGGACTTACAATTTGTAAATCTTTTTATCAAGAATGAAATTTTTTGATAAAACTAACAATAACAATTTTTTTCTCCTCTTGTGAACCCCATCCGTCGACTAACTGCATAACAAACCTTTATGCTACATAATATCAAAAGCTTGACTAATATCTGAAACTATTTTATCTCCCATTACTTTGTTTATTTTATTTTTTTCCAATTCCTAACTGATTGTATTTGTTTAATCTGGTTTGTCCCCCGTATAGATTAAATTTTTAGCTTAAGGTGAAGACTTTGCTGATTTTCCGAGTTTAAAAATTAAAACGATTTAAGAAATATTTCCTTCTGCTAATAGTATCCAATATTTGAAATCATAACTATGTCAAGTATATCTTTTAGTACTCTTCCAGTGATGATGTTATAGCCTGGTGTTTTCTTTGGCTGTCTTTACTTCAGAATATCTAAAAATTTCAACTGGTTTGTCAAGTTATTCATGAATTTCCAGTTCTTTCGGTATTTCCTTATAATGATCATCAAATATTTTACATTTGTTTGATTTTAAAACATTTGTTAAATATCCTGTCAGTGCATCAATTTTCCTCCATTCACTATTTTTGGTTCCTAGTCAGGAAATTGGTGTTTGTGGCTGCTTGGTAGCTTTATCAAAAAGTAAAATGCATATATTTCAATTCCAATAGAAGTCCACACGTATATTATTTACCGAGCGAGAAAACAGTCATTTGAGCGCCAAGTAGAGAATTGAGCACCGAGGCGAAACCGAGGTATTCTCAACTTCTTACGAGGAGCAAACGACCGTTTTTGCTGAGGTGAACATACCATGGTTTCTTCAATAGTGGTGCGAAAGCAAATTTCCAGAGTGTGCAGGAAAGTCAGTTAGGCGAGGTTATATTTTTATAATAAAATAAGAATATAAAAGTACGGAAAAAGTAAAAAAATCATTTTTGAAATATTTTTGATACAACAATTAACATGATGATTCTTTTTTATCAAAATTGATTCAAATTACGACACAACTGAGAGCTCGAGCTGCTGATGCCTCACTGGAGACAGATTTACTGCTATCATGAGTTACAAGATGGCGAAATATGTTCTCTTGTTTCTATCCGCGCGAATCGGCGACCGGAAATCTACTGGTTTACCCTTAGATCATATACGCTACGCTAGATGCGACATGTAGGTTAGTTAATGTTTGGTAGGTCCGGGTAGATCTAGAGTACTCAGTCACTGATTGGTCGTTTTCAAATTTCGACATAGTTTGACCAATGAGAAATCAGTACCCAACTCAGAGTAAGCTGTCAATAAAACAACTCTCTTCTACCAACAAAATACTACCTGATATCGTATTTAGCGCGTCATATATGATCTAAGGGTTTACATACTCGTTTGCGCATGGAAACTCGTTAGTTTCGTTCCGCTGTTGAAGAAAATAAACTAAAATATAAATATTCTCTTTTACAATACGAAACAAAGCTTTTCCTAGTAACCAGAGCCAGTGAGAATTTTCCTATTTTCATATTTCATATTATTAATATATCTATATCAAAAATCCAATATGTTATCCATAATCTCAAATGTGGTCCACCGATGAATAAATGAAAATCAAAGTCTAATACCACAAGTATTTATTTAAAGTTGGAAAAGGCAACTAGTTTCGACATACTAATGCCATCATCAGGCCTATAATACAAATGTTCCGTGTGAATGACAAAATAAAGACAATGTGGTTGAAACTTACCAAAAATTTTTTAAGAGCGCACTTGAAAAAGTTTACACAATTAAATAAACATTAAACTCCAAATTACTAATATTGTGGTACAACAATTAGGGGACGGTACATGGTAATAATAGCGTTAAATTAATGAAAAGGATTATTTTGATGAGAGGGAAGGAGTGGAATCAGACATTGTCTGTTAGAACAAAAAGAAGGTTGGGTAACACACAAGAAAATTGTAAGCCATCGCGGCATATAGCAGGAAATTGCCAAATTACGAACTAAGTTAGGATGGTAAGCAGAGCAGGAAGGTAAGCAGAGCAGGAAGATAAGTAGGAGTATTATAAGCCTGACGATGGAATTAGTATGCCGAAACTAGTTGCCTTTTCCAACTTTAAATATAGAACATATCTATATCAACTGTATGGTTCAGCAAGTATAAACACATCTGTAACTTTTTATTGACTTTACCAATAGATTTTTTTGATATTTGGTATTAATATATTAGACATAACTGACATTAAAAATGAAAATTGTCGATATCCGCTTGACTCCAATTTTAGATTTTAAAAAAGCACACCCATTATATTCTTGCATAATATGCAATATATTAGCTCAATAAGTCAATTCTGGTTGTAAAAATGTTTTTATATACCGCTTGTTTTATTTCATTAAAATATTTAATGCTGTACCATTAAAGATTCATTTTCTCGCGTTAGTCCAGCTATCTGGTTATCTCGGATTCCAAATTACATAGTGTAAAGAACAGTTGCTCCGGACAGCATCAGTGAAAAAATAAATACTTAGATGTTAACGTTTAGAATAAAAATCACTAAATATAAATATACCGATAAGCATGAATTACATTAATTACAGGAATATGAAACGGATTATTAGGTAAAAGCAGTATCAAGAGGAAGGTTTACTAATTATACCGCTATTCCTTTATGGTACTTTTGTTTTTTTTGAGAGGACCCATTGTCTCTTTTACATAATCGTACAAACGTAACTAGAGGAATTCAAGCATGGGCGGAATCGGAAAAATGATCTTACTCAATTCAACTGGAGACGGGAGCTCTACTGAATGGCAAATTGGATTGCTTGGTGCAAACTACGGGACTGAATTGAAATTCACGTTCACTGGTCCATTTTTGCTCGATACATCTTGTACTTACAGAAAGGTGGGGATGGCTCCATTTATGGTGAAAATGATGCAAAGGATTAAACGGATGTGTACATTATATTGGAAAGAAATTATTTTAAAAACAATGCAGTTTGTATGTTTTTAGTTTTACCGATATTAATAAATTAAGTCATTACGGGGCGATTCCTATTAAATTTAAACAAATCCTAGCCTGTCGCGATTTAAAATAAAATATAAAAAAATAGTCTTAGATTACTAATTGACGTTTGACAGTTGGAACGTATTTTGACTTGGTAAAAGAGGATACCGACGATTTGGTCTTTTAATGTCACTAAATTGTAAACTAAGTCTGTTCCATATTTTAAAATATTCGAATGTCGCAGTCAAAAGTTCCTATTTTCTGTAGCCTAGAGACTGACAAAAATAACCAAACGCTAGTTATCAAACTACAAAAAAGTGATGAGTTGCAGTTTGTTATCATTAAACAACGTGGACTATTGGCACAGATAATGTACTTACCGTATAAACAATTTATGCTTAGCAATATCGGACCAGATGGCATTGGAACTTGTTAAATTGTTATTCTTGTGATACAAGTCGTTTATTAATCGATTTGAACCGGCCTGTAAGGTGTCGTACGAATAGATCTTTTGTAATGGCGAATTTTTTAAAAATTAAAGATTATCACTTACTGCGACTATACTTAAATCCCTACAGCTTGAAGCATTCCTAACCTTGCACCTTTAAAATTAGTTTTCGATGTATCTGAATTTAATATCTCTCACAAAGATTTAGAAGACACTTTAACAAGATATGGCCATCCATCATCTCTTACATTTTTTCTTCTAATCTAAAAAAATCTGTAGTTAACTAATAATGTCTTAGGTACCAGCATGTTTGTTGTGGTGACATAGTAGTGATTATTTTCTTATTACATATTGGACAGATTCTCTTGCCTGTTTATAATTAAAATAGAATATATACTTAAATTCACAATATATCCCTCTGTGTCTTGGTTATTAGCAATTTGTCCTTCTCATATGTATTTAAATTGATATTGTGGGATATAGGGTGAACCAAATTTAATTGCGATTTCATAATCAGTTACCGATAGAGTTGTTATTTTAGCGAGAAAGTTGTTATTTAAGTCACTTGGTCTTATTTTGCAATCACTAATGCCAGTTTGGTTTATTTAGGAAAAGGTTTTTACAACCAATGAGTATGTAAGTCTCTAGTCATTGCCGTTTTTCTTTAGATAAGTAGTATAAGAGTATTATTCAGGTAGGTGCTATAGCTAAAGGAATATGATACATACGCCACAGAAATCCATTGGGTACAGTGGCTCATAATCTATACTTATTTAAGGCTTAATATTTTAATCAATGCTCTCTAGTTTTATTTAATGGTGTTTTTTACTGATAACGTATGTCTAGAACAGCATTGAGTCATAGTCTTCAATCTTCAGGTATTATAAGTTTTTTTTTGGGATACGTAGTATAACTAAGGTGATGCATTGACTTTTTCGAGTGTCACGGAACCCCACTATATATACTACTGTTAAAAATTTGATGATGTTCCTTGTTTACCTATACATTGCAATAATAAATAAAAAAGTATTTTTGATTAATAAAAACATCTATAATGGATCTATTAATAACAAATTCCTTATTGTTTTGGTTGTTCCAATATATTGCAAGACACAAGTTGATAAATAACTCAATTCGCTGTGAAAAAATTGGTTGAGGAAAAATTTTTATGTCAATTCGTAAACATTTAGTCAGGGACTCTTTTGTCGTTGTTGTATAAATTTAAAAAAAAATGTTTTTTATTAAATAGGATGGAACGAATTTATTTTTTCGGAACAGTTAATATTATTATAAATAGTTTGTATATAGGTGCTTAACGAGAATGGGTTCGCATAAGAAAAAATAATCCTAGACATATATTTTAATTTCGTAATCAAAAAATGTATTAAATTTGTATATATACAATCCTTAAGCAATGTGGAAAAAAAGACATTAAATTAATGTTCATACTAAAAAATTATTTTTAAAATGGCACCTTCGTAAACACAAAAATAGATTTCGCCTGGTTTAGTCAACTCTTAACATAGATAAAATTAAAATACAATATTTGGATTTTAATTTATATCTCTAGGATTATAGTGGTTAATAATTATTTAAATTTTAGAATGAGATATCTTGATTTGATAACTCTTGACGAAAGTCTGATTGTAATATATCTAACACGTTTATGTGATAGAAGGTTTTCTATATGTTATGCATTGATCTAAATATAAATTATAGCTTTGGTCAATATTTCGGTTAGGTGTTACATTTCTAGTGAAAGAAATCAGTCAAAATTTATAAATAAAACACGAAAAAAAAATAAACAGAAACTTTCAATTCAGATATTTTGTAAAAAAGTAAAAGTATAAACATTGTATATGCTCAAATATATTGTCCAGAAATTTGTCATATATGTATATCGCAATATCTGCATTGAAAGTTGTTAAATTTAATAAAATTTTATTTTTAATAAGTTTATTGTAAGTCTATAAATTGTTTATTTGTTTAAAATAAAAAACAATTGCAGTTAGGTTCTTGATAACAGTATTTTTGTCAATAAGTACTGAAAAAAATGAGTAATCTAAAATAATTTGACATATTTTTAAATTCCAATGTTTTGTGATGTAAGTTAATTATTTTTTTTTCTTATGTAGAAATCAATAAGGATTATTGTTTTTATAACTTGCCATGCACAACTAATACTGAAGAATACGTTTATCGTTGTAGAGTCGGCCCGTTTAGAGAAGAGCCCATTACGTCATGATGCTCACAGATAAAATTCGAAATTTTAGTGTGTTCAGTTGACATTAATATATAATTTACTTTTTAATACAGGTTTTAATTTTATTCTAAAACTTACACGCCACTGGTTGCTGCTAAGAAGGTAGGCATTGTCGATGCGTAGAGTGTAACGTAATGGGTTCTTCTCTAAACGGGCCAACTCTAATAACAAAAAGTTTTAGAATATTGTTGTGGCGTAGAGTATATTATTTTTAAGTAAAATAGTGCTAACTAAAAAAGATAATGCTCGTTTTCTGTAACACAGAAAACTATAAAGCCACGTGACTAAATATGGTATTGACATATAGCACATAGATTAGTGCCAAAATAAATGATAAAGTACAGATAATGCACCTAACCTCAACTTATCTATATAAATATTTTTCTACAATAAAATTTAAAATAAAAATTATAAAAACAAATCTTTACCATTCCTAAATATCTTAGTAATTGTTAACCAAATGGTACATTATGTTACACTAATTAAAAAAACCGTCACCTACCAACAACCCCACGCTACTTTACAGCACCACCATGCCCAAAATAATTCTATTAATAATTCATTGATTCATGATGCCATCTCCTTTTCCAAAAATTTGAAAATCTTTCTAACGACCTTGTTCAATTCAAATCTACATAAATCGTCAATTTAATTTCGTTGTGTTCCTAAATACCGGGTGTCCCATATTTTCTGGTATCTCAAGAGCTTATACCTTTTAGACTGAAATACTTCATAATAATACAAGTTTTGTTTCGACTTATCAAAATTTTTTTATACTTCCGGTTAACCAAAAAAAAACAAAATGGCGTTTTTTTTGTTTGACTTTTTAAATGTAACACGCTATATATTTTCTGATAAGACGAAAGCCACTTGTTTCAGCTATCTGCCGGTTTAAGGTTTTTTTAAATTGATTTCTAAACATACGCCTGCAAAATCAGCAGTTAACAATTAAAGATCAATAATTTTTTAGCAGGCTGGAATATTTTTGACCTAAATGTCACAATTCTTGTGTCTGAGTCTTTGCACTAGATTTTTTGCATCAAAATGGTATTTTTCGATGTGGTCTTTTATTTTTCGCTGAAACTAAATCTGTTCAAACCAGAAGAAAGTTTTTCTGAGAAATAAAAGACCACCAACTGATAAGTAGAGGACGAAAATAGTTTGACAAGTTCAAAAACAACGGATCGTTGTCACGTAGAAAAGGAATCATTAACAATAATGTTATTAATGATACAGTTGCTGTATACATCAATCAGAAAAGTAGCGTCACATCTTAATATTAGTCAATTTAAAGTTCATGGAATTAAAACTTAAACCATATACAATTCAGCTATATCATGAGGGATTACGTAAAACGCCTGTTTATGTGTGGAACTTTATTAGATCTAATGAAAATACCCCTGACCTCCATTTAATAATGTCCTGACTCAGTCCTGTTCTATTTGCCCACCCAGGCTAAAAATAAAAAATTTTCATTTGTGTTATTTATGTCGGAAGTCCATTTATAATCAGTGTGTCAAAATGGTATATACAGACTGCAACTAGAATTACGAATTTTGGACTGTTGTAGTTTTGTTGATTATGTCATTTATTTTACTTTCTTAGGCATTCATTATTCAGAATTATATCTTAAGTTTTAATTTCTACCAAAAACAGAACCTGTTTGCTGTTATATGTATGAAAAGTATTTTTTCCGTGCTTGTTTTGAAATAATAAAGCAAAGAGTACATTTCTGCGACTATTGTTTTTTCTTTACTACATTACAAAAAAACTGCGGTCATCTTGATCGCAGATTTCAGACAGTGTTCTACAAATCGTACGTCTTCGCTTAAGGGTTAAGAGAAAATTAGGCTAGAGCTTCAGGATCAACAGTAGGCGGTCCCTGGGATGGTGGGCCAGAAGGCTGATACTGTGTATCAGTCATGCCTTTGAAATTCATCCTTGACTCTATCTAATTTTATGGCTAAAAAAATTCCAAATTTCTTTGTTTATAGAAGGGACATACAAAGCTTCAGTGCAAGCCTGTATACTGCATAAGTCAGCAACCTTCTTTTCACCTACATGAGTATCTACATTTTTATTTATTTGCGAATCCATTTTGACGGATCTAGGGCAATTCACCGAAAACAGTTAACCGAAAACAATTTACTTAAAACAGTTACCGAAAGAACAATTCACCGAAAGAACAATTCACCTGAAATCCCTTATGT